>JAQPPZ010005362.1:0-1200000 GCA_028583015.1 Wollemia nobilis | reverse complement strand
GAACAATCTCAGCCATGTATCTTCATCTGTAACTCCATTTGCCTTCCATATCGTTTCACACGTTCCGATATGGCGTTCGGGATCCTCTCTCTCTCTTGTTTCTGCTATCTACCCTACCACCCCTCTTCATTTCATCTCTGGTAAACTTTGGGCACTTCTGCTTGCCCGCAGCTGCAACAATATTTGCCATTGGTGGTTGTTCGTCTCCACTCAACGAACCTTCCGTTGACGACTAGTCATCTGCAAACAATCTTCGGCTGCTTCCTTGCGCACCTACACTCCGCGATCTCCTTCGCGAGTACACGAGCGTCGGTTCTGGTCTTTCGAGCACACTCTCCTGCGGTTGCCCTTGTGCTTGACTCTTGTCCTCCGCACGTCTAGGCACTCTCCCCTTGCACTTGTGCTGGAGTCACCAGTTGCTCCGCCTCGGTTCCCGTTGGCGCTTCCTTCACCACTCATGCGAACATTCTCCTCGGCCCAATCTTCGTTTGCACGTAGTGCCTCCACTTGCACGTCGTCCTCCATCGTCAAAAACAATGTTTGCCACCTTTCACGTCCTTTGTCCGAACTTCCCTCCTCCTGAGGGTTCCACACTCACTCTACCTTTGGCACTCGTATCTCCTCGCCAGCAAATTCTGTCAGCACTCCACCATCAGCATGCAAGTCTTCCTCACCAACATGCAAGTCATCCACGTGCTCTGCACATCCACGCTCTCCTTGCTCTTGTTGTGCGATCCTCAAACTTCGTCTTGTTGGCTATTCTCTCGTCCTTTCGTGTCCATGTCTCCCATGTCCTCGCGTCAAGTTATCTGTCATCCACGTCTCTCGTCTCCAAGCTCCACGTGGTCACTGGTTTGAACTTTGGACACCAACAACGCCAAATGTCGTAGGACGGTGGTATTCCACAGTTGAAGGAACAGAGAAGGAATGACAGAGTGGATTAGCAAAACAACTCATCAACATGCAGTCTGAGTAACACTCAGATGGTCTCAGGTCTCAATCCAGACGGCCTGCAACACAATCAACCTTGCCCTTGACGGCCCTGCACAACACAGCAAATCAAACGGCCATGTCTGCAGTCCAGATGGCCTTGAGCATACTCTAGACGACTTGCCTCTTAGTTAGACGACCTTAGCCTTGCATGGGGTGGCTTGGGTCCAAGATCCAGACAGCCTAGTACAGTTATCTACAACAAACAGAAATAAAGTGGAAACAGTTCAGATCATCTATCTACAACAATGACAATCAGATACAAACACATGCACAAAGACTACACAATCTGCATGACAATGGCTGAATGGTATTATTATTATCAGCAAGAATACATGTCTGTATGCAATACAATTATCTCCTTCGTACTCTCCTATGCGTTCTCTCTAGCATGTACCCTCTCAAATGAATGAGGGGTCCTATTTATACTTGTGGGAGGTAGTTACTCCAACTACCTACCCGACACCTCATCACCTTTACATTACATTTGTCATACATTTTCATTTCATTTCTAACTACATGACTCATTAATTATACGTACGTTAACTAGTACTTCATCGTACACATAACAAAACATTACAATGAATTCAAAACTATTACATTCAAAATTGCATGTGCATGTACTTGACTTCCGATGCACTTATTCTATGTATGAGGTGGTGCATGTGATGGTGCCACGTCAGAACTAGCGCCTACAATTGCTAGCAAGAGGGTCAAGGTATTCCTTGTCTCTGTTTGTCATCATGATCCTGATCCTATTTTCACCAAAAACTTTTGGAAGGAATTGTTTACTCTTAGTGGTACTTGGCTTAATATGAGTTCTTCCTATCACCCTTAGTACAACGGCCAAACCTAAATTGTGAACAAGTGCTTGGGTGCATACTGAGATGCTTTGCTGAAGATAAGCAGTATTAGTGGGTTAAATGGCTTCCATCAGCAGAATGGTGGTACAATACTTATTAGCGTTTTTCCACTAAGATGTCCCCATATGAGATGGTGTATGGGCAAAAACCTCCATTCTTGGTAGACAATCTTCTGGGATCTTCTCGTGTTGCTCAAGTGGATGTTTTCCTCTAGAAATAACAGACTTTCTCCAGCTCCTCAAGGGCAATCTTTGTGAGGCACAAAATCGTATCAAGTATCAACAGATTTACACCGCTTAGGGAGAGTTTGAAGTGGGTGATATAGTCTTTTTGCAGCTTCAATCTTATAAGCAACTCTGTCTCAAGACTCAGCCCAGCCAATAGCTTTCACCTAGATTCTATGGTCCTACAAGGTGATTCATTGGATTGGGGATGTGCACATCAGTTGGAGCTTCCCCCTCCATCCAAAATACATCGTTTTCCATTTTTCTTGTCTTAAGCAGGTACTTGGTCAGAAGGTGCAATCTTGGATGGAGCTTCCACAATTGGATGGAGATCATGTTGAAGTAAAGCTGAAAGCAGTGTTACAGTCATGGGTACATAATTTTTGGGCTTGCTAGGTGTAAGAGCTACTCGCTAAATAACAAGATCTTCTTGAAGAGGATGCGATGTGGGAGCCAACGACCATTCTCCATAAATTTCCAGCTTTGAGGACAAAGCCTTTTGAGGAAGGATCCATGGAACAACCTCGATGTAGCCACATTGACTATCTTTATTTTGATTGGCTTGGGTCCTTAGGTTAGGATAGTCGGCCCTTGAGCATTAGGGTTAGGTTTTGTTACTTTGTTAGACTATAAATAGGAGAGATGTGATGTAGTTGGATCATCATTCATTTGTCTAACTTTTATTGCCTCTGGTGCGCATAAGAGACTTCTCCCTCTCTAAGTGGCTAGAAGACTTTGCCCTCTCTGAGTAGCTTGAATTGTTTCGGAGACTTGGAATTTGGATTTGTGATATTTAATGGATTTACTTTTCCAGAATCTGATCTTGTTGCGAATATTCCAGTGTATGCTGTTTCTGTTGTTGTTATTCTGGAATTGTTTGTTGAAATTGCTGTGTCCTGGAAGTCGTTTTATTACAAAAGTCCTCACTTTAATAATTTAAATCTAAACCTTTGTTATCTAAAATTAAAGTATTAGAAGTTCAAAATATGTCCCAACATCCCCCCTTAAGTTTAAGTTGGCAAGGAGAGGGAAAAGTAGCAGGAATTACAAGTTATCCTCCTCTTAATGACAACTTCCTTTACCTCAACAATACAAATGGAAGATAATGACTTACAAGAAATAGAAGTATGGCTGATGTTGAGGTTGATGTGATGTAACAAAACAACTTCCAGAAATAGCAATCAACAATAGTAAATCTCAGAAATGCAGAAGCAGGAATGATTCTCCAAATATAATTCAGATTCCACAACTGTAAATCACAATAACAAGTTAAAAATCCAGTTTAAGTTACAAAACAATTCCAGCCACTCGAAGAGGGCAAAGTCTCATAGCCATTTTGAGAGGGCAGGGTCTCTTACACACACTAGTGGTGACAGAAGATTAGATGTATGAATGATGACGCAACTACCAGACTTCTCATCTATTTATATAGGCTAAAACAATAAATAGACCCTAGTTGTAATGCTCAAGGGCCAACTAAGTTAATCTATGGCCTGAGCTAATAATAATAAAGATTGCAAATTTGAATAAATTGAGCTGTTATATGGCTTCTCCTAAAAGCTGGAATAGATTGAAAAACGCTTGTTGGCTTCCATGTCGTGTCTTCATCTGAAAGATCTTGCCACTTGATGAGGAACTCCTGCACCTGGAAAGATCCCAGATTACCAACCTATGAGTACAAGACTACTTTTAGTTGGAGGTTGATTTGCCCTTAATCTAAGATTGGATGCTTCGTTTGGGATCACACCTAACCAATTCCTTGCTTAAGACAAGAAACATGAAAAACAATGTGGATTTTGGAAGTAGGAGGAACTTCCAATTGATATGTCACCTCCCCAAATATAGGGAACCACCTTGTAAGGACCACAGAATGAAGGTGCCGATTTTTGACTGGACTTGGTCTTCAAGGGCAATTGCTTTTAAGGTTGGAGCCATAAAAAGACCATATCACCCATGTCAAATTGTTGCTTCAAGCAGTGCAAATCTTGTTGCTACTTCATATGGTTTTGTGCTTGACAAATATTATCCTTGAGGAGCTGGAGAACAATCTGACATTGTTGCAACAAATTGTCTACCTAGGTCACCTTGGAGGAGTCTAGAACATATTCTGCCATAGATGGTGGTTTCTGGCCATACAATGCTTCAAATGGGGACATCTTGAGGGAAAAATGATAAGAAGTATTATACCACCATTTAGCTAAAGGAAGCCATTTAATCCATTGATATTGTTTGTCTTGGGAGAAACATTTGAGGTAAGTACCCAAACATTTGTTCACAATCTTTGTTTGGCCATCCAACCAAGGGTGATAAAAAGAGGTCATATTCAATTGATTACCATTGAGAGTGAACAATTCCCGCCATAAGTTGCTGGTGAAAACTGGATCACGATCATTGATAGTAGACCTGGGCATACCATGCAATTTGAAAACAAAGTCAAGGAATACCTTGGCTACCTTGTTGGAAGTGAAAGGGTATTGTACGGCATAGAAATGAGTATACTTTCAAAGATGATCCACCACAACAAAAATCACTGTTTTTGATGAAATTTATGGAGATGTGCTCCCATTGGTGATATAGAATAGGTAGGGGTTGCAACAAGCTTGGAGATATAACTATTTCCCCCTTATTTCTATGGCACACCTCACATTTGGCCACAAATTACTTGACATCTGCTTTTAGTTCTTTCTAAGGAAAAAACTACTTCACCTGCTGATAAGTTTTCAAAAACCCCAAATGCCCTACCAATGGTGAAGCGTGTAATTCTTGAAGAATATTGTTCTTTTGATTAGGTGGAAAGGACATCCAAAGAGCTGGTTTGGGATAAGGCCAATAGTTGAATTCTTCTCCTTCACTAAATTAAAAATAGGGTGGATCTGGCACAAGGAAGTAAGATTTTAAGGATGAATGGTGCTTAACTTCAATCACTGGTGGAGGCTTTACAAAAACAAAGCCAATTGGGAGAACAATATTAGCACAACCATCAAGACCATACAAAGCATCAGGAGGAAATGTAAGATTGGGTTAAGCATGGACAATATCCAAGAAAGGGTCAGAAGTTAGAGGAAGGAATTGCTAAAATAAATTCCAGCATTCAACAATTGCTCACAAACAACTCTCCAGGTTCATCAAGCATTTCTTGTATCCAAGGGCCAAATCCCAATCTGGCCTCTCAAAATTTAACTTTGAATACGCAGCCACAACAGAGCCAACACTTATGAGACAATCCCCTAATTCGTCTGCGGCAATGAGGCTATCCTAGTTTGTCGGAAAATCTTGTCAAACCAGATGAAGAGACTGCCATTCTTTGCTAAAAAAATTGTCACATTAAGGACATTTTTCCGAATTATGGTGATAGCTACTTATTTTCATGTTTGGATATTTATATCGGTAACGCTGAAGAAGTTGCTGATCGTATATTAGAAGGGAAACTTCATCTAGATTTGTTATGTATAGATCCAGCTCTTGCCTTAAAACTTAGTAATAAGAGGATAAACGACTCCTCTTTGACTGAGTTAGTGAGGCCTCTTTCATTGTCATCTACTATGAAATCAAGTACAAGTGGATGGTGTATGTGATGCGTAGAGGATGGTACACTTGTTGCCAACATATTTGCTCAATTAGATCTTAATGATTCTCTTTGCATTGCTACACTTCCTAGCCTATACGAAAATGAATAAATTCTTTCTCATATTTCTTATTTGAATCAATGTTGAATCTTCTTGCTTCTATTCAAATTTCAGACCATAGTCGAGAAAATTGGAATCTGAAAAAAAAAAAACAAAGAAAACGAAAATTTTCATTGAAAAAAGTTTTTTTCATGCATATTACAATGAAATAACATTATGCAAATCAAATATTGCAATAAAAGCAATAATTCATGTCAAGACATCATACAAGGCTTAAGGTTTAAGTACACATGAAAGTGACAAAACACATCTTGTATTGCTTATAATATGAAAAGGTACAAAGTTACAAGTAACAAGAAGGAAAAAATGGTTTCATTTTTTATATGCCTGCACATGGAAACAAGTAACAACAAAGATACAATCACTTGAATAAAAGGAAAAAAAGCCCTAAACCCTAAACCAAAAGCCTAGGTTTTAGGGTTTAAAATTGAAACATTGACAGCTGAAAAATGGGCTTGCATACATAGTTATCAGGCAGCAATACTTACTTAAAAAGAGGAAGAAAATAAAACCCAAAACCCTAGGGCCTAGACTAGAGTTTAGGGTTTAAACTTCAAGTTCAAAGTTTCAAATTCAAACATTAACAGCTGAAAAATGGGCTTGCATACATAGTTACCAGGCAGCAATATTTACTTAAAAAGAGGAGGAAAAACCCTAAACCCAAAACCCTATGGCCTGGCCTAGGGTTTAAAATTCAAAATTCAAAGTGTCAAACATTAACAGCTGAAAAATGGGCTTGCATACATAGTTATTAGGCAACAATATTTACTTAAAAAAAGGAGGGGAAAAATACCCTAAACCTGAAACCTTAGACTAGGGTTTCGGGTTTAGGGTTTAAACTTTGAACTTCGAAGTTCAAACATTAACAGCTGAAAAATGGGCTTGCATAAAAAAACCCTAAATCGGCCGCAGCCTATAAAAAAAGAAGAAGAAAAAAAGTCTATTATATATAAAAAAAAATTGGCCAATTTTTTGGCGATTTTTTGAAGCCGTTTTTTTTCAAAAAATCAGTAAAGAATTGACGACTTGCCGATCCTTTGCCGATTGCATTGGCATGGCAGAAAATTGGCAAAAAATCACGATTCTGCTGATTTTTTGCCGATTTTCTCAACTATGGTTCAGACTAAGCTGCCAATCTTGGCTAAGGAAGGTCACCTTGTGTTAGAGCCTGAAGGATTTTGGAAACACATACGAGGTCTCTTTGCTCTCATCCTATTTTCGAATATTTGATTAGGTTGAAAGGACATCCAAAGGCAAAAGTTCCGTGGGAGTCCAGTCTTTCATTACATCTCATTTCTTGCTTCCTATGCTTTGAACTAGATATTTGATGACCAAGCATTTTTGGTAGGGAAGACTTGTTATGAACTAAATTAATATAATTGTTAGTCACATTCCTTCACATGTGCCTCTCTATGGATATTATAATTCATAGAAGTGTCTCAGACTAACCATTATTCTATCTAACATTTATCTTTAATATATATTCTTGCGTCCCTGAACCATAACATATTTACTTATGGATAGTAATTTAAATTATTAACTAAAATTTGTTTTTATTTTAGATAAATTAAATAATAACCTTATTGGGTACATTTGCACCAATAGTGGCTATTGCTATAACATGAGAATACTGCTTAAAGGTCTTTTCAAAAGACCTTTTGTCTTGACATATGAATTTACCCTCTGTTAACCCTTGAAGGTATGGCACTTTGCATTGCATTACAATGAACATTAAACATTCACAAAATTAATTAAGGCCTAATCCTTGAGTTATGACTTGAAGTCCTAACTCACTAACACTGTATAAATATTAATTCCCTGACAATAATATTTTATCTCTAGCTGCTGCAATAATTATAAATCTTGTCTGGGTCATATCAGCTTTGACACATACATTATCTGTGGTTCCTTTCACAACCCACTCAACCAAGATGATCTCTATTTGGAAGGTGACCAAGATGGTTTCCTTTGCAGTGTAAGCGGCTATTATGGTTACCTTTGGAAGCTAATGAACCCAGATGACTGACTCAACAAATTGATTGATTAATATAGCTATTTAAGAGTTCTAATGTCTACAATAACTTTTTGTTTTTGTGTCCAAGCCATGTGAGTTCTTGCTCTTGAATTATGTTATTGATGGCCTTAAAGAAATAGAGGATAAGAAAACCATTTTACCATACAATACTGTCTCTTCTGAATACCTCATATTGACTGTCCGTTAATGATTTAATACAACATTTACATAAGGTGTATGCAGTTTTGTTATGTTGCTTCATTCTAAATAATCATCACTTGGAATATTATTGAGTTTATTTTGTAGACGCTTCAAATCAATATTCTCTTGATATTTGTCTCTAATTAATTATGAATTTAATGGCATATATTGTTAATGAATAAAAAACTAATATGTTTTATGTGTCCCATATGCAGGTTGACGGGAGGTCAAAGCCTCCTGTTTGCAAAATTATGGACTATAATAAAGAAAAGTACAAGCAGCAAATAAAAGTAAAGGAAATGGCAAAGGATAAGGTACAATTTAGTTAGTGGTATGCTTTGGAAATGACAGAATTATTAAACTTGAAAGTTGGTAGAACATGCATTAAATGAACTGGAAAGGCAGTTTTTACAAAAGTATGTACTGACTAGATAATAGCAGGATGTCTTTAGTAAACATTGTATTCTCATGGTCTCTTTCTGCCTCTTGTGATTCTTAGCATAGCCAACAATTGAACTCATAGTTTTGGACTTGGTTGAATCTAAGTTCATTTGGAAAAGGCAGTAGCATTTATAACAATTCAGGAGATTTATAGCATTTATAATGATTGACAGATCCATGTATAACAGTCCAGCATTTAATGCAATCAAAGTAAGTTTAGTCCACCTAACTATTCCAATGGTCAACTGACTTGACTTCAACTGCCTATGTGCTATTGACACACACTAGAGTCAGGTTGAAGTCAGAGCCAATAGTCAACAAGACTGTCAATGCTATTACAGTGTCTGCTGATATCATCCACATGGTTTGTCACCTGCCATTCCGATATTGTATCTTGAAATCTATGTTCCATGGGGATGCGTCTTGGGTTTTGAGAGCCTTCTCAGAGATGTGTCCTGCCATCCTAAGGCCCTCCTGGAAATTTGTCCTGTGGTCCTGGAAATGCGTTGCAACCCCTCACTTTGTCCTCCTTATGGAACATAGCTTGAAATTCACACTTGGTCAAATGAAAGAGTTGACTTGATTTGTGTCATTGTTGGAGTGCATTTATTTTATTTATATGCAAAAACTTGTGTGAAAAAAAGGCCAATGTGGTATAAGTTGGCCTAGGCCCTAGTCATCATTTGAGATGAATTAAATGCGGTCATAAATAGTGTGTTGACTTAGGTAGGGAAAATTAAGTTACTTTGACTTCAAAAATCAGAAATATGTAACAAATACGAGATGATGTCATAATTAAGTCAACTTGTGAATAATTATTATGTCATCAGCTTTTGCTTGGTCTGATTTGTCCTCGCTGTTGTGCATTTAGTTTCAGGCTTTCTTCTAATTGTTAAAACACTCAGTTGATTGTCTCTTTCTATAGTGTGGCCTAATTGGGGCTGTGATATGAGTTTGGTGGTATCAGGGAGAGAGAGCAAAAGTTAACTTGGAAAGATCACATGAAGCATAAAGGCCTGAGCAACAGTGGCAACGCTTGTTGATCAACAAAATCTTTCTCCATACGGTGGGAATGTAAGTAAGGATTCAACAAAACATTTATCATCTGTGATGCCGCATGGAGCAAGAAATGGCCAGTATGATCATCATTATTTGGTGGATGCATTCCCTTCCACATTAAGAGTTATTTATCCATGTGCTTAAATGGGTCTCTTGCTAGAACGAAATCAGTGGAGCGGATTTGCGACTGTGGAAAACCACCCCCAAATTGCTATGTTGTTGAAAAACTCTACCCTAGATCTTTTCTTGAAATCTAAAACCTTGTGTTATGTCCATTGCCCTCGTGCTCAAATGGGTCTCTCGTGGAATCAACTTTTGTTGAGTGGATTGATAGCTATGAAGAATCTCCTCTAAGTGGAAACGGGGGCTTCAGAGTGTATAAGCTAAAAGTGAATTTAAAAATATGTAAAAGATAAAATTAGAAAAGGATCGACGAAGAAGGGATATTGAACGTCTCGGTTTGGGCTTTTTTTTTTTTGGTAGGTTAAAATTATATTAAAAGCGGGTTTTGAAAGGACCCCAAAACCTTTTTACAATAGGTCAACCGACCAAACCAAAGGTCAAAAACAATCAATTTGAAAAATCCCACCCAGCGGGAAACAAACAGTTTGGAAAAACCCGCCTAACGGGAACAGGCAAATTTGAAAAATCCCGCCCAACGGGAAACCACCAATTTTGAAAAATCCCGCCTAGCGGGAAAACATGCAGGATGACGAATTTGAAAATCCCGCCTAGCGGGAAGCAGCCGAAAACCACCAAATTGAAAATCCTGCCCAATGGGAAAACTAGCAGGTTTGGAAAATCTCGCCCAACGGGAAAACTAGCAAAAAAACGAATTTGAAAAACCCCGCCTAGTGGGAAAACCAGCAGGTTTGGAGAATCCTGCCTAGCGGGAAAACCAACAGGTTTGGAGAATCCCGCCCAGCGGAAAAACCAGCAGAAAAACGGATTTGAAAAATCCCGCCCAGCGGGAAAACCAACAGGTTTGGAAAATCCCGCCCAGCAGGAAAACTAGCAGAAAAACGGATTTGAAAAACCACAACACTGGTATCCCGCCAACAGGAGTACGAGGTAACCAGGTTGGGGCAAGGTCTGGAAATGGAACAACAGAAATGGGAGATCCCCAAGACCACCGGATCTCCCCTGTAACCAGACTGGGAATGCAACTGCAAAGGAGAAACATGGAAACTGTCACATGAGCGCCCGTGACTGGAGAGGATTTCTTGCCTAGGTTGAAAAACATGGTAGTGCCTTTAGAGTAGACGATGAATCACAAGGTCCCATCCCAAGACCTTTAAACCTGCAAAGAAACATACCACATAAACAACCAACAAAAAATCTACCAGTCCCACCCTTGCCTGCAAAAGGATGTATCCAGGGAAAGCCGCAACTGCACAAAGAAGCTTAGGGTCCCCCTCCAAGACCAAAAGGACAGATTGCGGGAAGAAACCAAGGATCCATCCAAAAAACAAGCAACCACTGGATCTACAAGGAGATCCCGAAGGCAGAGAGTTCCTAGAACGACTGAGAAGGAAAGTCATCTGCGGGAATGAAGCCCAGGCCCCCCCGAAGTTGAAAAAGAGCGCAGATGAGAATCCCGAGCAGTGAACAGGAAATCAGAGCCAAAACCTCTTCTAGAAGCCACCCCCAAGCTAGCCGGAAACCCACCAAACCAGGGTACTCAGGGACAAAAACCACAACACACTCCTTGCAGTGAAACAATCCAGTCAAAAATGGGAAACCTGAGAAACCCAGGAATCCCGAGAACTAGGCCAGAGAGCAGCCCAGGGAGGGGGGCAGGGAAATGGAAAAGTGGGACTAGACAGTCCTAGGGAACCTGGCACTGGAGCCATCCCGCCCTGCCCCCAAACATATAATATTCGATTTGGGCTTTTTGCTTGAATGGGACAAACCTTTTTTTTTGGGTATATTTTTTGCCAAGCGGGTTGCTCTACCATACAAAACAAGGTGCTTGGCTATCCTAGTGGGGTGCTTCTAGACTTAGATTTTTTTATAGTCGGGTGCAGTCTACAAGTGCCTCAGATGTTGCCCATTGACTGAGATGGCCAACGGGCGTCCTTTTAGGGTTGCCATTTTGAAGACATTGGCTCCTTTGTCTGAATGACCTGGTATGGTCTGGACCACAGAGAATCAAACTTTGTATGTTGACCAGGCTTGGCTTGATCTTCATCCCACTTCTACACTAGGCCCCCTTCCTTGAGATCAAGTGGTGTTGCTTTTTTGTTGAACCACCTCTTCCCTACGGCTTGATGCTTCGCATGCTTTGTGAGCGTTTTTTCTCTTTCCTCTTCAAGGAAAAGCAAATCATTCAGCTTGACCTGCAAAGGTGTTACATTTGTGTCTAGTTTGAGTTGTTGCGAAAGTTGCAGAGATGGGAGTTCCAAGTTGATAGGGAACAAACTGCTTTTCCATACATCCATTTGTATGATGGGTGCCCAGTGGAGGCTTTTGGAGTTACCTTGTTTGCCCATAGTGCCTTAGCTGCGTGTGCCAATTCCTTTGAGATTCTATAATTGTTTTCTTCAGGATCTTGCTCACATTCTTGTTTGTAGATTCAGCTAGGCTGTTACCTTGTGGATAGTAGTTTGAGGATGTTTTTAGCACAAAACCATGTTGAAGTGTGAACTGAATCATCTTTCCCCTGATAAAGACTAACGTGTTATCGGTGATGATAACAGAAGGAACCCCAAAATGGGTCATGATGTCTTCCACTAGTTGTATCACCGTTTCTTGATTTGCCTCTTTAACTGGAATTGCTTCCACCCACTTGGTAAAATAATTTGTGGCTATAAGAATCCACCCATGCAATGCACTGGAGAGGGGGTTGATCTTGCCTATGAAATCCAAACCCCTTTGTTGGAACGGTTATGGGACAATGATAGGCTGAATAGGCATCAAAGCTCTCTTCCTCTTCCTAACAAAGATGCAACATGACTTACATGTCTTCATTTACTGAAAGACATCTGATATGATCATGGGCCTATAAGACCATGTCCTCAAAATTTTGTGAGCAGTGGTGTCTGTTGAGTAGTGCCCTCCATCATCATGATAGGCTTTCAATAGGTCATCTATTTTCTCCCCTTCGATGCATCTTAGGAAAATGTCCCTACACCCTCTTTGGAACAAGATATTATCATCATGTAATTCATTGCCTGTCTCTTGAAATGCTTCCTCTCGATTCGCGTTTTACCTCTCGGGATTGTGTTGGTTAGGTGTTAGAGAATATTACATTATTTGGTACATGCTAATGTACCCTCATGGTACAACCTTGTAAATATTAGATTAGGGTTGTGTCCTAGATTAGAGTGAGTAAATATTTTAAATTTTTATGTAATGTAATAATGTGCAGGAAATGCACAAGTGTCATGTAAATGAGTGTGCAAGTGTTATGTGTGTAGATGTGCACAAGTGTCTCATATGTAAGTGTGCACATGTGTTCTTAGATTAGGAAGTGTTATGTGAAGAGTCATTTCCAAGTGTGCATACAAGATAGTGTCATGTGTATGCAAGTGTCACGTAGAGAAACCAAGAGTCATGAGACTTGGCATAAGGAAAGAAAGAGTAAAGGAACCAAAGAGTCATCATACAATGGCTATATATTACTCCATAGAGAGGCATAGCGAGATATCACAAACATCACTGACATATCCTTCATAGCCTGCATTGTCTACATTGTGAGTATTGTTATTGTATGCGAGTTTTAGAATATATTTGTAAGAGGAGGAGTAATAAAGATTGCATACATTTGAGCAACTAATATTGTAAGTTGTGCTACATGCTTTGTACATGTATGATTCAGGCTATTACATTCATATTGCTGCTTATTAATGAATGTTAGTTGATATATTATTAGCCTTGATTTACATATTAGTTGGCTCATATTATTTTGGTTACATTAATATTTGATCTTATTATATTGTGGCTATCATATATTTGATCCTATGAATATTTATCCTGTGAGTTTACATTAATATTAAGGCTTCAAAAGCCATCAATGGTATTAGAGCTACAACAAGAAGTTTCTTGCACATGAATTGTTTAGCTGCAAAATCAAGTTTTGTCTAGAGTGACAAAATAAGCTAGGGTCTTTCCACAGTTGCAGAAAAACTAGTGAAGACTAGGACTCAACTAGGGTCTTTCCACTAGGTTGAAGAATAACCAGTGAAGACTAGGATTCATATTTGGGCGAATCAACTTGAAGACAATTGATTATTCAAGGAAATAGCCAACCTTGACATTGATAGGAAAGTTTCAGGGACATAAATCCCTTGACATTGATATTCTCTAAAAGGAGAATAAATATTGATTGATAGAGGCAAAACTAACTCAGGAGAAAGTTGGTCATTTAGGAAAGAGCCATCTTGACATTGATAAAGGATTTTAGGGACATAGAAAAATTCTTGACAACTGATTTCTATCAACACTCAGAAGAAATTTGAAAGAAGTTGGTACAATCAAGCTATCAAGGAAGTTTATAGTCACCTTGACATTATTGGGTTCTCTAGTAAGGAGGAGAATCATTATTGGAGTTCTTAGGATCAACCTAAGACATTGTTGCAACAGAGATTGGTCATCAAAAGTGTGAGAAGCTTCCTACAATAGATAGAGAAGACTTTCATCTTCAAGTGCAAGAGAAGGTAGAAAGCTTTCATCGAGCAGGGATTGATTTAAGTTGCAGTTACGCACAGGCAAAATTAATGCACAGGCAGAAGCAACACGCACAGGCAGAAGGAACGCGCAAGCAAGTGAAGAATCAACTAACAATGAGCAAGGAAGCAAGCGCCAAAGTGGCAGCAAGCAGGTGAAGTGTCAACAATTGCCAGAAGGAAGCAAGTGCCAAAGGAACAACAAGTAAGCGAAGTGCCAAAGGGAAAGTAAGGAGAGATGAAGTGTTAAAGTGAACAAGCAAATAGAGAAACGTATTTCGAAAGCCCTCGTCTAACAAATGGAAGCCAACAATCATATTTTGGCCAAATGTAACAAAGCTAGCTTGAGCAACGAATATGTCAATGGAAGAAGGTAATACAATGTTCATCTAACGCCTCTAGGGTAGAATGCCAAGCGTCCGGTCAAAAGTGAAACGCTCAACATAGAATCTGAAATGAAACGATTCAAGATGCTAGCTTAGAATGCCTTCATAAGTCATTCACACGAGTGGAAATGTGGAATACCAATACCATTTGAGTGTAGTTCGAGAGTGCAATTTGAAACCTTTGAGAAGTATGCGGTTTAAAGAGAAATGTGCGACAGAGAAGCTTGTCAGAAGTTCTTGGTTGCAACAATCCAACGATGCAGAGAAGGCAGAGTGTGAGTGCTTGCACGAGTTTGAAGGGAGGTAAAAAAAAAAAGATTTAAGGTTTTTTGAATTTGAAATTTAAATTAAGTTTAATTTGGAGGTATAAGGTTTTAATATTTGAAAGTTATAAAGTTAGAAACTTATATTTAATTAAGTTATGGAGTGATAAGTGTCTTAATAGAAGAATAGTTTTTAAGATTAATTTGTTTTATTTGATTTTTTGAAATAATTTGATTATTGAACTTTTGCAAATTAAATAAGTTGGGATTCAAAAGGTATTCAACCTCAAATTTAGGAAATTAATTTTGCAAAGTTCATATTTTCTTATTTCTAAACATTAGGGAGATATAAGGAATTCTACTTCATAGGTTTTTTAAATTTAGAAACTTTGAATTTATTTAAACCTAGGGAGTTACAAGGTTGTCTATTTCAAAAGAATCAATGAATTCAATGGATATGGAGTTCATGATTCAAAAAGAAAAAGTAAATGTCATAAAATTTGGAATCAAGAATTTGATTGAAAAATCTAAAGGAAAGATAGATCTAGTCTCAAAATTGATCTATAGTGAAGCCATAGATGAAAACTTTGAGATATTTGAATACTATTTACATGCAAGGATTGTTGAAGCAATTGATAATGGAAAATATGGTATTACAATTCCTTTAGATATTGGTAGCATAATGTATATGGCATTGCTTACACTCAAGTTTCATAAAGAAGAGAACATGAAACAAAAGGAGTTGATTGAATCTCTTAAGAAGAAAGCAAAAGTAGACGAATCATTTTTGGAAAATTTATTTCATTCTTCATGCAATATTGATATTTCAAGTTCATCTAACTCAGGATCCTATTATGATGCTTTAAGTGAATGTTTAGAAGTCTCTATACAAGAAAAGAAAGAATCATATGATGCTAAGGACAAAGGCAAAGGAAAGATTCTTATGCAAGAATCTGAAGTCAATGAGAAAGTACAAGAAATTTGTAATCTTGAAGCTACAAAGACTGGAGAACATGAAGCTGAATCCAAAGACAAGGCCAAGCAAGGAGAAGAAGGAGAACCTGATCAAGATGAAGGTCGCATACATTGTAAAGTCAATTGAAGGATGAAGATCTTGATTGAAAGTCTTCAATAACCAAATAATGTAATACAGGAGGGTGTTAGAGAATATTACATTATTTGGTACATGCTAATGTACCCTCATGGTACAACCTTGTAAATATTTGATTAGGGTTATGTCCTAGATTAGAGTGTGTGTAAATATTTTATGTAATGCAACATGTGTGCAAGTGTTATGTGTGTAGATGTGCATAAGTGTCATGTAAATCAGTGTGCAAGTGTTATGTGTGTAGATGTGCATAAGTGTCTCATATGTAAGTGTGCACATGTGTTCTTAGATTAGGAAGTGTTATGTGAAGAGTCATGTCCAAGTGTGCATACAAGATAATGTCATGTGTATGCAAGTGTCAAGTAGAGAAGCCAAGAGTCATGAGACTTGGCATAAGGAAAGGAAGAGTAAAGTAACCAAAGGGTCATCTTACAATGGTTATATATTACTCCATAGAGAGGCATAGTGAGATATCACAGACATCACCGACATATCCTTCATAGCCTACATTGTCTACATTGTGAGTATTGTTATTGTATGAGAGTTTTATGATACATTTGTAAGAGGAGTAATAAAGATTGCATACATTTGAGCAACTAATATTGTAAGTTGTGCTACATGCTTTGTACATGTATGATTATGGCAATTACATTCATATTGCTGCTTATTAATGAATGTTAGTTGATATATATATTTTTTGGTCGGTAAAAAAATTTCATTAAAAGTGGGTTTTGAAAGGGGCCCCAAAGCCTTTTTACAACAAGTCAACAGACCAACCATAAGGCCAAAGGCAGGCCTTTGAGAATTAAAAGGAGCACAGGGGAACGGTCTCGGAGGGACCAACACTAATAGTCATTACAAACTGGTTCGCGGGATCAACCCGAACACGAGATCAAACAGGGACGCAGGATCAACCCGTACGGAAAAATTTAAAAAAGGCCTTCCAACTGAGCCCAGGGATTAAAAAGGAGAATCCTGCCCAGGGCTGGAAAATTTTAAATTTAAAAATCCCGCCCAGGGCTGGAAAAGTTAAAATTAGTGTTAGTTGATATATTATAAGCCTTGATTTACATATTAGTTGGCTCATATTATTCTAGTTACATTAATATTTGATCTTATTATATTGCGGCTATCATATATTTGATCCTGTGAATATTTATCTTGTGAGTTTACATTAATATTAAGGCTTCAAAAGCCATCAGGAGGTATTCTCTTGTGTCAAACATCCATTTTGGTCTTGGATTCACAACTGTTTGTCTTATTGGCTGCTTGGGTTCCTCTATAAATGCCACTTGTTCTTCCACGTAAGATCGTGCTAGATTCTTGCATAGATTCCATGTAAGATCGTGCTAGATTCTTGCATAGAACTCTACCCTTGATTAACTTGGTTGGCTTGACCTCAATATCGAACTCTTGAATCTTATTGATCCAACCAACTCTTTTCTCCTAGCTCTCCTTGTAGGATTGTGTACCTAACGTCAGGATGGACCACAAACAATGCAGTCTTGCTTTGTGGAGGACAATACTTGAACTTTCTTAGGTCCTTCATTGTCGCAAACACCTGCTTTTCAATGAAAGTGTACCTCTCCTCATAATGGTGTAAAGTTTAGCTCATGAAGGATATAGGATGCTTGTCTCCTTTATCATCTTTTTGCGTGAGAACTGCGACCACATTGACGTAAGTCCTAAACACATACAATCTGAAATCCTTCAAAACATATGGGTTTACAAGCACTAGGGCCTTAGTGATCGCATCCTTCAAAAAGTTTGCATCGTTTTTCAACATGTTCGTCATAAACATCTTAGCAAAGTTCATGATGAAGCGAGAAACAAATGAATCTAACCCATGAAAGATCAAATCCCCTTCACTAATGATGGTAAAGGCAACCGTTGTATGGCGTTGATCTCGTTCTATGGCCAGTCCATCCTTCGTTACATCATGACCAAACAACTTTCCTTCTTAGACCAAAAAGATAGATTTCTTGGGGTTTAGCGAGATGCCAAATTCCATACAATGCTCGAAAACATTCTCCAGGTGTTACAATGCTTACCCCTGTCCTTTGAGAAAATCATCATATTGTCTAGGTATATCAAAATGATGTCTTCCAACAATCCTGCAAATGTTGCATCCATGGCCCTCTAGAAAATGGATCCTACATTTGACAGCTCAAATGGCATCCTTTAACATGTGAATGTTCCCCACTTTGTGGTTAACGCCGTCTTGTATTGATCTTCATCTTGGACCCAAATCTATTATATCTCGAGAATCCGTCAAGTAGGCATAATATTTTTGAACCCGAATCCCTTTGCAATATCTGTTCCATTGGGCCCTTGGGATTATGATCCTTCAACGTAGCCCTATTGTAATTCTAGAAGTCCACACACAATCGAATATCCTTGCTGTTCTTTCTAGCTGGCACTAGTTTTGCACCTAGGTGGAGTGTTTAATTAGAAATATTATTTGGCCTTGTAGAAGCTTAAGGAACTCCCTTTTCATCACAACGTCTATTTTAGGGTTAAGCAGCCTTTGCTTTTGTCTGAATGGTTTGGCCCCCGATTCTAGGTCAATAGTATGCTCAATTACATTTTTGTCATAAACCTTAAGGTCTTCATAACTCCATGTTATGATATTGTAGTATTGGCACATAACTCTTTGAACAAGAACTTTTCTTCACTTATGCAGTATTTCCCAAGTAGGAGGGACTTCATTTCATTGAGCTCTATTGACTGGTAATCTATTGTCTTCACCCTAAAATTGGATTTTCTCACACTGTCATTTAAATTGAACAAACTCTTGAGTGTGGTCAGACCTTTCGACAATCGATTAGTCTTCAACTGAATGACTCCATCTTTGACATCGTCACCGTATTCATTTTTGCCCCCTGCATGTTGACCCTCTTGAATTAGGAACTCAACTTGCCAATGGTTTGAGTTGTCTGGCGTTGCTGGCATGTATACTACCTTTTGTCCTTTGGGCTTGGTCCATATGCCTGTTGCGGGATTAAATCGAGTGACTAAAGAGGCCAGTTCATCAACCTTTGTGTTCTCCTCCTTGGTTACACCTTGAATCTCATAGGTGTCGAAACTCTCCAGTTGGTCCTAGACTCTATGCTTGTACATCTTCATTTGCTTATTCTTGGTAGCACACTCAGAGTCACCTATTTGACCACCAATTTAGAGTCCCCTAAGATCTTCTGGTGCTTGACTCTGAACTTCTCCTCTTTTCGTAGTCCTATGCCTAGAGCATCATATTCTGCCATATTGTAGGTGCAGTTTAAAGCAACTAATAGGCAAAACCAAAAGATACTCCTTTGGGGCTTTTCTATTGAATTCCCACACTAGCGCCATTTTGGGTCCTAGCTCCATCAAAATACTTGACCCAAGGCCTGCTCGCTACCTTGTATATGCCCCTTGGTCAATGCTGGTAATTGTTTGGTTCTTCAAAAACCAGGTAATTACCCATTTCTGTTTCTTAAAACTATTCTTCATTGTTCCCTTCATCTCCTTCTTCAATAATACCGATAATCATATCTCTCTTGGAGATTAGCTCCCTTCCCCAAATTCCTCATCAACAAATTCGGGCAAATCATTCCAATTCACTGTCTCACCTTCTTCCAGCTTATGCAATAGATAATTACAAGGGGGCTTGTTCTCTACCTGATTATTTTTCCATCCCTTGGCACTTTCATTATCCATAGCTAGGTATCTGCTACCTGATAGCTTCTATGTTCATTACCTTGATAAGAACATATCAAAGGGGGCAGGTCTACCACTAGTACTTCTTGTACCACCACCACTATGTCAAGGCACCGGGCTATTGTCATGACCAAATCCTTAAAAGTTCCCACGACATTCACTGTAGTCCCATCCATCTGAATGGGTGCCTCATGATAGTGGTGTATGTTAGACCCGTCTCCTCACAGACTGCTTTTGACATCATTGTCACAACTACTCTTGAATAAACTATACAGCTACGAAGTAGGTACCTTTGATTTTCAAAGTGATGTACAAGGGTAACAACTTCATGTTCTTAGGTTTGGGAGTATTGATAACATTTGTAACACTCATTGGTTTGTCTGTTGGATCTCCTGCCATGAGGTTTTGTTCTTACATAGCTGTTGCTTGAGTTGTGTCTTATCTTGCTTGTGCAGTCTTAGCCTTGGCATAGGTCCTTTCTTTCTCCTTCAGAGCTTCTTGTAGCAAATCTCTCTGATCAGGTAGTGACAAGACTTCCAGTGTGCTTACCTTGGTGGGAATCTTTCTCAGTTTGTTGGTGATGTTAAACTTGGATTCTGAGTTGCCATATTTTGCCCCATATGCCCCATGTCTGAAAAACTTATACTACTTGGTTATAGCAGACCTTCCTTCACTTGTCAATGAGGGGTATCTCGTATTCTTCTTAGCTGTTTTGCTCGACTCTTTTGCTTTATTATTCTCTTTCTACACGTCTACATTTGCCTTTCCCCTATCTGCTTGAGCCCTATTTACCGTCTCTTCGGGTCCTCCACTTCTAAATGCCCTATTCTATGGTATTGTAGTGTTTGATTGAGGACCGCCTCTTCCCTATTTCTCTTGTTGTGCTGACGACATTGGGCCCTTTCCTGAAATCTGCACCGACAATTGACCTCTCCTTAAGACCGTGGTATCTGAACCTGTCTTGGCGCCTGCATCAGATTGTGGGAATTGAAGGGAAGGTCCAATTCTAGAGGGATATTCAGTATTCTTCCTTTTGTTGCATGAGACCGCATCCTATTGTTGATTTATCAGTAAGGCTTGCTCCTTGAAAGGGTAAAATTCCTCCTTGAATGTCCCAAAATTTGTTGGCTAGTAGCCTGCTGATTTGCCATTAATTGATCAGTCCCAATGGGTGTATTTTCTGTTGCTTGGCCAACCATTGCAGCCTATTGAGGTTGGCACTACTGATTGCAAATAATGGTCTGTGCATGATGTATTGCAGCAGTACATGACAGGATTATGCCTGATTTACAGGTGAAGCACCACAGGGAATTAATCTCTTGGTTAGCGTTTACCATATTATTTTGTCATTAGTTTAATGTAGATTTACTTCCTCATTGAGGTACTTGATCTTTTGTCAGATATGGTGTCCTTTGTTGCCACTCTCGTCTGCCTTTAGCTCATTCATATCATCCATAATTTTTGATACTCCTCCGACTAGACTAAAACTGAGATGGGTAAGTAGGATTGGGAGCAGGCATGGGTAATGCCAACATCTGATTTGGATAAACAACCAAACTTCGTGCAGATTGACTTGGGTATGTGATAGTGTGTAGAGAACCTGACTAAGTTGGCACTGGGGCATTAGAGTAGAGCAGTGTGATTTGGGGAGGTGGAAGGGTGGTTTGAAGCTTTTGGGAAGTTTGTGGATATGGGGAACTGGGAATGGGGGCTAATTGAGGGGGTGACAAGTATGGAGGTTGGGGAGAAGTTCTTGGAGTTACATGTGCCGTGTAGGCCGTGGGAGGAGATGGAAGTACCTTGCTGATTTGGACAAGAATTTCTTCGGCACGGGTGACTTCTTCAAATGTTGTAACAAAAGTAAATGTGTTCGTATTCCTCACCATCATAGTTAGATCAGGATGTAAGTCTCTCACATAATAAACCAAGGCTTGTTCATCTGAAGGTCTGACATTAAATGGTATCAGCTGAATTATGCAAAGTAACCTTGTGTTGAAATCATGAATATTCTCGTTTGGATGCCTCACCATGTTGTTCAACTGAAAGAGGACCAAATATCCATTGGATGGACAGCCAAAACGTTTCATAAATGGTTCTGCAATTGAGGCGCAATTTACCACAAATCTGCTGGGCAAACTTCAGTATCAAGAAGCAACTGTCTCTAAATGATCCAACTAGGAGCCTGACAATGACAATCACACTTTCCTCCCGGATCTGGTGTATAGATTTCAGGGTTGATAGATCATTCAGATGATAAATTGTCGTTTGGTTATCATTCCCTGAAAAGGAGGGTAGGGATTTAAGGGCTGCGATTGGAATATGTGAATACACTGACAGATTGGGAGGCCTTTGGAAGTTCAAATCAGGGAGACACCATTGGGGTCTTGCTTGTACCAGCATTTGATAAGCTTGTTTCCCTTGGCCGTACTGTATGGGTTGGTTTTGGCCATAATGTACTATCGCTTGTGCACAGAGTGCTTGGTATGTTGGCTGTCCTCTGTAAATCTATAGTGGAAGGGTCCATGGCATCTGAAGATTCTGCCCAATTTAGATTTTGAGGTTGTTGTGTTGGGTATTGAGCAAATTGCTATGGTCATTTTGTAAAAATTGTTGTGGTTAATTCTGAACAATCTGCTATGGTTGGAACTGCTGGAGAGGAGCAATTTGTAGGCTCTGGCCCATTTGCTTTTGTGGGTTTTGAGTAGCATTAGGATTTTGTACCACCTGTTGGGATTGCGTCAATGAATTCGGCTGCATGTTCTTAGCCACTTCTTGTTGTGGATTTGGCACAACTTGTTGCTGGGTATTTTGAGGCACTTGTGATGACGGGTTTTGGGCAACAATTTGCAGTGGATTCTGCACAACTTGGTGCGGCCTGATCTGTTGCTATAGATTCTGCCTAACCTGTTGATGTGAGTTTTGCATTATCTATTGATATTGTGCAACAATCGTCTGTTGCAGTTGTGACAACACTTGTCCCTGAGGGTTTTGAGGTATTTTCTGTAGCTCCCCACGACGAACTTATTGGTTTTGCCCAACCTATATTTGCTGACCTTGCAACAACTGAGATTCTCGGACTGTTGTATTGCATGTTGCGATATCTGTTGCCAATGTTATTGAAATTGAGAAAATTGGGAATTGGTTGGTCGATGGGGTGCAACTTGCAAACCTTGTACCATTTGTTGAGACATTGATATTTGCTAAACTGATTGCACTACTTGATGTTGTTGGCCACTTGGTGCAACTTGCGAACCTTGTGCCATTTGTTGAGACATCGGTATTTGCTGAGCTGACTGCACTACTTGATGTTCTTGGCCACTTGCTGTAGGCATGCCTAAGAAACTAGGAGGAAGACTAAGCTGAGGGGTTTTGAGTCCCAAGGTTCCACGAGCCTGGGGGACGGGTTTCCGGGGACGGCTGGGGGGGACGGCTAGTATAATACTATAAAAATTGAATTTTTTTAGAAATTTAGAATAATCTACACATTCAGAATTCTACACCCAACAAAAATGATATTTCATATTACTAATCAATTATGTAAGTGCAGCCATTCATATTCAGATTAGTTACTAACACATAAGTGCAGCCATTCATATTCAGATTAGTTACTAACACATAAGTGCAGCCATGGTTGAGTCATTTAACATTTTCATATTCACATTAGTTACTAATATGCAGCCATTTAATTGTTTCAAGTTCAACAACTATAACTTGAAGGTTTAGCCAAGGATATCAAGTGCAAACAATGTTCAAACAGTCATCGTTTTAAGTAATAACAGTCATCATTTTTTCAGCTACCAATGTTCAAACAAAGACTGTCATTTTTAAAAAATTTCAGTCACTAACTGTCACTAACTGTTCAAATTTTCAGTCACTATACCAAAAGAATTGGTATTGTTTAAATAAACCTCCTTTTAGTCTTGTAATGATGGCATTATAGCATAATTCCAAAGACCCTTACCATAGGTCCTTGGGGATTAGACCCCACAAGTGAATTAGTTTAGTGTTGGCTTTGGTGGGGAAATTTTGTAAGTATGAAAGTTTGATTTTAAGTAAGGGACAAGAACCAAATTAGGGCTAACCTTATACAAATCAATATAAAGCAACTCTTTTCTTGCACGCCTTCATATTGGAACCCTAAGTTTTGGTGAAAGAGAGAGTGGAGGTCTGAACCATCACTGCAAACTAGCAAGAGGATGCAATGACACTGCCTCATGGAAGCCATGCCCTAATCAAACCTCTGATTTTGCTGACTTCTTGCAAAACCCATTTGTGGATTCTGATTGAAATGAGAGGGGTACATGGAATGAGATGGATTTGGTGCTGGAAATGCACCATTTTTGGTCTTATAACAGTAAACCCTCGGAGGTTTGGGACACCGGCAAAAAAAAAGAGGAAGCGAGACAGTGAATAGAGAAAGCTTGTGCAAATTTTGCCAAGAACATCTAAGATTTTGTTGCAAATAGAACCAGGTACTATCCTTGGTTAAATTATTTGTTTACCATTCATGTTGAGATGGAAAAAACCTGTGTAGAAAGAGTTTTTCATGCTGCTGTGGAAATAAGTGAAGTCTTCTATTTTCACTCCTTGTTTTGTTAGGTTTAGGGTTTGATGGGGGTGAGACTCAAAATGGGTCCCACCCCTTACCATTTTTTAAGTTAATTTTTTTTTTCCCCCTTGGGTGAGGATGCCCAGCCGTGGGGGACGGCTGGGCCCCATGGGGGACGCTCAGACCGTCCTCGGGGATGCCCAGCCGTCCCCGGGGACGGTCCGAGCGTCCCCCATGGGGCCCAACCGTTCCTCGGGGACGGCTGGGCGTCCCCAGGGACGCCCCAAAAAGGGGACGTCCCGGGGACGGGAGGCCACAAGCCTCAGCCGTCCCGGGGACGTTTCCCAGCCGTTCCCCAAAAGGGGGACGAGGGGAAACGTCCCCCTTGCCGTCCCCCCGTGCTGGGGGACGCGAGAAACGGGGGGACGCGTCCCCATGGAACACTGGTTTTGACTGTTTTCGTATCTAGTGGTGAGTTCTATGATCCACTCATATGTCCTATTTGAAGATAGGGCGGCAATTGTTCTAAAACAAAATCAGTATTCTGCTAGTGTAAAATAGCTTCTATGGGTAACATGTTCAATGCTGATGCTTGTTTCTCCTCCTCCAGGTCTGAGTTGCTGTCTTCGGTCTGGGTTCCTTTGAAGGGTTAGCTGGGTCTTGTATCCAAATGACCGTACCTGTCTTCTTCAAGTTCTTCTGGTAAGTGAGTAGTTTGATAGGATCATTCCTCCTCGTTAAGCGTGATTTGGATCTCGTATTCATAAATGAATCCAAGGAGAAATTCTTGAAATTTGCACCTAAAAGCTGAAAACGGGACCTGCCGGTAGGGCTAGGCTCGCCCTCCGAGTGGGGCGTTTAGCATTTTCTCATGCGACCTTGTTTCCAATAACTCCTGCATTCGCGTCCCCCAGCACGGGTAGACTGTTTTCTAAATAAGAAAAGCAAAATTTACAATTCGAGGTAAGAACGATTCTAAATAATAAACATAGTCACCATTTGCATGAAAAGTTTTAAAGATATGAAAGCTGAATCTGAAAAGCTACTTGTAAATCTTCAACGCAAAATGATTAGTAGGTTTCGTGCACATTAGTGAAATGTGTAGACTCTATTATAGATCAGAAAAAATGTGATTTACTTGTGCAGATCTACAAAAATATATGCAGGTGAGTTAAGATCAATTTCACGTTGAAATTGTGCTTGTATGTCCGATCGGGCGTGCCAGGAATGTTGAACACGGAAATCGGCAAGTGTGATTTGAGCCCTTGACCATAGTTCAACAAATGGATGGGAAGGGTTTTACTCTCCCCAACCTCCGAATCTTGGGCCAGTTCCCTTCTAACTTTGCTGAAAATACATAAAAGTAAACTAATCTAAGAGTATAAGAATGAAATCTAAGCTAAAACATGAAAAGTAAATCTGATCTATTTATTGGAGAAAATGGTGAGAGAGAAATTAAAAAAAACAAAAAGATATGGCTGAAGCCATAGCGGCATGAAGGTTGGTGTGATTGGGATGTCAAGCAGTGACCGAGTAACTTCACTGGGTAAGATCCTTGGAATACTTGCAACAATAATAGGAGAAAGGACTTATAGAAGAAAGGAGGGCGAAGCCATTGATTTCATACATCCAAGAACAAAAGGTTGGGAATGCAACTGATCTAAGATGTCATTCACATTCTATATTGATAGCTGTTTTCTAAAAACATTTCAAGTATAATATTACTCCAAAGAGTAGCTCTAGTATGCTGGGTTCCAAAAGACCCTTACAATGAGAATTGATCTCTTATTTATACTTGCAGAATAAAAATCCTAATCTATTTCTGAACTGCAATTCAAATTTGCATGTGGCTTGCCATCCTTACCCATTTGCCAAAAATAGACACATGATCATACAGGGTACATCAGCAGAGCAGAGTGCTGCTGAGTGCGGTGCATCGAAGCGAGGCACAGGGCAAAAGTGCATTTCCTAGGAGCAGGATGCACTTGGAATGAAGTGTACTTGAAGCCTTGACCTGGTCCTTTTCATATTCTTCATTTCATTTTGACCTGGTCCTTTTCACATTCTTTCCCTACAGATGTGGGGTTTGTCTGCTGTACAGAAAATTCTAATTTTGATTAACAGACACCTGTGATACATTGGTTGATTCTAATTTGTGTTGACCCTAACTAGTATGAGGTTTCTCATGTTCATATTTATCAGATGTGGAAATCTGACATGAATAACATTTTGATATTGGATAAAGTCTTTTCTTTGAAGTTACTGATAGGAGATGTGTTCTTTGAAAAATATAAAATTTGAACAAATACATACCATCCCTCATTCTTGAAAATATATCTTAATTTACTATTTTAATTTTTTTTGAAAGCTATGTTTTAAACTTTTTACGCTTTTTGGTTTTCTGTTCTTATTCAACTTGAATCATGGTTTGCTCTATTGTGATGCAGTCAGAGTCAACCATACGCTCAGGTGACCACAGAGAGATTCGTTTTAAAGCAAAAATAGTAAGTACATTTTTCTTTGCTATGTAAGCTAATAATAAGTTCAATATGTAAATAATATTTAACAGAAATAGTCATATTTTGCACTAGAAATACATAAATTCTTGTTGGTTTCTCAGAGCCTGTTTAAGTTTCAGTCAGAAAAATATATCCATTTTTAGAAGTTCTGCTTCAGGTTTCTCTCCATACATGCACATTATGGGTTTACATTTAAGCAAATATAGATTTATGAATTTATTATGGTGTCTTGAAGTACCGATAACGTGTTTCATCTTGAATGCTTTGTTCTAGCCAGGTGTTGGACATATTGTAACTAGACAAGTAGCCACTGGCATATTCAAACTCACAAGAAAACCTGACTCCATCATTAAGGAAAGGTATTCAGATAAATATGGGTAAATGGAATAAAATCAGTTCTAGTCCCTTCTGTAAGCTGACCCACAGGGTATATTATGGAGACATGTTTAAATCTGACCATGACTAATCATTGAAGCAGTCACTGATATCAGATACATGTAATCCACCTTAATCCCACAGTATATGGTTAATGAGGACTACAGGATCAACCGTTTGGTGCGAGACAAATGATGGGCATGGAGGCTAATATAAAGAATAGAGGATGACTGTCCTGCATGTGGTAAACATAATATTTGGAAGCAAGGAGGGTGACCAAAAGCTAATAGTTTGACATTATATACATGCCAAAATGCCTCTCGAGTGAGCTTTTTGAACACATTCACAATTACTGATATTTCTTGATGCAAGTGCATATTAATTGCAGAATGGTATTAAAATAACTTGGTATCAGATTATGATCAAGATTGAAGGCTGATCAAATAGGAAAATTTCTATTTTCAGATTTGAAGAGAAATGGGAAAATGAAAGGTCATTGGAGAAGAAGTTGAAGAGAAAGGGGCATGACTTTTGGCCTTCCATGCCCCACTTTCCTTCCCCATTGCTGGAAAAACATAAATTGGGGGTGTTGCTGCATTTCCTAGCCATTGGCAAGGCAGGAACTTTTGGGAGTAATTTGGAGTTGTATGAGCTTTTGTGTGCTCTCCTCTTTTTCTCTAGGAGAGACTTTGTTCAGCTCATGCACATTGTACTCTCAATTGCATTTCAATAATATAAGCTGCAGCAACATATTATTGTGGGTTTTCTTCCCCTAGAGGGTTTTCCCCACATAAATCATGGTGTCCTTGTTGTTTCATTGGGTTTGATTTCCTTGCCAATGGTTGTTTTAATTCATTGCTCTTTTCCTATGCAATTTCCAGCTATGTTTGCCCTTGTTTTGATGCATTGATCAAAGTTTCTTGTGTTGTCTAACTTTGTATGAAGAGAGATCTGTGTGAGTGAGCCAATTGAGGGGCTGCCACAGATCATATGGTATTAGAGCAAGTTTTCCTGAGGCTTGTGTGAGGTTTGCTAGCCCTTTGGAATTTTTTTTATGTGCAAACAAGTTTGCATATGAAGTGTTTGACAAAAGTCTTGTGCACTATTTTGCTGAAACATGGGAAAATCTAGTAGAAAGCAGCAAAACCAGCTCCAAGAGGGAAAAGGCAAGATTCAAGACTTGTTAGAGACCACCCAACAGCAGTTCCAAGAGATTGCCAAGCTGAGAGAAGAGAATACAGAGTTGAAGTTGAAGCTCCAAGAGAAAGAAGAGCTACTTGTTATGGTTGCAAAGAAGTTTCCCAAGATCAAGAGCCAATGTGCTGAAATTGTTGGTATTGCTCATGACTCAATCCCACAAGTGGAAAACAGATGTTTGCAAGCAATGGAGAAGTTGCAAAAAGAGATAGATTCCAAAGAGGAGTTGTTGGCCCAACTCCAAGCCAAGTGTGAAGATATGGAGAAAGAGAAGAGTCTCTCTCATTGTTCTACCAAAGAAGCTAGCACCATCATAGAAACAATTATGGTAAGCAAATTTGATTCTGATTTTGTATCTTTGGAAAAAATGCAGTAATTCATTTGCCAGTTTTGAGATGCATACTAAAGGAATAGGTTCCAAGATTTTGAATAAGATGGGCTATCAAGGCCAAGGACTTGGCAAGCATGGCCAAGGAATGAGGGATCCTATTGAGTTGTTCTCCTGGCCTCAATGTATGGGTCTTGGATACTATGGAAAAGAGGAGTTTTCCATGAAGAATGTAGGTGTGCATTTGAATGTGCAGGAGGAGAAGCCACCATTGCCCCACACTTTGCATAAAAAAGGAAGTGAAACCATCAAACAAGAAGTGCAACAAAGGTGTAATGCAAGCTCTAGGCAAGGAAACCACAAGCAAGTATGCACCCATGAAAAGAGGTATAAACATCAACCTTCCAGTTTTCCATTTTGTTGTGATTGTTGTGGAAGGGAAGGACATATATCTCAGTTTTGTTGGGACCTTCGCCCTTGTGAATATTGTGGCAAAAAAAAAATCATGATAACATGTGTAGGAAGCTCTTGGTTTCTAAATGCAGGAAAGAGCTCTCTAAAGGGAAAGCAAAGGTTGAAGAAGATTCTCATCATTTCATTGCAAAGCCCATGAGGTTGGAATATGGTTGGATCAGTCCAAGCAAATGGAATGTGATAGTTATAGGTTTCAAAACCATGTTTGCATTCAAATCCTCCACTGTAAGTAGTTTATGACAACCCTCATGTTGTGGAGTTACCATATATGAAGGAAAAAGTTTGTCATACATCAAATGGGGCTAGTCATTCATCAAGTTTGTCCCAGCCATGTATGTTGTTTTTTTGAAATAATGCAGTTCATGTTAGTTGGAGTTTAAACAATGAGAGCACATTCTTGGTGAAAGAAACATCAATCTACATTTTATGCATGGAAGTATTTCAGCCAAATCATTTTAGCAAACCAGCTGGGAAGATGGCAGTTAGGGGGCAGCCAATTGTACCTTTCAATGAGAAGCCATTTGTGGACAGTCAATTCATTTGGAAAAGCCAGCTATTAACTTCTTTGTTTAGATTTTCCACAGACAGGTGGGAATGAGGTTTTGTTGATTGGAATCAAGTTTGGTCTTCATATTGACACTTGGAGATAATTTTCTCATAGTATTCTTGAAGGAGTTGAATGTGGTAAAGCATGGGATCCAACACCACATTTGCACCAATGATGTTCATCTGCTAACCTGTGGTATTCCTTTCATAACCAGTGGGTTGTTTTTCTCAATTGGCAGGTTTACTCTTTTTGATTTGCCAGGTAGAGAAAGAGGAGAAAACTAGGGAAATAGAAGTCCATTGGAAATCTGTTTGCAATTTTTTTTTTGACAGGTTCATTTCAGATCTTGATTTCAGATTTCTTCATAGAGTGGAGTTCTTTGTAGATTAAAAAAATGAGTTTGAGAAGAGGAGAATTGGTATCCACCTTCATGAGCTATTACCAAAGTGGAGCACAGTTGATTGTTCATTTGCAGGTTGTTCACATTTTCTTGTAAGAAGGAATATTTCAGTTAACAATGGAAAAAGCAGACAAAATTTCTAGTTTGGAGAAGATCTTGACATTTATCTTCATGTAATCAGAGTGTACAACAGAAGCCTTTTGCACTTGACATTCTCAGTTATGCTGCATTGTAGCCACTCTGTCATTTTACCAAACAAGGAGAAAAGATGGGATGCAATTTTCTATGAAGGATCAGTTTATGTTGGTCCATTTCACCATGTTGGTTATGACCAGTTTGTGTTTCTGGTTATGTGAGTTATTTTGGTGCTTAGAGTTTGGAAGGAAACTTCATAGTAGCTCATAGTATTACCTTGTTAAAGCATCTTCATGCCGAAAGACTTATGATGAAGAGAAAGCATTTCATGTCACATTTATGTTTTCTTGTTTGTAATAAGCAAGTTTTTCGACATGCTCAACTATTTCTACAATGAGAGGTATTTTGGCAATGGAAACCATGTGTTTTAGATTCTTCCCAGCCATGGTTTCCTAATTGTTTTTGAGTCTTGCTCTGAATTATTTACTTGTTCTTAGGAGCATGTCAAGTTTCATAGTAGTGAGGTTGTGGATTTGTGACTACTTGATTTCATTTGTGTGTTGATTGGAAGATTGATTACATAATGTTGGTCTTTGTGCCACAATTTAGTTTGAATGCCAATACGAGGTCATCTAATGTTGGCAACAATTGCTAGTTTTGCCACTTCATTAGAGGCATTCATTGTTGTGTTTATATCAAGTTTCCATATTCAGCTTGCATTCAAATTGAACTCCATCTGTCCAAGTTGTTGAGTAAATATCAGTTTCTTTGAATGATCTTTTGGCAACCAAAAGCCTCTCACCGGTAGGTGAAACTAAGATTCAAGGTTGATCACATAGGAAGATTTTTATTTTCAAATTTGAAGAAAAATGAGAAAATGAGGGGTTTTTGAAGAAGAAATTGAAGAGAAAGGGACATGAATTTTGGCCTTCCATGTCCCATTTTTCTACCCCATTGCCAGAATAATTGTGGGGTGTTGCTACATTTCCTAGCCATTGGCAAGGCAAAAAGTTTTGGGAGTAATTTGGAGTTGTATGAGCTTTTGTGTGCTCTCCTCTTTTTCTCTAGGAGAGACTTTGTGTAGCTCATGCGTGTTGTACTCTGAAATGCATTTCAAAAATAGAAGTTGCAACAATGTATTATTGTGGGTTTTCTTCCCCTAGAGGGATTTACCTGCATAAATCATATTATCCTTGTTTCATCGAGTTTGATTTCTTTGTTGTTGGTTGTTTAAATTCATCTCTCTTTTCCTATGCAATTCTAGCTATGTTTGCCCCCTGTTTTGATGCATTGATCAAAGTTTCTTGTGTCTTCTAACTTTGTATTAAGAGAGATCTATATGAGCGAGCCAATTGAGGGGTTTCCATGCATCAAATTATTCTTGTACAATTTGGTCACCCTCTTTGCTATCATTTTCACTCTTAGGTACTTGTAATATTACAGGTGTTTAGTAGGTGAGCACACTAAACCCATACAAAATTCAATTTGTTTTCATGTGTCACAAGGACAGGGATATTGTTCTTTAAAATGTTGGATTTGTTTCTATTTACAAATAAGAAAACCATTATAAATAAAAAACTGCAAATATGTATAAAGAATGAGAATCCTCGAGCAATAAAACCATAGTATGATCTATCTTATACCAGTTAGTCATATTGTTCATATAACTAAAGTTATGAATTCTAGGGAATGTCACCGTTACTATTCTTGCAGGACCCTTTGACATATTCCTAATTTGTGTTACAATTGTATACATTGTCTGAATTTCAATCACCACTTGTTTAAGAGAATTCCTTACCAGATAGGGATTAGCACCGTCCAACACATGTCTAGTAGTTCTCATCACATTCAGTTTAGCAATATGGAGCAAATCTAGGTGGTTCTTCTTTGGTAGGTTGCGATCATAGAGGTCAAAGAATGTCAATACCCATAAGTTACGGTAAACATATTTGGAATAATATGAATTAGGCATCCAAAATCCACAGTTTCTGCCATTTTGTTTTGTCTATTTTATTCTTTTACTTTTGGCTTTTTAACTTATCAGTTTTGTCCATTACAGATTTTAGAAGGCCCTATGCTCCATAAAGTTTCCCTGATGGGAACAAAAAGGGATATTTTAGAGACTGCGGAGCGTGCTTCCAAAATGGTGGGACATATTTTTGGGATGATAGGGGCCACCATGGCTTAGGAATAAATATCCGTGAAACAATGAGAAGGCCAAACAATTATTTTTGAAGTTTACAAGCTGCTAGACTCAAGGAGGCTTTACTATAATTAAGTTGTGTGGAATTTAAGGTTTGGAGATGCCATGTAGCAGGCAAAAGTTTCCTTGATTATGCACTACAAGAATCCAGGGTTGCAACATGTATTGCCTATGGCATCATTCATGCAGGTGATGAAACCATCATTTGTGCTAGCAACGCAAAAGAGTCCAGGAGGAATTCATGCTTTGCTCAAGTATTAGTTTCACGATGGGTGAATGTACCTAGCCATGGGTTAAGGGATTTTATCCACAACTCAATAGCAGAAAAAACTAATCAGCAAATGGTTTATCCATCTTCATCACCAACAATTCAGAAAGGCAAGAGGAAAACCAAACAAGGAGGAGATGGTGACTAACAGAAGGCTAAAGTGAAAGAAGTGATCTAGAGGATGCTTTTAGGTGAGAGATGTCATGCATGTGGGAGGCGCACAACAAAGCTTATGAGTAGAAGCATGCATTGCAAAGCGAGTTGATTCACCACATGATTTGGGTACGAATGCTAAATCAATGACCGTTTATGCTCCATCTCTAGGAAATGCTATGATATTATAACTCACAAACACATTAGAGCAGGGTCATGGTCAGAACTTGTTTCCTACATGTCATTTACACTAGTAGACTTTGTGCGAGGGGTTGGAGTGCTTAGAGTTCAAAGTTAGTACCAAAGTCAGAGTTGAAGAACAAAGACCAAAGAAAGAAGAATTAGAGAATGAAGGCAAAAAGCCTTCTTACCAAATAATGTAATATGGGGGGGTGTTGGAAGTATTACATTATTTGGCCCCCTTGTTACGCCGATAGGCGTCCTACAATGGCAGCCAGGAAGGTCAGCCACGCCGTAAACAATATTAATATTTTATTAAAAAAGCCGACATTAAGAAAATTATCCGCCGACATTAAGGGTTACGGTGGATTTAAATATTTAAAAAATATTTAAACTATTTAAACTAGAAAATATAAACGCCGAGAGTTATCAATCTCGAGGCGCCTATCTATCACACCCCCAAGAAATGAGATAGGCGCCTCGAGATTGGTAACTCTCGGCGTTTATAAATATTAGTTTGGTAGAATGATTTATATTTTATAATGTATGTGTCAATATGAGAGAAAGTGCAAGGTGTCAAGAGAGAGAATGAAGAGTCACATGATATGTGGCAAGATGAGAGTTTTGTCTTAATGAGAGGAATATGAAAGGATGCATCTCCCGGATGTTTGAGGAGAGCAATAGTCAGAGTACTGAAAAGTCATGTAAAATTATATATTGGAGACAAAGCTCCATGGAATGTAATCTATTTGAACAAAGCTCCTAAGTGCATGGAATATTGAGTGTGTCATGCTTTTGAAATATTTGTTTTTTTTAATAAAAGAGGAGAATTAAAAAAAAAGGACAAAAATAAAAAGTTTTTTATAGGAGTTATAAGGTGGAGTTAATTAATTTGAAAATTATATATATATATATATATATATATATATATATATATATATATATAAGAGAGAGATTTTTGAAAATTATAAAATCTTTTTTTTAGATATTTTTGAAAATTATTATTTAAATTAGGGAGTCATAAGGATTTCTACTCCCAAAGTTTTTTGAAATTTTAATATTTTTAAAATTTGATATTTGAAGTTTGCAATTAGAAATTTAGAAAGATTTGGTTTATTTAAATTTTGGAGAAATAAGGTTTTCTACTCCAAAGGATTTGAAAATTTGATTTTGTAAATTTAAGAGTAAATTTTTTAGTGCAACATGACAAGGAAAAAGCAAGCAAAAAGAAAAATAAATGATCAAAAAACAGAAAAATAAAAACATGAGTTGTCAAAAACAAATGAAGAAGAGAAACAAAATTTATGTTTTCAAGAAGAACAAATAGACATTCAGGATGCTTCACTAGAAAAGACTAAGGAAAGGTTGAAAGGTCTAAAATGTTGTACACAACACATGATAGAAAAAATTGAAGGACAAAAGGATACATCAATAAAGGTAAAGAGGGTCTTACAATCAATTTTGAGAGAAGCCAAAGATAAAAATTTTTCAATGCTTGGTAATTATCTAAGTTCAAAGCTTGATGAAACACATAAAGACTCCAAAGGTGTTTTTACATTATCTAATGATATTGGAAAGATAATGTATATGACATAATTTCTAATGAAGTCCTTAAACACAAGAATAGAAGATGAGGAAATGATTAAAGATTTGAAGAACAAGCTTATGATGTTATCAGTGAAGCAAATGATTTAAGAGTTATGACAACAAATGTATGTTATGATTCCATAAAATTAAAGCCCATGATGAGAGATGCATGTTGTAATACTAATGATCTTCCTCATAAAGAAAAAGGTGCATGTTGTGATCCTCATCAAAATGAAAACAAAAATTGTGATGCAAGCAGTGATACTTGTGACTTAGAATTCATGACAAAGATAGGAACTTGTTCCAAAAACAGATGCTACATGTGACACAAAGGATTTGAATATAGTTCGTGATTGTTCAGAGAAAGCTTATGGTATCAAAATTGATGATGACATGGATTCAAATGATGACAGGAATAGTGATGCTCAAAGTTGTCTTAATATTGAAAGAAATCAGTGTGATGATTGGTTATTTTGAAAGATATACTAAAGGGATTGGTTCAAAATTATTAAGTAAAATGGACTATAAAGACATAGGTTTGCAAAAAAATGGACAAGGAATGAAAGAGCCAATTGTACCAAAAATAAGACCAAAATTTGAAGGTCTTGGATATAGAGGACATACAAGCAATAATGAATCAGGCACTAAATCTGTGACAGGAAACAGTGACATCAAATCTATGACAAGGACTGATAGAATCAGTAACAATGAAGGACAAACAAGAAATAATGAATCAGAGAAAGGAAAAAGGAATCCTATAACAAGGAACAATTGTAACCTTTGTAGTAGATATGGACATAAGATAGAAAAATGTTGGAATCTCCATGGTTGTGAAATTTGTGGACATAACCATTCTAAATTTTTTTTTTCTATAGAGAAAAGATAAATTACAGATTAAAAATAAGTTGTGGATGGATAAGTATGAATGAATGGGATAAGATGAAAAGAATATTGTATGGTTTCTATTAAAGGAAACCAAGTATGACCAATGTTCGCTGAATTTAAAGAATAATGTCAGCTTTATCATAAAGAAATGAATGATTATGACCCGAGCATAGCTTGGAAGATGGTCTATAGTGATAATCATACAAATATGTTAGTATTATGATTGTTCTAGTGAATGATCCAAAGACAATGATAATCCAGAGGCGACCTAGAGGCAGAGTCCCAAACCCAGAGGCCATGACCCATTGGGAGTGACCTAGAGGCCGTGACCCAGAGGCAATAATTCAGAGGCAGAGACCTAGAGGAGACTCAAATACATTTATTCAGAGGCAGACACAAACGATTTATAAAGGAAAACCTAATAAAGGTTGCATATATTCAGCAGTACCAAAGTCAGAGTTGAAGAACAAAGACCAAAGAAAGAAGAATCAAAGAATGAAGGCAAAAAGCCTTCTTACCAAATAATGTAATAGGGGGGGGTGTTGGAAGTATTACATTATTTGGCCCCCTTGTAAATATTAGTTTGGTAGAATGATTTATATTTTATAATGTATGTGTTAATATGAGAGAAAGTGCAAGGTGTCAAGAGAGAGAATGAAGAGTCACATGATATGTGGCAAGATGAGAGTTTTGTCTTAATGAGAGGAATATGAAAGGATGCATCTCCCGGATGTTTGAGGAGAGCAATAGTCAGAGTACTGAAAAGTCACGTAAAATTATATATTGGAGACAAAGCTCCATGCAATGTAATCTATTTGAATCATTCTTGTAATCTTTTGATATTTGAGTTATATTTGTGAGATATTGTTGTTATTCCAATATTGTGATTCATTGTATGGCATTTATCTGATTTATACTTGATCCTGGATAAAGCTTTCTGTGAGTTAATCTATCTGGAAAGCTAACATAACCTCTTACAATTTATATAAAAAGACCCCATGATACAAATCTAACATACGAATATATATGGCAATCCTCTTCTTTGGTGTTCAGGCCATTCAACTTAGTCTTTGAAGTCTGTGTTCAACTCAGCCTGTTTCCCTACAAAATGACAGGCCGAAATCAAGCTCTTTTCGTCCTAATTTCTATGTTTCCCTAAAACACTCAGTGCTTCCCTGCCTGCATTAAATGGTCAAAGGCTCAAAGGACTGCCTACGTTGGAGTTGTAGCCTACACTCTACGGTGGTGGCAGAGTTTTAGTAGTCATGTGGAGGTACAAATAACTATAAAGACATGCCAAGGTTTAGCGATATACATGTAATGCTTGAAATACATTTTTTTTTTTAGTTTCATTAAAAAAATCTATGATGTTTTTACATAAATTTTAAAAAATTGGCCAGAACTGAACTGAATTGGCTTGAAAAAGCTGAACTGGACCAAATCTTTCCCTGATTCAGAGGAGCTTTGTAACTATGTTTGCTATTACTGCTCGACCTCCAGATGAGGCTCACTTGTTCAGGTTCTAACTGCTACTCACAACAAAGAGAATCAGTTACTTCACCCCATACATTTCCACACTGAGGCGCTAGTCCCACCTCAATGTCAACATATATATACACACAATTAATCTTTTGAACCTTAAAGTTTGACAATCAAGTAGTCATAGTATACTTTGTTTTATCTACTTTTTTCTGTCAGTCTTCTTGAGATGCTTTGCTGTATTTCTTAAAGAGTTTGTGACCTTCATGCTTCAAGCATTGCAAGAATTTCCCAGTCCTACTTGTTTGATCACATTGTTTGTTTGAAATTGATGCTTTTATTTAGTAGAGGCATCATTCAACTGTTGACTACCACCATCATTGACATAGAAGTAGAAGACCAATTAGATAATGTTCCTACATCCATTATGTTTCAGGTCCAGTCTGCATTGTTAGATAGGCAAGAAGGTAATAGCTGGCCCCTGTCCTTGGCAGTCAAACCAAATCTTATGACAGGGCTTGTAAGACTGGCTTTTTGGCCTATTCTAATAGGTCGTTGAACTTGAGTGTTTGGAGAGCTTCTTCTAGTTATCTTTCCTCTCATTCTATTTCTAATGGTAGCTCCACAGGTTCATCTTATATCAGGCGATTTTCCAGGTGACATTATCAGACTTCAAATTACTGGCTACAGATATCACTTGTTTTTAGCTCTTCCACTGTGGATAAAAACTAGGGGTTTTGGGCAATTACAAGGAATGTGCTCTTATAGCCAATTGTATGTACTTCAATAATTTTATTGAGGTTATCTTGTTATAGGGTTTAGGTTTTACTTGGCAAACCTCCTTTATTTATTCATTTTTTGTTTCTTTCTATGGTAGAAGATGCTTTAGGTAATCCTTTTTTGCAATTATTGTAGTATGTAGTTTTGAGTCCACATGGCCTCATAGTTGTTCATGCGCATTAATATAGTTTCTTTCTTATTTGTTTATGGTTTTTGAACATCCTATATGAGTATAAAAGATTGAAAATAATGTTGGCTAATCCATGGAAGATGCTTGCCTTAGGCAAGCACATGCATCTCAATTTATCATGCCTGCCACATTAGTTTTAGATATATTTAGACTTAAGATTGCTTTTGTTCGGATATGAACATGATTTCAGGAGCAGAAGGACCTAGAAAGGAAAGCAGAGATGGCAAAACAGCTTATGGATCGTGGTTACCGTGTAAAGGTAACATCTTCCTTACTCTCTAATTTGGCTATTGAATTTTTTTTTTAGGTTATATTTCAGAATTTGTATGTGACATCTGTGCATTCAATGTAGTGTAATCTGTCTTTGATAAAGATGGAACTTATTTGCATGTGAAATTTGTATGCTTTTAATTAGCAAAGTCACCAAAATAAGAATCAGATGCTTTGAAGTGTTTTTACATAATAAGAGTATTTTCAAAAGACAGCTGAGTAGACATTTTGGCCATGCTGCAAATGGAAGGACAAACATCTTAGATTTTTAGCATTCTTCTCTTTTGATGGTTTTTTGTGACTAAAACTTTATTGTCAGGCTTATATGGTAGTGCACTGTTCAGCTACATATTGGAACATCTGTGATTCCTTTTCCTTTATCATCTTCTACTCTCCTGTACCTGTCAATAAGTATAAATTCATAATAGTTAGATGAATTCAAACTGTACCTTTTGATTGTCTTTCTCATTATGAATTTATTGAAAAGCCTTAATCTCTTTGTTATCTTCTTCAAATTATTTGTGTAACAAGATTAGAGAAATTAATATTGTGCATCATTACTTATTCACATACGAGCAAGAAAGTTTAGAGCTACATGCCATTCTCAGATGCTTGTCATTCATTGATGTTCCAGAATTGATAATCCTCAAGAAGCAAACAGGGAATCTTCAATTCTAGTTCGTCATTCATGTGTCCAACAATACTACCTTGAGGTTTTAGTACTTTATGCCATCTATTTAGTATTATTAGTTTGAAGCCTTGATGAATTTTTATACAAGGTAATATTTATTTCCTGGTCTTTAGCAGTTGATCGTATTTGAAGTCCTCATCTCAATATGTATTATTTGGCCTTCCATTATGCATATGATGAGAACAAGGATACAATCTTTTAGACATTACAAAAATTTCAGGCATGCCTTTCTGAGTGCATGCAGATAATTCTGTTCTTAGCTTCTTAAAGTGTGAATGCCTGCACTCGTACAGATTTTCAAGTACAAGAGTCAAGTCCCTGTTACGGATAAACTTTAAATGTGCTTCCCCTCACAAAAGCAGGCTTTCATCCTACCTTTAATTATTATATATGTTAGAGGTGGACAAGTGTCCTAGAGTCTCATAAATAAACAGAATTTGCAGTAGTCATGTTATACCAAGAAAATGATTTCCAAGATCGAAAAAATCAAGTAGAAAGAACCCCTACATTCTTAGCTTATAAGGTGTTTTTTCAACACTGCAGTCATGAGTTTGCTTTCAGTAGTTTAGCAGAAGCCATCTGTTTGCTATTGCAAGATTCCTGACAAAAAGATGAATTGAATGGGAAAAGTTTCCTTATAAATTTTGGTATACCTTTTGAATATGGAGCAGATTACACATAGAGACATGGATCTTTTGAGATTTGTTATGATATCCCTTGTTATGTCTTTTACATAGAAAAAGGGAAGATTAATGTCATGATGCACATTTTGACAACTCATGTTCTTTAGTGGGTTACATTTTTTGTTTATGTATGGGAGGTTGGGGGGCATGTATGGCCAGTGCCTTTGCCACCTCTACCTTTCATTTCTGTGTACCTTGGCTGAAGTTGTATCATGAATGCTTTCTCTTGGATTCTCCTAGTTATGACCATAGTAGGAAAAATCGCAACTTGGCAAAAACTTGCGAAAAAAACATCGAAGAAAATAATTTAATTCTTATATATATATATATAGTTAATTCAATTACAATTACAATTCATGATTGTAAATGATTATCAAAAACCAACAAAATACAAGATACCCAAGCAAAGTCCCTTTTATGCTGTGTTTCCACATTGGGTGCCTCCTTGGACTCGGAGTTGGGGCTGTTGGAATTGGGTCATTGTTACCAGTTCCTTGGCCATCACCTGAAGAATCCATTTATTTTCCCTCAAAAAAGGTAAGTTTTAAGAGTAAAAAACATGACTTTAAAGTCATTAGGAACAATAAAGAAGAGAGAAAACAAAGGGGGAAAAACCCTAAAAAATCGGTAAAATGCTTAAAAAACAGAAACCCTACCTTTGAAATTTTGTCCCAAGGTGTGAAATCTTCAAAAACAGCTGTTAAATCTGTCAAATCCTTGTCCAAATGCATTGGAGAATGTCTGGTTAGCCTTTACAAATTTGCAGTCACGAGCAAGAGAGGAAAAAAATTAAAAAATGATGAGTTTTTCCTTTTAGAGCTATTTCTGTGTTTTCTCAGTGATTTCTCAGCATTTTCTCGGCAATTTCTTAGTCCTGAGAAGATGCCTCTAATTTCTGATTGACCTTGGCTTCTTGCAATTTTTTCAAGAAATCATGAGAACTCGATGATTTTTCTTACCTATGGATGTGACAGTTTTATTTGATTGGAGAATTGAAATGAACAAAGATTCATGCCTTGTTACATTCATTTCTTGTGCACTTTGTGTGCTTCTTGTATGAACTGATTTTTCTTTGTATTGTTCTTTATTGGTAATACTTTCCACAGGTGACATTTCTAGTGTTGTTTGATCAGATTTTTTATAAATTGATGAGTGAGATCCTAACCGAGCATCTTGCTTGGAGAGTAGGTGATAACAACAATGGAAAGAGGAGTGCGTATTAAGATCTAGGAGGATTGTTGAGTAGAAAGTATGGTGATAAAATATTTACAAAATGGCTGCCTTTTGGAGCACACATTGCTAAAGGAAGAACAAGTGATTCGTCTTTGTTGCCTTAATGGGAAGAAGGATCACTCTATTTGGTCTCCTTAAGGTGAGGGAATACAAATACCGTGTTCTCCAAGAATTGTTGGAGGACAGAGTGGATGAGTTGGTAGGAGACAAGTCAAGAGCAAGTTGATGCAAATGTGCAAAATTGTTGATTTTGCAAACAATTTTGCAAAAAGAACTTCTTCATCCCCCTTAGGTTATGGGAAGTCCTTCATCTAGGAGTGAGTCTATGGACTTCTCTTTTGACAAGGAGAGGAGAGCATATAGAGAGAATTTGATTTGGTTTGAAAGGCTAATAATCTTGGATGAGAAATGTGAGACAAGGCAAGAGTTGGAGGAATATACTACAAGTGTTGCTTGAGGTTCAAAGGAGAGTACAAGAAATGCTATGTTTGGCAATGTGCAAGAGGGGAACTTCGACATGGGAGTGGTTGTTAGTGCACTAACAAAGGAGGAGGCTTCTGTAGATAGAAAACATTTAGAGGTTTGAGTGGTAATGGATGAGTCGTGGTTTGGGAACAAGGTTCAGAATGAAGGTAGCAAATCTAGTTCAAGTCAACCTAGAGTAGTGATGGGAATCATTGGGGAGTAACTAAATTGTCTTAAATTCTAAAGTGATGAGAAGGAAGATACCATGAGACATTGTGGAACCTGCATCATCATCTAGAAAGCAAAAGGAGCAGTTGGGCAAGGAAGATTGGATGCAGGTATTTCTTGCAACTTTATAAGGGATTGTTAGCAAATGGAGTTGGTCGATAATGAGTACGAGACTTGGTAATATGTGAGAAAAGCCTTTAAGAAATAATTAAATTGTTATGCAATGACAATGACATTATTGGTGAAATCCATAATGTTAGATAAAGCAAGACAAGCTTTGTTTGGTCATATAATTAGAGACTAAAAGAGTTGGTGAGAGAGTTGTAGGAGTCATAGTTGAGAAAATCGGAATCGGCAAAGAATAGGCAAAAATTGGGAATCAACAAAAAATCAAGGAAAGAATCGGCAAAAAAAAAAAAACGAAGAAAACAAAAATTTTCATTGAAAAAAGTTTTTTTCATGCATATTACAATGAATTAACATTATGCAAATCAAATATTGCAATAAAAGCAACAATTCAAGTCAAGACATCAAACAAGTCTCAAGCTTTAAGTACACATGAAAGTGACAAAAGTTCACAAAACACATCTTGTATTGCTTATAATATGAAAAGGTACAAATTACAAAATGTGTCAAGACTCAAAAAGCCTCAATAGGCCCACTATCTATTGTCTTCCTTTGCCCCTTGTCCTAACATAAGCTCTAGTCTCTCTTGCTTGATGTGTGCTTGTAGATGCTCGTGCCGCTTCTCGTGCTAAGGCCTCTTCTTGGTCCCTTGGTGCCATCTCCTCCGTTAGGGTCTCATAGTTTTGTAATTCTTCCATGCTGAACAGCTATGAAGAGAATGTAGAAAATCTCAACCATATTTTTATTGAGTGTACTTTAGCCTCTGAGCTATGGAGGAGAATGGCCACTTTACTTGGCTTACAGTGGTCCGATTTTTTTACTTTCGAACAGCTTTGGAGGGATTGGCCTAATCAAGAGGGTGTTGATCATTTTATTAGGCAGTTAGTTTGGATGGGTTCTACCATTCTTCTTTGGAATATTTGGAATGAAAGGAACAACCAAATTTTTAATCAAGATAGGAAGGATATTCACAAGGTTCCACGAGCCTGGGGGACGAGGGGACGGGGGGACGGGTTTCCGGGGACGGCGGGGGACGGGGGGCCGATTTTAGGGGACGGCTCGGGGACGGCTGGGGGGACGGCTGGTATAATACTATAAAAATTGAATTTTTTTAGAAATTTAGAATAATCTACACATTCAGAATTCTACACCCAACAAAAATGATATTTCATATTAGTAATCAATTATGTAAGCGCAGCCATTCATATTCATATTAGTTATTAACACATAAGTGGTATTAGGATATTCATATTAGTTAGTGCAGCCATTTAATTGTTTCAAGTTCAACAACTATAACTTGAAGGTTCAGCCAAGGATATCAAGTGCAAACAATGTTCAAACAGTCATCATTTTAAGTAATAACAGTCATCACTTTTTCAGCCACCAATGTTCAAACAAAGACTGTCTCACCCCTTCCATTGTTTGAGGGACTAATCGCAAAGTTGGTGATGTATAATGCTGAATTAATCTCTGGTAGTTCTTGATGTGCCTACAATAAGCACTAGGCAGCCTACCAAGCTGAATTAATCTCTTATAATTATTGAGTTGCCCAGAATCCACTTTAAACAATAACAGTGGGTAATATGCTAAATTTTAGCATATGAATACTTATGAGGAACGTCTTAAATATTTTCATACTTAAAAGCAACTGATCGTCTAATACAAATAGTTCAATCTACTACATAAAGCCAGATGGTGAAATTGAAAATAACTACTTACCATATAATTGGCCCCAAAAAGTGATTTACTGGAAACATCCACAATTAGGGTAAAGTTGCATGTACTTAAATTTATGTATTTCACTAACAGTTTCAAGAGGGGATAAAAGCAATGACCCCTTACCTTTTTTTTTATTAATTTTTTTTTTTTGTTTGTTTGGGTGAGGACACCCAGCTGTGGGGGACAGTTGGGTCCCATTGGGGACGCTCAAACCGTCCCTAGGGACGGCTGGCGTCCCCGGGGATGGCTGGGCACCACTAAAAGATGCCCAGCCGTCCCCGGGGACGGTTTGAGAGTCCCCAATGGGGCCCAGCCCGGGGACGGCTGGCTGTCCCCGAGGATGCCCCAAAAAAGGGGACGTCCCGGGGATGGGAGGCCATAGGCCTCAGCCGTCCCGGGGACGTTTCCCAGCCGTCCCCCAAAAAGGGGGACGGGGGGAAACGTCCCCCTTGCCGTCCCCTCGTGCTGGGGGACGCGTCCCCGTGGACGCAAAAGACCATAGCCAACTTAGTTGAATCAATCCATCAACTCCTTAATCACCCCCAAAACTCCCACCAAATATGGGATCAAGTGATGCAAAGATTGAAGATTAAATCTTCTAAGGGCAACCATCTTAAAGGGAATGTGAGTATTAGTAAGATGGATAGGACTAGAAATTGGCAACCTCCTCCTAAGGATTTTAGAAAAGTCAATATTGATGGAGCCTCTAGAGGGAACCCTGGAAAAGCCAAGTGTGGGAGGAATTGGTAGACTTTTAGATGGCTCCCTGGTTTTTACTTTTGCTTGAGAATTTGGGTATTCTTTCCAATAACCTTGTTGAGGGGTATGGTATCCTCAAAGGCCTTCGGGAGGCTACTAAGGTTGGATGGGAAAAGGTGTTAGTTGAGTCTGACTCTCAACTTATGATTAATCTCTTGAAGACTCCTTCTAAGAATTATAAGGTGGATTGGAGAATAAAAAGAATTATTGAGAAGATTCAATTAATCCGGATGGGATTTTTGAAAGTTGATTACAATCATGTGGTCAGAGATCAAAACAAGAGTGCTGATGCTTTAGCTAATTGGGCTTTGGACAAAGGTGATCTTACTTGTTATGGCCACCCTCCTATATGGTGGGCTTCTCAAATTAGGGAAGCTCTTCTTTCTATCATTTCTTTGGATGGCTCCAGTTCTCAAGGTACCTAGTTTGTTTTTTTTTTTTGCTTCTCTTTGGTTCATTCAGTTTTTTTTAGTTCCCTAGTTCATTCTATTTTTTATTTTGTTTCCTCTATTGATTCTTGCCTTAATAGTCTTCTGGTCTAGATAGGTCATTGTTTTGTTCATTTTTTTTTGTTTTTTGTTTTTTTTGTTTAGTTTTTTAAGGTGGGTGGGTTTTTTTATTTTTTTTATTTTTTTTGTGTTCTTTGTGTTGTTTTTTGTTCTTCTTGTGTTTTTGTTGTTTTTTTTTTTTTTTTTTTTATGTTATTTGTTATTGTTCTTGTGTTTTTTTCGTTCTTGTTCTTGGGTTTCTCTTTGTTTGTGTTATTTCGTGTTTTTATGTGCGAGTGTTTTCTATGTTTTTTGTTTTTGTTTATTGTTTGTTGTTGGTTGTTTTTTATTTTTATTTTTATTTTATTTTTTCATTTTTTAGGTTTTGGTTGTGTTTATTTTTCATGTTTTTTTTGGGTTATGTCTTTGTAGTGTTCTGTTGTTTTTGTCTTGTTTGTGTTTTGTTATGTGGTTCTTGTGTTTTTCTATGTGGTTTGTATTGTGGTTTCTTTTATCTTATTGTGCGTGTTTGGTTGTGCTTTTGTTTTTGACACACTCAAGGAGCATGTTTTTTATTTTATTTTATTATTTTTGTTGTTATTTACTTATTTTTAAATTGGTTTTGTGTGTTTGTTTGCTCCTTGAGTATGTCAAAGGTGGTAGGCCAGGTCCGAGTCCTGGGCGGTTTTGGCGGAATGGATACCCCTGCCTCCTTGGGTCTTACCCAAAAGTGGCATCCCTTTTGGGATGTTTTCCACAAATAAAAAAAAAAGCAATAATTCATGTCAAGACGTCATACAAGGCTCAAGCTTTAAGTACACATGAAAGTGACAAAACACATTGTATTGCTTATAATATGAAAAGGTACAAATTACAAAATGTGTCAAAATGCCTCAAGAGGCCCACTATCTAATGTCTTCCAATTCCTTTGCCCTTTGCCCTAGCATAAGACCTAGTCTCTCTTTGTTGATGTCTGCTTGTAGTTGCTGGCGTTGCTTCTTGTGCTAATGCCTCTTGTTGGTCCTTGGCTGCTATCTCTTTTGCTAGGTCTTCATAGTGTTGTAAATATTCCATGGTGAATAGAGGTTCTTCCTGTTCCTGCTGCTCCTGTGCTGTATGTGTGATCCATTCAGATGACGGATCAATGTCACTTAGGTCAATGGGCTCAGTATTTGTTTTTTCAAAAATTCTTTGGTGGAGACAAAGGTTGTTGCGCTTCTTGGAGTGTATGTGCTCAAACATACTCCAATTGCACTCACAACCTGAAGAGCTACATGGTTGAGATAAGATTCTAACGGCCATGTGCTGCAAATTGGGCATAAAATCACCAAAGTCGTCCCACCATAAATCTAGAAACAACAAAAAAAAAAAAAAAAAATTTCACATGTAACAGCTTAAAAGTTTAAAACAAAATCAAAAGACGATAAATGATAATTCAATGAGGGTTATCTGGCCTCAATGTCTCAACAACACTCTTGCATTGCTCAGATGGGAATTGGCAGCGACAATGTTCCTTATAATCTTGTATCTACACGCGTTTTATCGCGCAATTGTTTACTAGCTGAGAACACACCGTCAATGCAATCTTGAAGGCCAACCCTCACCTCATAATCAACACGAAATGTAGCTGAATAAAAAAGTTTGGGGTTCAAATAGTAACCTGCTGCATGAAAAGGGCTATGGATTTGTGATGTCCATCGGTTATCAATGATAGTCTAAATGACATCATATTTGGCGTGGGCATATCCATAAAATGCAACAATTGCCTCTTTTGCCCTGTCCATAGCCTCATATACAAATCCCATTGGAAATTGTTCTCCATCAACAAGACAAAGAACCTTCACCAAAGGCTTTGACACTTGAAAAAAAAAGAAACCATAATTTAAAGAAAAATATTTTACAACATAAATAAAATAAATTAATAAGCGTAGTCTTGTACCTTGATGGCCTCATCCATGGCCATCCAGAAGTCCTCAAACAAATAAGTATAGACATTACGCCCCTCAAGTGACATTCGGTATCTTGCAGCTGCTTCAGAATTCCAATCATCACCCTTCAGTGACCCTTTTGCATTATAAATGCTCTCCAATGTCACAAAAGTTTGTGGTGAAGTGTGTAATGCCAAGCCGCACTAGCTCCCTCCCATTAGTAAATCGCCTCATGAGGCTAAGGACCCATGTATGGTTGTAAATGAATTTTGTGATAGCCTTAGCCTTCCTTACAACCTCTGTCACCCAAGATAATTCCCAATGCCCTCGAGGAGCAAATCGAGACAATGGGCTGCACATGGGGTCCAAAAAATAGTGGGGAATCTCTTCTCAAAAATCCTCTCGACAACCTTATATGTTGCTGCGTTGTCCATGATGATTTGGACAACATTCTCCTCCCCAATTGATGAGGCCAGAAATTGCCTCACTCATAGACCATTTTTGGATATTTCATAATCTATTTGATAAACCTTATGCTATGTTTTTGTGCTAATTTTGATGATGGAATGCATTATGTATTACTATTTACATGTTTAGATGTTCAGGAGCATAACACTCTGTTTTGACCATTCTCTACATTTTCTGCACTGTTTTAGCTGATTTACTTAGCAAGTAAATATTTATTTGAATAAGCAATAATGTTGATGTGTATTCCGTTCTGGGATAATGTTGTCTGTTTTCCTTGCCTTCTAACCTGTTTGAATTACAAAAAGGCGCCAAAACCTGTTCAAACTAGGTTGACTGTGCAAAAAACAAAATTTGACCATACAAATTCCAGCCAGCTGTACATAAACAACATGGCTTGGAATTTGTCAATGCCAACACGTGAAACCTATGGAATTAGTCTTATGAGGACTTAAGAAGACTATCTGGCCGGTCAAACCCATCATCTTGAGCAATTGATGCACGGATAAGCGTCAGAACTGTTACATTGCCTGATATTCTGGAGCAGCTCCGGAATGAGCGAAGCAGAACCAGTTTTGGTAAAAACTACCAACAGAATGGTCAGCAAGGTGGCAAATGGCAAAATGAAGAAGGATACAACTTTATGAGAGGTTTTCTCACCTCTTCCAACACATTTCTTCCAATGGATTGCGCCCAACAAGTGAAATGGATAAACTGCAGCAGAATAGTTTCCTGCATTTTAGGAAGACAACTTCAACACAGTTGCTGAATCCCTGAAAAGCAACAACAGAACGAATACACATATGTAATAGAATAGTATAAATAACAAGATCCCATATTGGTTGAGGATATATAGAGACGTTTGCATAGAAGTATAGGAATAGAACAGTTGTGTCAGCTGTAAAAGTACACATATGTAATAGAATAGTATAAATAACAAGCTCCCATATTGGTTGAGGATATATAGAGACGTTTGCATAGAAGTATAGGAATAGAACAGTTGTTTCAGCTGTAACAGAGCAGTGATTTTGCAGGATTTTTCCTGCATTGTTGCAATGTTATTTCAAATTCAATAAAAAATGTAGTTTCTCCATGCAATTAGCTTCTTGAGTGAATGAGTGAACATTAGGTAGCTTAGAGTAGTCTTCTTGCCTTCTTCTAGATCAGGGAGCAAGGGCCCACTTCCAGGCTCAGGAGAAGGATCAGCTATTGACAGGTTCTGTTCATTTCTTGTTGCAGCAGGTTAGCAGAAACCTGTCAATTTCTATTTCATTGGTTAACTATGTTGTTTGTAGATGTATGAAATGTGTGTGTAGATACAAGGCAATTGATCACCTAGCATAGGCTTTTATATCTTACAACACTTTTTGATATTTCCATGTTTTCAGCAATAATTTCCAGTTCTTAGTATTTCCATTTATGTTCATTGCTTTTTTTTTGTTTCATTGCTGCAACATTTCATTTCAGCCTTTTAATTCTGTTCATGTAATTAGGAGTTACTTTCTGTCATTTCCATTTTGCAAGCATGAATAAGTTTCATTTCTGTTATTTCTGATTCTGCAAGAGTAATTCGTTTCAATATTCTGCAATCTTTCCATTTCTGCAATTTTGTTTCAGTAAATGTAATTAGGATTCTAATTCAGTTCATAGGATTAGAGGTGACACCAGAAACCCCAAAAATTGACTGGTCTTATCAATAAAGCCATTTTTTGAGTAAACTGACCTGCAAGCTGCTTACCTCTGCTATCGTATACAACCATAGGACACCGCCCTGGACTGACAATTATAATGATTAAATGGTGTGATTGACGACACTCATCACCAACCTCCTCCAACAACCCATCTACTGGCTTGAGGAATGCGGTTCTCTTGCAGATGCAACCAAAAAATTAATCAGGTTTCTTCCCCTCCCACACCATGCCCTCAAGCGTGGATTGTGCCCCTGGCATGGAATGGTCTACAAAATAGGACTCTTTCGTCCCACTAGCTGCTTGTGCACTTGATGGACTCTAACTCCCCTGTTGAAACCGGCTAAAGTTGTTGCTTGTACGAAGAATTCAAGAGGGGGGGATGAGATGGCATCGCTAGGACTTCTTTTGAGACTAGCTTTTTCCTCTACCACAACGATCATGGCCTCTACTTTATTTTTAATTTCTTCTGGCACGTTAGGGCATATCTTGACATTATTGTTAGATCTTTGTGCCAAATGGAATTTGAGGCGATAAACACCTCTAGTAAGATCTTCGTTACAAAAATTGCATCTAACATCCCCTTTTCTTGGCCTTGGCATTCCATACGCCCATGCTGCATCCAATGGTTTCATTTTTTATATGCTTGCACATGGAAACAAGTAACAACAAAGTTACAATCACTTGAAAAAAAGGAAAAAAAACTTAAACCCTAAACCAAAAGGCTAGGGTTTAAAATTGAAACATTGATAGCTGAAAAATGGGCTTGCATACACAGTTATCAGGCAACAATATTTATTTTAAAAGAGGAAAAAAAAACCCTAAACCCAAAACCCTAGGGCCTAGACTAGGGTTTGGGTTTAAACTTCAAGTTCAAAGTTTCAAATTCAAACAATAACAGCTGAAAAATGGGCTTGCATACATAGTTACCAGGCAACATTATTTACTTAAAAAGAGGAAGGAAAAAAACCCTAAACCCAAAACCCTAGAGCCTAGCCTTAAGGTTTAGGGTTTAAACTTCAAAGTTTAAAAGTTTCAAACATTTACAGCTGAAAATTGGGCTTGCATACATAGTTATCAGGCAACTTAAAAAGAGGAAAAAAAAGAAACCCTAAACCCAAAACCTTAGACTAGGGTTTCGGGTTTAGGGTTTAAACTTTAAACTTCGAAGTTCAAACATTAACAGCTGAAAAATGGGTTTGCATACATAGTTATCAAGCAGCCTTAAGCAATATTTAGTTATTTAGTTGAAGGGAGAAAAATAAACCCTAGACTAGGGTTTAGGGTTTAAAATTTAACAAATATTGATAGCTAATAATTTGGCTTGCATATATCAATTTAATACTACTTAAAAGGAGGGAAAAACAAAACTCTAAACCCAAAACCCTAGAATAGGGTTTCGGGTTTAAAGTTCAAGCACTATTTGCAAACAACCCTAATCATAAAACTATTTGCAAACATCCCTAATCTAATTCTAAACCTTGTTTTAAGTTGGAGGGAAAAAAAAAGAGTTTTAAAAAATTCAAAGAATTTCTTACCTCGGATGAATCTTTTGGGCAGTTGTTGTTGGCTACCGGATTCCTTCACACCGCAATTGCTCGCTCCTAGGATGCCCTACCGTGTTTGGGTCGGGGTGGTAGCAGGTAGGCAGTGTGTTTTCTCTGTTTGGAAGAGCTAAGGTGAAACATGAGGGGAAAAAAAAGTTTCTCTTAAATCGGCTGCAACCTCTACGCATGCGGTTGCGGTTGATTTTTTTTATTCCAATTTTATAAAAAAATCGACAAAGACAAAGAATTGTCGACTTGACGATTCTTTGCCATTGGAATCGACATTTCAAAGAATCGTTGCGGAATTGCGATTCTGCCGATTTTCTCAACAGAGTTCACATTAATGCTTCTAGTGATCAATTTCCTTTTAACAGGAAACTATTTTGTAGATTTTAGAAGAGTCACACCTGAGAGGGCCCCCATTAACAGATTGCATGATGAGGAACTTTGTGAGGGTGTCTACTCTCTTTGCCAAGACGTTGAAATACAGTTATTTGGCTTTTAACTACCTTTATTTTGTATTGGCAATTAAAAAGAGAGAAAATTTTACATTCATTATTTCTTATTGCAATTTTCATTCTTGGTTAGCGTTAGTAGTTCTTATTGCAATTTGCATTCCTAGTAGTTTTTATTGTCCAACATGAGAATCTCAAAAACGAAAAAAATGTTCATCAACAATCTGTTAAAAAACAAACTGAAGAACATAATTCATGGGTTCAAATGGTTAAGGGAAAAAGGACTTCTCCCATTGTGGAGTTAGTAGTGCAAGCCAAATTTGATGAGGAAAGGGCACGTCAACCCAAAGAACTCAACCTTTGAGTTTAAGGTCTTTCAAAGCCTACTGTTCCCTTAAAGGCAGGGCATGATTTTATGCATAAGACATTGGGTATTGAGGATATTATCCTTGATTGGGATTGGATAGCCCTTGATGGTAACCTTCTGATCCAATTCTGCCCATCTAAGGAGTGTTTGAGGGTTTTAAGAGCCACGAAGAAACTTTTTACCATCAAATAACATTAGCTCAGCCAGTTATAATTCTCAGCTTTCAAGGAGGAGACCCAGGTTCGAACCTTACCAAGCGATACATGCATAATTGCCAAGCTATTTGTAATACCACTATTTGGTCATGATGTAATATGAATGGCCGATTAAAAAAAAATAGAAGAAACTTTTTATTTTGTCCTAAAAAATTTACTTGGATGCTGACCTCACACATCTTCAAATGGAGGAACTATAGAAAGCACATGGGCAAGTGATAGCTGCTTTAAAGGACAACAAGTGGGCAATTATCCATGGTCACATTCTTGACCCATAAAATTAAGGAGTTCTTGGGTTCCAATCGGTAACAATAGCCTCTTTGTTGCTTGTTGGAACTGTAATGGGGTGATATTGTCTTCCTTGGGTATATTCTAGGATGTTATTTCTTCACGAGATCTTGTTCTTATCGTAGAGACCCATGAGAGCCCGAAACAATATCTTTCATTAGGTAGTGATTACTTTTGGGCACAAGATACCTCAATCAGGTGGTGTTCGTGGTTTGGGTGGTGTGGTTTGCCTCATTTGGAACTGCCTTCATTAGCATGTGCATTGATCGTGTCAGATGAGCATAGTATAGAAAAATGGAATCGGGTAGTAAATCGGCTTGGGAAAAAATTGGAAAAAAATCGGGGAAAGAATCAGCAAAAAAGAAACCGAAGAAAAGGATTTTTATTTTTATTTTTTTTTCATGCATATTACAGTAAATTAACATTATGCAAATCAAATATTGCAATATAAGCAACAATTCAATTCAAGACATCAAACAAGGCTCAAGCTTTAAGTACACATGAAAGTGACAAAAGTTCACAAAACGCATCCTGTATTGCTTATAATATGAAAAGGTACAAATTAAAAAATGTGTCAAGACTCAAAATGCCTCAATAGGCCCACTATCTATTGTCTTCCTTTGCCCCTTGTCCTAACATAAGCTCTAGTCTCTCTTGCTTGATGTGTGCTTGTAGATGCTTGTGTCGCTTCTCGTGCTAAGGCCTCTTCTTGGTTCCTTGGTGCCATCTCCTCCGTTAGGGTCTCATAGTTTTGTAATTCTTCCATGCTGAATAGAGGCTCTTATCATACCTGCTGCTCTTGTGCTTCCGCATCTGTGATCCATTCAGATGATAGATCAATGTCACTTAGGTCAATGGGCTCAATATTTGTTTTTCAAAAGTTTTTTGGTGGAGATGAAGGTTGTAGTGTACAAACACAAGATCATTTAACCTTTCTTGTGTAAGTTTTTTGTGCTTCTTGGAGTGCATGTGCTCAAACATACTCCAATTGCGCTCACAACCTGAAGAGCTACATGGTTGATAAAATATTCTAACCACCACGTGCTGCAAATTGGGCGTAAAATCACCAAAGTCCTCCCATCATAAATCTAGAAACAACAAAAAAAAATTAATATTTCATGTGTAACAGCTTAAAAGTTTAAATTTTAAAACAAAATCAGAAGTCAATAAATAATAATTCGGTGAGGTTTACGGTTTACCTGGCCTCAATTTCCTAATAGCATTTTTTGCATTGCACAGATGGGAATTGGTGACCACGACATGCATTATAATCTTGTATCTCGGCATGCGTTTCATCGCACAATTGTGGATTCGTGGCAAACACTCGGTCAATGCAATCTTGAAGGCCAATCTTGACCTCATAATCAACACGGAATGTAGGGGTGTAAAAGAATTTGGGGTTCAAATAGTAACCCGTTGCATGAAGAGGCTATGGAGTTGTGATGTCCATGTGTTATCAATGATGGTCCAAATGGCATCATATTTGGTGCGGTTATGTTCATAAAATGCAGCAATGGCCTCTTTCGCCCTATCCATAGCCTCATATACAAAACCCATTGGAAATTGTTCTCCATCAACAAGACGAAGAATCTTCACCAATGGCTCTGAGACCTGAAAAAAAAAAGGAAAAAAAAAGAAAAAAAAATTTAAAGAAAAATATTGTACAACATATGTAAAATAAAACAAATTTATAAGCGTAGTCTTGTACCTTGATGGCCTCATCCATGGCCATCTAGAAGTCCTCAAACAAACAAGTATAAACATTTTGCCCCTTAGATGATGTGCGGTATCTTGCAACTACTTCAAAATTCCACTCATCACTCACAAACATTTGTTTTAGTGACCCTCTTGCATCATAAATGCTCTGCAATGTCACAAAGTTTGTGGCGAAGTGTGTAATGCCAGGCCACACTAGCTCCCTCCCATTGGTAAATCACCTCATGAGGCTAAGGACTCATGAATGGTTGTAAATGAATTTTGTGATGGCCTTAGCCTTCTCTACAACCTCTCTCACCCAAGGTAATTTCCCAATGTCCTTGAGGAGCAAATAAAGACAATGGGTTTCACATGGGCACCAAAAAATGGTGGGGAATCTCTCCTCCAAAATCCTCCCGACTGCCTTATATGCTGTTGTGTTGTCCGTGATGATTTGGACAACATTCTCCTCCCCAACCTCCTCCAACAACCTTGCAAGCATTTCGGCACTCTTAACATGTGCCGATGCATCTACTGACCTAAGGAATGCAGTTCCTTTTGCAGATGCAACCAAAAAATTAATCATGGTTCTTCCCCTCCCATCTATCCAACCATCAGACATGATAGTGCAACCCTTGGTTCTCCACACCTAATGCTTGTTGTCAAGCACAACCTGAAGTTAAAAAAAAAAAAATGAGTCATGCACATTGCATATTGATTTTATCATATTAATATATATAAAAGACATAGTCATGCCATATATATATAAATTTAGTCAAGCACAATGACACAACCTGAATGTCGTCCACAAATTGTCAAAGGAGAGGGCCCCTAAGGTCATCATAAGTTGGCGCCTTAAATCCTGTGCCGCAGCTTGCGACGACATCTATCATGCGCCGCCAGTATGGAGACCTTGCCACATTGAAGGGAATGTCAAAATAGTACCAAAAAGTGGCAATGAATGTCCTCGCTGTAGTGTGCTCCTCTTGGTTCCACGCGGCCATACCCTCAAACATGGATTGTGTCCCTGCCCCTGGCACAAAACGGTTTAACTCTACAAAAGTGGAGTCTCCCGTCCCACTAGCTCCTTGTGCACTCGAAAGACTCGAACTACTTTGTGGAAAGAACCGCTTAAGGTTGCCACGCCCACTAGTACGAGCACCTCGAGAGGGGGGGACGAAATGGCATCGCTATAACTTCTTTTGTTACTAGTGTTTTCATCTACCGCAGTGATCATGGCGTTTACTTTGTTTTTAACATCTTCTGGCACCTTATCACATATTGCTATATTATTTCCTGCTAACCATTCCAAATGGAATTTGAGGCAAAAAATGCCTCGGAATAATGATTGCCATAAAAATTGCATTTAAAATGGTTTTTTGTTTGCCCTTGCCTTGCATACGCCCATGCTGGATCCAATGGTTTCATTTTTTATATGCCTGCACATGGAAACGAGTTAGTAACAACAAAGTTACAAATCACTTGAAAAAAAGGAAAAAAAAAACTAAACCCTAAACCAAAAGGCTAGGGTTTAGGCCCTTTAGGGTTTAAAATCGAAACATTGAGTCATTGACAGCTGAAAAATAGGCTTGCATACATAGTTATTAGGGAGCAATATTTACTTAAAAATAGAAGAAAAAAACCTAAACCCTAAAAAAACTACAATATTAGAACACCCTAAAGGGCAGCTAACCTAATTTAAAACACCCTAAAAAGCCAAAGTATTAAAGTTTTAAACTACTACACACGAAAGTGACAAAACACATCTTGTATTGCTTATACTTATAATATATAACAATACAAAATTACAAATTACAAAATGTGTCATGAGTCAATCAATGTCTTTGAATGCCTTTTCCCTTTGCCCTACTATAAGCTCTAGTCTCTCTTTGTTGCCTTGGTTGTGCCTCTTCTTGTGCCTTTGTTGCCATCTCCTCTGCTAGGTTTTCTAAGTTTTCAATTTCATCCATGTTGAAGAGAACATCTCGTTGTTGCTCCTCCTCCTGTGTGATCCAATCATTAGATGGATCAATCTCGTCTAGGTCAAAGGCCTCGGTACTTGTTCCTGTAATTTTCTTATGGTGGAGGCGAAGGTTGTAATGAACAAACACAAGATCATTCAATTTTTCTTGTGTAAGCCTATTGCGCTTCTTGGAGTGTATGTGCTCAAACATACTCCAATTGCGCTCACAACCTGAAGCGCTACATGGTTGAGACAAAACTCTAATGGCGAAGTGTTGTAGATGGGGCGTATATGCACCAAAGTCCTCCCACCATAAATCTGGAAACAACCAAGAAGAAGGAAACTTAATAATTCACATGTAAAATCCTAAATTGAGATTATTTTTTAAAACAAATTCAAAAGACAAAATAAACAATAATTCAATGAGGGTTACCTGGCCTCATAGTTGACCTTGATCGAATGCACATTGGCGATGGGAAAAGGATGCCCTCACATTTCTTATAAGAATGCATCTCAGTCTGTATCTTAGCACTTATTTCTTCATCAGGGTACATGCGGTCAACACATAATCGAAGGCCCGCCATCACCTCATAGTCAGCATGGAACGTGCTGGAGTAAAAAATTTTGGGGTTGAGGTAGTACCCCGTTGCATGAAGAGGGCTATGGAGCTTAGATGTCCATCGCCTATCAATAATATCCCAAATGGGACCATATTTGGATTGGACATGTCTATAAAATGAGGCAATTGCCTCTTTTGCCCTATCCATAGCCTCATATATATATGCCATTGGTGATTCATCTCCATCAACAAGACGAAGAACCTTCACCAAAGGCTCTGTCACCTGAGAAAAAGAAAAAAATATTTAAATAAAATTTATAAAAATATTTTAAAATACAAGATTTGCAAAAAGAAAATATTTTAAAATTTAAATTAAAAAAATTATAATTAAAATATATTAAAAACTTAGTCTTGTACCTTGATGGCCTCATTCATGGCTTGCCAGAAGGGCTCCTCAAACACATATTCATATACCTTGTCCCCCTCAGTGGAGAATCGGTATCTAGCAGCTTGCTCAGAATTCCACTCCTCGCTCACAAACATTTGCTTGAGTGACCCTCTTGCATTATACATGCTTTGCAATGTCACGAAGTTTGTTGCAAAGCGTGTAACTCCAGGCCGCACTATCTCTCTCCCACCGGTAAATTGCCTCATGAGGTTGAGGACCCAAGAATGGTTGTAGATAAATCTTGTAATTGCCCTAGACTTTTGTACAACCTCGGACACCCAAGGTAATTTCCCAATGTCTTCAAGGAGCAAATCAAGACAATGGGCTGCACATGGGGACCAAAAAATGATGGGAAATCTCTCCTCCAACAGCTTGCCAGCTGCTACATATGTTGTTGCGTTGTCCGTGATGACTTGGACAACATTCTCCACCCCAACCTCGATCACAACTTCCCCCAACAACCCTGCGAGCATTTCGGCACTCTTAACTTGCGCCGATGCATCCACTGACTTGAGGAATACCACTCCTCCTGCCGAAGAAACCAAAAAATTAATTAAGGTTCTTCCCTTGCCATCGGTCCACCCATCAGACATGATAGTGCAACCGTTAGTGCTCCACACCCTGCGCTGCTCCTCAAGAATAACCTTAATGTCATGCGTGCATTCATGAAGGAGAGGGCCCCTAATGTCATCATAAGTTGGCGGCCTAAATCCTGTGCCGCAAGCTGCGATGGCATCCACCATGCCTCGCCAGTATGGAGACCTTGCCGCATTGAAGGGAAGGTCAAAAAAATACCAAAAATTACCAATGGCCTTCCTGGCTGCCCTATGCCTCTCCTGGTTCCACGAGGCCATACCATCAAGTGTGGCTTGTGTCCCTGCCCCAAAATTGGACTCATCCATCCCACTCCTTGCCGGTGCCTGTGTTTGTGCAGTTGATGGACTCAAACTTTCATGCTGAAATCGCCTAAAGGTGTTGGTCCCACTAGTTGTTGTATGAGGCTGAGAAGAGGGGGGGGTTGAAATGGCTTCAAATGTTCTTTTCTTTATCTTTTTTCTCTGCTTTTCCAGTGATAACTGCCATGCATTCTCTCTCAACATCAATTGGCACATTTGGGCATAATCTAACATTCTCACCCGGTTTCCTTGCCAAATGAAATTTGAAGCGATATACTCCTCCATGTATAATAGTTTTACAAAAGTTGCAAAGAATTTTTCCTTTCTCTTCTTGTTCTTCTCCATACTTCCATGCTATATCTTTTTTATCTTTTTTCCTTGACATTTTCCTGTGGCTGCACATAATAACAAATAACAACAAACAATTACTTAAAAAAAAAAAAAACCTACACCCTAGTTTGAACTTTGAAACCTTAAAATTGTAGTGCAACTGCAAATCTGAAAAGATGGACTTGCATATATATTTTCGGCAGCAAGTAACAATAAACAATCTTTAAAAAAAAAAAACTAAACCCTAAACCCTAGTTTGAAACTTTAAACGTTGGCAGCTGAAAACATGCACTTGCATACAAATTTTAGACAACAAATATCAAGCAAACAATTAATTAAAAAAAAAGTTAAAAAAAACTAAACCCTAGTTTGAACTGGCATACTTGTTTCAACTAAACCCTAGTTAAAAAAAAAAACTAAACCCTAGACTTGCATACATGTTTCAACTGGCAACAACTAACAACAAAGAATTACTTAAAAAAAACTAAACCCTAGTTTGAACTGGCATACTTGTTTCAACTAAACCCTAGTTAAAAAAAAAAACTAAACCCTAGTTTGAACTGGCATACTTGTTTCAACTAAACCCTAGTTAAAAAAAAAACTAAACCCTAGACTTGCATACATGTTTCAACTGGCAACAACTAACAACAAAGAATTACTTAAAAAAAACCCTAAACTGTAAACCCTAGTTTGAACTTTGTTGCATTTGGTTTTAGACTTGGAAAAAAAAATGCTTGAAAATTTGGGATAAGATTCAATAGAATAAAAGAAAAAGAAAAAAATCAGTTTGCTTACCTCAAATGAATCCTTTCGGTAGATTCCTAGATGTTGGTGGTTGTTGGTAGCTGTCGGGATCCTTCAAACTCCAAAACAATCCGCTGTTGGTGGTTGTTGGTGACTACCGGATTCCTTCAAACTTCGAAAAATCCGTTGTATGGATGCGTTTTAGGGTTTTCCTTGGTGTGGTAGCAGGTAGGCAGACCTCTCTCTCAAGCTTGGAGGAAGAAAAATGAGAGAAAAAAAAAAACAGTATTTATCCCGTTTCCTCTACGCGTGCAGCCGTGGGCGATTTTTTTGATAGAGCGATTCCGATTTTTTTGAAAAAATCGACGATTTTTCAAAACTACCGATTCCGAGCTGATTTTAATCGGATTTTCTCAGAATCACGATTCTCCGATTTGAATCGCGGTTTTGAGCTGATTTTCATAACTATGGTTCCCAAGTGTAGGCAGCAAATCCACCTCCTAGAAGAAGAAGTGATTAAAAGGATTTGCTCAATTTTGATAGTTTTGACACAAATGTCAGTTTGCTCAAGTTTTGTAAATCGTACAGTAGGGAGAAAACCGTACAGCTGGAATGGCAAATCGTACAGGGTAGTAGCAAATCGTACAGGGCGCACTGAAATTCATCCACATGCAAGGGTAATGTAATATCAAAGTGAAATGGCGCATAGATTTGCTAACTAAGGTGTTAAACTTTGTAAAAAGCCAATTTAATGTATTCAGTTGTAAATAACGGATTGTCTTAGGAACCGCTTGGAACGACCTGGGCAACGTTATATAAGGCCCCATTTTCAAAATTATAGGTCTGGTTGCTAGAGTTAAGAGATAGTATTTGTAGTTGTTGATTCTTTGAGTTATTGCAATTACATTGATATATTTTCCACATTGTAATCGAATCCATAAACATGAATGAGCATAATGACGTTTTTGGATGACTGTGTACGATCCTGGTAATGATGAACAGTGACTTGTGGATGAATATGATGTGTTTGTGTTTTCTGTTAATTGTTATAGATTAGTTTTATGCATTGTTGCAACCCTGTGGTAGAATTTGGTATTGGTGAACTTTGGAGAATGATCTAGAAGCATGGCAGCAGCAAGGAAGACGTATTGAGTGACGTTGTACGATTTCTGGACGTAATCAGACACAGAGAATCTCTCAACAAGCCGGTTAAGTTGTTTTGCCTATTGCGGAGATTGCATTAATTGGTCTATCAAACTCTTACAAAACATCCCGGAGAGAGATTGGAGCAATGGAACATCAAGATTAGCATCAGACTGTGTCGTTAGTTCGTACAAATTGTACACCGTTTTCCTTACAAATCGTACAAAGCATTTTTACCTGATTTGGTAAAACAGTGATCGATAGAAACTTACCCGATTTGGCAGTTTTGGGGAATCGACTTGATCGATTACAAAACTATGTACGACAGCCTCCAAAACCAAATCCGTCAGTTTTGCTGTGTGCAAGATCGTACCATCTTCGACACTGTACGATTTGAGATCGTATAGTGTAGGCATTGATGACCGTACAAGGTGAATATTGTTCGTACAAGGATAGTTCGAGTGAGCTTATGACTGTACGATTTGATAAGTGAGTTGGGTTTAATGTATTGATCATTCTTAGCTCTGGAAATTACCTCCCCATCGGGAATACTCCACCCTTGTGCTACACCAAGCATCATTTATTTCAAAGACTACATAATATCGGGTCTCAAAGCTCTTTATCATAGCCATTAAGAGACTAAATCAGGTAGTTTTTGGCCATTTTCAGACTGCTTATGGTTTGTCAGAGGATGTCCAATGCACCATTGCTTGTCAAACAAGGTTGTCCTCTTTCTCCTTCACTCTTTGGGATCTACATTGATGAGCTTGAAGAATTTATCCGTCAGAACACACAAGTTGACAATGGTTGCATTCTACATCATGTCTTGATAGTTGTATTGCTTTTTGCATATGATGTTATTTTTCTTGCTCATACTCTTGAGGGCTTGTAAAGATAGTTGGATGGTCTTGCTTGTTTTTGTGACTTAAAATAGCTGGCAGTCAATCTTAGCAAGACTAAGGTGATGATCTTCAACACAACAAAGAGTACCCTATCTAAGTTGTAGTTCTATGAAGGCTAGTCGATTGAAATCACCAATGCTTACACCTACTTGGGGGTACAGTTTATAGGTCCCTCCCTTAATCTTTGACCAGCTTCATAGCCACATCTTTGCTAGGGATACACCTCTCGTAGTCTTGGAACACCAACATTTCTAGCAGCATTTCCAAGACATACCTACAAAGATGCACCTCGTTGATTGCATCATTAAACCCACAGTCCTGTATGGATTTGAGGTTTAGGGTCCAAGTCTAGGGTGTGTTGATTGGGCTCACATTGAGAGGGTCCAAACTATTTTGCTTCAGCAATTTATCTAATGTAAAAGAACAATTTTCCAATGTATTGTTCAGGCTGAGTTTGGCGCTCATCCTCTTTGCCTTGAGAGCATCTTCAAAATTATTTTTCAGTTTCATTGTCTTAGATATAGGGTTTATTGCACCTCAGTCTAAGAGAGATACCCATATTTGGCACGTTGCTTCTCAAAATGCATTACCTCTAGGAGCGCTTTTGGTCATCATCATGGATGGTACTCGAAAGTTCTCTCTCTTCTTTGGTTGGTTGACATCTCCGTAGATCAATTACATCCATTCAAATACTCTTTAAACGCTCCCTTTTTTCTCGATAAGAGGGTAATTAATCAAGTAGTCAAAGATAATGTTTATTGACAATATATTCGAATACTTGGGCTGCTCCATCTCAACCTCTTAGTCCTATGTTGGCCTTCTACACTAAACATTTCATGAGGATTGAGAATGGCATCATTACTCATCCTAATTATGTCCACCGATATTGGACCCACAACTTTGAAATCCTTTTTGTTCAGCTCATAGTATGTCACAATAGTTGCAGGTAGAGACATACCACCATATTCTTCGAGAGGATAGGGTATGTTGTCTTTGCTCTATTCAGGAGGTTGAGACTGAAGAACATTTTATCTTCAGGTGTCTTGTTTATTATGAGATTTAAGGGAGATAGTATTTCTTGTATAGAATATTTAGGTAGATCACTTGCCATTTTTTTCAGCTATCTTGACCAAAGATGCTTGGCCCTTTACCTCAGGGAAGCTATCACTCTTCGGCATCAGTTATTACAAAAGAGATAGACTACTACTCAACCAATCACCTTCTTTTACTCTATCTTTGCAGTCAAGAGTGATAAGCGCTTATTTGAAGCTACAACTATCCAAAATGTTAATGATAGATCTATGTGCCCTTGTTTGCATACAAGAGTGGCTACTATGACGAATTTAGTTCTTTCTTCTTGCTTGCAACAAGACAAGACTACAATTCTTCAACATTGGTTTCGACCACCCCTTACGTACTAAGGAGTTGTACATTGATGCAACTTACTAGTTTTTTGTTCTCTTCTATTGGTTCAATAGCCATAAATGCTAGAAGATTCTTGGGGGGCCGAACTCCATGTCCTCCCAAGATTATCCAGCCAAGCTCTCTTAGTCCTAGCCAAGACAAGACTACAGTTCTTCAACATTGGTTTCGACCACCCCTTACGTACTAAGGACTTGTACATTGATGCAACTTACCAGTTTTTTGTTCTCTTCTATTGGTTCGATAGCCATAAATGCTAGAAGATTCTTGGGGGGTCGAATTCCATGCCCTCCCAAGATTATCCAGCCAAGCTCTCTTAGTCCTAGCCATTCTCCTGGGAGCATCATTAGATCTTGTATTGGCCCTTTTGTAGTTGGTGATGACGACTACTATGCTTCTACTTTACATCCTACTATAGATAATGTTGGCACTTGGATCCACTAGAGCTCCTTTCTATCTCTGTTGTACCTCAATTTCTAGCTCTCTCTTAGTCATTACTTTTAAGGTTTATCTGTTTTGGGTAACCCTTGAGGCTAAAATTTTATGCCATAGAGTTGTTCCATGTTAGAGTAGTTTACACTAGATTCTTTACTCTAATTTAGCTTATTTTTGTAGTACTTTTAGGTCACTACGGTGCATTGTAATTTGTAAGAGCTCTTTTCAATGATTCCTATTGGCCCACTTTGTCCATTTGCAGACATTAATAGAATTATCTTATCTTATCTGCTTCGAAAAATGATCGCTTGGTCTACCCTCTCTGACTATGTTTGCACACTTTTTCTTAATTAACGAGGGTCAGTGGTGTTATTGCATATTGCATTTGGTGATATATGTGTTTTGACGGGCGCATGCCAGAGCCTATGCATAGAGCTATATGGAAGGTTATTTACTGTATGGATACAGACATCCCTTGTTTGGGTGAAATTTAGGAAAAGATTAACGTTATGTGAGAGGATTAAATCCATCACAAACAAGAGTTACATTGTATAATCTGCATTGTTACAGGCCTAACTGAACAGGAGGTGGAACAATCTGAACACCCTCTTTTTATGGCTTCCTACACTGTTTAAACTCAAAATGTCATGCTATTGCAGTGACAAGAGAGAGGATTTCCATGATAGAGAGACAATGAATGAATTCTTCACTTATTAAAGTAGATCGTTGGCAGGGGTGATGACGCATTTTAATAGGAAGTCAATTTGTTTAGTCTTCAAATGTATGAAATGAACAGATACATCGTATAAGAGATGCATTTTGGAAGGATCCAGGATAATAGTGACACTTGCAACATAATTGCCTTACATGTATTCAATTCTGTCTCTTCTTTAAGTGATTGGAGTGACTATTATTTTATTCATTTAGCAAATGTTATGGATTTGCCCCTTGGCCTTTAAATACTTTCTCAGCACATTCCAAGGATTTAGCATGCAGTGCACCTTCATTATTGCTGCAGGGATAGTGATGGTCAACCTCAAAGGGGCAATCAAATATGGCCATCAACAGACCTTCATAATCAACAACACTTAACATCCACTGTTGCTTTCTTGTTTGATAAAATCCTTTCCATACCCACATCCATCCAACAATTAGAAACAACAGAGGAAGTGAAATAGAAGTTCACTTTTCACTGAATACTCATGTAAAGGGGATGGAACTAAACCGAAAAATAAAAGAACAAAAAATAGCAGAGCATTTAACACTTTTCTATGGCCACTAAGTCTTGATGAGGTGCATACATTCAAAAAGAAAAATCAATGCACTATTGGAAACACTGATATATTCTCAAAGTCATACTACTAATAATGATAATAAAAAACAAAAAATTAATGAAACTGTACCTCAAATAAGATGTCTTATAAAAGTGGTCATCTTGATTTTCACCAAGTAAAACTTCTCTCATCCAAAGTAAAGCCAAATTGTTGCTTTTGAAAGAAAAATGATAAGGAGGTTGAAGGAATTGTTAGAGGTATTACATTATTTGGTACCTTGCATGAGTAATATAAGGACCTTTGTAAATATATTGGATTAGGGTGAGTTGTGTTTAATGTTTGAATCTATAGTATGTATCATGCTATTAAGAGTAGTTGTGTGTCATGTAAATAAGTGTGGAGTTATTATGTGAGGTGTCAAGTTAGTAATTGTGAGTTGTATAGGTTGTGAGGAGTTATGAGCAATCATGAGAGACTGTCTTTATGTAAATATGTGAGAGAAATATGAAATGTAATATCTCTCGTGAGTATGAGGAGATGAAGAGTCTATGTAAGTGTAAAGGTCAAAAGTCATAGGAAATGAAGAGTCTCATGTATGTATATATTGAAGACAAAGCCATGTAATATGTATTCGAATAAGCATTGCATTTATGCATTGCTTTAGTAGATATATATGAATAAAAGTTTGTGTATTTCATGTTTATTATTGTGAGATTTATATTTGAAATATTGTGAAATTATTTGAGATTAAGATCCTGAGGAAATAGCAGTAGATTGCTAACAGTGGTATCAAAGCCACATTGAGTCGACTTCGTGAAAGCCACATTGAGCGTTTGAGAGAAGATAGTAGCAGGAAAGCAGACGTGTGAGAACATTTTGCAAGCTGGAGGAGATAGTGTGGAAGAAAAGGATGAAGTGATAGTGTTGGTGAAAGCACATTTGCAACACTAGAAAAGAACGTGTGAGAAGTACAGTGTCCAAAGCTTGGAGATAGCTGAGGTGATAACGTTGGAAAGAACACGTGAAAGTACGGTGTTCAAAGCTTGGAGATAACAGGCTGTGAAGGAGAGAAGAAGTGGAAGCAGACGACCAAAATGAAGGAAACATCAGCGAAACACAATAAAAGTTGAATGCAGTGAGAAGACTACAATTTTGTGCACGTTGGATGACGGAAGTGCATAAGGAGAGTTCCTAAATCTTCAACAAGGATTGAAGAGAAAGAGGGCACTATAGGCAAGCCAAAAGCTGGTCAACATTGCAAACTGAGAAGCAATCGAGAGCCTCTTAGAAATGGCAGTATTGACGTGTTGAAACAGCTGAGTGCAGTAACGCTTGAGTTCAGATTTGGAAACCTGTAACGTTGGTGAACGCCGTAGAGTGCCATCCAAAGGTATTTGTTACCATCAATTAATTATTTGATTGATTGGGCGTACATAAGCAGCATATTTGATTGAGATATTGATTAAAGTTGAAGGGTTGAATTTATAAAGTGAAACAGAGAAATAATTAAAGTGATTGTGAAAGGAAATAGTTTGAGATTTGCAAGAAGAGTTTAATAAAAGTTTGAAAAGAGATTAAAGAGATAAATTGAAGAAGAAGAATAAATGAAAGATTGAAGAAGGAAAGAAATAAAAAATTAAAATTGAAGAGAAGAAAAGTTAAAGAAGAAAATTGAATGAAAATTTGAAATTGATGAAATTGAAGGAAAGAAATTAAAGATTGAAGAATAAGAATTGAAGTTGAAGAAAATAAATTGAAGAAAGATTGAAGGAAGAAATAAATTAAAAATTGAAAAAAAAGTTGAAGAAAGAATTTAAGAAGAGAATAAATGATTGACGGGAAATATAGGAAGATAATTGATTGAAGAATAAAAATAATTGAAGAGGAAATTGAATTACATATTGAAAGAAAAAAGAAATTGAAGAAGAATTAATAAATTTGGAGATAAAAGGATTTCAACAAGAAGAATTGAAATTGAAGAAAATTTAAGAAAAAGAAGAATTTTTTAAATTTGGGAGCAATAATGGAATTCTACAATAAAGAAATTAATTGGAAAGAAGAAATTTTTTGAAGAAAAAGAATTGCAGATTTATTGTTGCAAAAATGAGTACATCAAAAAGGCTATACAGTTTTGAAGAACCAAGCTTCATGAGAAGAAACTTTCAAAAACAGAAATATTGCCATAGACATGTGCTAAGATATAATAAGCCACAAGAAATTCAATCAAAACCAAAAATGGAATATGAAGATAATTCTTGGTACATTGATTCAGGAGCTAGTCATTATATGACAGGTAACTTATATTGGTTTGATTCCATGCAAGTAAATCTAAGTAAATCCAAGTACATCAATTAAGATAGCAGATAATAAAATCTATCAAATACAAGGATTAGGGAATGTTACACTCAGTCTACCATATACAAATTGCACATTGGAAAATGTTCTTTACATTCCTCGAATAACAAATAATTTAATTTTAGTGCCACAACTATTTGATAGAGGAAGAATGGTGGAATTCAAAGTTATCGATGGCAGTAAGAGATGTCTTATTAAAAGACTAAATAAAATTGAAGCCATGGGATCCTACAAAAGTGGTATATTTGCTTTGGATGTGATAGAAATTGCACAAAAACATTTGGATCAACTTTTTCCAAAAGAACGATATCAGAAGAAGTATTATATTGAACACAAAACTCTTATGGCAAAGGAACATGACAATTTATTCTATGGTGACTTCGTCAAAATTACAAGTAACAAATCAAAGTGACAGAATCAGAACCTGATCTAGATTCAGTACCATAACAAGCTAGACAAGAATCAAATACTGAGAGCTCATGAAGGCAAAAGGCCTTCATACCAAATAATGTAATAGGGGGGTGTTAGAGGTATTACATTATTTTGTACCTTGCATGATTAATGCAAGGACCTTTGTAAATATTTTAGATTAGGGTGAGTTGTGTTCAATGTTTGAGTCTATAGTATACCTTTGTAAATATTTTAGATTAGGGTGAGTTGTGTTTAATGTTTGAGTCTATAGTATATGCCATGCTATTAAGAGTGGTTATGTGTCATGTAAATAAGTGTGGAGTTATTATGTGAGGTGTCAAGTTAGTAAGTGTGAGTTGTGTAGGTCGTGTCATATTTCGAAGGTAGGAGTTATGAGCAATCATGAGAGACTTTGTCTTTGTGTAAATATGTGAGAGATATGAAATGTAATATCTCTCATGAATATGAGGAGATGAAGAGTTTATGTAAGTGTAAAGGTCAAAGGTTATGGGAGATGAAGAGTCTCATGTATACATTGAAGACAAAGCCATGTAACATGTATTTGAATAAGTGTTGCATTTATGCATTGCTTTAGTAGATATATATGAATAGAATTCTGTGTATTTCATGTTTATTATTGTGAGATTTATATTTGAAATATTGTGAAATTATTTGAGATTAAGATCCTGAGGAAATAGCAGTAGATTGCTAACAGGAATTGGATGAAAATTTTGGACACAGAATGCATGTGTACCTGCAGGAAAGATGCACCCTAATTAGGTTAGTCATATAAGTTTATACTTCATTGTGTTCTTTTGTTCAAGTTGGCCCACATAAGCTCCTTTTGGTTTTGACATTTTGTACTCATTCTTCTTTAGCCAACACCTGTACAGTTAAGGCCTTCATTATCTTAAGGGAAACAAAAGTGAATACTGTTGGGCCTTCTACTCTTCGGTGGATTGGGATGTTCTCTCAAAGTGATTTTATGTATACTTGGGTTACTGCAATCTTTAGTGGCCCTCATCAGGCTATGCATTGCATGGTACTGTTCATCTGCCTGGGGTTATTGATTGTGCCCTGGACCAATGGTATAATTCGAACTTAGATTTTTGTGAGGCCAACTTCCGGAGAGAGCTGCCCCCCTGTATTTTTCATTTTTATTTTTAAAGATTTTTTTGGAAGGAAAAAGTGAAAGAAAGTAAGTATAAAAACAAAATCTTAAGTGACTTTCTGGTTGAACCAATCAAATGATCACAAAGAATCTAAGAGAATAATCACAATTCAAAATTTTCTGCAATTAACATCCAACCAGCATATTAGCATATAAGCACATAAATTAGGAAAAGGGCTAATAGGTAGAAAGGGTAAAAATAATCACAATCTTCACATTCAAGCTCCCATTCACAATACTATGGATGTTTTAGCACTTTATTTACATGTATTACTTTAATGGTTGTTGTTTTAGTATGTCGTCCCATTGTACTCCACTGTGCCCATCCTGGGGACTTCATGAAACATAGGTTCTCTCTTTATTGAAATGACTGGACTTCCCTACCCTAGTTGTCCTTTTGTTTTTTAGGGTTAAGTCTGTCCTTTATTAGTTCAAACTTCAAACACATGGGATGTTAATGCCTTGTTGAGTTTGGGTGTATTTGTGGCCTCATAACAATGAAAGGAAAATGGTTGGGATGAGATGTAGCCAATCTAATCTCCGTTTATAATACATTTCAACATAGGTAAAAGAAGTTGTGGAAAAACTATAACGTTCTTCTGATGAAAATTGTCTGAGCACCAGCTCAACCAAAGTGACCACTTTGCTGTCATATGTTTCTTTTTGCCTCATGCAATATTAGAGTGCATTCTGAAGATATGAGTTAGTTCAAACTTCAAACACATGGGATGTTAATGCCTTGTTGAGTTTGGGTGTATTTGTGGCCTCGTAACAATGAAAGGAAAATGGTTGGGATGAGATGTAGCCAATCTAATCTCCGTTTATAATACATTTCAACATAGGTAAAAGAAGTTGTGGAAAAACTATAACGTTCTTCTGATGAAAATTGTCTGAGCACCAGCTCAACCAAAGTGACCACTTTGCTGTCATATGTTTCTTTTTGCCTCATGCAATATTAGAGTGCATTCTGAAGATATGAGTTAGTTCAAACTTCAAACACATGGGATGTTAATGCCTTGTTGAGTTTGGGTGTATTTGTGGCCTCATAACAATGAAAGGAAAATGGTTGGGATGAGATGTAGCCAATCTAATCTCCGTTTATAATACATTTCAACATAGGTAAAAGAAGTTGTGGAAAAACTATAACGTTCTTCTGATGAAAATTGTCTGAGCACCAGCTCAACCAAAGTGACCACTTTGCTGTCATATGTTTCTTTTTGCCTCATGCAATATTAGAGTGCATTCTGAAGATATGAGTTAGTTCAAACTTCAAACACATGGGATGTTAATGCCTTGTTGAGTTTGGGTGTATTTGTGGCCTCATAACAATGAAAGGAAAATGGTTGGGATGAGATGTAGCCAATCTAATCTCCGTTTATAATACATTTCAACATAGGTAAAAGAAGTTGTGGAAAAACTATAACGTTCTTCTGATGAAAATTGTCTGATCACCAACTCAACCAAAGTGACCACTTTGCTGTCATATGTTTCTTTTTGCCTCATGCAATATTAGAGTGCATTCTGAAGATATGAGTTGAAGGTGGGTATTACTACTGGTTTAATTGGTTGTGAGATCATTTATGATTAAGTTTTTAAAAGAAAAAAAAAAGAACTTCATAAGATATGTTTGGTGCCACGTAGAATCTTACATTTTGATGTAGGTAAGTAGTTAAATTTGTTGATATTGTGTCATGACACAGTGCATGGTATCGGGTGGAGAGCATCAATGTTTGGAAGAACAACTACTGCGGATTTTAGCTTTGGTAATCCATCAGTTCTGTTCTGTTCTCTTGTCTACTTTTCAATTGTTTCTTAATAAGCAGTATTTCATTTCTTCGGTCCCTGTCTGCAGATAGAAGATGTTTCAGTTGTAGAAAGTGGGCCTCGGGTACAGGGACAACATGCATGGTTAATAGCGAAGCATATCAAGTTTGGAAAGGCAAAAAAAAAGGGAGCACAACAAACTCCCAAATCAGTTGAAATACATAAGAGAGAAACTGAAATGGAGAGAAAAATCAAAGAAGACAATCAAGTCAAGTCACCTGAAGAAGGATTTAAAGAAGAATGCAGACAAAGCGAAGATTATGCTCCTTTTGAGCAATGCAAAGAGTTTGCAGATGAAGAAGATTCCAACATACATAGAGTAGATGAATTCTCCACTGCCACTTTTCCTCCATGGAGTGAAATGAAAATGCATATTAATCATGTCCAACAGCAGGAGAGGGTGGTTGGTGACACCAAAAATTATATTAAAACAGAAACCAAACTCGGAGATTCAAATATAAATCATGATTCTCTTGATCAAGCCAAACAAAGTCTTACTAATATTCATTCTATATTGGATGCCCCTTATACTTCAGATATTGAGAATCAGATTCCTTTAGATCAATCACCTAAGCAATCTAGTCAATCTACTCAAGCTAAAATCACTGAAACTATCAAGGTATGCACTGCCACGTTGTACTGGACTCTTATCGTTTGGAACATCCTTTTTAAGCTTTCATATTTGACTTTTGCTTGGATATTTATTTTTCCTTGAAAATGCTTGCATTATAAAACATGATGATGTGTGACTGCAGGGGTTCTCTTCCTTGCCCTTGTCTGATACTTTGAATATTGGGCCAGTAAAACAAGACCATCTTCTAAACTCTGATGCTAAACAATCTGCATTAGGTAACGACTTAAGGCATATATTTGATGGGATCGACAATGACCAGGGGCATTATGGATCAAAATTTGTCAAGCCAGAGTCTGTAGATTCAGTTTCTGAGTGGTCCAATGGTTCCATCAAAGCTAATGTGAAAGACATGCCTGATGACCATCGTTTCGATGTTTCCACAGTGAGTGAAGTAAGAAGCAATATTGTTGAAGAGCTGCATATGTCACCTCCTCTGAATAACAGTCGTTCAACACGAGATCAACAGAAAACAGCAATTGGCAGTTCAAAAATTTCTGCTCAGAGTTTAAGGGAAAGTCTTGTCAAACGCAGTTCTGGTGACCGAGCACAAAATGCATCAACAACAGAGAAGAAACCTTTGGCAGATATGCTTCTCAAGCATGCCAATGAATCCCGGTGGGCCATTTTACGAAATTCAAAGTCATCACCTTTTGATGGCAATAATAATACTACCACAACTTGTGAAGTAACAAGCAATGTTGTTCCCGAGTTGCAAACCTCATTGGCCAATTTCAATAATGATGCTGCAACACAAGATCGAGAAAAAATTACAATTGGCGGTGCCAAAAGTTCTGCTGATGCCTTAAGCCAAGTTGATTTGGACTGCAGTGCAGGTGATCAACTGAAAAGTGCTCTATACACAGGAAAACAACCTTTGGGGGATATGCTTCTCAAGCAGGCCAATGAATCCCAGGATAGGCCATCAAGTTTTGATGCCCATAACAACACCGCTGCAATTAGTGAAGTGACAAGCAAATTTGGTAATGAGTTAGAAACCTCTCCTGTCAATTTGATTAATGATGCTGTAACACAAGATCAACCAAAAGCAGATACCAGAAGTGTTCAAATTTCTTCTGACAGTTTAAGGCAAGCTTTTGTCAACAGCAGCTCTAGTGAACAACAAACTAGTGCTTCCAATGTAGGAAACGATATTGTTGAAGCCCTGCAAATGTCACCTACTCCTTTGAATAACAGTGCTTCAACACGAGATCAACAGAAAACGGCAATTGGCAGTTCAAAAATTTCTGCTCAGAGTTTAAAGGAAGTTCTTGTCAAACGCAGTTCTGGTGACCAAGCAAAAAATGCATCAACAACAGAGAAGAAGCCTTTGGCAGATATGCTTCTCAAGCATGCCAGTGAATCCCGGTGGGCCATTTTACGAAAGTCAAAGTCATCACATTTTGATGGCAATAATAATACCACCACTACTAGTGAAGTAACAAGCAATGTTGTTCCAGTGTTTCAAACCTCATTGGACAATTTCAATAATGATGCCGCAAGACAAGATCGAGAAAAAGTTACAATTGGTGGTGCCAAAAGTTCTGCTGATGCCTTAAGCCAAGTTGTTTTTGACTGCAGTGCAGGTGATCAACTGAAAAGTGCTTTACACACAGGAAAACAACCTTTGGGAGATATACTTCTCAAGCAGGCCAATGAATCCCAGGATAAACCATCAAGTTTTGATGCAACTAACAACACCGCTGCAACTAGTGAAGTGACAAGCAATTTTGCTAATGAGTTGGAAACCTCTCCTGTCAATTTGATTAACGGTTCCGTAATACAAGATCAACCAAAAACAGATACCAAATGTGTTCAAATTTCTTCTGACAGTTTAAGGCAAGCTTTTGTCAACAGCAGCTCTAGTGAACAAAAAAATAGCGCTTCCAATTGTCCAGGAAATGGTATTTACTCACAGGGATGGTCATCAACTGCTGATGCAAATAGTTCTGCTCCTGCACAATCTGAAAATCAAGTTGGAAATTCCAAACAGCCTATTTTCAGGCTCAGTGAGCACGATGGACATGCTCTCACTGCTGTCAGATCTGGTCCACAAAGTTATTCTGCTCCAAATGAAGGCACACAGAAACGTCAAGATTCAACCCCTAAGCAGGCCAATAATACAGGGGAATCTACTTCTAGTACTTGCAAAGAAGTGCCACCATTATCTGTTAAAACAAGTATTAATGCCATGCCAAGAGATTCATCGAGGATTCTGGGTTCTAAAACTATGCCGTGGGATGATGCAAGGCAATTTCCTGCCGGTGACAGTCATATGGGTGAAGGGCATCATGCTTTGGTTAGAGGAGAAAAAGCTCCTACCACTTCATTTTCTAAGCAAGGTCCTCGTTGGGGTATTTTCAGTCAACCAAAAACCTCTAACGTAGAAAATCAAAAATATCCCACAAAAGCAACTGAGAATCAATCTAGAAAGGATTGCCATATTATTCTCCAAGGACCAAAGATTGGTGCTTCTGATAAAGATCAAAGTGATCCAGCCCCATTGCATCTTGACATTGAAAACCAAAGACAGCTTCCCATAAGCAGTACCATTACTTCAAAGCAGGATCTAAAGCAGACTACAAATGATGTTGCTGATAAACCAAGACAGAAAAGTTGGGGAATATTCAGCATACAGGTTCCTACCAAGACTCCTGATGGTAAAGAAAAACCAAAAGTGCAATAAGGGACACTTAAGACTATGTATGAAAGCTATATTAAACAGGCACAATGTAGCCACCACATGCTATTGTGGGCTAAATTTGGTAGACAAAAGTTGCCTCTGCCTGACAAACAAAATGCTGTTAGTGGAATGCATTGTGCAATCTAGTCACACCCGACATTAATGTACATTTTAAGATTTCACCATAATCTTTATGAGAAGAGGAAATTGTAGAGCGCATTGATCCAATAGCTATTACTTATAGTTTCTAGGTTTTACAGAGGAATAGTTTATGAGAGAAACCAATAACACAGCTTCTTTGACTCTAGTACTATCTAAATTTGATGAACAGCCCCCAATTTTCCATGGATTTTTCTTCTGAAAGCATCTCTTAGAGTTCCATTTTTTACACCCTGGTTTCTGCTGCCATATCTCATGTATTTCTGCTATCTAGATGGCAGATTGGATATTAGATTTGAGATCATATTTATGTTGTTCAGAGCCCCTTGCTGGTTCTTGCCATTGATTTTTTCAAAATAAAAATAAAAAAGTATATCTTTTTAGCTTGAAAGTGTAATTGAATATCAATTTAGTGGGTTTTTTTATATTAAATTAAAAAACCAAAAATGATAAGCAGAATGTCATGTAAATTGAGTCTATAATTTTTCTCCAAACAGCATTTGCAATTAAAATGAGTCTAGACGAGAATCAAATACTGAGAGCTCATGAAGGCAAAAGGCCTTCATACCAAATAATGTAATAGGGGGGTGTTAGAGGTATTATGTATTTGGTACCTTGCATGATTAATGCAAGGACCTTTGTAAATATTTTAGATTAGGGTGAGTTGTGTTTAATGTTTGAGTCTATAGTATATGCCATGCTATTAAGAGTGGTTATGTGTCATGTAAATAAGTGTGGAGTTATTATGTGAGGTGTCAAGTTAGTAAGTGTGAGTTGTGTAGGTCGTGTCATATTTCGAAGGTAGGAGTTATGAGCAATCATGAGAGACTTTGTCTTTGTGTAAATATGTGAGAGATATGAAATGTAATATCTCTCATTAATATGAGGAGATGAAGAGTTTATGTAAGTGTAAAGGTCAAAGGTTATGGGAGATGAAGAGTCTCATGTATACATTGAAGACAAAGCCATGTAACATGTATTTGAATAAGTGTTGCATTTATGCATTGCTTTAGTAGATATATATGAATAGAATTCTGTGTATTTCATGTTTATTATTGTGAGATTTATATTTGAAATATTGTGAAATTATTTGAGATTAAGATCCTGAGGAAATAGCAGTAGATTGCTAACAGGAATTGGATGAAAATTTTGGACACAGAATGCATGTGTACCTGCAGGAAAGATGCACCCTAATTAGGTTAGTCGTATAAGTTTATACTTCATTGTGTTCTTTTGTTCAAGTTGGCCCACATAAGCTCCTTTTGGTTTTGACATTTTGTACTCATTCTTCTTTAGCCAACACCTTACAGTTAAGGCCTTCATTATCTTAAGGGAAACAAAAGTGAATACTGTTGGGCCTTCTACTCTTCGGTGGATTGGGATGTTCTCTCAAAGTGATTTTATGTATACTTGGGTTACTGCAATATTTAGTGGCCATTTCATTCGTCAAACCCTCATCAGGCTATGCATTGCATGGTACTGTTCATCTGCCTGGGGTTATTGATTGTGCCCTGGACCAATGGTATAATTCGAACTTAGATTTTTGTGAGGCCGACTTCCGGAGAGGGCTGCCCCCCCTGTATTTTTTATTTTTATTTTTAAAGATTTTTTTGGAAGGAAAAAGTGAAAGAAAGTAATTATAAAAACAAAATCTTAAGTGACTTTCTGGTTGAACCAATCAAATGATCACAAAGAATCTAAGAGAATAATCACAATTCAAAATTTTCTGCAATTAACATCCAACCAGCATATTAGCATATAAGCACATAAATTAGGAAAAGGGCTAATAGGTAGAAAGGGTAAAAATAATCACAATCTTCACATTCAAGCTCCCATTCACAATAATATGGATGTTTTAGCACTTTATTTACATGTATTACTTTAATGGTTGTTGTTTTAGTATGTCGTCCCATTGTACTCCACTGTGCCCATCCTGGGGACTTCATGAAACATAGGTTCTCTCTTTATTGAAATGACTGGACTTCCCTACTCTAGTTGTCCTTTTGTTTTTTAGGGTTAAGTCTGTCCTTTATTAGTTCAAACTTCAAACACATGGGATGTTAATGCCTTGTTGAGTTTGGGTGTATTTTTGGCCTCATAACAATGAAAGGAAAATGGTTGGGATGAGATGTAGCCAATCTAATCTCCGTTTATAATACATTTCAACATAGGTAAAAGAAGTTGTGGAAAAACTATAACGTTCTTCTGATGAAAATTGTCTGAGCACCAGCTCAACCAAAGTGACCACTTTGCTGTCATATGTTTCTTTTTGCCAATATTAGAGTGCATTCTGAAGATATGAGTTGAAGGTGGGTGTTACTACTGGTTTAATTGGTTGTGAGATCATTTATGATTAAGTTTTTAAAAGAAAAAGAAAAGAACTTCATAAGATATGTTTGGTGCTACGTGGAATCTTACATTTTGATGTAGGTAAGTAGTTAAATTTGTTGATATTGTGTCATGACACAGTGCATGGTATCGGGTGGAGAGCATCAAAGTTTGGAAGAACAACTACTGCAACTTTTAGCTTTGGTAATCCATCAGTTCTGTTCTGTTCTCTTTTCTACTTTTCAATTGTTTCTTAATAAGCAGTATTTCATTTCTTCGGTCCCTGTCTGCAGATAGAAGATGTTTCAGTTGTAGAAAGTGGGCCTCGGGTACAGGGACAACATGCATGGTTAATAGCGAAGCATATCAAATTTGGAAAGGCAAAAAAAAAGGGAGCACAACAAACTCCCAAATCAGTTGAAATACATAAGAGAGAAACTTTAATCCAAAACCCTAGACTAGGGTTTCGGGTTTAAAGTTCAAGCACTATTTGCAAACAACCCTAATCATAAAACTATTTGCAAACAGCCCTAATCTAATTCTAAACCTTGTTTTAAGTTGGAGGAAAAAAAAAGAGTTTTCAAAGAATTTCTTACCTCGGATGAATCTTCTGGGCAGTTGTTGTTGGCTGCCGGATTCCTTCACACCGCAATTGCTCGCTCCTAGGATGCCCTAGCGTGTTTGGGTCGGGGTGGTAGCAGGTAGGCAGTGTGTTTTCTCTGTTTGGAAGAGCTAAGGTGAAACATGAGGGGGAAAAAAAAGTTTCTCTTAAATCGGCTGCAACCTCTACGTGTGCGGTTGTGGTTGATTTTTTTTATTCCAATTTTATAAAAAAATCGACAAAGAATTGTCGACTCAACGATTCTTTGCCATTGGAATCGACATTTCAAAGAATCGTTGCGGAATTGCGATTTTGCCGATTTTCTCAATAGAGTTCACATTAATGCTTCTAGTGATCAATTTCCTTTTAACAGGAAACTATTTTGTAGATTTTAGAAGAGTCACACCTGAGAGGGCCCCCATTAACAGATTGCATGATGAGGAACTTTGTGAGGGTGTCTACTCTCTTTGCCAAGACGTTGAAATATAGTTATTTGGCTTTTAACTACCTTTATTTTGTATTGGCAATTAAAAAGAGAGAAATTTTTACATTCATTATTTCTTATTGCAATTTTCATTCTTGGTTAGCGTTAGTAGTTCTTATTGCAATTTGCATTCCTAGTAGTTTTTATTGTCCAACATGAGAATCTCAAAAACGAAAAAAATGTTCATCAACAATCTCTTAAAAAACAAACTGAAGAACATAATTCATGGGTTCAAATGGTTAAGGGACAAAGGACTTCTCCCATTGTGGAGTTAGTAGTGCAAGCCAAATTTGATGAGGAAAGGGCACGTCAACCCAAAGAACTCAACCTTTGAGTTTAAGGTCTTTCAAAGCCTACTGTTCCCTTAAAGGCAGGGCATGATTTTATGCATAAGACATTGGGTATTGAGGATATTATCCTTGATTGGGATTGGATAGCCCTTGATGGTAACCTTCTGATCCAATTCTGCCCATCTAAGGAGTGTTTGAGGGTTTTAAGAGCCAAGAAGAAACTTTTTACCATCAAATAACATTAGCTCAGCCAGTTATAATTCTCAGCTTTCAAGGAGGAGACCCAGGTTCGAATCTTACCAAGCGATACATGCATAATTGCTAAGCTATTTGTAATACCACTATTTGGTCATGATGTAATATGAATGGCCGATTAAAAAAAAATAGAAGAAATTTTTTATTTTGTCCTAAAAAAATTACTTGGATGAGGACCTCACACATCTTCAAATGGAGGAACTATAGAAAGCACATGGGCAAGTGATAGCTGCTTTAAAGGACAACAAGTGGGCAATTATCCATGGTCACATTCTTGACCCATAAAATTAAGGAGTTCTTGGGTCCCAATCGGTAACAATAGCCTCTTTGTTGCTGCTTGTTGGAACTGTAATGGGGTGATATGGTCTTCATTGGGTATATTCTAGGATGTTATTTCTTCACGAGATCTTGTTCTCATCGTAGAGACCCATGAGAGCCCGAAACAATCTCTTTCATTAGGTAGTGATTACTTTTGGGCACAAGATACCTCAATCAGGTGGTGTTCGTGGTTTGGGTGGTGTGGTTTGCCTCATTTGGAACTGCCTTCATTAGCATGTGCATTGATTGTGTCGGATGAGCATAGTAGAGAAAATTGGAATCGGGTAGTAAATCGGCTGGGGAAAAAATCGGAAAAAAATCGGGGAAAGAATCGGCAAAAAAAAACCGAAGAAAACGATTTTTATTTTTATTTTTTTTCATGCATATTACAATGAATTAACATTATGCAAATCAAATATTGCAATAAAAACAACAATTCAAGTCAAGACATCATACAAGGCTCAAGCTTTAAGTACACATGAAAGTGACAAAAGTTCACAAAACACATCCTGTATTGCTTATAATATGAAAAGGTACAAATTACAAAATGTGTCAAGACTCAAAATGCCTCAATAGGCCCACTATCTATTGTCTTCCTTTGCCCCTTGTCCTAACATAAGCCCTAGTCTCTCTTGCTTGATGTGTGCTTGTAGATGCTTGTGCCGCTTCTCGTGCTAAGGCCTCTTCTTGGTCCCTTGCTGCCATCTCCTCCGCTAGGGTCTCATAGTTTTGCAATTCTTCCATGCTGAATAGAGGCTCTTGCTGTACCTAGGGGAGGGGGAAGGAAAAAAAAAAATATATATATATATTTTTTTTTTTTATGAAAGGGGGGGGAGGAGAAAAAGGTCCCACCAAGATTTGAACTACTACTTGCTGCTCTTGTGCTTCTGCATCTGTGATCCATTCAGATGATGGATCAATGTCACTTAGGTCAATGGGCTCAATATTTGTTTTTTCAAAAGATTTTTGGTGGAGACGAAGGTTGTAGTGCACAAACACAAGATCATTTAACCTTTCTTGTGTAAGTCTGTTGCGCTTCTTGGAGTGTATGTGCTCAAACATACTCCAATTGCGCTCACAACCTGAAGAGCTACATGGTTGAGATAAGATTCTAACCGCCATGTGCTGCAAATTGGGCGTAAAATCACCAAAGTCCTCCCACCATAAATCTAGAAACAACAAAAAAAAAATTAATATTTCACATGTAACAACTTAAAAGTTTAAATTTTAAAACAAAATCAGAAGACAATAAATAATAATTCGATGAGGTTTACGGTTTACCTGGCCTCAATTTCTTAATAGCATTTTTGCATTGCACAGATGGGAATTGGCGACCATGACATGCCTTATAATTTTGTATCTCGGCACGCGTTTCATCGCACAATTGTGGTGTCTTGGAGAACACGCGGTCAATGCAATCTTGAAGGCCAATCTTGACCTCATAATCAACACGGAATGTGGGCTCATAAAAGAATTTGGGGTTCAAATAGTAACCCGTTGCATGAAGAGGGCTATGGAGTTGTGATGTCCATCTGTTATCAATGATGGTCCAAATGGCATCATATTTGGTGCGGTTATGTTCATAAAATGCAGCAATGGCCTCTTTCGCCCTATCCATAGCCTCATATACAAAACCCATTGGAAATTGTTCTCCATCAACAAGACGAAGAATCTTCACCAATGGCTCTGAGACCTGAAAAAAAAAGAAAAAAAAATTTAAAGAAAAATATTTTACAACATAAATAAAATAAAACAAATTAATAAGCGTAGTCTTGTACCTTGATGGCCTCATCCATGGCCATCCAAAAGTCCTCCTCAAACAAACAAGTATAAACATTTTGCCCCTCGGATGATGTGCGGTATCTTGCAGCTGCTTCAGAATTCCACTCATCACTCACAAACATTTGTTTTAGTGACCCTCTTGCATTGTAAATGCTCTGCAATGTCACAAAGTTTGTGGCGAAGCGTGTAATGCCAGGCCGCACTAGCTCCCTCCCATTGGTAAATCGCCTCATGAGGCTAAGGACCCATGAATGGTTGTAAATGAATTTTGTGATGGCCTTAGCCTTCCCTACAACCTCTCTTACCCAAGGTAATTTCCCAATGTCCTCGAGGAGCAAATCAAGACAATGGGCTGCACATGGGGTCCAAAAAATGGTGGGGAATCTTGCCTCCAAAATCCTCCCGGCTGCCTTATATGCTGCTGCGTTGTCCGTGATGATTTGGACAACATTCTCCTCCCCAACCTCCAAGACAACCTCCTCCAACAACCCTGCAAGCATTTCGGCACTCTTAACATGTGCCGATGCATCTACTGACCTAAGGAATGCAGTTCCTTCTGCAGATGCAACCAAAAAATTAATCAGGGTTCTTCCCCTCCCATCTGTCCAACCATCAGACATGATAGTGCAACCCTTGGTTCTCCACACCTGACGCTGGTTGTCAAGCACAACCTAAAGTAAAAAAAAAAAATTTAGTCATGCACATTGCATATTGATTTTATCATATTAATATATATAAAAAAAATAGTCATGCCATATATATATATAATTTAGTCAAGCACAATGACACAACCTGAATGTCGTCCACAAATTGTTGAAGGAGAGGGCCCCTAAGGTCATCATAAGTTGGCGCCTTAAATCCTGTGCCGCAGCTTGCGACGACATCTATCATGCGCCGCCAGTATGGAGACCTTGCCACATTGAAGGGAATGTCAAAATAGTACCAAAAAGTGGCAATGGCTGTCCTCGCTGCAGTGTGCTTCTCTTGGTTCCACGCGGCCATACCCTCAAGCGTGGATTGTGTCCCTGCCCCTGGCACAAAACGGTCTAACTCTACAAAAGAGGAGTCTCCCGTCCCACTAGCTCCTTGTGCACTTGAAGGACTCGAACTACTTTGTGGAAAGAACCGCTTAAGGTTGCCACGCCCACTAGTACGAGCACCTCGGGAGGGGGGATGAAATGGCATCGCTATAACTTCTTTTGTTACTAGCGTTTTCATCTGCCGCAGTGATCATGGCGTTTACTTTGTTTTTAACATCTTCTGGCACCTTATCACATATTGCTATATTATTTCCTGCTAACCGTGCCAAATGGAATTTGAGGCGAAAAACGCCTCCAGAATAATGATTGCCACAAAAATTGCATCTAAAATTGTTTTTTGTTTGCCCTTGCGTTGCATACGCCCATGCTGGATCCAATGGTTTCATTTTTTATATGCCTGCACATGGAAACAAGTTAGTAACAACAAAGTTACAAATCACTTGAAAAAAAGGAAAAAAAAAAACTAAACCCTAAACCAAAAGGCTAGGGTTTAGGCCCTTTAGGGTTTAAAATCGAAACATTGAGTCATTGACAGCTGAAAAATAGGCTTGCATACATAGTTATTAGGCAGTAATATTTACTTAAAAAGAGAAGAAAAAAAAACTAAACCCTAAAAAAACTACAATTTTAGAACAGCCCTAACCTAATTTCAAACAGCCCTAAAAAAACCCTAACCTAATTTAGAACAGCCCTAACCCTAAACCCTAACCTAATTTAGAACAACCCTAACCCTAAAAAACAGCCCTAACCTAATTTAGAACAACCCTAAAAAAAACCCTAAACCCTAAAAAAGAGAAGAAACAAAATTACAATATTGATAGGCAGCAATATTTACTTAAAACTTAAAAGAGAAAAAAAAATCCTAAAGGACCTAAGCCCTTACAAAAAAACCCTCAAAAAAATTAAAAAACCCTAAACCCGTTTAATGTTTAAAAAATATTGATAGGAATCAGGATAGCTAATAATTTGGCTTGCATATATCAATTTAGTATCTATTTAAAAGGAGGAGAAAAAAAAACCTCAAGGTTTTGGTAGGGTTTAGGGTTTTAAATTTGAGAACAGCCCTAACCTAATTTCAAACAGCCCTAATCTAATTTCAAACAAGCCCTAATCTATTTTCAAAAAAAAAAAAAAAGAGTTTTAAAAAAATTATTGACATCGCAATTTCTCGCGCTCCTAGGATGCCTTGGCGTAGTTGGTCGGGGTGGTAGCACAAGGTGGGAGGGTTTTTTTTTCAGTTTGCAAGAGCTTAGGAGAAAGAATGAAAATAAAAAGTTACTTTTTTCCTTTTATCGGCCGCAGCCTCTACCCGTGCGGCTGCGGCCGATTTTTTCAAAAAATTGGCAAAAAGTTGCCAATGAGTCGACGAACTCGTGATAGTTTGTCGATTAAATCAGCCCGGCAAGAAGACCCGATTAAATCACGATTTTCTCAAGTAGGCAGATGTGCACTATAGATATATGTGGTTTAAGATCAAGAGGGGCCCACCCCGTCTTAGAGACATCTTTGTAGCAGTATGTTATTTTCCTCCAATGTCATCAACTTTTGCCATCTACTTTGATGGTGACCCAAACTTGGATCTCTACTCATATATTTTTACATGTTCATTAGTGGATGATGCCATTCTTATAGGTCACTTAAATGCCCGTACTAGGACCCATCAAACACCTTTTCATGATCTTCATGATCTTACATTGAGTAGGACCTATGTAGATGAGAAGCATCCTATTACAGTTTATGGAAAACACTTGATTTAGTTGTGTGAGTCACATGGCCTCTTGGTTCTCAATGGGATTCCTCAGTTTCCTAACTCCTCTAGGTTCACTTGTTTTTTGCATGCAAGAGGTGTGAGTGTGGTTGACTATGTCATCACCAACAGGACTTTGCTTTATGATATTCATGACTTTTCTTGGCTAATCATGCAATGTTGACTTTCTCCCCAAGTTCATCCTCTTTTACCTCTCCATCTTTTATTCCTTCATCGGCCAATCCTACCAACCATCACATGATTCATTTTGATCCGTGTTTGGTTGATGATTATGCTGCTTGTCTCTCCTAGTTGAAGTACCAATACTACTCTCTTACTTCCACCACAACAACAATCAACTATGATTTTTTGTCTCATACATTACTGGATGCAGGCCTTGACTCCTTTCCCACACTTTTCCTCGACCAAAGCCTATTCGTCACATTGGTGCTCACCCCATGAATTGTTGGTATGATGAAGAATGTAAGTTCATTCATTAGAAGCTTTGTTTTGCTCTTATCCATGAGCCTACAACTATATCTTCCACTTGAAGGGAATATAAATGCCTCATTCGATGTAAGAAGCAAGAGTTTCTTGTTGCTACGCATTGTGAGCTTCTAGATGCTCTTCATCATTCTTCCAAAGCCTTTTGGTACACTCTTCTTCCTAGGAAGCCCTATCCCATGTGCGTCAATGACAAGTATTGGGTCTACCATACTAATTAGTTATATGATATCCTGTGGGAGCCCGCCATTCATATCTATTCCCCTCCACCATCTTGTCACTTCTTTTTAGGGGACGTCAAAAGAGCTATACATAAATTAAGCACTAGCAAGGTCGTTGATTTAAGGGATTTTAGGCAGAGTTCTTGAAGTATGGTGCTAAAGCTCTTAGCCATCCCGTTGTAGAATCATTCAATGAGGTCTTTTTTGTTATGGTTCCTTGCCTCATGGTCAAATTTTTATCCATCCCATCCACAAATCTAGGAACTATTCAGATCCAAATAACTATACAACTATCATGATTGAGCACACATTTGCTAAGCTTTGTGCAACAATGTTGAATATGAAATTCTTAGAATTGTTGAATCAGGGCAAGCTTAGAGCGAGAGGGCACGCTGGTTTTAGAAGGGATCATCAAACTATTTATCATGTTTTCACTCTCAAGGTTATTATTGAGGAGGCTCTCCAATAGTATTTTAAAGTATTCGGTTGTATTATGGACTTTAGAAAGGCCTTTGACATCGTTCCCAACATAGTTGAGGAAATTGGAATTGGATCGGAATTGGCTTGGAAAAAAATTGGATCGAATCGGGAATCGACAAAAAAAAAACGAAGAAAAAACAATTTTTTTGTTTGAATTTTCTTTTTTTCATGCATATCACAATGAATTAACACTATGCAAATCAAATATTAATACTGTAAGTGATACAAGCTCAAACTACACATGAAAATGGCAAGTGCTACAAGTTTAAAGCCAAAGTGTTAAAGTTTTAAACTACTACACACTAAAGTGACAAAACACATCTTGTATTGCTTATAATATATAACAATACAAAATTACAAATTACAAATTGTATCATGAGTCAATCAATGTCTTTGAATGCCTTTGCCCTTTGCCCTACTATAAGCTCTAGTCTCTCTTTGTTGCTTGGTTGTGCCTCTTCTTGTGCCTTTGTTGCCATCTCCTTTGCTAGGTTTTCTAAGTTTTCAATTTCATCCATGCTGAAGGGAACATCTGTAATGTCCCTTTTTAAGAAACAACAAACCCTTACTACGAAAATGCAGAAATTAAGTACAAGGAAATAACTCAGAAATTGCTCATAAAATAACACAAGTATGAGGAGAAATCAGCCAGTATCATATATTAAATATTGCCAAACTAATACAACAGCTCCCCAAGGCTGAACAGATGCAAAAACTCCTCAAAAATGACCATAAATACAAGCGTAGGGTTTGGGGCTGCCAATAGATCTGAAACACATGACACAAATGCTCCCAAAAATGCCATGAACTCCTCACGGATGCCTCTTTTTTGTATTTTTGATATTTTAGGGCAATAACACCTGCAATGATATTGCCAAGACCCCAACCATGCACCTCCAATGCACTATGGGAATGAGCAAGACCTGCAATCTCAACTCATGGAACCTCTAGGGTTTCAATATTCAATTCCGATATCAACATAACATGCCCAAAATGGGACGTCTCACTCCCTTATATAGGGTGAGGTTCTAATTTGGAGTTGACATCTCCCAACCCTAAAATCACTTAAAGTGCCTTATTACAACATAAAAACATAAAACATAAATAAACACAACTTAAGTTATGTCTCCTAGTCACATGAACCCCTTTTTCACTTTTATAATTAAGTGTAGGAGACATTTACAAAAATATTTATTTTTGGGACATTACAAGTCCACCCTCCTCAAATTGCTTGTCCTCAAGCAAAGTCAAAGTTGGAGCATCTAAAATGTTTGCACCTTCCCAAGTAGCATCCTTCATAGGCAAGTCCTTCCACTTCACAAGATATTCTTTGACAGTCCTACTCCTAAGCTTTCTCTCCCTTGTCTCAAGGATCAATTCAGGTTCAAGAATGAGCTTTCCTTCATCATCAAGGGGTGGAAAATCCGAAGATGGCTGAATATGTTGGCCCAAGGCCTTCTTCAAACAAGAAACATGGAAGATATTATGTATTTTACTTCCACTTGGAAGTTCCAAAGCATATGCAATTTGTCCAACCTTACTCAACACCTTGTAAGGTCCATAAAATTTGGGTTTGAGTTTTTCTGCTCCACTTCTTTTCAATGTAGACTATTTGTAGGGCTGCAACCTAACATAAACCAAGTCTCCCACCTCAAATGAGTGCTCGCTACGCTTCTGATATGCATACTTCTTCTGCTGATTTTATGTCGTAAGAATATTGTCCTTCAAAGCATTAAGAAGTATGCAGATCAGAAGCATAGCGAGCGCTCATTTGAGGTGCCGTAAGAATATTGTCCTTCAAAGCATTAAGAATATCTTGATTTTCTGCTGCAAAGTCTCTAGCTTTTTTGATGCAGGAGCATCCAACAGCACCAGCAGCAGAGGCATCCAGTTGCGGGAAAGACAGTGCTGAGGAGTCGGCCAAAGAAGAAAAAGCGGCAAAGGAAGATACCTGTCGCGATTTCGCGACGTGTCGCAAAATCGCTACAGAAATTGGCAAGGAGAAAGTCCAGCAGAAGGGCCGCGATTTCGCGACATGTCGCAAAATCGCGACAGTTTGCAGGAGAGAGACGAAGGCGCAGAAGGGGCCGCGATTTCGTGACATGTCGCGAAATCGTGACCGTCGCGAAATCACGACGAAAAGTCGGAGGCAATGGTGAAGGCAGGAAAGTGTAGCGAAATCGTGACGTCTTGGCGAAGCGGAGGCAGAAGGCAGAAAGGGGAGCGAAATCGCGACGTCGTGATATCGCGACGAGTTTCTCAGCAGAGGAGCGAGCGGCAGAACGGTCGCGATATCGCGACGTCGCGAAATCGCGATAGAAATTGGAAAAGCAGGTGCGAAGGCAAAATGGTCGCGATATCGTGACATGTCGTGATATCGTGACCAAAATGGGCAGAGAGTGCAGAAAGCCAGAAATGTCGCGATATCGCAACATGTCGCGATATCGCGACGGAGAGAGAAAATTGCGCGAGAAGAGAAAAAGATGGCGGGAACGGCATTTTCGGAGACCGTTCAAAGGTGACACGTGGCAGAAGCAGAAGTCAAAGCGGGGGATGACCAAGAAGCACAAAAGACGAGAAGGATGGGCATGCAGAGATTTTTCTGACCGGATTCAGAAATGACAGGGACCGTGCGGAGAGGGGTCTTTAATCGGGTTGGTGTCCCGATTCTCATGTTTTCTTTTGTATGTTTCGGAGGGAAAATTAAATTGGGGTTGGTGAATCCTTTAGGTGGGAGTTCATGCGTGAGAGGGTCGGGGCCTCTATAAAAACCCATTTTATTGTATTAGTCGGGACGGTGGATCGGGGATTGCACGTAGAGGATAGGGGTGAGTAAACCCAACCAGAGCTGCTGGTTAATGTAAAATCCTGCGGGCTATGTTTGTAGAGATTTTCGGATTTAATAGATGAAATTTCTAAATTTGCGTGAGTGTGAGATCGTGTGATTTCTCGGTGCCCCGTCAGTGGTATCAGAGCGAATGTTCCTGAGTGTGCAGCAGATCCGCCGAAGGTGAGGCAGTTGCACCAGGACCTGCGGGAGGGTTCTGAGAGAGAGTGAGTTAAGATCCCGGGCGTGTTAGCAGATCGCCGAACGTGAGGCAGCTACACCGGATCGTTAAAGCTTTATAAGAAAAGCAAGAAAAATGCATTCCCGAAGAAGACGGGACAGCAAGGAGGATATGGTGTCGGAGGAAGAAGTCTTAGCTTTGCAATGGCAATTAAAAGCATTGCAAAAAGAATGGCTCGGGATAAAGTTACGGGAGCAAGAGGAGCGACAAAGAAGGCGGGAAGAAAGACGGAGAAAGAAAGAGGAGTTAAAGCAGGCTACAGAAGAAATTTGCAGCAATGAGGAAATCTGTCCGGTAGAAGACAGAAGTATGGACCGAGAGCCGGGGTTAGAACAGTCTGCAGAGGCAGAGGATGGTCTGGAGGTATTGCAGGAGGCGGCAACTGGACCAATCAGAAGTGAAGATCACTTCTCCTTGTACCCTGGGTGTTTGATGCAGGAGCATCCAACAGCACCAGCAGCAGAGGCATCCAGTTGTGGGAAAGACAATGCTGAGGAGTCGACCAAAGAAGAAAAAGCAGCAAAGGAAGATACACGTCGCGATTTCGCGACGTGTCGCGAAATCACGATAGAAATTGGCAAGGAGAAAGTCCAGCAGAAGGGGCCGCGATTTTGCGACATGTCACGAAATCGTGACCCGCGATTTCGCGACATGTCGCGAAATCGCGACAGTTTGCAGGAGAGAGACGAAGGCGCAGAAGGGGCCGCGATTTCGTGACATGTCGCGAAATCGTGACCGTCGCGAAATCACGACGAAAAGTCGGAGGCAATGGTGAAGGCAGGAAAGTGTAGCGAAATCGTGATGTCACGAAATCGCGACGTCTTGGCGAAGCGAAGGCAGAAGACAGAAAGGGGAGCGAAATCGCGACGTCACGATATCGCGACGTCGCGATATCGCGACAAGTTTCTCAGCAGAGGAGCGAGCGGCAGAACGGTCGCGATATCGCGATGTCGCGAAATCGCGACAGAAATTGGAAAAGCAGGTGCGGAGGCAAAATGGTCGCAATATCGCGACCAAAATGGGTAGAGAGTGCAGAAAGCCAGAAACGTCGCGATATCGCGACATGCCGCGATATCGCGATGGAGAGAGAAAATGGCGCGAGAAGAGAAAAAGATGGCGGGAACGGCATTTTCGGAGACCGTTCAAAGGTGACACGTGGCAGAAGCAGAAGTCAAAGCGGGGGATGACCAAGAAGCACGGAAGACGAGAAGGATGGGCGCGCAGGATTTTCTGACGGATTCAAAAATGACAAGGACCGTGCGGAGAGGGGTCTTTAATCGGGTTGGTGTCCCGATTCTCGTGTTTTCTTTTGTATGTTTCGAAGGGAAAATTAAATTGGGGTTGGTGAATCCTTTAGGCGGGAGTTCATGCGTGAGAGGGTCGGGGCCTCTATAAAAACCCATTTTATTGTATTAGTCGGGACGGTGGATCGGGGATTGCACGTAGAGGATAGGAGTGAGTAAACCCAGCCGGAGCTGCTGGTTAATGTAAAAGCCTACGGGCTATGTTTGTAGAGATTTTCAGATTTAATAGATGAAATTTTTGAATTTGCGTGAGTGTGAGATCGTGTGATTTTTCGGTGCCCCGTCAGTGGTATCAGAGCGAATGTTCCTGAGTGTGCAGCAGATCCGCCGAAGGTGAGGCAGTTGCACCAGGACCTGCGGGAGGGTTCTGAGAGAGAGTGAGTTAAGATCCCGGGCGTGTTAGCAGATCGTCGGACGTGAGGCAGCTACATCGGATCGTTAAAGCTTTATAAGAAAAGCAAGAAAAATGCATTCTCGAAGAAGACGGGACAACAAGGAGGATATGGTGTTAGAGGAAGAAGTCTTAGCTTTGCAACGACAATTAAAAGCATTGCAAAAAGAATGGCTCGGGATAAAGTTACGGGAGCAAGAGGAGCGACAAAGAAGGCGGGAAGAAAGAAAGAGAAAGAAAGAGGAGTTAAAGCAGGCTGCAGAAGAAATTTGCAGCAATGAGGAAATCTGTCCGGTAGAAGACAGAAGTATGGACCGAGAGCCGGGGTTAGAACAGTCTGCAGAGGCAGAGGATGGTCTGGAGGTATTGCAGGAGGCGGCAACCGGACCAATCAGAAGTGAAGATCACTTCTCCTCGTACCCCGGGTGTCTGATGCAGGAGCATCCAACAGCACCAGCAGCAGAGGCATCCAGTTGCGAGAAAGACAGTGCTGAGGAGTCGGCCAAAGAAGAAAAAGCGGCAAAGGAAGATACCTATCGTGATTTCGCGACGTGTCACGAAATCATGACAGAAATTGGCAAGGAGAAAGTCCAGCAGAAGGGGCCGCGATTTCGCGACATGTCGCGAAATCGCGATAGTTTGCAGGAGAGAGACGAAGGCGCAGAAGGGGCCACGATTTCGTGACCCGCGATTTCGCGACATGTCGCGAAATCGCGACCATCGCGAAATCATGACGAAAAGTCAGAGGCAATGGTGAAGGCGAGAAAGTGTAGCGAAATCGCGACGTCGCGATTTCACGACGTCTTGGTGAAGCGGAGGCAGAAGGCAGAAAGGGGAGCGAAATCGCGACGTCGCGATATCGTGACATCGCGAAATCGCGACGAGTTTCTCAGTAGAGGAGCGAGCGGTAGAACGGTCACGAAATCGCGACAGAAATTGGAAAAGCAGGTGCAGAGGCAAAATGGTCGTGATATCACGACATTTCGTGATATCGCGACCAAAATGGGTAGAGAGTGCATAAAGCCAGAAACGTCACGATATCGCGACAGGCCGCGATATCGCGACGGAGAGAGAAAATGGCGCGAGAAGAGAAAAAGATGGCGGGAACGGCATTTTCGGAGACCGTTCAAAGGTGACACGTGGCAGAAGCAGAAGTCAAAGCGGGGGATGACCAAGAAGCATGAAAGACGAGGAGGATGGGAACGCAGAGATTTTTTTGACCGGATTCAAAAATGACAGGGACCGTGCGGAGAGGGGTCTTTAATTGGGTTGGTGTCCCGATTCTCGTGTTTTCTTTTGTATGTTTCGGAGGGAAAATTAAATTGGGGTTGGTGAATCCTTTAGGTGGGAGTTCATGCGTGAGAGGGTCGGGGCCTCTATAAAAACCCATTTTATTGTATTAGTCGGGACGGTGGATCGGGGATTGCACGTAGAGGATAGGAGTGAGTAAACCCAGCCGGAGCTGCTGGTTAATGTAAAAGCCTGCGGGCTATGTTTGTGGAGATTTTCAGATTTAATAGATGAAATTTTTAAATTTGCGTGAGTGTGAGATCGTGTGATTTCTCGGTGCCCCGTCAGTGGTATCAGAGCGAATGTTCCTGAGTGTGCAGTAGATCCGCCGAAGGTGAGGCAGTTGCACCAGGACCTGCGGGAGGATTATGAGAGAGAGTGAGTTAAGATCCCGGGCGTGATAGCAGATTGCCGAACGTGAGGCAGCTACACCGGATCGTTAAAGCTTTATAAGAAAAGCAATAAAAAAAATGCATTCTCGAAGAAGACGAGACAACAAGGAGGATATGGTGTCAGAGGAAGAAGTCTTAGCTTTGCAATGGCAATTAAAAACATTGCAAAAAGAATGGCTCGGGATAAATTTACGGGAGCAAGAGGAGCGACAAAGAAGGCGGGAAGGTATTGCAGGAGGCGGCAACCGAACCAATCAGAAGTGAAGATCACTTCTCCTCGTACCCCGGGTGTCTGATGCAGGAGCATCCAATAGCACCAGCAGCAGAGGCATCCAGTTGTGGGAAAGACAGTGCTGAGGAGTCGACCAAAGAAGAAAAAACGGCAAAGGAAGATACCTGTCGTGATTTCGCGATGTGTCGCGAAATCGCGATAGAAATTGGCAAGGAGAAAGTCTAGCAGAAGGGGCCGCGATTTCGCGACATGTCACGAAATCACGACAGTTTGCAGGAGAGAGACAAAGGCGCAAAAGGAGTCACGATTTCGCGACATGTCGCGAAATCGCAACATGTTGTGAAATCGCGACCTGCGATTTTGCGACATGTCGCGAAATCGCGACGAAAAGTCAGAGGCAGTGGTGAAGGCAGGAAAGTGTAGCGAAATCGCGACGTCGCGATTTTGCTACGTCACGAAATTGTGACGTCTTGGCGAAGCAGAGGCAGAAGGCAGAAAGGGGAGCGAAATCGTGATGTCACGATATCGTGACGAGTTTCTCAGCAGAGGAGCAAGCGGCAGAACGGTCGTGATATCGCGACGTCGCGAAATCGCGACAAAAATTGGAAAAGCAGGTGCAGAGGCAAAATGGTCGCGATATCGCGACATGTCACGATATCGCGACCAAAATGGGCAGAGAGTGCAAAAAGCCAAAAACGTCGCGATATCGCGACGGAGAGAGAAAATGGCGCGAGAAGAGAAAAAGATGGCGGGAACGGCATTTTCGGAGACCGTTCAAAGGTGACACGTGGCAGAAGCAGAAGTCAAAGCGGGGGATGACCAAGAAGCACGAAAGACGAGAAGGATGGGCACGCAGAGATTTTTTTGACCGGATTCAGAAATGACAGGGACCATGCGGAGAGGGGTCTTTAATCGGGTTGGTGTCTCGATTCTCGTGTTTTCTTTTGTATGTTTCGGAGGGAAAATTAAATTGGGGTTGGTGAATCCTTTAGGCGGGAGTTCATGCGTGAGAGGGTCGGGGCCTCTATAAAAACCCATTTTATTGTATTAGTCGAGACGGTGGATCGGGGATTGCACGTAGAGGATAGGAGTGAGTAAACCCAGTCGGAGCTGCTGGTTAATGTAAAAGCCTGCGGGCTATGTTTGTAGAGATTTTCAGATTTAATAGATGAAATTTTTGAATTTGCGTGAGTGTGAGATCGTGTGATTTCTCAGTGCCCCGTCATTTTTGGACCCTTGAATCACCAAAAATCAGATCTGAAAAGTGTGGGGCATCATAACCATAAAATGCCTTGAATGGAGACATTTTTATGGACATATGATAAGTAGAATTGTAGCAATATTCACCAAGGTGCAACCATTTAACCCATGCCTTTTGTTGACCTGAAACATAATTTCTCAAATATCCTTCAAGCCATTTGTTAACAATTTCAGTTTGCCCATCAGTTTGGGGATGGTAGCTAGTACTAGGAGTCAATTTAGTACCACATAGCTTAAAAAATTCTTGCCAAAACACGCTCAAAAATCTGCTGTCCCTATTACTCACAATGGATTTAGGCAAACCGTGCAATCTAAAAACTTCTTTAAAAAACAAATCAACAACTTGTATGGTTGTACAAGTTGTTGAAATGGCATAGAAATCAGCAAATTTTGTCAATCTATCAACAACAACAAATATGCAATCCTTCATGTATACCTTGGGCAAACCAGTAATGAAGTCCATGGAGATACTTTCCCATTTTTGATTGGGAATAGGAAGTGGCTGAAGTAAACCAGCTGCAAATTCATGTTTCCCCTTGTTTTCTTGGCAAATAACACATTCTTGAACATTCAAGAAGACATCCCTTTTCAAACCCTTCCAATAGAATCTTTCTCTAACCTGTTTGTAAGTCTTGTAGAAACCTGGATGGCCTACAAGTGGAGCATCATGCACGACTGTAATTAAAGCTTATTTCAGCTTTGATTCAGGTACTAAAAACACTCTTCCCTTGCAAAAAATTAGTCATTCTTTATGGTTGAACCTGTCATCTTCAACTTGCCCATTTATTAGTTTAGAAAAAAAATCATTCTTTGCATATTCAACCATAATTTTCACCTTCCAATCAGCAGAAATAATGGAAAGAGAATGAAAAGTAGGGTGCCTAGAAAGTGCATCAGCGGCTGAATTCTTCTTACCCTTTACAAACTCAATTTCAAAATCATATGATTGCAACTTTGTTACCCATTTCTGCTGTCTTTCATTCAGTTCAACTTGCCCCAAGAAGTATTTCAAACTGTTATGATCATTTTTGACCACAAACTTGCCACACACTAAGTATTGCTTGAATTTGGTCAAGGCATGCATGATAGCTAGCATCTCTTTATCATAGATGCTGAAATTTTTCTCCACATTTGAGAGCTTTCTACTCTCATAAGCAATGGGGTGTCCTTGTTGCATAAGTACAACTCCAACTCCAACACCTGAAGCATCACAAGCAATAGTAAAAGCAACAGAAAAATCAAGAATAGCAAGTAAAGGAGTGGAAGTCATTACATATTTCAGCTTTAGAAAATCTAAAAGAGCCTCATTGGACCATGAAAAGGCCCCTTTCTTAGTTAATTCAGTAAGGGGGGCAGCCAAAGAAGAAAACCCCTTAATGAACCTCCTGTAGTAACTGCATAAACCCATAAAACCCCTCAATTCCGTTAGGTTGGATGGTATAGGCCATCTTTGTACAACTGAAACTTTAGTTTGATCCACCTTAAGATGTTTTTGTAGTAAACCTTGAATTTGAGGATGATAGGTGGCTGATTTTTTCCCTTATGAACTGAAAATTACAGCTGCCCACTCAACGTCCTTATGCCTTATCATCTTCTCCATTCTTTTGTATGAAACCTCCAAAATTTTGCAAGAATATTTTGACCCATTTTCCTTGATTCCTTGCAACACCACATCTTTCCATTCAAGCACAAATTTTAGTTCTAATTTCTGATAATTAGTAACATAATAACCAAGTGAATACAACCATTGCACACCCAAAACCATATGTGGAATACCTCCTAAGGGAAAAACAAAGAATTGCTCATCTACTTCCATGTTGCCAAAATTAATTTTTATGTTTCTTACCACTTTGTTGCATGTGATAAGATCACCATTGCCAATAGCAACATTAAAACCAGGAATGATAGTTGTAGGAATATTATTTCTAGTGGCAAACTTCTCATCAACAAAATTGTAAGTAGCACCACCATCTATTAAAACAATAACCTTTTCATCAAAAGATCTAACTGGTACCTTAATAGTGCGAAACTGATTCAACCCACTTAAAGTGGCTAGGGAACCTTCAGGAACTTCCTCATACTCCCTTTTGCTTCCTCTTCCCAGGGTGTCTCATATGCCTCATAAAAATCAGGATTATCAGAATCAGAATCAGAATGTAATTCAATGATTTTCATACCTCCTTCTCTACATTTATGACCTCTTTGCCAAGGAGACTTGCAAATGAAACACTTGTTTTGTTTCCTTAGCTTATATTTCTCTTCTTGTGTCAAGCGTGGGCCATTTGGGGGCTTATTAGGTGGCTGAAAACCAGATCTGAAACCTTCTCCATGCGTGGGATTCCTGCCATAAAAATTTCTCTCATTTCCACCTTGCTGTGTGAGGTTTCCTTGTTGCCCATATTGTTGTCCAAAAACTATTTTTTTGGCTGCAAAAGGTGGTCTAGCAGGTGGATTATGTGCAAAATATTTTTGTCTAGGAGGTAAAACAGATTCTAAGCTTAAAACTCTCTTAATGGCATCTTCAAGAGTGGCTGGTTCAAAAGCTTTAACTAATCCCTTCACGGGTTCCAACAAACCATCCATAAAAAGAAAAATTACCCTCTTGGGTGAAATATTTTGTACCTAAACTGAAAGTTGTTCAAACTCCTCCACATAGGCATAAATGGATGAATTTTGCTTCAAAGTGGCAAGCTCCTTGAAATACTCTTCCACATTCCTCCTTTCAAACCTGTTCAAAACCCTGGTACAAAATTCATCAAATGTATCAATATCACCATGCCCTTGGGTTACTAACCCATGATGCCACCATGAGTAAGCACTACCCTCAAGGTGGAGTGTAGCAATCTGAACTGCATCATATTCAGAAATAGGCTCCAAGGTAAAATAAGTCTGCAAATTTTGAAGCCATGCCCTAGCTGTAAGACCATCTTGACCATTAAATAAGGGAATGGTCACCTTTTGATGCAAAAAGGGCTTCTTTTTCTCTTTTTTAGCCTCAACAACAGATTTATCCACAATCTTAAAATATTTATCAAAAGAAACCGCTGCCCTAAAACCCTCAAATTTATTACTATAAGCAGCAAACCATTCATCTAATTCATCGGTTACCTCATTTTCCTCCCGTGGAGGTGGTGGAACAAGGAACATAGGCTTGGACGGCCTAGACAAGGGAGTGTGTGAGTTAGATGATGACTCATGGCCATTGTTGTTGCTTCCTCTTTCTCCTTCCCTCCGTGTGCCATTTGGGTTGCCCAAAGCTGCCCTCAATTCTTGCTGATTTGCCTCTTATAAGGACACCATTCTTTGCAACATGTCAAGTAGGGCATCAAATTTTTGCTCAGTCCTATCAACTGGCCTTTGGGGCTCCTCAACTTCTTCCTTGTTTGACATTTCCAAAGCGAGTTTGTTTCTCCTAGTAAAATACTGATGAATAGGAGGACGATGCATAAAACCCTATCAAACCCTAAAAAGATGGAAATCTGAAATTCTGAAAATTCTGACCACAAAAAAAAAAAATTTGAAACCACAAAACTGCAAATTGGTCAAAAGGGTATCCAAATCTGCAATTTTTATTTTCTAAAAAAAATCCCTAAAAATCCGCGAATCCCCTAAAAATCCGTGATTTTCACTAGGGCACAACTTTTCACCACAGAAACACACTTATCACCACGAATAACTAAAAAAACACTGAAAATGCTGAAACTAACCATAGGTTGGCAAGATTCCAGCTCTGATACCACTTGTAATGTCCCTTTTTAAGAAACAACAAACCCTTACTACGAAAATGCAGAAATTAAGTACAACAAGGAAATAACTTAGAAATTGCTCATAAAATAACACAAGTATGAGGAGAAATCAACCAGTATCATATATTAAATATTGTCAAACCAATACAACAGACTCCCCAAGGCTGAACAGATGCAAAAACTCCTCAAAAATGACCCCAAATACAAGCGTAGGGTTTGGGGCTGCCAACGGATCCGAAACACATGACACAAATGCTCCCAAAAATGCCACGAACTCCTCACGGATGCCTATTTTTTTGTATTTTTTGATATTTTAGGGCAATAACACCTGCAATTATATTGCCAAGACCCCAACCATGCACCTCCAATGCACTATGGGAATGAGCAAGACATGCAATCTCAACTCATGGAACCTCTAGGGTTTTAATATTCAATTTTGATATCAACATAACATGCCCAAAATGGGACGTCTCACTCCCTTATATAGGGTGAGGTTCTAATTTGGAGTTGACATCTCCCAACCCTAAAATCACTTAAAGTGCCTTATTACAACATAAAAACATAAAACATAAATAAACACAACTTAAGTTATGTCTCCTAGTCACATGAACCCCTTTTTCACTTTTATAATTAAGTGTAGGAGACATTTACAAAAATATTTATTTTTGGGACATTACAACATCTCATTGTTGCTCCTCCTGTGTGATCCAATCATTAGATGGATCAATCTCATCTAGATCAAAGGCCTCGGTACTTGTAATTTTCTTATGGTGGAGGCGAAGGTTGTAAATTGTAATGAACAAACACAAGATCATTCAATTTTTCTTATGTAAGCCTATTGCGCTTCTTGGAGTGTATGTGCTCAAACATACTCCAATTGCGCTCACAACTTGAAGCGCTACATGGTTGAGACAAAACTCTAATGGCGAAGTGTTGTAGATGGGGTGTATATGCACCAAAGTCCTCCCACCATAAATCTGGAAATGACCAAGAAGAAGGAAACTTAATAATTCACATGTAAATTTCTAAATTGAGATTATTTTTTAAAACAAATTCAAAAGACAAAATAAACAATAATTCAATGAGGGTTACCTGGCCTCATAGTTGACCTTGATCGAATGCACATTAGCTATAGGAAAATGATGCTCTCACATTTCTTATAATAATGCATCTCAGTCTGTATCTTAGCACTTATTTCTTCATTAGGGTACATGTAGTCAACACATAATCGAAGGCCTGTCATCACCTCATAGTCAGCATGGAACGTGCTGGAGTAAAAATTTTTGGGGTTGAGGTAGTACCTCGCTGCATGAAGAGGGCTATGGAGCTTAGATGTCCATCGCCTATCAATAATATCCCAAATGGGACCATATTTGGTTTGGACATGTCTATAAACCGAGGCAATTGCCTCTTTTGCTCTATCCATAGCCTCATATATATATGCCATTGGTGATTCATCTCCATCAAAAAGACGAAGAACCTTCACCAAAGGTTTTGTCACTTGAGAAAAAGAAAAAAGTATTTAAATAAAATTTATAAAAATATTTTAAAATACAAAATTTGCAAAAAGAAAATATTTTAAAATTTAAATTAAAAAAATTATAATAAAATATATTAAAAACTTAGTCTTGTACCTTGATGGCCTCATTCATGGCTTGCCAAAAGGGCTCCTCAAACACATTCATATATCTTGTCCCCCTTAGTGGAGAATCAATATCTAGCATCTTGCTTAGAATTCCACTCCTCGTTCACAAACATTTGCTTGAGTGACCCTCTTGCATTATACTTGCTTTGCAATGTCATGAAGTTTGTTGTGAAGCGTGCAACTTTAGGATGCACTATCTCTCTCCCACCAATATATTGCCTCATGAGGTTGAGGACCCAATAATGGTTGTAGATAAATTTTGTAATTGCCCTAGACTTTTGTACAACCTCTGAAACCCAAGGTAATTTCCCAATGTCTTTGAGGAGCAAGTCAAGACAATGGGCTGCACATGGGGACCAAAAAATGATGGTAAATCTCTCCTCCAACAACTTGCCAACTGCTACATATGGTGTTGCATTGTCCGTGTTGACTTGGACAACATTCTCCACCCTGACCTCGATCACAACTTCCCCCAACAACCTTGCGAGCATTTCGGCACTCTTAACTTGCGCTGATGCATCCACTGACTTGAGGAATACCACTCCTCAAGAAACCAAAAAATTACTTAAGGTTCTTCCCTTGCCATTTGTCCACCCATCAGACATGATAGTGCAACTATTAGTGCTCCACACCCTACTCTGCTCCTCAAGAATAACCTTAATGTCATGCGTCCATTCATGAAGGAGAGGTCCCCTAATGTCATCATAAGAATATCAAGTCAAGTCACCTGAAGAAGGATTTAAAGAAGAATGCAGACAAAGCGAAAGGACAAAATAAAAATGTGATTTTGAAGACAATGTCTTAGAATATTCTATTATTTTTCCTTTGGTCAAACTTTCTGGCAACTAATAGAAGTATGTTGACAAACTTACACCGTAGCTTGCTTGCTTCATCTATCTTTTGGAGACCTGTTATTAACTACATTTTTCTCCTATCAAAAATAATAATTACAGGGATTCTAAAATAATAATTACTCTTACCAAAAATAAAGATTTTGGATCTTTACAATTGAAGATTATTCAAGACAAGATCAGACAACTAGGAAGGATAATTGGCAGAATATCCTATCAACACGTAAGGCAAGAATTCAACAAAGAGACAGACACACTAGCAAATTAGGCTATAAATATAACCCCTGGCTATTACCGCAAAATCATCAAGAAGCAGAAGAATAGGGGTGGTATGCAAGGATGACGAGAAATCAACAATGAAGTCCTCTATCTTCATGTTCTATTTTCTAAAATGCTCTATTCACTTTACATTTTGTTAAGTAAATAAATCTTTTCCTTTAGAACAAGTGGACTATAAACAAATGTGACATTTATTATTAAGATTGACTTATAATTATATGTTCTTTTTTTTTTACTTTACATGGTGGAATAGGTAGCCGCCACGAATCTGGACAAGCTGTTCAGCTTTTATGACCGCCACAATATTCTGCGTTGTATGCCCTAGAAGCCGCCACACAAATCTTCGCACAGTCCGCCCCTATAACCACCCCCTATAACCACCATGCCACAATCATGACTTATAATTATATGTTATTATCATCATCCACTAAACATTTTAAAAGATGATTTGAAATATTAATTAAATGATAAATAAATAAAATTTATTTTATATACTTTTTAAAAGATAAAATTTTAATTTATTAATATTTAAAAATAATTAAATTGTATTACTATAAATATTAGTGGCGTATTCTTATGATGGAATTTTGTTCCACGTTTAATACCTCTTTTTCTTCTATAAAGTTGTAAATTAAATATTATCATATATATTGAAAAGGTTGAAAAGCAAGGGCATATTGAAGAGAACCAAATAGTTTTTGCCATTGCAGTGTCTTTGTGATACTATTATCATTCATATATATATATATATATATATATATATATATATATAATTAATTAATTAATTAATTAATTAATTGATTGATTGGTTACATGGTATTGAAACGAGTTTTATTTGTATTACATATTGATATTACATTAAAGCTTATATAAAATTCTTGTTTACACAGGTTTTTTTTTATGAGGGGTCCCAATCCCTTCATACCAAGCGGGGTTTGTAATTGGGTTTCCTGAATGAAAACCCAAGAACTTTTATCACAACGGTAAGTTTACAACTTTACTATTATCTCTCACATATATATTATATTATATTATATTTTATTTTATTTTATTTTATTTTATTTTATTTGGTTAGTGTGAGAAACCCCTATAACCAATGTACAGAGCTGAGCAACTCTCCCCAACCATGACCCCTCCTAAAGCTAAGAGCTATGCTTATCACGAATTTAACACACCCACCACAGACACCCTCACACACTCGCCCACCCCAACCATGACCCCTCCTAAATCCGATTAGGAGAGCTATGTTTATCAGGAATTTAACCTTGGACTTCTCGAAGTGAAGTAGAGCCAAAGCCGAAGTTAAACCTTCCTTCCACATCAAAGTGTGCCTCCAATTATTGAGTAAATTTATCGTTAATCTCATTTAGTAAACAAACCTAAGCCACGTGGCTAGATTTGTTTAAAAAAAAAAACTTACCAATTGACAAAAGAATCAGTATGCTTTAATCAATTTCAATTATTATTTTACACGGAAGTGTTTACCAGTTCGTTACATACGAATTAAAATTAATAATTTTCCCGGTAGTAGCCACTGCAACGTTCTGGATAGCCTAGGACATAGCCTAGGACGAAGACACACCTTGCAGGCTAAAAGAAATATGTTTTCCAAGTTTCGAGTGGTAACAATAGTTTTGACAAGTGGTATACACAGTTGGCTAATTCTGTGCGTATTTTGACAATTCAGCAGGAAAATCAGGCAATTCCAGATTTCGTAGCGTCCGAATAACTAGCGACAACATTCTTTCGCGCTTCGTCCAAGCTTTTATGCCAAACTTTGGTGCCGACGTATCAAATTGAATTTCAAAATGTTCATGTTAGATTTTATTAAGGTTTTTGCCGTCTTAAATCCGTTGAATAATGACGCATAATCTCTGCCATAACAAAATTCGATATAATTTTTGCCAGTCACGAAGCGTTTAGTCTCTCGCTAATATTTTTTGCCGAAACGAATTAATACATAGTACGTGCTTATTTCATAACTTATCGCTCCACAAAGAATTCAATTTTATTTTACTACGTCATTTTGTCACATTCGTTGGACAAGCCAGCCGCAGCTTCCTCGGATCAAATTTGTATACAATTGATGCCGGTTTTCTACACGTTTGTGCCTCGCGAGAATGCATGCTGAGCAAATGAATTACCCAGCGATCCACGGTGGAAGATATTGCGCGCTGCCGTGAGGAATTGAATAATTCAAAAGGTTTAAGATCAGGCCATTAATAAAAACATTCAGCCTGTGCGTGCCAAATAGGACTTCAAAAGTGTATTCACGTTCTACTTGAAAGTGTGACCACTTTCGCCGCTCCGTGCACAGCGTCCCTTAACCTTGATCATTGATTGGACATTCCTTGAGCTTGTTGTGGACTTTTATGGTGTACATTCATCGTTAATCCCAAGTCCAACAACTTTTGCAGTAAGTTTATTTTTGCTCTAGGTAGAACCATGGAATTTGACAGGCATATGACCGTATGCAGCAGTTGTTACTGCTGCACACCCCCGGCAGCAGTAACAACTGCTGCACGCAGTAATTTGAGGGTGAGGGTGAGGGTGGGGTGGGCAGCAGTAACAACTGCTGCACAGTTTGAGGGTGGAGGGTGGGCAGCAGTAACAACTGCTGCACGCAGTAATTTGAGGGTGAGGGTGAGGGTGAGGGTGGGGGTGAGCAGCAGTAACAACTGCTGCACTGTGCTCAAATGAGGGTAGGGGTGGGCTGCAGTAACAACTGCTGCACGCAATAATTTGAGGGTGAGGGTGAGGGTGAGGGTGAGGGTGGGGATGGGTAGCAGTAACAACTGCTGCACTGGGGGTGGGCAGCAGTAACAACTGCTGCACGCAGTAATTTGAGGGTGAGGGTGAGGGTGAGGGTGAGGGTGGGGGTGGGCAGCAGTAACAACTGTTGCACTGTGCTCAAATGAGGGTGGGGGTGTGCAGCAATAACAACTGCTGCACGCAGTAATTTGAGGGTGAGGGTGAGGGTGGGGGTGGGCAGCAGTAACAACTGCTGCACCGTGCTCAAATGAGGGTGGGGGTGGGCAGCAGTAACAACTGCTGCACTGTGCTCAAATGAGGGTGAGGGTGGGGATGGGTAGCAGTAACAACTGCTGCACTGTGCTCAAATGAGGGTGGGGGTGGGCAGCAGTAACAATCGCCGCACGCATGAATTTGAGGGTGGGGGTAGGCAGTAGTAAAACTGCCGCGGGTGGGCAGCGATGAATAATCGCTACACGCAGTAATTTGAGGGTGGGGGTGGGCAGCAGATAACGAGTAGCAACGGTTATCGCTGCCCACCCCCACCCTCAAATACCTCATTTGAGGGTGGGGGTGGGCAGCAAGCAACAACTGTGCGAGGTGGGGGTGGGCAGCAGAATAATCGCTGCACGCAGTAATTTGAGGGTGGGGGTGGGCAGTAGTAACAACTCGCCGCACGGTGGGGATGGGCAGCAGAATAACTCGCTACATCGTGCAGCGGTTGTTATACCATCATTTGAGGGTGGGGGTGGGCAGCAGCAACAAGCTCGCCGCAGGTGGGGGTGGGCAGCGGTAACAACCGTTGCACACGATGATTTGAGGGTTGGGGTGGGCAACGGTAACAAGCCGCCGCACAGTGGGGGTGGGCAGCAGTAATAACTCGCCGCACGGTGGGGGTGGGCAGCGATCAGTTGTTGTTGCTGCCCACCCCCACCCTCAAATGAGGGTATTTGAGGGTGGGGGTGGGCAGCAGTAACAAGCTGCCGCACAACGGTTGTTGCTACTGCCCACCCCCACCATCAAATGAGGGTATTTGAGGGTGGGGGTGGGCAAGAAGCAACAAGCTGTAGCAGCGGTTGCTGCTGCCCACCCCCACCCTCAATTACCCTCAATTTGAGGGTGGGGGTGGGCAGCAGCAACAACTGTGCGGGTGGGGGTGGGCAGCAACAACAATCGCTGCACCACCCTCATTTGAGGGTGGGGGTGGGCTGCAGCAACAATCAGCTGCGAGCACACCCTCATTTGAGGGTGGGGGTGGGCAGCGAGCAACAATCTGATGCAGCACACCCTCATTTGAGGGTGGGGGGTGGGCAGCAGGCAAGCAGCAACAATCGTGCGGGTGGGGGTGGGCAGCAAGCAACAATCGCTGCACCACCCTCATTTGAGGGTGGGGGTGGGCTGCAAGCAACGATCGTTGCAACGACACCCTCATTTGAGGGTGGGGGTGGGCTGCAGTTGCGAGGGTCATTTGAGGGTGGGGGTGGGCAGCGAGGCGGCAGCAACAACCGTGCGGGTGGGGGTGGGCAGCAGCAACAATCGCTGCACCACCCTCATTTGAGGGTGGGGGTGGGCTGCAGCAACGACTGTTGCAGCACACCCTCATTTGAGGGTGGGGGTGGGCTGCAGTTGCGAGGGTGGGGGTGGGCTGCGAAAGCGTAGCCCCACCCCCACCCTCAAATGAGGGTGTGTCGCAACGGTTGTTGCTGCAGCCCACCCCCACCCTCGTTGCCGCAGCCCACCCCCCACCCTCAAATGAGGGTGTGCTTGCAACAGATTGTTCTTGCAGCCCACCCCCACCCTCAAATGAGGGTGGTGCAGCAGTTGTTACTGCTGCCCACCCCCCACCCTCATTTGCTGCAGCCCACCCCCACCCTCAAATGAGGGTGTCTTGCAACAGTTGTTATTGCTGCCCACCCCCACCCTCAAATGAGGGTGGTGCCGCGATTGTTGCTAGCTGTCCACCCCCACCCTCATTTGAGGGTGGGGGTGGGCAGCAGCAGTCATTTGAGGGTGGGGGTGGGCAGCAGCAACAACTGCTACACACCCTCATTTGAGGGTGGGGGTGGGCAGCAGCAACAACCGCCGCACACCCTCATTTGAGGGTGGGGGTGGGCAGCAGCAACAATCGCCGCACACCCTCATTTGAGGGTGGGGGTGGGCAGCAGCAGTCATTTGAGGGTGGGGGTGGGCAGCAGCAACAATCGCCGCACACCCTCATTTGAGGGTGGGGGTGGGCGGCAGCGAGTCATTTGAGGGTGGGGGTGGGCAGCGGCAACAATCTGCCGCACACCCTCATTTGAGGGTGGGGGTGGGCAGCAGTAGTCATTTGAGGGTGGGGGTGTGCAGCGAGCAACAATCGCTGCAAAGCACACCCTCATTTGATGGTGGGGGTGGGCAGCAGCAGTCATTTGAGGGTGGGGGTGGCTCGCAGCGGTTGGGGGTGGGCTGCAGCAGCCTACCCTCATTTGAGGGTGGGGGTGGGCGCAACAGCTTGTTGCTGCTGCCCACCCCCACCCTCAAATGAGGGTGGTCTGCTGCAGCCCACCCCCAATCTGCGAGCCCACCCCCACCCTCACCCTCATTTGAGGGTGGGGGTGGGCGACAGCAGTCATTTGAGGGTGGGGGTGGGCAGCAGCAGTTGGGGGGTGGGCTGCAGCAGCTCACCCTCATTTGAGGGTGGGGGTCGACGGGGGGTGGGCAGCAGCAGTCATTTGAGGGTGGGGGTGGCCGGCAGCGGTTGGGGGTGGGCTGCAGCGTCCACCCTCATTTGAGGGTGGGGGTCGGCCGCAACAGCTTGTTGCCGCTGCCGACCCCCACCCTCAAATGAGGGTGGCTGCCGCAGCCCACCCCCCAACCGTTGCCGGCCACCCCCACCCTCAAATGATCTGCTGCTGCCCACCCCCACCCTCAAATGAGGGTGAGGGTGGGGGTGGGCTGCAACGGTTGGGGGTGGGCTGCAGCAGCTCACCCTCATTTGAGGGTGAGGGTGGGCAGCAGCAACAACTGTTGCAGCCCACCCCCACCTTGCTGCCGACCCCGACCCTCAAATGAGGGTGGCTGCTGCAGCCCACCCCCAACTATTGCAGCCCACCCACTGCAACAGTTGGGGGTGGGCTGCAGCAGGCCCACCCCCACCCTCAAATGAGGGTGACGCTGCAGCCCACCCCCAATCGTTGCGGCCTCGAGGGTGAGGGTGGGCAGCAGCAACAACCGTTGCGGCCCACCCCCACCTTGCCGCCGACCCCGACCCTCAAATGAGGGTGGGCTGCTGCGACCCACCCCCAACTATTGCAGCCCACCCGCCGCATGCGGTTGGGGGTGGGCTGCAGAGGCCCACCCCCACCCTCAAATGAGGGTGGTCGCTGCAGCCCACCCCCCAACCGTTGTAGCCCACCCGCCGCAGCAGCTTGGGGGTGGGCTGCAACGTGCCCACCCCCACCCTCAAATGAGGGTGGTCGCTGCAGCCCACCCCCAACCGTTGCAGCCCACCCCCACCCTCATTTGAGGGTGGGGGTGGGGGGTGGGCCGCACAGCTTGGGGGTGGGTCTGCGGCAGCCCACCCTCATTTGAGGGTGGGGGGTGGGCCTCGCTGCACCCCGGAGGGTGGGGGTGGGCTGCAACAGCTTGGGGGTGGGCTGCAGCAGCCCACCCTCATTTGAGGGTGGGGGTGGGCTCGCTGCAGCCCACCCCCAACAAATGGGGGTGGGGGGTGGGCTGCAGCGAGTTGGGGGTGGGCTGCAGCAGTCACCCTCATTTGAGGGTGGGGGTGGGCCCGCCGCAGCCCACCCCCTAATCGTTGCGAGCCCACCCCCACCCTCAAATGAGGGTGGCCCCTCAAATGAGGGTGACGCTGCAGCCCCACCCCCAATCTAGCGTGTGCCCACCCCCACCCTCAAATGAGGGTGGCCCCTCAAATGAGGGTGGCTGCTGCAGCCCACCCCCAACTGTTGCAGCTCACCCCCACCCTCAAATGAGGGTGGGCTGCTGCAGGGTGGGGGTGGGCCTGCTGCAGCCCACCCCCAACTGTTGCAGCCCACCCCCACCCTCAAATGAGGGTGGGGGTGGGCCTGCAGCTGGGGGTGGGCTGCAGCAGGCCCACCCCCACCCTCAAATGATGGGGGCTGCCTGCAGCCCACCCCCAACTCGTTGCAGCCCACCCCCACCCTCAGCCCACCCCCCAACCGCATTGCGACCCACCCCCACCCTCATTTCATCCTCATTTGAGGGTGGGGGTGGGCTGCAGCAGTTGGTGGTGGGCTGCAGCAGCCACCCTCATTTGAGGGTGGGGGTGGGCCTCGCCGCAACCCACCCCCAACCTGTTGCAGCCCACCTGCCCTAATTTGAGGGTGGGGGTGGGCAGCAGCAACAACCGTTGCAGCCCACCCCCGCCCTCAAATGAGGGTGGCTGCAGCAGCAACAAGCGTTGCAGCCTCACCCCCATGGGCAGCAACAACAAGCTGTTGCAGCCCACCCCCGCCCTCAAATGAGGGTTGCTGCAGCAGCAACAATCGTTGCAGCCCACCCCCACCCCTCAAATGAGGGTGGGGGTGGGCTGCAACGATTGTTGCTTCTTGCCCACCTCGTCGCCCACCCCCACCCTCAAATGAGGGCGGGGGTGGGCTGCAACAGCTGTTGCTCGTTGCCCACCCCCACCCTCAAATGAGGGCAGCAGCAACAATCGCTGCGAGCCCACCCTCACCATCATTTGAGGGTGGGTGGGCAGCAACAATCGCTGCGACACACCCTCATTTGAGGGTGAGGGTGTGCTGCAATAGTTGTTGTCTGCTGGCCACCCCCACCCTCAAATGAGGGTGTGCAGCTGCTTGAGGGTGGGGGTGGGTAGCAGCAACAACTGCTGCAGCCCACCCCCACCCCCACCCTCAAATGAGGGTGTGCTGCAGCAGTTGTTGCCGCTGCCCTCGCCCACCCCCACCCTCAAATGAGGGTGTGCTTGCAGCAGCTTGTTGCCGCTGCCCTCGCTCACCCCCACCCTCAAATGAGGGTGTGTTGCGATAGTTGTTGCTGCAGCCCACCCCCACCCTCAAATGGGGGTGGGCGACAGCAGCTTGTTGCTGCTGCCCACCCCCACCCTCAAATGATGGTGTGCTTGCAGCGATTGTTGCCGCAGCCCACCCCCACCCTCATTTGTTGCTGCTGCCCACCCCCACCCTCATTTGTTGCTCCCCACCCCCACCCTCAAATGAGGGTGTGCAGCGGCAGATTGTTGCTGCTGCCCACCCCCACCCTCAAATGAGGGAGTGCAGCGATTGTTGCCGCTGCCCACCCCCACCCTCAAATGAGGGAGGGTGTGCAGCGAGTTATTGCTTCTTGCCCACCCCCACCCTCAAATGAGGGTGTGCAGCGGTTGTTGCCGCTGCCCACCCCCACCCTCAAATGAGGGTGGTGCAGCGGCTCGCTGCCCACCCCCACCCTCAAATGAAGGTGTGCAGCAGCAGTTGTTCAACTGCTGCTGCCCACCCCCACCCTCAAATGAGGTTGTCTTCGCGACGAGTTAGTTGCTGCTGCCCACCCCCACCCTCAAATGAGGGTGTCGTCGCTCATTTGAGGGTGGGGGGTGGGCAGCAGCAACAACTTCTGCACTCATTTGAGGGTGGGGGTGTGCAGCAGCAACAACTCGCTGCACCGTCATTTGAGGGTGGGGGTGGGCAGTAGCAACAACTGCCGCACCGTGAGGGTGGGGGTGTGCGGCAGCAACAATCGCTGCACACCCCCACCCTCACAGGTGTAGCGATTGTTCTGCTGCCCACCCCCCACCCTCAAATGAGTGCAGCGAGTTATTTGCCGTACCCACCCCCACCCTCAAACAACTGCTGCACACCCCCACCCTCACAGTGTAGCAGTTGTTGCTGCTGCCCACCCCCACCCTCAAATGAGTGCAGCAGTTGTTGCCGCTACCCACCCCCACCCTCAAATGAGGGTGGGGGTGGGTAGCAGTAACAACTGCTGCACTCATTTGAGGGTGGGGGTGGGCGGTGGGTGGGGGTGGGCGGTAGCAAGCAACAAGCTGCTGCCCTCATTTGAGGGTGGGGGGTGGGCGGTAGCAACAATCGCCGCACTCATTTGAGGGTGGGGGGTGGGCGGTAGCAACAACTCGTTGCACTCATTTGAGGGTGGTGGTGGGCAGCAACAACAATTGCTACACTCATTTGAGTATGAGGGTGGGGGTGGACAGCAGCAACAAGCTGCCGCACCTGTGAGGGTGGGGGTGGGCAGCGGCAACAACTACCGCACATGGGTGGGGGTGGGTAGCAGCAACAAGCTGTTGCGCCCTTGTGAGGGTGGGGTTGGGCGGCAGCAACAACTACCGCACATGGGTGGGGGTGGGCAGCGGCAACAACTATCGCACTATGAGGGTGGGGGTGGGCAGCAGCACCCCCACCCTCATTTCCACCCTCATTTGAGGGTGGGGGGTGGGCAGCAGCAACAACTGCCGCAATGAGGGTGGGTGGGGGTGGGCAGCGGCAACAAGCTGCACAAGTGTAGCGATTGTTGCTGCTGCCCACCCCCACCCACCCTCATTGCAGCGAGTTGTTGCTCGCTGCCACCCCCACCCATGAGGGTGGGGGTGGGCGATAGCAACAACTCGCTGCAATGAGGGTGAGGGTGGGGGTGGACAGCGGCAACAATTGCTCTGCGAGGTGGGGGTGGGCAGCGGCAACAATCGCTACACAATGAGGGTGGGGGTGGGCAGCGACAACAAGCTGCCGCAATGAGGGTGGGTGGGGGTGGGCAGCCGCAACAACCGCTACACGGTGTAGCAGTTGTTACTCCTGCGCACCCCCACCCACCCTCAAATGAGGGTGGGTGTGCAATAGTTGTTGCTGCTGCCCACCCCCACCCATGAGGGTGGGGGTGGGCAGCGGCAACAATCTCTGCAATGAGGGTGGGTGGGGGTGGGCAGCGGCAACAAGCTGCCGCACGGTGTAGCGATTGTTGCCGCTGCCCACCCCCACCCACCCTCAAATGAGGGTGGGTGTGCAATAGTTGTTGCTGCTGCCCACCCCCACCCTCAAATGAGTGTGGGTGGGGGTGGGCAGTAGCAACAAGCTGCTAGCATCGGGGTGGGCAAGCAGGGTGGGGGTGGGCAGCAGCAACAACTGCCGCACCGTTGCTCGCCTAGAGGGTGGGGGTGGGCAGCGGCAACAAGCTCGTCGCATAGTTGCGAGCGAGTTGTTGCTGCCCACCCCCACCCTCTAGTGCAGACAGCAGTAGATGAGTTGTTGCTTCTGCCCACCCCCACCCTCATTTCATTTGAGGGTGGGGGTGGGCAGCAGCAACAACTGCAGCAAAATGAGGGTGGGGGTGGGCAGCGGCAACAAGCTGTTGCACGATGAATGAGGGTGGGGGTGGGCGGTAGCAACAAGCTGCCGCACAGTAATGAGGGTGGGGGTGGGCAGCGGCAATCGCTGGCACCGTGGGTGGGTAGCGGCAACATCTGTTGCACGATAATGAGGGTGGGGGTGGGCAACGGCAACAATCGCCACCTCCACCCTCAAATGAGGGTGTGCAGCAGTTGTTGCTGCTGCCCACCCCCACCCTCAAATGAGGGTGGGAGTGCAGCAGTTGTTACTGCTGCCCACCTGCACCCTCAAATGAGGGTGTGCAGCAGTTGTTGCTGCTGCCCACCCCCACCCTCATAGTGTAGCAGCTTGTTGCTGCTGCCCACCCCCACCCTCAAATGAGGGTGTGCAGCAGTTGTTGTTGCTGCCCACCCGCACCCTCAACAACTACTGCAATGTGAAGCAGTTGTTGTTGTTGCCCACCCCCACACTCAAGCAGTTGTTACTGCTGCCCACCCCCACCCTCATTTGAGCACAGGTGTAGCGGTTATTCCGCTGCCCACCCCCCACCCTCATTTGAGCATAGTGTAGCGGTTATTCCGCTGCCCACCCCCACCCTCAAATTCATGCGTACGGCGAGTTATTCTTGTTGCCCACCCCCACCCTCAAACCGTGCAGCGTGTTATTCGCTGCCCACCCCCACCGTCAAACCGTGCAGCGAGTTGTTAATGCTGCCCACCCCAACCCTCAAATTACTGCGTGTAGCGAGTTATTCACTAGCCCACCCCCACCCTCAAATGAGGGTGGGGGTGAGCAACGAATAACTGCTTCGCATACGGTCATATGCCTGTCAAATTCCATGGTTCTACCTAGAACAAAAACAAACTTACTGCAAAAGTTGTTGGACTTGGGATTAACGATGAATGTACACCATAAAAGTCCACAACAAGCTCAAGGAATGTCCAATCAATGATCAAGGTTAAGGGACGTTGTGCATGGAGCGGCGAAAGTGGTCACACTTTCAAGTAGAACGTGAATACACTTTTGAAGTCCTATTTGGCACACACAGGCTGAATGTTTTTATTAATGGCCTGATCTTAAACCTTTCGAATTATTCAAACTGTGCACATAGTAATTTGAGGGTGAGGGTGGGGGTGGGCAACGGTAATAACCGCTTGCACGGTTTGAGGGTGGGGGTGGGCGATAGTAACAATCGCTGCACCTGTGCTCAAATGAGGGTGGGGGTGGGGGTGGGCAGCGATAACAACTGCCTGCACGTTTGAGGGTGGGGGTGGGCGTAGTAACAACTGTTGCACGCAGTAATTTGAGGGTGGGGGTGGGCGGTAGTAACAATCGCTGCACGTAGTAATTTGAGGGTGGGGGTCGGCAGCGAGTAACAACTGTCGCGCTATGCTCAAATGAGGGTGGGGGTGGGCAGCAATAACAACTCGCTGCACGGTGCGGTGAGTTTTTACTGCTGCCCACCCCCACCCTCAAATGTGCAGCGAGTTATTACTGCTACCCACCCCCACCCTCAAATTCATTTGAGTGCGACGGTTGTTACTGCTGCCCACCCCCACCCTCAAATGTGCGAGCTGGTTATTCTGCTGCCCACCCCCACCGTAGCGGTTGTTACTCGCTGCCCACCCCCACCCTCAAATGTGCATCGGTTGTTACTGCTGCTCACCCCCACCCTCAAATGTGCAACAGTTGTTACTGCTACCCACCCCCACCCTCAAATTCATTTGAGTGCAGCGAGTTTTCTGCTGCCCACCCCCACCCTCAAATGTGCAGCAGTTGTTACTGCTGCCCACCCCCACCCTCAAATGTGCAGCGAGTTATTCTGCTACCCACCCCATTTGAGGGTGGGGGTGGCGATAGTAACAACTATTGCACTGAACCCTCATTTGATGGTGGGGGTGGGCAGCAGAATAATCTGCCGCACGATGCAGCAGCTTGTTACTGCTGCCCACCCCCACCCTCACCCTCAAATGTGCAGCAGTTGTTACTGCTGCCCACCCCCACCCTCAACCGTATATTCCATCTGAAATCGTAAATTATGGTTTTGAGTCTATACCGACCGTTGACCGTAGATTTTTATTTGTTATTTTTTTAATAAATCTTAAATTTTACAAGTAAATATATTTAAAAACCATAGAATTTATTTATGATATAAGTATGTACATTAGATGTATATAAATATATTAGGTGGCAGACATTAAATTTAATTATATTTTATTTTTATTGTAACTTACACGTCTCCACTCTCCATGCGAGTAATAACTTAGGAGAGGTAGTGCTCTCGTGAGTTGGCATTAAGTACATATACACCCTTTCGCTGCACGGCCCCATCAAAGACAACAAATAATAATTTCAATTAATTCTCTCTAATATTCGAAGCACACAGGGTACTGTGGGGTACTTTTGTAACGTATGCATGGTTACATGTGAGATTGATGTGTATTTATTGGGTTGCTTTGTTTTTAAGACATGCCATGGTCATTAATGAAAAACTCACGTGGATTGCCAGTGGGGACTCTGCAATAACGCATACGGTGGGGTGAGTAAATGTGACAAGGTAGAGGTATTTATAGGGGAATATCGCAGGATTAAATTTTGCGTTGTCTAAGGGGTGTGAAAATCGGTCTTTTACAGTTGGAACAAGTCCACGACGAGAGAAAAGAGGGGAAAAACTAAAACCAAAAACAAGGGGGCGGGGCTTAGCCGGGCTGGGTACTGGTGATGGGTGAAATAATAATTGCATCAATTTACTTTATAATGGATAATTGTAAACATTGGTCCACCATTCATTTATTATGGCACTCATGCATCCTTGCAAGGTTTACTGTCCATCCATCTACAACACTATCTGGTTCACCCAGTTTGACAGTTACAAACAAAGAAAAAATATTAGCTCTACTATAACGCTACCTCTGCAAAAGGGTTTCAGTTTTCACAATCGCACAACTTTAAAGGTGAGTTTTTTCTCTACTGTAACGTTGCCTCTGCAAAAAGGTTTCAGTTTTCACAATCGCACAACTTTAAAGGTGAGTTTTTCTTAAATCTACAACTAATTGATATTTTCTTTGATTTTATTTTATGGGTCAAAGAAACTTATAATTGATATTTGGCACGTTGGTGACGTATATGTAAATGGAGAAATGTAGTGGTTGTTTAGTTATGTTTTTGCCAAATTTAGAGGAGGTAGTGAACTTTGGCAATATGTTCCTCAAATAGAGGAGCGGTGGGGGAAGTGGGTATTAAAGTATTAAACCATGCATTGAATTCCAATGCCAGGACTCATGGAGTCAATATTAATCTAGGGCAGCCTTAGTTCCTTTTCAATCATTTGTCAGCATAATTGTCATAGCAGAAAGGAGTTTCTAATTGTGGGCGTAAAAACAAATCTGATTGGTTGGTTGGTGTTAATGTTTGGTAGAATGCATTGTCACGAAAAGACTCACAACATTGTTTTGTGTATTAGATTATTTTTTTTCAACGTATTTCTACGATTAAAACGGGTAGGTATTTGTTAACACAACTATTTTTGGCTCAACCTTCTTTCACTCCGTTCCTTAAAATTAGATTGTGATTCCATGATTATTACTATGACTGTTAATTTTATGAATACATAACCCTTTCAAAATAAATTTGATCCTCTATGAAGTCGTTAGCATCTTTCAAAAAAAAATTGAAAGGCAAATAAAATTTTAAACCGTAATCTGAAAGTCACTAAAAAATTTTAACCGTCATAAAAATTCCTATTGACAGGTAATTTTTTTTTGAAATTCCAGCCCCGGGTAGAACTATCCCACATCCATATAATTAAAGCTCCATATAATTGCAAAGGCACGATTATACAAGTGATGAATTGTTCACTGGGCATGCACTCTTTATTAGAGGCTATCCGCCACAGTTGACCGAGTTACTAACATGTTGTTCCATTGCTTGATGATTGTTGGAGGAAAAAAATTTGTTGCTTGGTGATCATTGACCTTGGAGGAAGGAAAAATTGATCGTTGTTGAATTTTGACCATTGGAGGAAAAACTGATCTTTGGAGGAAGGAAAAACTGATCTTTGGAGGAAGGAAAAACTAACCGTTGTTAAATTTGATCATTGGAGGAAAAAACTGACCGTTGTTGAATTTCAATTTGAATTGACGTTGAAACCCGAAACCCAAATTTTGAATTAGTATTTCTACAAAGAAGAAGATTGTCAAAGATTGTCAAATTCTACAAAGAAGATCATTAAATTCAACCAAAATTTACATCTTTTTCGTCAAAGCCCAAATTCAATTTTTTTTTGGATCTTGGGAAATAATTTAACAATTTGCATTCTATAAATTGACCATCCAGAGTACCCCCTCTTCGCCCTCGCCCAATTCAAGAGTTTCTCATTAAGTGGCAAGGCCTTCCAGTCTTTTCCAGCTTTGAGGACAAAGCTTTCTGAGGGGGGAACCATGTAACGATCCAATAGTCATGTTGGTTCATCGGTTGGTCATGTCTATTTATTTATCCTTTCATTTATTTATAGGTAGCTTGATTCATTTTATCATGATCATTGAATATAAACTTTCCTATTGCTTCATAGCAAGAGACTCCGTCCTCTCTAAGTGGCTACAAGACTCCACCCTCTCTAAGTGGCTACAGGACTTTGCCCTCCTTAAGTGGTGTATTGATTTATTTAAATTGATTTATAAGAAACGGTTTGCTTCATGCATCTTAGTTCATTTAGTAGGGCATTTGTTGTTGTATGTTTCTGTTTGTTGCATTTAGGCAATAAACATAATCACATATTAGCTTGCATCACACAAAACTAACAAAGCCATCACACACTCACGTGAACGTTGGACAAGGTTGGACTTCATCACCAACCCCCAACATATTTACCCTGATACATGGCCAAGGCCAGCTCCAAGAACCATCTTAGTCATGGAAAATAATACGCATTCCTTTTCAGAGGGTGTATCGTTGCCCATGGTGGATTGGGTGAGGACCACTAGGACCTAGGCTCCCTCATCGAATTTGGGTTTCATCTCCAAGTCCTGGTGGGTTTCACAACTTGGACTTCATCACCGGGTTAGTGTGTGAGAGCGTCTAGGTGAAATCCATAGATTCATTTTAGGGCAAAAAATTTGCACATCGCTTTTTCTTTTTACCAAAAACTTCAAAATAAAAAAAAAATCAAAAACTTGTTCAAAAATCATAACTTTGCGGAAACTTAGAAGTAAAACTTGTGTGTTTTTTTTGCTTTAAGTGATGTTTTCTCTATGTTTCCATCATATTTCAATACACATACATTTGAATTTCACACATCATCACACCTTAGCATATGATAACGACCCGTGATCAAGCCAGGAGGTTAGTACTAGTTTAGAGTTAGTTGTCTTCTTCCATGGAGCCTTCATCTCAGCCCTATTAGGCCCCTAACACTTTGGTGGTAGGGCAAGTCAGTGTAGCCCCTCTTGTGTCCTTGAACCTAATGTTGGGCCCTCTAGTGGTACCCCTATCTCAGACATAGATATTATGTAGAGGGCTACTCATGTTGCCATCCCTGAGACTCCTAGGAGTGAGCTACCCACATCATCTGATGATCATGTCACATATGTGGACATGGATACAGTTAGGAATTATTTGAATGCAGCCAATCTAGTATTTTCATCATTGCCTCCACCCACCATAACACATACACTCAATCACATGTATGGTTCTCCTTCAAAACAACACACCATCATTCCACCATCTCCTCATCAACAACCACCTTTTCACCAACACACTATTCTTATTTTACAACAAATTTTGAATCACCTCACAAACATGGAGCTACATTTGAGTCAACATCAACCTCATCAACATTGCCCACCTCATCAACCTCATATATCTCGTTCACATGGCCAATATTGTTCAAATATTCAACCCCATACATGGACCCCTCTATCTGAACCCATGTCGACCATCTTTCACAAGTTGCAGGATGCAAAAAAAATCGTTTTACCTGACACATGTCCTGCAAAATCTAACAATCATAAACCTAAGTCATATAGGGAAGATCACTATTACCTCCACCATTGTCAAGTGGGCCATGACATCAATTATTGCAAATCCTTCAAAAATATGGTTCAAGATCGTATCAACAAGGGGGAATTTCCCATAGATGATCCACCCACCTCATCTCATCAAAACCTTGGTATCCACCAGGACCACAATGGGGATGCTTAAGGTATCACACCTTCCCCATGCAAAAAAAAGGCTCCAAAGGAACCAAATCCCTTTGGTCAATTCAATCCAAAAGGCTCTAAATGGGACACTCCTTTAGTCAAATCAATCAAAAACGCTCCAAAGGGGGTATCCCTTTAGTCAACTCAATTCAAAAGACCCCAAAGGAACCTAACCCATTTGGTCAAATCTCATTTCAAAATGCTCCAAGGGAGGCACTCCTTTGGTCAATTTCCATTCAAAAGGCTCCAAGGGAACCAAAACTCCTTTGGTCACATGCAATTCAAAAAGCTCCAAAGGAACCAAACCCCTTTGGTCACATTTCAATTCAAAAACACCTAAAATAATAATAATAAATATAAAACACAAAAACATTTTCATACACATTGTATTTTTTTAATACATCATGTTCACAATCCCACTTTCATTGCATTCACACATTCCACTTCCATTGCATTTGCACATTTATATCATTTGCATCCATTCATGTCGCTTACCATATTAATTGTCATCCATATAGGTTAGATAATTGTTCATTCACTAAGTCGTATTGCCTTAAATAGGGTCACCTATGGTCTAGCATTAGTCCAATTTCGCATCCAAAACCATGTCAAAAAAATAGCTACAATAAAACTCCATAGCACTTCATTTCTTAGGTAGTCTCTAGTTTGAGGAATCCCTAGGTGTTTTCGATCACTCAACCACTCCTAGTGTTTCGAATAACCTCCATTGAAAATCGAACAATCCTTAGACACAATAAGTTGTTCCTGGTCAATCTAGTTTCCTCTTGGACCACGCATATCAAAACACATAAAATACTTGTGAAGCTTAGGAATGAAAAAGTCATAAGTTGCTATTTACATAAGTGAAAGGTTTCCCCTGTTCATCCAATTATGCACATTGTCTAGAAACCTAAGAGTTGACAAAGGACAAGCTCCACCTTCATCACCCCCCAAAAAATCCCTTGCTCTTTCTCAAAGCAAGCATCCCAAAAATATTACAAAAGCAATAAAAATCTCTTGCTCTTCCTCAAAGTGAGCAAGTATCTCAAAAAACGTCTCAAAGAAATAAAATCCCCTTGCTTTTCCTCAAAATGAGCAAGCATCCAAAAAGCAATAAAAAGGTATGTTGCTCCATTACAAAAATGAGCAAACTCAAAAATCAAAATTCCAAAATCCAATGCAATAAAAGAAGGCAAAGGAGCTTGAATCCCTGGAACTCTTAGTGTCTCGAAAACCATGGGGTGATCCTCATTATAGCGATGGGTTGAATGAATCCCACCTGGAAACTGGGTATCCTTATGCACGGTTCCACGTCTATCACATTAGCGACCTTATTTTGTACTAACCTCTGGACGCTTACAAATGAGCTAGCTTATTGGCATAAGTTATCAATTGATTAGTTTAACCTAGTTCATAATGAGAAATGAACAATCATTGCACACATAGTTGATGCTTAAAGAAATTTGAAACCACTAGGACAACCTTAGCATCATGAAAATTTACGAGATACATAGATGATTTTGTTTGAGATCACTAGGATGTTTGAGTCTTTGCAAAACAACTCTAGATCCTTTATCCCTAAGGACAATGAAATCATAAGCAAACTTCCATTCCATACCACCATCGCAAAGTCATATATATCATGATCCATTTCATCCATGTGCTCATACCAATAGTATCATATTGGTGCCCCTGATTAAGCAATAAAGGTAAAGTTTTCTAAAACAATGGTCCATAACTTCTTTGAATGACAATTAATAAGGCAACATCATTCATTCATTTCAATATATCACTACCAATCACATTCATTTGTAATACATTCATTTCATCACATGAAAACAAAAAAAATAAAATAAATAAAATGCTCCAAAGGAACCAAACTCCTTTGGTCACTCTCAATTCAAAACTCTCCAAAGGAACCAAAATCCTTTGGTCACTCTCAACCCAAAACGCTCCAAAGGAACAAAACTGCTTTGGTCATTTTCAATTCAAAAGGCTCCAAAGGAACCAAAACTCCTTTGGTCACATTTAATCCAAAAGGCTCCAAAGGAACTTAACGCCTTTGGTTAAATTTCATTCCAAATGCTCCAAAGGAGACACACCCCTTTGGTCAAATCATTTCAAAGGCTCCAAAGGAACCAAACCCCTTTGGTCAAAACATCCTCAAGAGAACCTCGTATCTAGTGATATACTCTAGTCACCTGGTGGTTGCAGCGACTGGTTATCCATGCAATCCGATAGGATGAGTATATTACAATAAGGACACTTGTTGGATTATCACTCATGCAATAAGGTCAATTAACTCAAGGGTATCATATGTTTTCATACTTCACCCATTTGTCACTTGGGGGAGTAAGTTAAAAAAAAATTATCAAATTTTCCAATCACATTCAATTCAAAAGGCTCCAAAGGAACCTAACCCCTTTGGTCAAGTTTCATTTCAAAATGATCCAAAGGAAATGCACCCCTTTGGTCAAGTTAGTTCAAAATGCTCCAAAGGCACCTACACCTTTGGTCAAATTAAGAAAAAGGCTCCAAAGGAACCTACACCTTTGGTCAAATTAAGCAAAAGGCTCCAAAGGAACCTAACCCTTTGGTAAGTTCAATTCAAAAGGCTCCAAAGGAACCTACACCTTTGGTCAAATTAAGCAAAAGGCTCCAAAGGAACCTAACCCCTTTGGTCAGTTCAAAACCAAAAGGCTTCAAAGGCACCTACACCTTTGGTCAAATTAAGCAAAAGGATCCAAAGGAACCTAACCCCTTTGGTCAGTTCAATTCAAAAGGCTCCAAAGGCACCTACACCTTTGGTCAAATTAAGCAAAAGGCTCCAAAGGAACCTAATCCCTTTGGTCAGTTCAATTAAAAAGGCTCCAAAGGCACCTACGCCTTTAGTCAAATTAAGCAAAAGGCTCCAAAGGAACCTAACCCCTTTGTTCAATTCAATTAAAAAGGCTCCAAAAGCATCTACAACTTTGGTCAAATTAAGCAAAATGCTCTAAAGGAACCTAAATCCTTTGATCACAGTCAATTCAAAAGGCTCCAAAGGAATCTAACCCCTTTGGTCAAATTTTAGCAATCATAAACAATCACATCATCAACACCAACTACAGGATTCAAGGTCTCACACCTTCCCCATCAATCACATCAAATAATCAATCAAGCAACTTAGGGGGTTCAAGATCTCACACCTACCCCAACAATCACATTAAACATTCACATTTCAAATCATCTACTAGGTTCAAAAGGTTGCACCCTTTACCTCGCATTCACAAACACAACACATCCAATTCCATTTAGTTTTCTGCATTCATCAATTCGATTCACTAGCTTAGATTCTCAAGTAAACCTTGTATCTAGTGATCTACTCTAGACACCTGGCGGTTGCAGTGATTGGTTATCCATGCAATCTAGTAGGATGAGTAGATTACCATAAGGACATTCATCATTACATTAGTTCAAAAAGCTCCAAAGGAATCAAACTCTTTTGGTCACATTCAATTCAAAAGGCTCCAACTAAACCTAACCCCTTTGGTCAATCCAATTCAAATATCTCCGAAGGAATCAAACTCCTTTGGTCACATTCAATTCAAAAGGCTCCAAAGGTACCAAAATCATTTGGTCAAAAGGATCTTGAGTGAACCTCGTATCTCATGATATACTCTAGTCCCCTAGTAGTTGCAGTGACTGGTTATCCATGCAATCCTGTAGGATGAGTAGATTACCATAAGGAAATTCATCATTACATCATTTCAAAAAGTTCCAAAGGAATCAAACTCATTTAGTCACATTCAATTCAAAAGGCTCCAAAGGAACCTAACCCCTTTAGTCAATCCAATTCAAAAAGCTCCAAAGGAATCAAACTTCTTTGGTCACATTCAATTCAAAATGCTCCAAAGGCACCAAACTCCTTTGGTCGAAAGGACCTCGAGTGAACCTCGTATCTTGTAATATACTCTAGTCCCCTAGTGGTTGCAACAACTTTTTATCCATGCAATTTGGTAGGATGAGTAGATAACCATAAGGACACTCGCCATTACAACAATTCAAAAGGCTCCAAAGGAACCAAGATCCTTTGGTCAAAATTCAATTCAAAAGGCTCCAAAGGAATCAAACTCCTTTGGTCACATTTAGTTCAAAAGGCTCCAAAGGAACCAAACTCCTTTGGTCACATTCAATTCAAAAGGCTCCAAAGGAATCAACCCCTTTGGTCACATTCAATTCAAAAGGCTCCAAAGAAATCAATCCCTTTGGTCACATTCAATTCAAAAAGCTCTAAAGGAATCAAACTCCTTTGGTCAAATTCATTCAAAAGGCTCCAAAGGAACCTAACCCCTTTGGTCAATCCAATTCAAAAAGCTCCAAAGGAATCAAACTCTTTTGGTCAAATTCAATTTGAAAGTTTGCAAAGGCACCAAACCCCTTTGGTCGAAAGGACATCGAGTGAACCGCGTATCTAGTGATATACTTTAGTCCCCTAGCAGTTGTAGCGACTGGTTATCCATGCAATCTGATAGAATGAGTAGATTTCCATAAGGACACTCGCCATTACATCAATTCAAAAGGCTCCAAAGGAACGAAGATTCTTTGGTCGAAATTCAATTCAAAACACTCCAAAGTAACCAAACTCCTTTTATCACATTCAATTCAAAAGGCTCCAAAGGAACATAAACCCTTTGGTCAAATTTCAATTCAAAAATCTCCAAAGGAACCTAACCCCTTTGGTCAAATTTCATTTCAAAAGTCTCCAAAGGCACCTACACCTTTGGTCAAATTAATCCAAAAAGCTCCAAAGGTACCCCAATTCCTTTGGTCAAATTCAATATCAACAAGGATTTCGAAAGAATAAAAAAGCTATAATCTAAACTCCCTAATAACGCCATGTATCTTGACTGCTCCATGGGATAGAGATGTGCATTTCCTTCTCCACTCAGCCTTAGGTGATCATTGTATCTAGTGATTTACTCTAGTCCCCTAGCGGTTGTAGTGATTGTCTATCCATACAATCCGGTAGGAGGAGTAGATTACCATAAGGACAATCATTATTAACACAATTCAAAAATCCCCAAAGGCACTTACCCCTTTGGTCAAATCAATCAAAAATGCTCCCAAGGTACCCAAATTCCTTTGGTAAAAAAAAAACCAGCAAACATAAAAACCACAAAAACAATATAAAAAGCAAAACAAAAAAACATGTTCAATAGGATCCTAAAATAATAGAAGTGCTCTCATCTCAACTCCCTAAGAAGGCCATGCGGCTAGACTACTCCAAGGGATACATGTGTACATTTCCTTCTTCCACTTAGCCTCAAGTGATCCTCGTATGCAATAACTTATCCTATACGCATGGCGGTTGCAGTGACTAATTATCCATATAATCTGATCAGATGGGTAGGTTACCATAAGGCCCTTGAATAGTGATTCACCTCAAGCAAGAAATGAATTGTTATCATCTCAATTACCTAAGAAAGCCATACGGTTGAACTACTCCAAGGGATAGACATGTATAATTACCAATAATGGTCAAAATCACAATTGTAACAAAAATAAAAACATCCATTTCATTCTAATAATTTTCATCTTTGTCATCTGCTTTGTCACTTTCATCATTTCATCTCTTCTTCCTCGACTCATCGCTTGAAGGGATATACAAAATCTACAAATCCTAGTCTCAAATCAAGTCAATACTAAAAACACTCAATCATGCAAATTACGTTCATTCAAAAATCATTACCAAAGACTATCACACACCCTTTTTTTGGGGAAAATCATAAGTAAAAATATCAATCAAACAAACATTTGGGTATACCTAAAGCCTAAAGCGTCGACTCAAGCTTGTCTACCCACGGATTGAAGGTTTGCCAAAATTAAGTTAATCAATTTGTCGAAAGTAATGATTCAACAATGAGCATATTTTCCATGATTGGGGTAATCCACATTGACTTTCATTTGTGACCATATTACACAACTCCTCTTCAAACACGATGGCTTCAAAAACCCCTCAAATCAACATAAATGCATTCAAATAATCATCTCGCATCATCATCATCTCAAGCAAATCTTGTATCTAGTGATTTGTTAGTCTTACAATGACACTAAGAGGGGGGGTGAATCAGTGTAGCTCTTTAAAACTTAAATCTTCAACTCTTAAAGCCGAAACAATGAGAACTTAAAACCAAATAAAACAAATATAACAAGAGAGCATCACACAACATAAGATGTACCGAGGTTCACCGATTTGGCTACTCCTCAAAAATTGATTGTTTGGACTCTCATCCAAATCCAGCCTTTGCAAAGCAACAACTTTACAATCAATTTACCAGCACCCACTGGAAGGAGCACCAACCCCTGATTTACCAACACCAATTGGAAGGAGCACCAACCCCCGATTTATCTGCACAAACATAAAGGAGCACCAACCCCTGATTTACCAGCACCAACTGGAAGGAGCACCAACCCCTGATTTATCTGCACAAACAGAAAGGATCACCAAACCCTGATTTACCAGCACCAACTGGAAGGAGCACCAACCCCTGATTTATCTGCACAAACAGAAAGGAGCACCAACCCCTGATTTACCAACACCAACTGGAAGGAGCACCAACCCCTGATTTATTTGCACAAATAGAAAGGAGCACCAACCCCTGATTTACTAGCACCAACTGGAAGGAGCACCAACCCTTGATTTATTTGCACAAACAGAAAGGAGCACCAACCCTTGATTTACCAGCACCAACTAGAAGGAGCACCAACCCCTGATGCCAAGAACCAACTTGGACTTCAATCTTGAAACTAGAAGATTGACATAGAAATGCCTTCACTTTTACAAGACCCTGACTGGTCTATTGCTTACTCAACCTCTCTCACAATTCACCCAACACACACCCTTCTCGCTCGCCTGTCGCGCGCCTCTCGCTCTCCTCTCGCTCTCTTCGCAAGATAAAATCCACTTCATAAATTCTCCAAGCAACACTCCTTTTATAACCATCCTTTCTCTTTGTAACTCCAGTTGTAACTCCTTCTTTCATATTCTCATACGCCACTTGTCAATTGTAACACCTTCTTTATGTAACTCCTTTTGTATATATAGAGTAGGCATTTCGTCAAACACATTACATGCAAAGAATTGACACCATATTCTCCTACCATGACTGTTCGTTTTCTCCTTCATGACTGTTCGTTTTCTCCTTCATGACTGTTCGTTTTCTCCTTCATGATTGTTCGTTTTCTCCTTTGTGCATGCATGCATTTTGGTTTCTGAAAAGGCTTTTGGTTTCTATTTTAACGACTGTTCATTTTCTCCTTCCACGACTGTTCATTTTCTCCACATGGGCATGCGTCCGTTTCTTTCCATGACTGTTCATTTTCTCCACATGGGCATGCGTCCACTTCTTTCCACGTGTAACGACCATCTTAAATGATTTCAAATAATTAAAGATTCCTTATGGGTCCACATCACTATGTAGTCTTCAGTTTCACCATCCTGGTGTTCATCACTAATATCAGACGCACTGTCAACTACTCTGTTCTTTTGGCGAAAATGCAACATGTCGCGATATCGCGACACTTTTGCTTCTCTGCCTGCCTTCCCTTTTTGAGTAGCGAAAATGCGACATGTCGTGATATCGTGAAACTTTTTCTTTCTCTGCCTGCCTGCCATTTTTGAGTCGCAAAAATGCAACATGTCGTGATATCGCGAAATTTTTTCTTTCTCTGTCTGCCTGCCCTTTTTGAGTCGCGAAAATGCGACATGTCGCGATATCGCGACACTTTTTCGTTCTTGCTCTTTCTCTTTGCTTTGTCCCGCGAAAATACATGTCGCGATATCGCGACTTTTTTTCCTCCTTGCATTTTCTCTTTGCTTTGGCTACGAAAATGCAACATGTCGCGATATCGCGACACTTTTTCCTCCTTGCATTTTCTCTTTTCTTTGGCCGCGAAAATGCAACATGTCGCGATATCGCGACACTTTTTCCTTCTTGCTTTTTCGCTTCTCTTTTGGCCACGAAAATGCAACATGTCGCGATATCGCGACACTTTTTCCTCTTTGCTTTTTCGCTTCTCTTTTGGCAACGAAAATGCAACATGTCGCGATATCGCGACACTTTTTCCTCTTTGCTTTTTCGCTTCTCTTTTGGCCGCGAAAATGCAACACGTCGCGATATCGTGACACTTTTTCCTCTTTGCTTTTTCGCTTCTCTTTTGGCCGCAAAAATGCAACACGTCGCGATATCGCGACACTATTTTCCCTTTGCTTTTTCGCTTCTCTTTTGGTCGCGAAAATGCAACATGTCGCGATATCGCGACACTTTTTTTTCGATGCGATGTTTTGCTTTTTCTTTGATATTTAGCATATGGGTCACTTCGGTCTTCTTGGACAACCTGTAACAACTTTGCCCAAACATCTGCAGGTGCTACTAAACTCCTTTGTTTGATTTATTTGTGTGCGAAAAATATGCATCTGAAGCGGCTGTTGAAGTCAAAGTGGTCCATTCATAGGATACGCAAGCTCACTCACCACTTGGTTGTAGCAAAGAATATCGAAGACACCAGCATCACTTGTACTTGGTGAAAAGGGGTATTTCTCCCCTATTTATACCCATTATAATCTGACAAACGAGTAAATATTGTAATCATACCCTTGTGCATTTAGGGGAAAATCATTGTAAAACGAAGATCAAGGCTCCATTCAAAATATCAATATAAATCAATTTTATTATGCATTTGATTGTTATTCATTTCTTTGTTCGATGTCGTCTTATTTGCTTACACCTAGGCCACATGTTCCAACCTATTACATGAATTTTCATGTGCCCCTCCACTCTATGATACTCACAATGTTGACCACACTTATATCAATCAGTCATGGTATTAGGTTGCCTTATGGGAGGCAACTCAACCATGTTAGCTTCCAAAAATTTTTTTAGGACCACTACCATAGGTATGTTGAGTCTTGTAAAATTCCTTGGTGGGGGTTTTTGAGGCTGGCTAAGCACCATCTTTTATAGGGTATTAACAATATTGTTAATAGGCGTGCTATCCATTACCCATCACCAACTACATGTTTGTTTATATACTAATTTTTGGTGGTCCTATCTTCTTCTTCTTTGGCTTAATTTGACCTCTTCAAATAAGGGCTTGCTCTACCCTTCTTTCTAGATATATTGCTTGGTCAAAAGAAGTGATAGTTGTTTCCAATTCATAAGATATTTGCTCTTGTAAATTTCCAATGAATAATTCTAACATGTTTTGAGGAGGTAAGGTATATCTTAAACGTCCAACTTAACTTCTCCAACAAGACAAGAATTCTGAAATAATTTCCTCCTTACCTTGTTTCAACATATAAACATCTTTCATATTCATATTTTTCTCAATATAAGCTTTGAATTGTTGAACAAACAATTTTGTTGTCTCTTCAAAATTTCTCAAAGAATGATGAGGCAATTGATAATACCATTCCAATGCCATACCACTAAGGCTCTTAGGGAATTTCTTTAACAACAATATGTCATCATATATAATATCATGGCACATTGTTCTAAACATCCTTAAATGTTCAATTGGATCCTTTGTTCCCTTATAAATAGGTAAAACTGATATTGAAAAATGCTTAGGGTAGGGCCTAGTAGCGATAACAGGATCTAAGGGTTGATTACACATTTCTCTATAGTTGTAGGTGAAGCTTGGAGGTTAAATCATATATACTCTTGAAACCAATTGATTCACCACACTTGTTAAACTTTGCATATCGGGATTGTTGTTGTGAAATACCCCTAGATTCCCTAGGGGAGGGTTATTGGTAGGTTTCTGAAAGGGAACTTGACCGATGTTGGAGGTATTGACACTATTATGGTATGGGTATGATATGTGGTATCTTTTTGTGAAGGGTAATTGACATTTTATGGAATAGAAGCATGAATGTTGAGATGAGCAGAATGAGGAGAAAATTAAACATAATTTTGGGATGCACTACCAGTTGGAGGAGCCTATGGAATTCCCCCAACATTGGTGGTCATAGTAGTAGCATATGTTGGTTTATGACAAGGATTAACATGATACAAAGATTCAAATAATATATTGGTGTGAACATTCTAAGGAGAAATGATTTGATGATGAGAAGTCCTAGCTTCCTCGAGTCAGGCTTCCTCATCCATAGCCTTATTCAAGGCATCTCTGTGATACTTGAAGAAATTCTAGATATGATCAAATGATTTAAAGGTAATATTTCCCTTGGACCCTTTAGTAGTGTCAAGGTCATTACCAGTTTCTTCATTTTATTCTTCTTCTAAATTATGATTATCTCTATCAATATGATCATCTTCTTGAAGAATATCATCAAAATTTGAAAGCCTTCACTTACTCCTAATATTGGAAGCAATTAAGAAAAAAGAAAGGATAGATTAGAAAATGAGGAAAACTAAAAACTAGCGAAAATACACAAAAGATTTTAAAATTTTTTAATGTTTTCTAACTCTAAACAAACAGATTTAGTTGTCTTGCTTGAAGTTTTCAAAAGAAAAACAAAAGGAAAATACTTCCTATCTTGGCCACTAAGACGTGTGTTCACATCGGCTTCACCAAAGGTGTGGAGGGGAAAATTGCCCTATCATGTACGATTATAGGTTGGATCCATTGAGAGTCGAGGTGACCGCAGGGGTGTGTTATATTCTCTACACTCGAGGGATTGGGATCAAAGGGTTCACAAAGAATGATTTTAGGACTTGTTCCAATTTTGAGGTAGAGATGTTTGATGTGTATATTAAATCAATCACCTATGTTTGACCTTCCTACAATCTAAGTTAAGAAATGAAAGGACAATGCAATAAAAACAAAAATGTAAGAAAGTAAGGACTAACCCTAGAATGATTCTTTATTTTCGATGATGACCAATCCCTAACTTGCAATAAAATAGATCCTTTTATTTTCAACAAGGGTTTTAAGAGAATGCACAAACAAAATTAACACTAGATGCAAACCATATACTTTTCTCTTTCAAATTCCTAGAATCTGATCAAGATATTTTATCTTTTATTTAAGGTATAGGTTTTGAATAGAAATGGATATAAAGCAAACAAAAAACAACCTAAGATATTTAACTTGGAGCACTTATCTGATCCAACAGTTGACCTCAACTTTTACTTGTGTCCAAAATATCCAAGCAACTTCAAACCTGTAAAACAACTTCACAAAACCCTTAAAAATTTGATCAGTGTTTGGGGGCCTTCTTAGGCCGCTGTAAGACTAAGTTTGGAGGCACAACAATCAAGCCCCCTTGGTCCTTTTAGCTGACTATTTGAAAATAAAAATGATTGTTGACCTTTTTGGAAAATGAACAAGACAAGATGCAATGAAATGAAATAGTGCAAAAAATAGGATGCAAATAATAGTGCTATAGCCTAAATGGAACATGCAAGTGAAAATGAGGATTTGGGAGCGAAACCTTACCCGAAAACCTAGCGAAACCAAAATCGTTCTCCAAAAGGGGTGATCGTGATTGTGGGTTCTATTGAAATCACACCCTATAAGGGGTGATCACGATTTTGGGTTCTACCAAAATTATGCCCTATAAGAGACAATCGTTATTTTGGGATAGAAGTGAAAAAATAACAAATGGATGCAAATTTAAGTGCAAAATGTAGAATAAACAACTTTAGAAGAACCAAAATGAAAGAATAAACCTAATGGTAACGAAAGAACAAACAAAAGGATGAATTCCTCCACAAAAATGGTAGGTTCCTCCTCAAGGCTCCCACATTTGTCCACCAAGAGAGGCAAATCAACAATAGAGAAATAGTAGAACACCAAAGAACACTTGATATTGTTAGAAGACTTTCTTGCCAAAATAATTGTTAGCCAAAGAGCACTTGAAATCACACTTCTTAGAATCTCAAAGATTGCTTAGGAAAAACTCCAAGGAAAAATAGAATCCAAACCCTCTATTTATAAGAGGTTTTGAGGGTATAATTTCCTAAGGGAAAGCCTAAGGGAGGGGCGACATCCTAAGGGTTGGCCCAAAAAATAGGGTTTTATAAGAGAAAACCCTAACTTGCTGAAATTGCACCACATAAGAGCCAATCACGATTTCAACAAAACTAGGGAAAAAAGGAAGGGGGAGGGGAAGAGAGGCCTAAACTTGTGCCTGGACAAGTTTGAGAGCCCTCCCAATTGTTCTAGGAATATTGACTCACTTGGGTGGGTTAATTTTCCATGTCTACACCATTATTGGATTTTTAGCCAGATTCAATCACAGGTCCCAATATCCAGGATCAAATATAAAATATATGGAGGTAAATTCACAAAATAATATCAATGACAATGAATATAAATTAATGAAATATAACAATATCAATCAACAATATTCTCATATATTATTGATAAATCAAATATACAATAACTTTATTAATTTTGTCATATAATCTTCTATACAATACATGGAGCTTTGTCTCCATAATATAACCTTACAAAGGTGACTCTTCAATACTTAATTGTTGTTCTCCTTACATATTTGGGAGATGCATCATTTCCTATTCCACACATAAGACAAACCTCTCATACCTCTTGGCTTTACATATTGTCACTTATATACATGACTCTTGATTTTCTATTCACTTGCACACTTTCTCACTCATGACACTTCTATACATCCTACACTTAGACACATACTTTAGATAAAATATCTCATACAATATCACCAAATAATGTAATATCTTTAACAGGGAGTCCCTAAACATTTCCAAAATATGATATTTCACTATCCTTTTGTACTTTGTAGGCAACACAACAAGTAAAACATACAACAATCTTCCTTTTGCATTATTTCCCTTCAACATAGCACATAATACTCTCTTCAACAATGCAACAAGAAATATTATGCAACAATTTCTCCTTCATCCAAAAGCAAAACTTTGAATATGATGCAACAAGTAAGAACTTCACATAACATATTCTCTTCTCCATCCAAGCATCTGAATTCATCCACCTTTCTAGTTAGAATGCAATAAATTCAAACAGTTTCCTTTAATATTAAACTGGTTGTATCTATCTAAGCAATGTGTTCCTCTTCTTGGAAAACACGTTTTTTTGGTATCTAGATGTCTCCTCCAACATTATAATATCTTCTTCAATATCTTCCTCCAAATATAATTCAAACCACCAATCATTTTCTCTTGAAACTTCATCTTGGACAACCAGTCCTTTCTACCTAGAACTTCAACTTAAGTGGCTTTAATACCACTGTTAGCAATTTGATGCAATTGTTCATAGGTTAATCAATCCTAGGATAAATAAATAAATCAATATCAATATCAAATATCATATCAAATCATCAATATCAATATAAATCCATCCATCAAATGAACATCAATATTTCATGAAAATCACATTGAAAATCTTATTGCAAAACTCAAGCAATGCATAAAGCAAATCTTATATGAGTTACATTTTACAAAGATTTATCTCCAATATAAATATACATGAGACCTTTCACCTTACATGACTCTTGGTTTTTTCTCTCACGGGAGAACTTGACTCTTCATATACCTTTCTTACAATAAGTCCCACATATTACATAAAGACAAAGTATCTCATGATTGCATATAACTCCTACTTCTAAACTAGACACATCACACAAAGACTCTTCACTTTCTAACTAGACACCTCACACACTTAATTACATGACACTTGCACACTCCTACAAACTTGACACATACTTTATACATAAAATCAAACTCACACCCTAAACTAAATATTTACAATGGGACCAAATAATGTAATACCTCCAACAATAGTGACCCTTCATGTGTATGGAAAGCAGTCTTGGGAATTACCTCCTCTCTAACCCTAATTTCATGAAACCCCAATTGCACATCAAGCTTTGGAAAGTGTTTAGCATCACATGATTTATCAAAAAATAATTAATAATAGGGATAAGAAACTTATATTTAATAGTAATATTATTGAGAGCATGGAAATCAAGACATATGTGCCAAGAATTATCCTTGTACCACACCATGACCACTAGGGAAAAATAGAGATTGATGCTTAAAATGATGTTACCTTGCTCCAACATCTCATGAACTAACTTCTTTATCTTAGACTTTTGTAGTTTTGAATAGAAATAAGGATGGACATTGGGTGTCTAGCTTCCCCAAAGGCCCAAATAATGTGAATGGCATGATCATGCATGTGCTTAGGGGGGATTCCTATGGGTTTGCCAAATATTTTTCAAATAGAAATCCAAAAGAGATTGCATGTGGGAAGGAAGAGACTGCTTGGTTGATTGTATGTCCATGTAATAACCTCTGGGAAAGAAGCCTCTAATTTATTTCTTTAGGATCTTTTCCATTTGGTGGGATTTGAAAACCCTAGAAGGTAAAGCTTTGACACCTTGGAGATGAGCAACTTTATCATCTTCCATCCATTGGATATACAGCCACTATATATTAAGAGTAACATCTCCTAGTTGGGAGGTTCATTCAACCCTTAAGATGAGATTTGCACTACATAGGTTCATTGCATAAAGATGCTTAGACCACATATATGGAACCATCTAGATATTAGTATTTGCAATATGACCTACTCATTGAGTCATTCCACCATTGGCAATCTATACTTGGAACTTATTTTGGGAAGTATTATTGATCTAAAACCTAGAGCTTTAGAAAAATTATATTCAATAGAAGTATGCATATTACGTAAATCAATCAACATATTTATTCACTAGAAATTGATAAGCCTTGTATTTTGATGGTGTGATGGGCATGTAGCCCTATTAGGTAAAATGTTGAAAGTGCCATAGTATTTGCATCTTGCTTGGAATTTGCTTCTTCAAATGGTGAATCCTACTCTAGAGGGGCCCAACCTTCTTTGAAATAGCATCATCCTTGGCTTCCAAGTGGAAGTTACATCACACACACACTTGATACCTTGGATGACATGACCTACATTTGAAACAGAATAATCCTAATGGATGATCCTCATTGTAGTTACTGAAATACATCCATCTAGGATTAAAATAATGCCATGGTTGAGGATGAGACAATTGGAGCTTCTTTTTAGTTGTGCAAGCAAAATATTTTTCCACATAGATGTCATATGGATCAAGCATTTTGACCGCTTGCTTGATGTCATATTCAAGGCTATGGAAAAAATATAATACCACCATTGTTGAGTCCAAAATGATAGGTATATGTGAGTAGGCCCACGAACCCATTGCAATAGTCTTCTACTAATCTTGTTTGTTTGGTTTGCACTAAATGGACAATATAAGATGAAGATAATCCCTTATCAAAATTGAGTAGGAACATATTCTTGAAGCCTAGTCATGAGATATGGTGACCACAACACTTGAATTCCTAGAGAAGCCATTGATAGGACTAGGTACCAAGCTTGGAGGCCAAGGTGACATGATCATCCTTAGGAACATGGTCCATGCACATGAGGCCATCCATCTTGGATATCTAATTATTCAAATTTGTTTCCTTTAAGGTTAGAATATCAATGCATGGGATAAGAATATCACAAGGCCATTCAAGTAAAAAGTAGTACCTCCTATAGAGGGATCAAGATTAGAAATATAATCCAAGTTAAGACCAACCATATGTTGAGAGTTACCCATATTCGTATGAGGAGGCATGTATCCTACATAGTAGTTGTTAGAATGGTAATTGAAGGGAGGATGTCAGGTGAGTTTAGGGTTTATAAGAATCATGAATCATATATGTAAGGAGGCTATTAAGGGGTTTCAGAGTCACCAACCTAGAGATTCTTAATAGGAGAAGGACTGACTAATTGAGATCAAGGCACCTTCTACTTATCATGCTACTCCTACTCATAAAAATTTTAAAACCTATTTTCGGTGAATGCTTGATACAAGGATGTTGTTTAAGTACCAGGGTCAATGACTCATAGATTGAATCAAGTTATCCCAATATTTCCTTGATTGAATCAAGATGCCTCCATCTCATACTATGAATGATCAATGGAAAATATCCTTCTATCCATTCTAACATGCTCATGAGATAGAAAATTATAAAGGCCAAATAAAATGATTAAAGGAAGGGTATGAGGACCTTCATGGGAATAAGTGGATAAAGTATTCATGGTGTCTAAAGCATCAAGAACCCTTGGTTCAAAGCTATTTATGTGAGACAAGATATTATGGTGCTTGTTTGGATTCCTTGGTTGTTATTTCTTGTTCTTCATGCAAGCATTCTTGGGCAATCTGTATATTGTAAATGTTCATTGATTCATGCCCAAACAATAGATATCGAGGGATCATTCATACATTAGGAATATATTCCAAGGGTTCTCTCATACACTAGGACAAGATAATCAACATAAGGTCTCCCACAAGGGTCCTAATACCCCTTATACTCTTTCTTTTAATTGAGTTTGGAAAACACAAACACCAATGTCTAATTCAAAATATTACAAAAGAAAATTAAGTTGGAAGATGATACTAAAAAAATTGATAAAATATACCCAAATGAAAAGATCCAGATCTAGCCAAACAAGGTTTTGGAGTAGCTTGTATTCCCTTTTGTCATTTTTCACACCACTACAGGGAGCTAATATCAAAGCTTTCATACCACTTGTAAAGAAACAACTTCCAAAAATAACAACAGTAACAAAATCATAAATGTAAAACAAAATCTCTCTAGAATAATAATCTAGATATTATAATAAGAAATAAATGTCGCAAGTAACAAATTTCAGATTTTAAATTAATACAAATACTAGCCATTAATGGAGGGCAAAGTCGCATAGCCACTTAGAGAGGACAAAGTCTCATATGTGTATCAAAGGCACCATAAGATAAGTATGAATGAATGAGACAACTACAACATAACTCTTCTATTTATAGAGTAAAACAATTAACAACCCTAACCCTAATGCTTCAAGGTTAACTAACCTAATCCTAGGGCCTGATTAACAATAATAAAGATAATTGATTTAGCTATACTGAAGTCGTTACAAAGAGACTAGGACACTTCTTATAGGGGTCAAAATTGCCATTAGAAAAAGATGAAAATATATTTCAACTGGCAAGGATTCACAAATTATTATTAATGTTATAAAAAATAGATGTGAGGATTAGATAAAAAAATAACATTATTTCTAATGTCTATTAACTAGTGATGTAGGTAATATCTTATAAATGTCAACACATCCATAAAGAAGAAAATCACGTAGTAGATAGTTCAATAAATTGAAATGTTGAACTTCGTCTTAGTAAAATTTAAATTTTAAAAGACAACTAATCGAGTGTGATTTTTTCTCTTAATAAAAAAAAATGATATAAAAAATAGATGTGAGGATTGGATAAAAAATGATATTATTTAGACAATATTTTGGAGATGTTAACATATTCATAAAGAAGAAAATCAAGTAATAGATAATTTAATAAATTAGGATGTTAAACTTTATTTTAGAAAAATTTAAATTTTAAAAGTTTCGAAGGACAACACAATACTTCGGGCTTTGGCTCTTCTTTGAGAGGTTCAAGGTTCAAACCACAATATATGTGTGGTTGTGTGTTAAATTTTCTATTCATAAGCTTAACTCTTCCCCTTATGAGAGATCATGGTGGGACGAGGATGCCCAACCCTGAATGTTGGTAGTAGGGGTTTCTCCCATTAACCAAATAATAATAAGAAATTTTTTAAAGACAAGTAATTGAGTCAGATTTTATCTTTTTATAAGAAATGAAATTAAAGAGTTAATTGTGGAGACTTAAGCCAAATAAAAAAAATAAAATTAAAAGGCAACAAATTGAGTAAGATTTTCTCTTTTAATAAGAAATGATATCAAAGAGTTAATTGTGGAGACATAATTGTTTGAAGAAAACAAAAAAAATCTTTTTAGTAAAAAGATTGGACACTATTTCATTTAGATGGAAGCAATATAAAGTTTTGTTATTATTATTATTTTTTGTTATTGATAGTGTGATAAATCCCCATAGGGTTGACCAGTCTCCTCCCAACCATGACCCCTTGTAAGGTTGAGAGCTACACTTATCAATAGGGAGAGCAACACTTACAATAGGGGATTTAACACACATCCAACTTCTCACACTTGCCCATGCTGCGATTTGAACCTTGAACCTTTTAAAAAAAAAAAAAAAACCAAAACTAGAACCATTAAAGTCTTGTCATTTTAATAAAAATAATCCTAATAAAAACTACATATAACTTATTAAATATATTTTTTAAAATATTAAATGTTAAATATATAAACACAACTTTTTTTTAAGGTAATGCAAAGTATACCTAACTCAAAACTAGAACCACACTATTTGGGAAGCATAATAGCACAGTGTTTTTAACTGAAATAAAATATCAACGACATAACATAGCTTTAGAGTGTCACTATGCAAATATAAATTTTACATAAACTTACACTTTTTAACTTCTTCCAAACAAACGTCCCAGTCAACTCTTTGCCAACTTAATTGGACTCTCCCACACAGTCGCGTCTATCGTCCCACGTAAACAACAAATTAAGCATACAAACATCAAATTATCATCGTTATCGACAGTCAGTCGAGCCAGATAGGCGTATCCTGATACTTATTGAACCATTGGTACTCTTCTGGATTCGCATATCTGGTACTCTCCCCAAAAGGCACAATGTTCTGTGGAGCCTTATCTCCTCCATTAATTCTGTGGCTGCCACTGAAACCGTGATGATGTCGATACAGGCACCTGCAACTCAACCCCAACACCACTACAGCAACCACCACAACAAAAACGAGTCCTCCAAGCTCCCCTCTTCCGCTAACCAGGTACGCTCAAATCCAGACACCGCTTTCAGTTGCACCGCCAATGGAGTCACAAGTACCCGCATTCCAATACAGCAAGCACAGAAACCCCCACAAAGAAACAGGAGCAAAATTGCCCTCCACGACATTGAGACCGAGATCAATTATCTCTGTTTGAGGGGCAGATTGAAGGAGGCCCTGGACTTATTTAATGCTGTAAGGGCGATGGGTGTCCTGGTCGAGTCCAATATATATGCCCATCTTTTAAGGGCATGTGCCCACATCAAAGTCCTTGCAGAGGGCAAACAAATCCATGCCCTGATGATTGTCAGTGGAATTCAGCTCAGTGCCTTTCTGGGCACCAGTCTTGTGAACATGTATGCAAAGTGTGGAAGCCTGGGAGATGCTAAGCTTTGTTTTGACAGCATGCCTGAAGGAAATGTGTTTTCATGGAATACCATGATTGGGGTGTGTGCAAGGCAGGGATATTATGAGGAGGCTCTGGGGCTATATTATCAGATGGAGGATTTAGGGATTGTACCTGACAAGTTCACTTTTCCTTCTGTTCTCAAGGCTTGTGCTGGGATGAGGGATGTACAACAGGGCAGAGAGATCCATTGCCATATAAAGAGATTTGGGTTTGAGTCTGATGTTTTTGTTGGGAATGCGTTGGTTGATATGTATGCAAAATGTGGGCAAATTGAGGATGCGCGCCAAGTGTTTGACAAAATGCCTCGGAGAGATTCGGTGTCATGGAATGCCATGATTGCAGGTTATGCTCAGAGCGGTGAGCATGGAGGTAAGGCCCTGGGGGTTTTGAGGGATATGGTGTCCGCAGGTGTGAAGGTGAATAAAGTCACTGTTCTGAGCGTTCTTTCGGCATGCTCGGAGTTGGCAACTCTGAAACAGGGTAAGGAGATCCATTGTTATGTCATTAGAATGGGTTTTGAGTTGAATGTGGCGGTGAGGAATTCAATTGTGGGCATGTATGTGAGGTGTGGGAGCATAGAGAGTGCACACCGGGTGTTTGACAAAATGCCATGGGCAGATGCTGTTTCATGGACTGCCCTGATTGCTGGGTATGTGGAAGATGGGCAGGGCATCATGGCATTGCAACTCTTTAGACATATGCAAGTAGTTGGCATGGCCGCAGATTCTGTTACAATTTCTAGTATTTTACCAGCATGTGCTCGCTTGGGGACTCTGAAACAAGGGAAGGAGATCCATGGTTACGGAATTAGGCATGGGCTTCAGGCCAATGCGTTTGTGGAGAGTGCCCTCATTGACATGTATGCCAATTGTGGGAGTATAGAGAATGCACGCCTTGTTTTTGACAAAACATCCCAGGGAGATGTGGCAATATGGAATGTAATGATTGCAGGCTATGGTATGCATGGATATGGCAATGATGCAATCACACTCTTTGGCCAAATGCAAGTGGCAGGAATGAAACCCAACAACATTACCTTCACTGCTCTTCTATCTGCATGTAGTTATGCAGGACTGGCGGATGAAGCTTGGCATTACTTTAATTGCATGGTTAGGGAATATAACATTAAGCCTAGCCCAGAGCACTATGCCTACATGGTTGACCTTCTTGGCCGAGCTGGGTACTTGGTTGAGGCTCATGAGCTTATAAAAAAGATGCCTTTTGAGCCTAATGCTAATGTGTGGGGCGCTTTATTGGCTGCTTGCAGAGTTCATTGTAAAGGAAATCCTGAAGTTGGTGTGGCAGAGTGCCTTGTTGAGTTGAACCCAGGAAATGCTGGAAATTATGTGCTTCTGTCAAATATCTATGCTGCAGCTGGCAGGTGGGATGACGTTGCAAAGGCAAGAGCGAGGCTGACAGCTAGACTGTAGAAAAGGGTACAGCCATACAAAAGGGTTGAGAATGGGAAGAAGGTACATGCATTTCTTGTCGAAGACAGATCGCAAGAGAAATTTTATGAATTTTTAGATAGTTTGGCTGGAAATATGCAGAGCTAGGTTATGCACCAGAAACAGGTCCTTGCTGCATGATGTGGAAGAGGAGGAGAAAAGAAACATTATTTGCAGTCATAGTTCCCAACATTTTTCGCAGTCAGGGGGTGGAGCTTGCTATTCCTTTTGATTTATCAAAGCCATGGGATAACTATCTGAATCACAAAGAACCTTTGTGTATTTGGTGACTGCCATAAGTTTCCAACACTATTTTCTAAGCTTGTTGGGCGATAAGACATTTTCAGAGATGTCAACAATCCAATATTTCAAAGATGGGCTGTGCTTCTCTAAAGATTACTATTATGGACCATGAAAGGAACCTAACACTGAACAACAACAAGCTTTGCTGTTACTACAGTTGAATTGGTACTGCATGGCATTTCTGTTTCTTACATTTAATCTTGGAGGATCATTGGCACTGTAATGCAACCATATAAATAGTCCCAGACTTCTGAATTGACACTACTCATAACAATTAATAAGGGCCATGCCCTTGCCGAGAAGTTAAAGCGGCAGTGATGATTAATAAATCAAGTTTAGCATGGAAGGCAACTAGTAGCAGCAGCAGCCTTATAGTGGGATCAGTGGTACTTCTGATTTTCAAATTGAATTTTGAACAAATTGAAAGCAGAATCTCTATATCTCCTCATATTAAGGAAGTCGTAGGATCCATAAATATTGCTTTGATTGTGTGCATAGCGATCCTTCTGATTCATTTAGGAACCTGGTATTGTTTCAGATTTATTTATCCACAATATTAAGCTTCTGTTCAAAGCACAGACATTTCACCATGATTTTCCATATTTTATACCTCCATATTTGTGTTAGCTGTGGTGGTTTCATATCTCGCTTTAATTCCTACACCATGGTATTAAGCATTTCATCCTCTAGCCATGCGTATTATTATTGGATATTTTCATTTGGGAAGTTTGATCTTGTATCCAGGTGCTATTTTATCTAGCTCAATCTTGTAGCAAGTGCACTTGTATTAGCTTCACATCTTTTCTTCTTACATTTCTTCTCGTAGCATTCATGAAACTATATCATACTTCATTGTCAGTTTTGTTGTCTTTGTAGTTGTAAATAGCCATTTGTTTGAATAAGTGGTGAAAATCTTACCTTTAAAATTGAACTCATAACCTTGTACTTGTGGGTATCAAACTTAAGCCATCAACATCTTTAATAGACCACCTTACTGTTAGGCCATAGGCCTGCAGACAGCTCATTGTAGAGTTTATTGTTGAGCAAACTTTCCTTTTATTATCCGCATGTTCCATAGAAACCATATTTCTCTACAGATTGATTTGTTTATTTTTTAAATAGTGTATGTCAAGTATACTAGAAATTAGTGAATATGTCTTCACACAATTTTCATTACTGACATCACTGATATGAAATTTTATTCTGTCTTCCTCAAAATTGATCATTCTCAAAGTTGCCCTTGACTTCCATTTCATACAGCTCATTCTCTTTTTAATCAATTTAATTTGATAATATGATCTAGTCTCCATCAGCCTTGGCAAATTAACGCTCTTTGGGCAAGGTATGGCTCTCCTCAAAAGCCTGGTCGGTTTGGATGTGTAAAGAATTGACTTCTTACCCATTGTGGCAAAGGCTAAGGGTTTTTTTCCCCTCTTTTATGTAGTAAGAGACTTTCCAAGTGATTTTATTTGCGTGTAGATGTTAGTTACTTGTGTAGTAAAATACTATGAGATAAATTTTTGTTTTTTAATTGAAAAAGTTGCTTCTCTCCATTGATATGTTGTCTTGCCCAGTCCACCAAATGGAAGGATGGTAAATTTCATATAATTTAAAATAGGTTGCAAGAAAAAGAAATATAGTAAATAATAGATATTTAAAAGGGACAGATGAAAATATAACATTCAACGTGATGTACCCCATTGTGGTTCCCTTTTAATTTTTTTTTTTTATACTAACAATGAATTGTCGCTATAATGCATGAACTATAATATTAATATAATGGTTGTTAATGTAATGCTCTCATGCCCAAGCTGCTTGACATTCATTTCTTGCATTTTGGCGTGGTTAGGATATTTGGATAATGTTTGTGTTGTTTGGTGAACTATGCTGATTGAAGTGATACTGGGCTAATCCTTGGGCAACGTAACTCTGCCATGTCCTGCCATGCAGGGGTCAAAAGACTTGCTACAACCATGTTGTATTACTACAATAGGGCAGGTTGCAGTTAGTTGCACGTTGCTGCAAGTAATACTTGAGCTACAGTAATCTCGGTCCTGTGGGATGGGCGTTCAACTTGTAGCGACTAATAAACAAAAAGGTGGTTGAGCTGCAGTTGCCTGTCTGCTACACTAGCACATGCATGGGTAGCAGACACCCCGACCCTGCACCAGTGTTCGAAAATGCCAAAGTATTAACGCCCCTGCCATGTGGCAATCAAAGAAGCTGGGAAACCCTGTTGAAAAGTCAAATGCATCTTTAGCAGTTTGCCTTGTTGACACCTATCTCAAGCTGGACACTGAGAAGAACTACTGCTAGCTGGAAAAGGATTCTTCACTCAACAATGCCACAGTAACATTGACTATAAGATATTCGATCTGACCCCTTGTTTTGTTACACAACGCCAATCTCACGATCCATCCATAATGCAGCCATGGCAAACGTCTGAGGAATTAACTACACGAACTCATAACAAAATCGGGTGAAACTGTCCCCAACTCCATTAACCACCATTGTTGTCTTTTCTTGTAATTATCAATATTCTGAAAGTTGATCAGTGTTTTGAATCATTTCAGAAGCCTATGCATTTAGACTCTGTTCAGTCCGTATGTAAATTAAGCTTACAAAATGCATTCAGAACAGGTCTGTACGACTGGTTGAGGGTTGTAATCTAAATCTGTATTGGGCATTGTAGAATATTTGGGTTGAGTTCTGAGTAGGACTCGGAGGTTGTAATGGTTTTGTCTGTTCAATAATAAACATCGAATGTTCTTTCAACTTAGTGTAATTTTTTGAGCTTGTTCTGGAAATAAAACCTGGGTATTACCAGACGAGGGCCCTCTCTTGTGAAGTACACTAGTTTAGTTGATTCCTCCTCCATAGGTTAGGTAACTATAAATTTTGTTCAAGTTTTTCTCTTTTTAAAGATTAGAGATTAGGAGCTGATTGTTGCAGCATTTGATTGAGTTTGATCTAGGAGGGCTTCTGAACAGCCCTGCTATGTTACATTCACTGCCTAACGAGTGACTTGGGAGGACTTGGAGTTATGGTTTGATCAAGCTGGTCTATTGAAGAGACAACCGTTAAAACCATGATAAATTGTCGTGGTATGTTATTTTTCTTGTGGACAAAGGACTACTTTCAGTTGTGCAATTTGTTGCAGAAAGGTAGGATCGGGCTGGGAATTTGCATTGCACATAAAGAAAATTGTAGGATTCTTTCCTAACGAGAAGGTCAACTGTTTTTATCCTGAGCAATTGCAAAATGCAGACTTGACTCCCGAATGTGTTTTGAGTTTTATAGGTTTGCATCATAGAGTTTATGTCACTTTGGTCCTATTGTACTTGTATATATAGAGCAACATGCTACTTGCATATATAGTGCAGGTGCCTTAAAGATTAAAACCCTGGACTTGACAACTGACAAATGTATAAATGTACCGACACAACAAAGAGGGAAAACTTGACAGCAGCAATTGGATTGGTAAATTTAGAAGACCGATTTGGCGATTCAAAGTCAATTTGAATTGTCTAGTATCATGAGAACTATCCATGAGAACAATAATTGATGGGAATGTCAGTGTTTACCTCTAATATGATATATTTCACAGACACAAAGCATTAAAAACCTTTTCTTCTTTTGCTTATGTGTAGAGATTCATATAGTTAGAAACATAAAAGAGATGTATAGAGATCCACATAGCTAGAAAAATAAAATTAAGTGCCAATCACAAATATTAGTAATGATCCATTGATTGACTCGTAGTAGAAAAAATATGGTGTAAATCCAAAGAATACTTATCTTTGTAATTATTATTTTTCCTTTTTATAGAAAAAATATGGTGTAAATCCAAAGAATACTTATGTCTTTGTAATTATTATTTTTCCTCTTTATAGATAACAAACCAGGAAACAAAATCAGACATCTTCCTCTTCATAACCCTCGAGGGCCACATGTGATTAATGTCAGAAAAATGTGTGCAATAATTATATAGCTAATGGAAGAGCCTTCCATCCAACTAGTAACCTTAATAAAGGGAAATGTTCAAATTAACAAAGAGAGCAAGTATTACATTGTTTTGAGACAAATTTTAAATCTTATTCCCTTTATTTTTTTTCTACATTTTCATGCATCATCTACATAGTAATTGGCAATAAACAATTAATACAAAAAATCTAGTGTTATTTCAGTTTATGAACCTCATCCTAACATTATTATGTAATTCTCATATTATTGTGTAATGACCCTTTTACCAATGTGGGGATCCCATTCTAATAATATTTTGTAATGGTATGTGGCAATTGAGGCGCTAAGACAAGTAAAGTCATTTCATGTAACCGTTATAAGGAATGTAACTATTTATTTGGAAGAAGATTCTAACTCGAGTGACACTTTGTATATAAGATAATTCTTGAGTGTTAGGTTAGGGTTGCATGAAGTGTATCTTTAAAAAACAAGGGTGTAGAAACAAATGTACTTTTTCACATATTAAATGAAAGTATTGAAGAAGGTTGCCATTTTGAAGAGGCTTGTGATTTTGTGTTGTGATTTGTGAGATTAATACATTTTTGCATTTACATCTCATATTGCAATATTTTGTTCTTTCATAAATTTTTGCTTTTATTGCAATATTTGTGAATGTCCTTATTTTAAGTGGAAGGTTCTTAACAAGTGGTATTAGAGCACTTTCCAAGGGTATGTTCCATTACGATTGCAACAGTTCTTGCTTTGCCATTTCGATTGTTAGGTATAATTTTTTCGCTTATTTCCTTGTTAAAAAAAAATCCAATTTTTTTTTTTAAATTAATTTATTAAATATGATAATATTTAATTTGTAACTTTGTTCAAGCAAATAATATTTTATAAAATATTTATAGTAATACAATTTAATTATTTTTAAATATTATTAATAAATTGAAAATTTGTAAAAATTATTTTCTTATATTCTTTTTTGGTAGCACAACACACACCATCATGCCTACATGATTGGTTCTCCACAATGTACATGAAAACTAGAACTTGAACCACATGGAAATACACACACATCATGATTTGATGTATATAAGAACCAAAGCTTGAACCATATGGAATATGGAATTGCACACGCACACACCTCATGGTTTGAACCTTAGACCTCCCAAAGAGAGGTCAAAGCCCACACCATTGTGTTTTATCACAATACTTTTCTTATTTATTTTTATTTTTTTCAGTAATACTTCTTATACACATCCACAAGAACCCAGGTCACATCACCGATAATGCAAGTGGCATCCTCGTCGGTAGACCACACTCACGGGGATTACATTTCTTATTTTTTAAAAATATATTAGCCAAAGCCCTAACCATTGTGTTTTCCCACAATACAATTCTAATTTTTTTAAAATAAATAAAATAAATTTCTACCCAGCAAAGGTTTATAATGGCAAAGAAAAATCAAGACAATAAAATTTATAATATAAACTAAATAAATTATAATATATATGATGAGGACAACACAACTGCTAGGTACCTAAGAATAGATATTTGGGGATATATTATTATATTGTATAAGGGTTGGCATGGGCCACACATAACCCAAGGTTGATTGTATCATAATATTAAATTATTTTATAATATAAAATTATATTAGTAGTAGGCTCCCCAAAGTAGAATGAGAAGATGAATATGTAAAGAAGAGATATTTGTCATTGTAATTATCATGGAGATGAATCTTATGTAATCGTCTTTGCCCACGTAGTGGTTTATGGGACTTTGCCCTCCTTAAGTGGCTCTCTCATCTTGGGAGATCTTATGGAGTGATTCCTTCCTTAAGGAGTATTATTGGTGTTTCCCTACCTTAAGGGTATTATCTCTCTCTCTCTCTCATTTGTGGATTATGAATGTGGATAATTACTTGTGGATGAATGATTTGATATTTCTGCATAATGGTGAATGATTTATGTTAATGATAATAAAGTTCTGCAACAATGCAAATGATTCTTTTGATTTTGACTTTCTTTTCCGATTTTTAAGTATGTCTAACCTAAGACTTAAATGCAAGCAATGTCAAGCAAGGACAGACTCTTATTGAACCTACTAAAATATTGAAATACTAGAAAAGGAAAAGAGAGTGTCGGATGTACACACCTATGATCCTTTCACCACTCCTTCCTAATTATGTAATCATCGAATGCATGGTTCTACAACACTCTAACCGCAAACTACGTGGTCCTAGTCACCACTACCCATCACCATGCCACATCTCACACACTCATGTCACCCTTGTCCCTTCACATAGGACATATTCCACATTTCACTTCACTTGCACTCACTCATCAAACCACATCACCTCAGTTGCACTCACTCATTGGGTGCATCACCCCAGTTGCACTCACTCATCAAGCCACATTGCACTCCACTTACACTCACCCACTTGCCACATCTCCCTAGTTAAGTGAGGCACTCTAAGTGACTCACTCTAACTCTCCCTGCCACATGGCAACCCTAGCCTACCACCTATCCTTCCCTCCAAAGCCCTAAAATTGCTTATAAAATAAACATCACCCCATCAAACAAAGCAGGTCGAATAAATACACTATCACGCTACCGAAATCATGCTAGAAGCTTGCATGCATCCCAAGGAAGATTCGAGATCCGACACTCTGGAGTGCACTTTTGGAGGATTTTGCCGTTCGGCCTCAACCACCTAATCCACGATTATGCAGATGCAACCACACAAATCTATGGTTGCCTAACTGCACAATCCGTGGTTACCTAGTCAAAATCGTGTGCCCTGTAGTTACATATAGCACATCAAAAAACATAAATACAGATAAGACCCGTGAGGTTTTCATTGATTTCTATTTAGCAAGGCATTTAGATCTATTTTTTTGTGTTTTCTATAAATATATGTTCAAGGGTTTTGTTTGCATTTGATCTTTAATCACATCTGCAAGTGCTACTAAACCCCTTTGTTTGATCTATTTGTGTGCAGGAAACAAGCATCTAAGTGGTTGCTGAAGCCAGAGTGGTCCATTCGTAGGATACACAAGCCCACTCACCACTTTATTGTAGTAGAGAAGATCGGAGACACCAACATCACTTGTACTTGGTGAAAGAGGTATTTCTCCCCTGTTTATGCCCATTGTAATATGAGAAATGAGCAAATATTATAATCATACCCTTGTGCATTCAGGGCAAAAGCAGTATAAAATAGAGGTCAAGTATCCATTCAAAATATCAATACAAATCAATTTTATTATGCATTTGCTTGTTCTTCATTTCTTTGTTCTGTGTTATCTTATTTTCTTACAAAATGGTGATCATGGTGGGACCCCCTAAGGATTCTATTTGATTTGCCTTGCTATTTTCTATTTCTTATCTATATTTATTTGTGTTTGAAATTAATTTAGGTTGGTCCTTCAATTTTTGAGTGACTTGCATTCAAGCAAATTTGCCCAAGGTTGTCATTGATGCCTACTCCGTGGGGTTACAAAACACGAAAAATTCTTACTTCATCATTTTGCATTAAGGAATTTGCTACAGTCACTAGGAAAAGCCCCTAGGGTGATTGGTTCCTTTAATTCATGTAGACACTAAAATGTGGTTAACCCAATTAAGCATCCACAAACAATGATCAAATTGACATCATTGGTCCCTTTGGACAGCCCTCAGAAGGCTCACAGTGGTTCTAGCCACTCCGAAAGGGTTTTTGGAGGCTTCTGGCCCAATTTTGGGAGGTTTTGGCCCAAAATTAACCACCGTCCCACCCTGGGACAATGGTAGATTCCCATCATCCCATCCTGGGACACCCTGGGACGATGGTGAGCCATCATCCCAGGGTGGGAAGATGAGTAGGTTTGACCCAAAAAAAGTCAAATCTGGGACATTTGGCACCCAGAAACTGCCATTTAGCATGCCATATGGAGCATCCGGGTCAGAGGGCATTGAATCCTTATAACACATTTTTTAATGGATGCCCAAATTGGAGATTCTCTTCCACATCTATTGCATGCCTCCCGTTTGACAAGTGGTACCTCCTGCCATGCATGCCCTCACATGCCTTTTGGCATATGAGCCCCTTTGGGATATAAAATGGATCCAATATCCACAAAAAACATAGAGAGGAGTTCTAGGATATGCAACAGAGTACTTCCAAGATTTCCCCTCACTTTATTGTGCCTTCTTGCCCTTGGAATCTCCCTTTTGCGAAGGAGGTCATCGGGTGACTTCAAGAGGGTCCTTTGAGGATAACTTTTCCATATGGGTGAATTTCTTCACCAAATTCGATGAACACACCCCCTATAGTATTTAAGATCATTCCCCAGTGATATTGGTAGCAAAAGGTGGGCAGAATTGGTGGGTATCCCCTCCCAGGGTGCCCCCCAATTAGTTCCAGTCACCACTGCCCCCCGGGACGAGGACAAATCCTTGCACAATTTTACTACTAATTTTTTATGATATTATTATAGAATATCATATTATGTTGTGGTTTAAATTTCATGTAATTTGGAGTTAAATTGGCCGAGATATTGCATTTTTAAGTTTTTGCAGGTTCGTAGGGCCCATTCGGGAACTCCAGTTACATGCAGGTGGATATGTGCATCATTTTAGAAATCTAATCATATGGGTTTTCTTAAAATTTTTATTTATGAATTTTTTACAAATTTCATATGTTTTGGAAATTTCTAGGTGCGATATTCGCTTATCTTGGTCTTCGTAGGTTGCAGGCAGGTAACGCAAAATCGAGGGGTCCACAGATGTAATTTCCAATATGTTTTTAGTTATATCCTATCAAAACCTCTTATTAAACATTCCCATAAAGTTTCATAGCATTATAAGCTGATTTGATTTAGTTTTAATATATGTGCCATTTTGTGCCTGTGGGGATTGCATGTTTCCTTCTACACACTCTTGCTATTTGACCCCTTTTGCTTCCTTGTGTGCAGGTGCAGGTTTTTGAGAGGCATTGGGAATGAATATTAGACATCAAATATTGAAGATACAAGCAGCGACGACATTGGCCCTCCCACCTCGATTGTGGGGACAAGGAACGACATTGGATGTGCACCCGTATTTCTTGGAGGATTTGATCCTTGGCCACCCCAAAATTTGTAAAAATTGTATCACCTTTGAGCCCTCAAGGGGACTGTTGTGTAACCTTGGATCTGATCCACCAAATTAATAAAGAAGAGACTCTTTCATTTCATTCCTTATTGTTTGGTTTTGCTTCATTTTCATATGCATGCTTCCATTTGATGCTCATAAGCGAGATAGGATAGATACACATATTTTTGCTGGTAATTATGTGCAGCACTTTTACCTACTTCAATGGCGATCACGGTGGACCCTTGTCCCTTATGATTGGGTGAAAATATGACCTCAATTTTGTAATTTTTGCCCTTTTTGTGTTGCAGGTGCTCCCCTCCCCACCCTGGAACGGTGGCAGAGCCTTTATATGGCACACCCTGGGACGGTGGTGAGGCTTCTAATCGTCCCACCCTGGAGTGGTGGTTAAGCAGAGAGATTTTCGCCCAAAAATTCAGATTTTGGAGAGCTCAAAATGGATAAAGTAAGTGCCTAAATCCTCTATTTTTCTACTAAATTTTTAGAGACTGTCAAAAATCAGTTTTCTTGCTTCATTTGCTTGTACAGAAAGGTTAAAAGTTACATTTTTGATTTTCTTATAACATCACATAGCAAAAGAAGAAGAAAAATCAAAAGAAATTTGAAGTAGCAATGCATCTTTGTGGCTTGATTGCTTGTGGCTTACCCAATGGGTAAGTTAGCATTTAGGATTTGCATTCATAAGTTACATTTGTAGGTTCTTTATCCTAATTTTCTGAAAGTAAAACACACTTATTTGCATGCATTTAGTGAACGATCATTGATTGCTTCTTTGCTTACTTTCTTGGATAATAAATAACCACACACACCACGATTCATGTAAACGCTAGTGAGGTGGACTTCATTACCATCCACTAGTAGAGCGCAAGTGATGGTGGGTTTCATCTCCATCCACTTGGCTCAAATACCACGAACCCGATCCATATTGCCAAGGCTGGTTCCAAGATACATCATAGCCTATGGGTTATGTTGGTCCGGCTTTCATGCACACCCCGGGAAAAAGGATGAAGGCAAGGAAAGCTCCGGAGACACCCACGGGACTGATCCCACTCATCTTTAGGATCTAGCTGGTTATCCAAGGTGCGAGTTACGTAGTTGGGTCGAATGGCAATTCACTCTTTTCCACTTCCGGAATAGATTTCGATATGGACTGCTCTGTTACCTTACAGGGGGTTCCTGAACTTGTTCAGTAGTTGCAAAAGTTGTTGACAATCAGATTTGACTTGAATTCTTTGATCTAGCTCTCATGGGTCAGCAGATTTAAATAAAAGGCAAACAAAGAAAATAAAAATGGATCATTCACTGAAAGCAAAGAGAGGGTAGGGTAAGGCGTAAAAGAGAAGTTTATCAAACATCAATTGTAAACCCAAACTGTCAATCTTATCTATGCTATCAGCTTCACAACGTAACAAATCCCGTAAGAAAGTGTCCAACTACCTAAGATCACTTTCAACTAAGAGCACAAGGCAGAGTGAAACAGATCTAGCAGAAAATCATAAATCCAAGGGCAACTGGTTAAAATCGGTATCTTTCACCTGCAGACCTAGCTCGCACAAATGAAGACAGAGCAATTAGAACAAACTTAACCTCAAATCTGTAATTTCCCTAGCGTATAATAGAACAACCGAAGCCTAACAAAGATATTTAATCTTGACAATGGCAGATTTACAAGATATATCTAACAAACTTTAAATGGAACGGATAACAAAAGAAAATACACTTATCACACTCGCAAAAGATTAGGCTCCCGGCCATGCTATCACGTAAAAGCTAAAGCACATCAACTCCAAGTCCGTAAACAAAGGATTTCACAAAATTTGCAAGAAATTGCTTATAAGCCTTTTATTTCTAAGTCTCCGCCTCCCCGCGATTACATTTAGAATTTGTATTTATAGACTCGTGATAGCACTCCGATCTTTTCCAAAATATCTTGCTCAAACCCTAAATCTTATCGCACTTAAACCCTAGGACCCAGGTTTTACAATAAAAATCCATTTAAAAATCAAAGTCCGGATAGAACTTAACCCTTCGGCAAATATGTGCAGTCAGCTGCCATAAATGGAGAAGATAAAATAAAATGCAATTTGCATTCATCCGCAGCTGCAAATAAATGCCTCCATTAATTCTGCCGGTGAGCCGGATGAGTCACCACTTCTCCATCAATCCGATCTCCGCAAATCCATCCCCGAGTTGAAATGGTCTTCATGCTATCAAGTCCGCAATAAATTTGCCGTTGAATGCTCTCACCGACGCCTTCTCTCCTAGCATGGCGGTCCTTGACTAAATCCGCACTTTATCTTTGCCTTTATGGTCTTTCCCGTTGTCCCGTAAGTGCCGTGGAATCCCGCATGAAAGACAAAAAGATGCATTAGATTAGCATTTTAATTAAATCGAAGCTTAAAACATTAAAAACAGATTAAATCCGCAAAATAAGCTTGCATGTCGGCCTCTCGTTTGTCCCATTCACGCTTTGACACGTGTCGCTACCCCGGGAAGCCTTCTCGTTTCCCGCCGGAATGCACTTTCATGTCAACTATGACTTTCTCTCTCCGCCGCGATCTCGCGACATGTCGCGATTTCGCGACATGTCGCGAAATCGCGACCCTGCCAGCGCATCGGCAACTTCCTCCCTCGTCGGCCGCGAAAACGCGACATGTCGCGATTTCGCGACATGTCGCGAAATCGCGACCCTTCCCGGCCTCCGTACGCTTCTTGATTTTCAGCCGCGATTCTAGAACACGTCGCGATATCGCGACGCTCCTCTACCCGCATGCGCTGACCGCGCTGGACCGCGATTTTGGAACATGTTTCTGACTTAACCGATTTTTCATCCTGCAGCCCCACTTTCTCTCTCCTCCCGCGAAAATACGACATGTCGCGATTTCGCGACATGTCGCAAAATCGCGCCCTCCGTACAGCTTGCTTCTCTCTCCCAAAATCGTCGCGATTTCGCGACATGTCGCGAAATCGCGACCTTCTCGGCACTTAGCCGCATTTTGACTTACCCGTCGCGATATCGCGACATTTCGAAAATGGAAGTGTCGCGATATCGCGACACTACCAAAAATGGAAAGTTTGATTTTTCAATGAATTATGCAACTCGTTTTCAGGATTTTCTCGGTACCGGTGCAAGATTTTGCTTGTGCATGAATGATTCTAGCATGTAAAAAGTGAATTCTTGGATAACACAACTAGAATGCAAGAAAAAGCACAACTTTAAAAAGGAGGCAAGCAAATTTGGATTTAAAACCTGAAAAGATCAAGAGGGTCCCTGCTGCAAAAATGGAAGTTCATAATTTTCTAAGGATGGAATCTCATTTTTCAATGGGGGTGTGTTGCTTATCAACAAATGGCGATATCTCATGGGTAAAATAGTAGCACTATTTTAGAACCCAAGACTCCGGTTTCAAAACAAAAAGACCATGCATCATGCCTTGCCACAGTACATTCTTCACAATAAATTGACTACTAACCGCCAACCGTTAAAATTTCCCAAGGACATACTCAGGTCGGATTACTTCAAGGAAGATTTCTGATGTGCAATTACAAAGGGTATAGAACTTTCTTCAAGGATGACTCGAATTGAATGATAAACTTGGATTAATCAACTTTTCTAGATTGTAAATGGGGAAACCGAGTAGAGCTCTGTTTACTAGTTTAGCCTTTTACAGCCTAGACAGAGTTACCCTTTAGATTTACACGACCCAATTTACAACTGTAGGGCAGAATCTAATATTGGCTGCCTCTTTTAATCATATAACTCTTTTTTTCTTTTTTTTCTTTTTTTCTTTTCTTATCTCTCTTTTTTTTGAAATATATCACTATCTGGAAGACCTTAGAGAAATTACAATTTTCTTTTAATATTTGATCAATCTGGAACTGTTTCAGTCTAGGCATTGATAGCCTCTGGTGACACCCAAATAATTGCATGAACCATAGTCCCCTCTTATAACCAGCCTTTTCTTGGATTCCCCTGGAGTTCCTCCAACTAAACAAAGATAACAGCTTTTTCTATCATTAAAACAACTGTGGCAAGTAAGACACAAGATCCAATCATCTCTCTACCTTCATCCTGGATAACAAAATAGTTCCACAGTTTAGTGCAAGCAGACTATCTCAATTAGAATAATGAGCAGAATGGGGAGGCACTGGATTGAGGATTTATCAGCTAGGAATAAAACAATTTTCAGCAGGCTGACTTTTCATTGATTGCTCAGGCAGAGGCAAAGGACAAAAAATTTTAGAAGCCAAAGGACTTTATACAGGCTTCCAAGGACAGGCACAGGCTTTAAAGCAAAACAAAATAAAACTGCATAGACTGCAAATAAAATAAACTAAACACCGAAAATCGTACAACTGTATGTATAAAGGAATAAAACAAACCGCAAGGCTATTTACAAAGGATGCAAAGCACAATCAGACAGCAAGAAAATTAAGCTAAAACAAATAAACTAAGAACTGAAGCAAATAAATTAAAATAATAAAAAAAAAAGCACAAGCAACAAAATAAAACTAAAACAAAAGACTCGTATATATAACAAAGAAAAGGAAAAGTAGGAAGAAAATAAAAATCGTATAGTGAATAAAAGAAATAAACTAAAAGAACTCGAAGCAAATAAAAAACTCGCAAATCGAAATAAATTAAATCGTAAATCGAAATAAATTAAATCGTAATCGTAATCGTACAGATAAAGAAAGAAAAAGAAATGCAATAAAGAAAAGACTGTACAGACTAAAATAAAAGCAAGCTAAAATAAAAAGACAAAGAAAGGAAATAAAAAGCACTGACAAAAGAAATAAACTGCACAAGCTAAAACTGAAAAAACAACCAAAGAAAACTGCAGAGCATTAAAATTAAACTAAAACAGATTAAAACTGCACAGACATTGAAATAAAAACTGCACTGACAAAGAAATAAAACTGAAAAACTTCAAAGCTTATTTACAATGCATACATATGTTACAACTTCCCTTCATACTCAAAAAATGCAGCAGTTGGGAAAGCAGAGAAATGGTGCTTTAAAAAATTTTGACCATGCAAGTAATTTAAAAAAAATTACCTTTCATGTCCCGTTGACGAAATGCACTCCGCACCGTGCTTCAAAAATTTGCTATCCGGGAAAGACTTGGGTTTATCGTCTTCCCCGTCCCATTTGAAAAACAAATCCGCAACTCCTTCAAATTAAACAAATCATATAATAACAAATCATATGATAACATGTTTATGCTTCTAATTAAAGGGTTTGCAGAGTTCTTTCAAAAGGACTCGAATGTAAAAACCCCAGGATCAAATACTTTAAAACCTTGACGGACCTGCACCACCACATTTTCAAAATTATGTGACAACTGAAAGAAATCATGTTTTATCTGTATGCCCCGGTTCTTAACAACTTGAACATTTTGTGGTTGCTGCACTGCTTCAATATCCAGGACTTCAATTTTTATCCCTCTAGCAGAGTGTTTACAATTTTCCTTTTCACCTGAGCCTTGCTTAGACTTAACCTCATCAATGTGCAATGTCCAAACATCATTGTTGTTATTGATTAGGGCTATAATTGTTCTCACCTTTTCAGTTGCCAAATCATAAACTCCAATATCTCGCATCAACACGCTTTATAGCCTCCTCTTTGATATTATGTTCGGAGTTGCAGTGCTTATGTTGAGACAAGCTCATCAATTCCAAGTTGGTCGACCACATTCATATTTACTACCTTTTCCTCCTTTTCTTGAAATTCAACAGGTGGTCCAGAGTAAGCCTCAATCAAGTTAATGTTTTGTCCAACAATCTGAGGCGGCTTCATAGAGGGTGATGTCGACTTTAAGTTCCCTCATATCCTCAATGATGCTATCCTCCTCGCCATTTCCGCATAGTGAGATTGAATCTCACTTTCATCATCCTCTCGATGAGGAAGGATCATTATTAAGTTCTGGACTCTCACATTTCAAGTCATAACTCGTCCATTTTGAACTCGTTGAAAATCTTGCATTTCATCCACGTAAGTCTCGTATAAGACTTTCTCGTCTCTTCGAGAAAAGTGACAGAATCCGAAACCCCGGTTGTACTATTTTTGGGTGAACTAGAAAGATCAATATTTCTTTGATCTCTAGGAAAATTTAACTCACCAGGAAAAACTTCGGATTTGGGTGGTGCCGTATCACAACTCGTTCAGCCTCAAGCACCCGCACTTTGAATTTGTCGAAACTCTTCTCTCGTATTTTGCACATGCCGAGTGGATGTGACAGCTTAACGGAGTCTCCTTGGGTAGAGCATGACATGTTGGCACTAACTCATGATGTGGAATGGGGTCTGGAATATGCATGTTCTGTGTAACATAGGATATCAAAGGACCGCTCAAAATTTGAGGCCCTAGTCGTCTTTCAAGAATTAAGGCTTCTTTATAAGCCCCCGCCATGGTTGTAATATTAATGTCTCTCTTGAGGAAAATAGAGGTCACCGAATCCAATGCATTCTTGTAGATTTCTAAGGCCAGATTTGCATTTGGGATGTAATGGCCACCATTCTACCGTAAGCTCTTTGGAACCTCATATTGAAAGACCCGACAGCTTCTCCCGACTCTCTCTTGATGCTGGAAAATTGCTGATATAAAATGTCGGGATCTATCACTTCACCGAACCGTGATATAAAAGCTTTCTCTAGATCATCCCAACCTAGTAATGGAATTGCTGGTGAGGTTTAAAAACCAGTCATAAGCTCCCTCCTGGAGAGTGAACGGGAACAATCTGCAGGCAACATCTTCATGTCGTATATTCAATAATCTTAAAGCATTTTTAAAAGCTAGCAGATGTTCTTCTGCAGTTCTTGTCCCATCATGTTTGTACCTAGGGAGATACCTTTCTGGACTTCTGGCAGTGTCATGGGCTATACCCGGAATGTTCAAAGTCGTGGAGCCCAACCAATTTGCCATTATTACTTGGCCGATAAGTGATGTTCTCGATTTGTAATTGGATAACCGTAAGTGATGATAGAACTGTTCTTAACAAACCACCGAACTTAAGGCCTTCTCTCGGCAATTTCAAAAACCGCACCGACAATTTCTAAAATCGCACCGACAATTTAAAATCGCACCGATAATTTTAAAATCGTATTGATAATTTAAAAACTCGTATTGATAATTTAAAACCGTATCGACAATTTATAAAACTGTACTGACAATTTATAAAACTGTCCGGAGTTCACTGTGGGTCCTTCAAATGTTGTTGTTATGCCCTTACAATACTTGAACTGAGTTCATGCCCTCCTTCTAGCGCCAATTAGATGTTGGCTGAGGAGGAGGGGAAAATTGGCTACCAGACTTTGGATAAAATACAGCTTTACAGTTCCACATACAGTCGGATTTCTCAACTCAAGTGCACTAAGAACAAATGTTCTCGGCCCTCCTTCTAGCGCCAATTAGGTGTTGGTCCGGCTTTCATGCACACCCCGGGAAAAGGATGAAGGCAAGGAAAGCTCCGGAGACACCCACGGGATGGATCCCACTCATCTTTAGGATCTGGCTGGTTATCCAAGGTGCGAGTTACGTAGTTGGGTCGAATGGCAATTCACTCTTTTCCACTTCCGGAATAGATTTCGATATGGACTGTTCTTGTTACCTTACAGGGGGTTCCCCGAACTTGTTCAGTAGTTGCAAAAGTTGTTGACAATCAGATTTGACTTGAATTCTTTGATCTAGCTCTCATGGGTCAGCAGATTTAAATAAAAGGCAAATAAAGAAAATAAAAATGGATCATTCACGGAAAGCAAAGAGAGGGTAGGGTAAGGCAGAAAAGAGAAGTTTATCAAACATCAATTGTAAACCCAAACTGTCAATCTTATCTATGCTATCAGCTTCACAACAGTAACAAATCCTAGAAGAAAGTGTCCAACTACCTAAGATCACTTTCAACTAAGAGCACAAGGCAGAGTGAAACGGATCTAGCAGAAAATCATAAATCCAAGGGCAACTGGTTAAAATCGGTATCTTTCACCTGCAGCCTAGCTCGCACAAATGAAGACAGAGCAATTAGAACAAACTTAACCTCAAATCAGTAATTTCCCTAGCAGCATAATAGAACAACCGAAGCCTAACAAAGATATTTAATCTTGACAATGGCAGATTTACAAAGATATATCTAACAAACTTTAAATGGAACGGATAACAAAAGAAAATACACTTATCACACTCGCAAAAGATTAGGCTCCCCGGCCATGCTATCACGTAAAAGCTAAAGCACATCAACTCCAAGTCCGTAAACAAAGGATTTCACAAAATTTGCAAGAAATTGCTTATAAGCCTTTATTTCTAAGTCTCCGCCTCCCCGCGATTACATTTAGAATTTGTATTTATAGACTCGTGACAGACCCCGATCTTTTCCAAAATATCTTGCTCAAACCCTAAATCTTATCGCACTTAAACCCTAGGACCCCGGTTTTACAATAAAAATCCATTTAAAAATCAAAGTCCGGATAGAACTTAACCCTTCGGCAAATCTGTAGCAATCACCGCCATAAATGGAGAAGATAAAATAAAATGCAACTTGCATTCATTCGCACTGCAAATAAATGCCTCCATTAATTCTGCCGGTGAGCCGGATGAGTCACCACTTCTCCATCAATTCGATCTCCGTAAATCCATCCCCGTGTTGAAATGGTCTTCATGCTATCAAGTCTCGCAATAAATTTGCTATTGAATGCTTTACCGGCTTCTTCTCTCCTAGCATGGCGGTCCTTGACTAAATCCGCACTTTATCTTCGCCTTTATGGTCTTTCCCGGTTGTCCCGTAAGTGCCAGGTGGAATCCCGCATGAAAGACAAAAAGATGCATTAGATTAGCATTTTAATTAAATCATAAGCTTAAAACATTAAAAACAGATTAAATCCGCAAAATAAGCTTGCATGTCGGCCTCTCGTTTGTCCCATTCACGCTTTGACACGTGTCGCTACCCCGTGAAGCCTTCTCGTTTCCCGCCGGAATGCACTTTCATGTCAACTATGACTTTCTCTCTCCTGCCGCGATTCCGCGACATGTCGCGATTTCGCGACATGTCGCGAAATCGCGACCTCGCCAACAGCATCGGCAACTTCCTCCCTCGTCGGCCGCGAAAACGCGACATGTCGCGATTTCGCGACATGTCGCGAAATCGCGACCCTTCCCGGCCTCCGTACAACTTCTTGATTTTCAGCCGCGATTCTAGAACACGTCGCGATATCGCGACAGTTCCTCTACCCGCATGCGTTGGACCGCGCTGGACCGCGATTTTGGAACATGTTTCCGACTTAGCCGATTTTTCATCCTCGCAGCCCATTTTCTCTCTCCCGCCGCGAAATACGACATGTCGCGATTTCGCGACATGTCGCAAAATCGCGCCCTCCGTACAGCTTGCTTCTCTCTCCCAAAAATTGTCGCGATTTCGCGACATGTCGCGAAATCGCGACCTTTCCGGCACTTAGCCGCATTTTGACTTACCCGTCGCGATATCGCGACATTTCCGAAATGGAAGTGTCGCGATATCGCGACACTACCAAAAATGGAAAGTTTGATTTTTCAGTGAATTATGCAACTGTTTTCTGGATTTTCTCGGTACTGGTGCAAGATTTTGCTTGTGCATGAATGATTCTAGCATGTAAAAAGTGAATTCTTGGATAACACAGCTAAAATGCAAGAAAAAGCACAACTTTAAAAAGGAGGCAAGCAAATTTGGATTTAAAACCTGAAAAGATCAAGAGGGTCCCTGCTGCAAAAAATGGAAGTTCATAATTTTCTAAGGATGGAATCTCATTTTTCAGTGGGGGTGTGTTGCTTATCAACAAGGTTATAGCACGCATCACCCTTCGGGGAGGTGTATCGCAGACTACGGGTGAACTGGGTGAGGAACTGGTAGGACCTGTGCTCCCTGGCCATGTGTGGACCTCATCACCACACATTATAGGCGGGATAACACAACCTGGAGTTCATAGCTGGGTTGTCAAGCTGCGAGTATACAGGTGAAATCCAATTAAACATTTGAGTGCATCATCCAAAAATATTTCAAACACGTGACACAAGGTCATCCTTTGCAAACAACACATATGAAACACACAAAATAGTTTAGGGACTCACATCTAAAACTTAAAAGAGATAATCATCTGTCTATTGAGTGTTTCCTTTTATGCTTGTTGTTTCATTAAAATTTGTAAAGAAGATAATCACTTGAGGTATTGATAGAGGAGCACGATGGTGCACACCCATAGCCAAGCCCAAACATGGGTGGAAGATATGGAGAGTGGATTAGGAGACATGAATCATCTCCGATATAGCCCTAGGGACTTGGTTATACCTCCCTGGCGAGCCTCCACTCCACCTAGCCCCAAGACAGCAGGGCATGAGCCTCATCTCTGAAGGGATCCTCTCTAGGACACCCCGAGGGATGATGAGCATTACTTGGGAGAGTGTTCTCGGTATGTAGATATTTCACAAGCCTTCCTTGGTGAAAGGCAACTATGCACTGAGGTGCTAATAGACAGAGTGGTGCTACACATCTACGTACCCATTAGGGCTGACACGCCTAAGCATAGGTAGGAGTATGACTTCACACACTAGCCGGAGCAAGTCGACATGACTTTACCTCTGCGTCACCTTGATAGGATACATCAGCTCATGCAGCCCAATGGGAATGACACTCGTCGGTCGGGGTGAGCCAATTCTGCCCTACCTTTCCTCGTTCAGGAGGGAAGACATGAGGAGATCCCAGATTTTCCTCAGGAAAAATATTTCATGCATGCCCGATGTGCCTCTACGCCAGCTGAGTATAATGAACATATGTTCTAGCCCGAACCTCAAGTCAATGCGGTGAACCTCGAAAGAGGCAAGCGCCCTATGGAGACCACAGAGTATCTTGAACGAGGTCGACCCCAGGGTGAGATGCCTAGGCCCCCTAGGCCTCACACTATGGATCAAATTAGGCAAGCAGTCACAAGATATACAGAATGCCAAGCTCAGTTCAAGCAGCTTTGATGAGACAAAGAACAATTAGACCGCTTGCACCAGCTTGAGAAAGAAAGGATTGAACGACAGACCAACGAGCTATTCTAGAAGACTTTACGAGAGAGGGTCCCTACCCCTAAGACACATAGGTAGGAAGTCCATCCGAGGCAACCCATGCTCATTCGAGATAGGTCCCCAAGACCTTATCCAATGTTGCCTCCATGACCTCCTAGGCTAGATCGAGAGATGCCTCCCAGGCCAAACATAGGGCACCCACCGTGGGTGGATACTCCCATTTATAGACCGACTCGAGAGATGCCTTACGGGGCCTATACTGAGCATGAGCTAGAGATAGAGTATGTGGAGATGCCTTACCAAGGCAGGGGGTGATTTACCACCGCCTCGTAATAGGTTGGAAGGCCCTAGACCTCCACCGCAAGATGTGAACAAGGATGAGGAGATTAAGTCCTCAGGCCCGTATAAAGCATTGCTAGAATACCTAGAGTCAGTTGAGAACAAGACCTCTGGGTCGGGATCTCAAAAGCCCACTATGCACCAGTTGCGTAGTCAACCCATCCATCCTTCAGTACCTATGCCTCCCTATCTAGAACAATTTAAGTTGCCTCAATTGGCCACCTTCAAGGGAGAAGAGGACGCGCAGGAGCATGTCACTAGGTTCTTAGGTCAATGCTTCGACATTCATGATGATGATGCTTTGCTTTTGAGGAAATTTGTGACTACCCTCATCGGCCCCACCTCCGAGTGGTTTTACCAACTCCCTAAGCATAGCATCCACACTCTGGACCAACTTGCGGATGCTTTCCTAGAGCGCTTTGCCTTCAATACCAAGAGGAAGGCAACGTTGGCCGATGTAGCTGGGTTGAAATAGTATGATGATGAGTCAATAACAAATTATGGCAATAGATGGTGAACCTTGCTCGCCAAGCTACCTTATCTTCTCCCCATGTCGAAGTTGACTCAGATGTTCTCCAAAAGTTACTTGAAGCCAATCTCCTTGTTGTTGCAGTTGCAACAATACCCTACTCTTGAAGATGCCTTAGCATAGGCTAGGATCATTGAAGAAATCAAGATTCAAGAGGGTGAGATTGCGAAGCCTCACAAGAAGGAATGGAACAAGAATGCTAAAAACACCCCAGCTCAACCAAAGTTAGCAACAATAAATCAGGTTGCAATTAGTGTCTCGGGGCCAACGCAAGCCGTGCCACCTCAAAAGCCTAATTATCAGGCCACCCCTGGGAACTATGCCAAGGATAACCAGAATGGTCAAGGGAAAAATCAATAGCATCGCCCCAAGTGACAATTCACGCCCATTACAGAATCTATGGACTCATTGTTTGATCACCTCTTGGCGGCCAATGCGATCCATCTACCTGACAGTCGACCTATCGACCCAAATGCACCAAAGCCCAAAGGATACAGAGAAGACCTATATTGCAAGTTTCATAGGCAAAATGGGCATGATGTGCAAATGTGCTATAAATTCAAACACTTGGTGCAAGACCTAATTGATAGGAATGCCCTCCAGGTTAGATAACCCTATCACACCAAACAACCAATAGATGGAGGTCTTCAAGGACCCCTTGCTCGCCTTACGCAGATCGAGGCCAAACCAGTGCCCTAGGTGAATGAGGTTCACCATGCCCCTCCTAAGCAAGGGTATGTTGGCATGGTCAGTATTGTGACAAGAAATAGGTGGTATCCAAGTCTAACCGCACCACCTATGGCTTAGAGTGATGTCCCTTCGACATCATAGCCTATACCACCTCCCAGGCCGAGCCTCCCACCTAGGCCTATAGTTACCATTAAGAGTAAGCTCGCTCAGAGCTTAAGAACAACATCTACCTAACTCTCCATCTATGAGCTCATCCAACAATCACAACCTCATAGAGAAGCCTTGATGGAGATCCTTAAGGCAATTGAGCTTCAGCCCCAAGAGTCTAACTCCTTCAACAACTTTGTGGGGCATGTGCGACAATGCATAGAACCGGTGATTACCTTTTGAGAAGATGAACTTAAACCGGTTCCACATGATATGGTGGATCCCCCTTTGCACATCGTCGCATGTGTGAATGGAACACCTTATAAGAGAGTGTTGATAGACACTGGGTCTTCAAGAAACATCATAACTACAATAGCTCTCAAGCACCTGAAGCTCCCAGCATCCCACATTGTTACATCTACCTACACCCTCCGAGCATTCAATGATGCCATATGCTCAATGGTTGGTACAATTATCCTACCTATTCAAGTAGGAGAAAAGATCATCTCGATGATGTGCCACATCTTGGAGGGTGAGATGGCATACAATATCTTGTTAGGAAGACCATGGATCAGGGACATGAAGTGTGTCCCTTCCATCGCTCACCAGTGCCTCAAGTACACTCATGAAGGGCAAGTTCATGTCATCCCTATGGACCTAGAGCCCTTCAAGTACTGCAACATGGTGCAATAGTTACCCGAGTCGACCTTGCCATCGACACATCTAGATTTTTAGCCGAATAAATCTAGCCGAGGTTCGACCCCACCGCTACCAAATACCATGCCATCCTCATCATCGGCTCCACCCTAGATGCCTAGTACACCAGTGGATCCTTTGCCTAGGAACCCAGAGAAGCGGCCCATTGATGAGGTCCAACCAACCATATCCACTATCTCTATAGAGGAGATACCTAGCCCGGATGATGAAGAGACACCACATGAGGCAAACGATGAGCCAGATCAAGTCTCACTCTCATCCCTCTTCTATCCATAGCCCCATATTATAGTGCATTTAGCTTCTACCAGATTGGGAGAATACATGGTTAGGAATATCACCACTACTCCTGCTATAGAGTCGGTGCGAGACATGGGTAGACCTCATCTTCCCATAGGCACTATCGTGCCTCTTGGTATTCCCCCTAATCAAATAAATTTTGTCTATGGGGGCCTTGACTATGGCATCGAACCTTACCAATAATAGGAGGAGGATGAGGAGCCTTTTGGAGAAGACATTAACTACTTGTCTAACCCTAACTTTACCTTGAAGTATCTTGACCTATGCAACTGGCATGGTTATGGGTTAGGCCGGTATGAGCAGGGCACAAGAATCCCTTATCAACCATAGTATCAAATGCCCTATGACAAGTTGGGAGTGGGATACAACAATCCCTTGCCTCTAGATGTCCTCATGGATGGCCTAAATCGCTTGAATATAGGCTACAAGGATGGGTTGGCCCAAGACCCTTATGCCAATCCCAATACAGTCTACTCCCTGGGGGACTACTTCCCACTGCTAGATGGGAACCCCACGATCCCTAGTGACATTCTTCCACATTTTGAGAGAGGGGAAGGTTCATGAGGTTGTCCCCATGTTTGTGATGAATCAGATCAAGGCACCTCATATGAATGGACCTTAGATGATGAGTCGGGTTATGAGGTGGCACCATATGACCCTTTTGAGTCGGATAGTGATCATTCATAAATTGTTCCCATTAATGACCAATAGGAAGGCCTCATACATCTGTTCCCTTTCCCTGATCCTGTCTGGCGGTAGCTCCTTCCTCCTGAAGAGCCGGTTCACCCATAGGAAGCTAGACCTCCTGGCGAGGGAGCAGTTAATTTACTTGAGCAGTTGGATCCTCATGAGCCTGAGGTGCTGCGAGGTGAGAATGAAGAAGTCCTCATCCATGACAATAATTATGAGGAATGAGCATATATGGGACCACACTTTCCTGATCACCCGATCCCAAGAGGTAACAATGAGATTCCCATATACGATAGTGACTATGAGGATGAAACAGAGAGGGCATACCTTGGTCCTCATTACTTGCATCATCATCATGAGCCCATCGACATAGAAGAAGTCTATCATCAGTTGCATGTTGGCCCATGCTTGAGGGCAAGGCCTATCAATTTAGGCCAGATTCACCATGAGGTCTTCCCTGACCCACCCACACACATGGAGCTCCTTGAGCCTAATGATCCCATCCTACAGTCTATCCCTAGATAGGATCCGGTGATCCCCATTCCCCCAGAACCACATCTGGGGGTGGGAGATGATATCAATATACAGTCACATGCCCGTGGTCCTGGAGAGCAGACACATTCCATCAATATGATCTCCATTGATTTGACCACACCACTTCACAACCCAGTCGATCCTTCCAAGCCATGCCATCTAGATCTAGATGCTATTGATTGGGATCACGTTGATTCACCCCCATCACCCTCTGAGTATTGGGCTTGTGGTGGATTGTTCCATTTCTCCGCTGGCCCAACTCATGATGTCTTCCATGCTGAGGAGGAACCCGAGGTTCCCATCGAGGATTTAAATCCAGCTGATGACATCCATTTGATCCCCACTCCCCACCAGTTGGAAGAGGGGTCGCATATGTCAATCGAGCCTACGGTTGACAAAGATATCGGCTCAGATCCTGAAAACCCCCAATGTATCAAGCTAGGGGAAAGCCTATCCCCCTAAGAGCAAGCCGATTACATAGCCCTTCTCATGAAGAAGAAGGCAGCTTTTGCATGGTCCTACAAAGACATGCCGGGACTAGATCCAAATCTGGTCACCCACAATCTAACGCTTGACCCCAAAGCCAAGCCTATCAAGCAAAAGTTGAGAAAGATGCACCCAATAGTGGCCTTGATGGTCAAATATGAGCTACAAAAACTGTTGGATGCCAAGTTTGTCATTTCTGTAGACTATCCACCATGGTTGTCCAACATGGTCCCCATCAAGAAGCTTGATGGGAGGATTCACATTTGCACTGATTTTTGAGACCTAAACAAAGTGAGTCCTAAGGATGATTTTCCTTTGCCAAGCATCGATGCCCTGGTAGATGCCATCGTAGGACACGAAATGCTCTCCCTTATGGATGGCTTCTCTGGGTATAATCAGATTCGTATCAACCCTGAAGACCAGCTCAAAACAATGTTCACAATGCCCTGGGGAACATTTTGTTACAAGGTCATGCCCTTTGGCCTTAAAAATGCCGGTGCCACCTACCAACGTGCCATGACATATATATTCCATGACTACATGCACAAAATTTTGGAAGATTACATGGATGACTTATTGGCTAAATCTTTATTACGTCATGAGCACCTAGATGTCTTGTGCAAAGTCCTCGATCGCCTTATTGAACATAATGTGAGACTGAACCCCAAGAAGTGCATCTTTGGCGTCACATATGGAAAGCTCTTGGGATTTATAGTTTCCAAATGAGGCATCGAAGTGGACCCTAACAAGGTCAAGGCAATCCTTGAAATGCCTCCCCCGACTACCATCAAGCAACTTCGTAGCTTGCAGGGGAGGATTGCATCCATCAAATGCTTCATAGCACAATTGTCGGACAAGTGTCGACCCATGAACAAACTCTTGCACAAGGGGGTCACATTCCACTGGGATGATGAGTGTCAGGATGCCTTTGATGCAATTAAACAATACCTGGCTTCGCCACCAGTGTTAGCTCCACCTAGACCAGGGGTGTCATTCCGATTATATATCTCAGCTACTGAGACTGCATTGGGTGCCATGTTAGCCCAAAATAATGAATTTCACAAGGAACAGGCCACATACTATCTCAGTCGCACCCTGGTGAGCTATGAGATCAAGTACGCATACGTTGAAAAGTTATGTCTAGCGGTGGTTTTTGCTACCAAGAAGCTACGACACTATATGCTCAGCCACACTACGTATGTTGTATCTAAAGAGAATCCATTGTGATACATGATGAGTCATACTTATCATAGTAGTCGCACGATGAAATGGATCATGTTGTTGATAGAATTCGACCTAGAATTCATAGGACAAAAGTCGATCAAGGGCCAGGTCATTGCTGATCAACTTGTAGAGGCTCCTCTCCAGGATGATCAACCTCTTAGCATGGAGCTTCCCGATGATGGAGTCTTCCAAATATCAGAATCGCCCGATTCTGATGAGCCTGAGTCACAGGCAGATATGACTCTTTTCTTCGATGGCTCCAAATGCGAGCAAGGGGGTGGCATAGGGATCATGTTTTTCACACCGCATGGGGCTCCCATACCCCTATCATTTAAACTCGATTTCCCATGTACCAATAACAATGTCGAGTATGAAGCCTTGCTCATAGGTCTTCAAATGGCTATCACCATGAAAATAAACAAACTCAATATCTTTGGCGACTCCTTGCTTATTGTGAACTAGGTCAAGGGAATCTTCCAGTGCAAGTGCCCAGTTTTGCAAGCCTACAAAGCCCTTGTGGATAAATCCTTGGCAAAATTTGAATGGTATGACATCGAGGCACTCCCTCGATCGTCTAATCATTTTGTGGATACAATGGCCTCCTTAGGATCCTTGATCCCGCAAGACCCCACAGGGGAGATGACAACCATTCAAGTCAAGATGCTATCGCAATCAGCGGTTGAGCGTGAGAGCACTCAAGCCATGCCAGAAGTCCACTTGATTCAAATAGAACCTCATCAAGAGATATTCTCACACATTCATGAGCACTTGAATCATGCCGCTTGGGGGACTTTGTTCCCCCAAACCCCTTTTGATAGCAGCACAATGCTATTCTTACAAGTTCTATCCCAATCAGCATTTTCTCGGGATGAACTTCATGAGGGATAGACAATTCATGCAATCGAGGCTTCCACATAGTAGGACTGGTCCACACCAATTAGAGAGTACCTAAAGCTTGGTAATCTCCCTCCTGGATTATCGCACGCTACCAAAAGGACATTTAAATGGAAGGCAACAAATTTTGTCTTGTTAGGAGACATCCTATACCATCGGAGCTATGAAGGAATCCTCCTTCGTTGCTTAGAGTATCAAGAATCGACTTGGGCAATGGCCCAAGCACACGATGGTACTTGTGGTGGCCATTTTAGTGGCATGGCCATCGCAAAGTGCATTCTTCGCATGGGCTATTATTGGCCAACTTTAGAGCGAGATTGTTGCGCATATGTGAGGAAGTGCATGAAATGTCAACACCATGCTAACTTGACACATGTACCTTCTCAGGCCTTACAACCGATCCAATCGGCTTGGCCATTTTCACAATGGGGATTGGATTTAATTGGGAAAATCTCCCTAGCATCCTCGGGCCATCACACATTTATCATTACGGCTATCGAGTATTTCACAAAGTGGGTGGAAGCAATCCCCCTTACCACTACGATAGGACCCCGCATAGCGGAGTTCATATTGCATAATATCATTTGTCATTTTGGTATTCCATCCAAGATCATTTCGGATAATGGGACATCATTCAAGAATAAATATGTGCATGCTCTGACAACAAAATATAACATCCAACACAACTTTTCGACACCCTATTATCCCCAAGAAAATGGGCAAGCAGAAGCATCAAACAAGACATTAATTGCCATATTGAAGAAAATAGTCAAAGAGAATCATACCGATTGGCACACGCAAATGCCGCTTGCCCTATGGGCTTACCACACTAGCATTCGGACGCCCACTGGGGCAACCCCATTTTCACTAGTGTATGGTGCTGAGGCAGTCATGCCTCTAGAGCTAGAAATCCCATCACTACGCATATCCATGCAGGAGTTTATCGATGATGATACTGCATGACAAGCTCACCTAGATCAACTTACGTTGTTGGATGAACATCGCATTAATGCTCTTGAGCATCTACGTGTGTATCAAGAGTGGCTCAAAAGAGCCTACAATATGAAAGTCCATCTCAGAGACTTTCAGGTTGGTGATCTCGTCCTAAAAGAGAACCAATAGAACTCTAGCTTGCCGCCCCACCTACGGGATAAATTTATGGTAAATTGGTTAGGTCCCTTTGTCATCACTAGTCAAATCGGGCCTAAAACTTATCACCTAGCCTCCCTTGAAGGTGTCGAGGATCTTGAACCCTTGAACATCCTTCACTTGCGATCATTTCATGCTTAGAGAGCACCAAAAGGCTCCTAGCGGGTTTTCACCATCTAGGTCAAATAAAAATGCTCCTAGACTATCTACGATCATCTAGGTCAACCCTAAAATCCCCAAAGGCATCCATAAGCCCTTTGGTCATAGCCAAATGCCCCTAGGTAGTCGTAGACACTTTTTAAGTGTCATTGCCCATCTAGGTCACCCAAAAGGCTCCTAGCGGGTTTTCACCATCTAGGTCAAATAAAAATGCTCCTAGACTATCTACGATCATCTAGGTCAACCCTAAAAGCCCCAAAGGCATCCATAAGCCCTTTGGTCATAGCCAAATGCCCCTAGGTAGTCGTAGACACTTTTTAAGTGTCATTGCCTGTCTAGGTCACCCAAAAGGCTCCTAGTGGGTTTTCATCATCTAGGTCAAATAAAAATGCTCCTAGACTATCTACGATCATCTAGGTCAACCCTAAAAGCCCCAAAGGCATCCATAAGCCCTTTGGTCATAGCCAAATACCCCTAGGTAGTCGTAGACACTTTTTAAGTGTCATTGCCCGTCTAGGTCACCCAAAAGGCTCCTAGTAGGTTTTCACCATCTAGGTCAAATAAAAATGCTCCTAGACTATCTATGATCATCTAGGTCAACCCTAAAATCCCCAAAGGCATCCATAAGCCCTTTGGTCATAACCAAATGCCCCTAGGTAGTCGTAGACACTTTTTAAGTGTCATTACCCATCTAGGTCACCCAAAAGGCTCCTAGCGGGTTTTCACCATCTAGGTCAAATAAAAATGCTCCTAGACTATCTACGATCATCTAGGTCAACCCTAAAAGCCCCAAAGGCATCCATAAGCCCTTTGGTCATAACCAAATACCCCTAGGTAGTCATAGACACTTTTTAAGTGTCACTGACCGTCTAGGTCACCCAAAAGGCTCCTAGTGGGTTTTCACCATCTAGGTCAAATAAAAATGCTCCTAGACTATCTACGATCATCTAGGTCAACCCTAAAATCCCTAAAGGCACCCATAAGCCCTTTGGTCATAGCCAAATACCCCTAGGTAGTCGTAGACACTTTTTAAGTGTCGTTGCCCGTCTAGGTCACCCAAAAGGCTCCTAGCGGGTTTTCACCATCTAGGTCAAATAAAAATGCTCCTAGACTATCTACGATCATCTAGGTCAACCCTAAAAGCCCCAAAGGCACCCATAAGCCCTTTGGTCATAACCAAATGCCCCTAGGTAGTCGTAGACACTTTTTAAGTGTCGCTGCCCATCTAGGTCACCCAAAAGGCTCCTAGCGAGTTTTCACCATCTAGGTCAAATAAAAATGCTCCTAGACTATCTACGATCATCTAGGTCAACCCTAAAAGCCCCAAAGGCACCCATAAGCCCTTTGGTCATAACCAAATTCCCCTAGGTAGTCGTAGACACTTTTTAAGTGTCGTTACCCGTCTAGGTCACCCAAAAGGCTCCTAGCGGGTTTTCATCATCTAGGTCAAATAAAAATGCTCCTAGACTATCTACGATCATCTAGGTCAACCCTAAAATCCCCAAAGGCATCCATAAGCCCTTTGGTCATAACCAAATGCCCCTAGGTAGTTGTAGACACTTTTTAAGTGTCATTGCCCATCTAGGTCACCCAAAAGGCTCCTAGCGGGTTTTCACCATCTAGGTCAAATAAAAATGCTCCTAGACTATCTACGATCATCTAGGTCAACCCTAAAAGCCCCAAAGGCATCCATAAGCCCTTTGGTCATAGCCAAATATCCCTAGGTAGTCGTAGACACTTTTTAAGTGTCATTGCCCATCTAGGTCACCCAAAAGGCTCCTAGCGGGTTTTCATCGTCTAGGTCAAATAAAAATGCTCCTAGACTATCTACGATCATCTAGGTCAACCCTAAAAGCCCCAAAGGCATCCATAAGCCCTTTGGTCCCCCCAAAATGCCCCAATGGCCCCAAAATAAGCCCGTTGGTCACATGTATATACATATCAATCAAAAATTCAAAAAAAAACATCATCAAAATTTCAAAAATTCAAAAATATTGCATCACATCACATTGCATCCCATTGCATTTTATCATCACTTGCATTTAGGCATATTCATCATTAGCACTTTACATTTTAGAGTTGCTCATACATGTCTAGCACCATGATGGTACACTACTTACCGCTCAAAATCAATGTTGTGAAAGTACTCATAGTTCAATACCGCAATTATCATTTTCACCCACATTTTTCACGTTTCCATAGTCATGTCTATTCCCTTCACTTAGCCATTTGTTTTAGAATGTCAGTAGGGTTTTCGGTCACTCAGCCATATCTAGTCTCTACTCAGATTTTGTAGAAGGCTAGCTTGATTTTTAGGAGGTAGAATCTTGCCTAGATTATGCCTTGTGTACATCATATCCCAAACACAATTAATCATTAACAATCCAAGTTTTGCACAAAGATAGATGAAATCCATGAAGTGGTCTAGGTTACCTTAAGTGAAAAGGTCATCCTGCTCATCCCCCTATGCGAATGGTTCAAGAATGCTGAGAGTTGGCAAAAGGACAAGTTTTCCCCTACCCAATTCCCCCCACAACAATAAGTGGTTTTCCCCCTTTTTTGTCATCAAAATCCCACATTGTCACATGTTTGCAATAGTCTAAATTTGCAAACCCCCACAAAGCAAAAATTCCAAGTACAAAAAATACAAAAATCAAAAAGTGCACACATCAAAAAGCACAAGAAACAGTGATCCCCATCACTCAAAATTCAAATCCCTTGCTCAAGAGAAAAAGAAAAAAACTCAAAATAAATAGTGATTATTATCACTAAAAAGAGAAAAATAAACAGTGATTCTTATCACTCTATATGAGAGCAAGTATCCCAATAAAATTCAAGAAAGTAGGGAGTCGAACTTGAATCCCTGGAACTCTCAACATTTGGAAAACCATCAGGTGATCCTCATTACGGGTTTGGTGGATAGCCTATCCATCAATGGTGGTAGCCTCCCGCATGATGATATGTCTACCATATTAGCTTTTGGGCGTATGTGTAGACCAATGTTTGCATGTGGATGAGCTAGCTTTGGTAACCTAGATTGCCTAGTGGTCTAGTCATACTTAGTACAAAACCTAGGATGGTGGCATTCATTGGGTGATCCTCAGTACAGGTTTGGTTGAGAGCCTGCTTGGCACTAGCGGTATCCTTATGCATCTCACAAGAATGAACTCACTTGCACACACAGGGATATGAAGTACCTTGGTCATCCTAGCAGATTCATACCTTGTCAAAAAGTCTTGCATGGTTAGTATACAACTTTTGATCAGTTGACTAGAGTGTTTGAGTCTCATGAAAACCTAATGGGCATTCCCTAAACAACATGTCATTCATATCACTTCACCTCATTCATTTCAGTTACATTATTCACAAATCCATTATATAAGTCTCATGACAACATTACATATGAGTTGGTGCAATATACATCATCTATGGTGCTAGCATAATATGGCATATAGTCTACACATTGCATCCTCTAAATCAAATAAATCATCCATCTCACCATACATCCATGCATGTACAAAATCAAATCAAATCACATTACAAAATATGCATACAAGGTAGACATCCATCATCATCTCATAAATCAAATTGCATACATTTGCATACATTTCATAAAACAATAAACACATGATGATAAACCACATAAAAATATCATATATATATGTGTATATGTATGGGATAAAAAGATACATCATGTTGCCCGTAGGCTACAATAAAAGGAGTCCTCAGACTTCACACTACTAAAACATCCAAAAACACAAAAAGAGTCACGCGAGCCACTACCATGGTCACGCAGGACCGGTACTATGACTCACACTCCCACCTATAGTCAGAGTCCTCTATGAACTCCCATACCTACTACCACCTACCCTATCAGCTCTTCGCCTAGACCCTGGCACCTCCAGCCTAGAGGAGGACTACCCTGTCCTACTATGGTGACTCTGGTATGACCCATCGATAGCTGCATCATCCCATAGATGCCCTCCAAGGTGCACTACCTCCATCTCCAACTCATCCACATAGGCCTACCCCCATCGACACCATGCCTGGTAAGTCTCCACCATAGAATGGAGTCATGTCACCTCTACCTATAGCCTAGTCACCTCCCCACTATTGGAATCCTCCCATGTAGGGCTTCAAGATCACAACTATGCCCGAAGAGATGCTATCTCAGCCTGAGCCACCTGTACCTCGGCTCGTTGTGCTACTAGCTCCCCCTGTACATCATGCACCTATGTCCATAGGAGATCTCTCTCCTACCTAACCCTGAGTAGCTCATCCCGTAGCTCTACCTCTATCTCACCATGTGCCATCGATGGTGCCTGCACCTCCTCATCCCCAATAGCATCATCCCTAAAGTCACCTCGATCTCCTAAGTCTAGGAGATCCGCATGCTCCCCTACCATGTGTCCCTACCAATCACCTGCCTCACCCTGGTCCTCATCAGAAACCTCTTGATGTGCCTCCCTAGCTGCACCCCTCCCTAGTGGCCCCTCTCCATGCCACTGGCCTATCACCCACCAAGCGTCATACTCCATTGTAGTCCCGACATCATCCACATCTGGAATGTCTACTACAGGATCCGTATCCCATGCCACTACCTCTACCACTGGCCATGCCAATGTCCTCTCATCCTCATGATATCGATAAGGCATCGACTCACTAGGCACCCCCTGGCATAGCCCAAACTATCACATCACCCAAGCAAAATGGAAGTACTCCCACTCTGTGCCATGTCATCCAACAAGCCACCTGCCTCATCGCACCCTACGGAGCTGTACAGTAGCATCTACCCACTCTAGGAAATCCTTGTATGGTCTCTAGAACACCTAGCCTACCTCGAGTCATGAGAATAGATCTGCATAGTGACCCACATCACCTACGAATCATTGACTCTATCCCCTCTCCTGAGCCCTCTACCATAGGATACCATATCCTATCTCCCTATCTGCCAATTGTGCCCGAGTCATCCATGGTAGCCCCTGTGGTCACCCCATAGCTATGTGCTGCCATCCCCAACACTGCAACAAAAATCTACACCCCACACCCTTCCACCGATGGTAGCGGATCTCGTACAACTCATCATAGAGTTGTGCCAGTAGTGTAGTACCCCATGCCATCACCAGTGGCTCCACCATAGTGCACCTCACCAGCGCAAACACTATCTCCACCAGGTTCCATGGGAACCTCACTCCAGAAGAGTCAGGTAATAGCATATTGGAGATGAGCATCATGAGTAGTGTATGCCTCACCCCCAATACCTTCACCTCATGCCAGAATCCTACCAGCATACCCCCCTTCAAGCAGTCCAACTCTGCCATCTCTAGATCATAACTGAAGTACCTCTCGAGCACTGCACGTCTCTGGTCTCATGGCATCATATGAATCGACCGCCCTTCTATCAGAATCTGAAGAATCTGATAGATATCCTCAAGTATCACCATCATCTCCCCCATGGGTAGGTGGAAGGTATTGGTGCATGGATCCCATAGATCAATCAGGGCAATCAAATATGCACGGTCTCCTATCACAACCTCTAATCGTGTCACCTGCTTGAGGCCGATGGCATCCAACCATTCCCAGTCCTCTATGGTCAAGGTATCCCTCATGGAATCAAAGAGAGTAGGTACTCGATACCGACTCCTCACCACCTGACAGGGATAAGCAACTCAATAATACAACTCCAAAAATGGCCTCAAATGGCCCCAAAAACATTCAAAAGAAAAGACTCAAAATGGCCCCTCTTTGAGGCCGGTTTGTGGCCATTCCCCCTAGGAACGGCCCCCAACCCTATGGCCAGCCCATCAAGGGATGGCCTATGATCAGCCCACACTAGCCATCCCACCTAGGGATGACTCCAAAAAATTGGGCTCAAAAAGGCCTTTCAGGCCATCAAAAATAGCAAAAATAATGCAAAATTGGACCTATAAAATGCAATCTAATTGCACAAAAACATGGATAAAACATAAAATTTGGTACATATCTCATAAATTAGGTATAATTACCTACAATCTAGTGTTATATGCTTCCAAGCCAAAAACATGTCATAAAAGCAAGAAAATCAACTCCTAACACTAGGAAAATGCAATAAGAGAGACTTGGCATACCTGTCTCGCACCAGATCCTCCACTAGCTGAGTCTACCCACTGGCTCATGGTGATTGTGGGATGAATTTTATAGTGCTCCACTACTCAGAATCACTCTCCTACTCCTCACCTCTCAAAACTGCAAAAAGAAGCATGCACAAATGAGCCTAACCTTCATATTTTGGGTTTATATAGAGATACAGGGGTCACCACCATCCCAGGGTGGGATGAGCACACATTTGGCCACCTGTACCACCCTGGGATGGTGGTAGAACATGCCCTCATCCCACCCTAGGATGGTGGTAGCAAAAATAGGCCAAAACAACCCAAAATGACCCAAAACAGGTCCAAAACTGCACCAAAACAGCTCAAATTGGGTCCAAATTTCACATGGATCAAAATGCAACCCTGAGGATCCTAGGAGGGATGGAAAATTTGTTCATTCATGCCCCAAGAAGGCCATTGTGGCTGGACCACCCCTCGGGCATGCAGTTTTCAGCTCCTTTCCTCCAGGAAAACTCAACAAAGTCACCAAAATCCTTTCCAAATTGCCCTATTTTTCATAGGACAAAACTGAAGGTAAGCATAACACAAGTCAATTGGGTCAAGTGACTCATCACTTTTCTCATTGGTCATTCCCTCATCGACTCATCTCTTGAGGGGGTAGTCATACTCAGTCCAAATCAGCAAGCACACACTCAATTATGCGAATTGCGTTCGTTCAACGAATCTTCGATAAAGACAATCATGCTCCTGCTTGGGGCAGCAAACAAGCACACAATATCACATCATAACACTTGAAATTACTGGCATCATGAAGTCATGGGCCCTGTCCCTTCATGACAGACAATGTTCAAGCATAGGCACGCTCATTTAACGAGTCAAAAACAAGGATTCAAGAACACACGCCCTTTCCATGATTGGGGCATCTAAAGTTGGTTAGGTTATCGAGTAACCTTAATCATTCAACATTTTGGTCATCTATTTTTGCTCAGCGCTGTGCTGCACACAATGCATCTCAAAAAGGGGCATCTGTAGACACTAAAATATGGTAAACCCGATTAAGCATCCACAAACAATGATCAAATTGACATCATATGGCCCCTTGGGCAGCCCTTAGAAGGCTCACAGTGGTTCTAGCCACTCCGAAAGGGTTTTTGGAGGCTTTTGGCCCAATTTTGGGAGGTTTTGGCCCAAAATTCACCATTGTCCCACCCTGGGACGGTGGTGAGCCATCATCCCAGGGTGGGACGGTGAGCAGGTTTGACCCAGAAAAAGTCAAATCTGGGACATTTGGCACCCATAAACTGCCATTTAGCATGCCATATGGAGCATGCGGGTTAGAGGGCACTGAATCCTTATGACACACTTCTTAATGGAGGCCCAAATTGGATATTCTCTTCCACATCCATTGCATGCCTCCCGTTTGACAAGTGGCACCTCCTGCCATGCATGCCCTCGCATGCCTTTTTGCACATGAGCCCCTTTGGGCTATAAAATGGATCCAATATCCACACAAAAACATATAGAGGAGTTCTAGGATATGCAACGGAGTGCTTCCGAGATTTCCCCTCACTTTATTGTGCCTTCTTGCCCTCGGAATCTCTCTTTTGCGAAGGAGGTTACCGGGTGACTTCAAGAGGGTCCTTTGAGCATAACTTTTCCATCCGGGTGAATTTATTCACCAAATTCAATGAAAACACCCCTTATAGTGTTTAGGATCATTCCCTAGTGGTATTGGTAGCAAAATGTGGGCAGAATTGGTGGGTATCCCCTCCCAGGGTGCCCCCCAATTAGTTGCAGTCACCACCGCCCCCGGGATGAGGACAAATCCTTGCACAATTTTATTACTATTTTTTAATGATATTATTCTAGACTATCATATGATGTTGTGGTTTAAATTTCATGCAATTTGGAGTTAAATTGGCCGAGATATTGCATTTTTAAGTTTTTGTAGGTTCGTAGGGCCCATCCGGGCACCCCAGTTGCATGCAGGTGGATCTGCACCTCATTTTGGAAATATAATCATATGGGTTGTCTTAAAATGTTTATTTATGCATTCTTTCCAAATTTCATATGTTTTGGACATGTCTAGGTGCGGGATTTGCTTGTCTTGGTCTTCGTAGGTTGTAGGCGGGCGACGCAAAATCGAGGGGTCCACGGATGCAATTTCCGATATATTTTTAGTGATATCCCCTCAAAAACTCTTATTCAACATCCCCATAAATTTTCATAGCATTCTGAGCTGATTTGATTTAGTTTTAATATATGTGCCATTTTGTGCCTGTGGGGATTGCATGTTTCCCTCCACACACCCTTGCTATTTGACCCCTTTTGCTTCCTTGTGTGTAGGTGTAGGTTCTTGAGAGGCATTGGGAAGGAATATCAGACATCAGATATTGAAGATACAAGCAGCGGCGACATTGGCCCGCCCACCTCGATTGTGGGTACGAGGAAAGGCACTGGATGTGCACCCAGATTTCTTGGAGGATTTGATCCTTGGGCACCCCAAAATTTGTAACAATTGTATCACCTTTGAGCCCTCAAGGGGACTGCTGTGTAACCTTGGATCTGATCCACCAAATTAATAAAGAAGAGACTCGTTTCATTTCATTCCTTATTGTTTGGTTTTGCTTCATTTTCATATGCATGCTTCCGTTTGATGCTCATAAGCGAGATAGGATAGATACACATATTGTTGCTCATCATTAGGTGCACCACTTTTCCCTACTTCACTTCATCATCTTGCATGTCAATAAAACCAAAAGGTAAATTTGTGACAACACAGGTCCACCCCAAACTTGGGACATCCAAATTGATCTTGATTTTCAATATTTACATACATCAAATCCACATCATTCAATCATCCACCTCCACTCATCATCCACATTTGATAAATTGGCTTGTGGGTTTCATTCTTCACCCATTTTCCAATTCAGGGGGTAAGCAAACAAACCAAATTTTTCAAAAATCAATTGTTCTTGTGCGTCGAGCAGATTTGAGTCCATTCATCCAATAAAGATAGGTGTCATTGGTTTTTGCACCACATCATGTTTTCACACAATATGTTACAAAAAGGGGTATTTATAGATACCAAAACCTAGGCATCCACAAAAAACCATTTGCATCCTACCACACAAATTTACATAATAAAATATATATGCCTAAGTCCAAACTTAGGCATATGAAATCCTACACATAATTATATTTTCTAGATTTTATTAAATCTAGAAAATCCACCTAGGATATCCTATCTCCCCATGGGACATGTGTCCTAGTCACCACTACCCATCACCATGCCATATATCACACACTCATGTAACCCTTGCACCTTCACATAGGACATCTACCACATCACCCCAGTTGCACTCACTCATCAAACCACATCATCCCAGTTGCACTCACTCATTGGGCACATCACCCTAGTTGCACTCACTCATTGGGTACATCACCCCAGTTGCACTCACTCATTGGGTACATCACCCCAGTTACACTCACTCATCAAGCCACATCACCCTAGTTACACTCACTCATCCTCCACATTGCATTCCACTTGCACTCCAATTGCACTCACCCATTAAACCACATCACCCCAGTTGCACTCACTCATTGGGTACATCACCTTAGTTGTACTCACTCATTGGGCACATCACCCAGTTGCACTTATTCATTGGTCACATCACCCTAGTTACACTCACTCAACAAGCCACATTGCACTCCACTTACACTCACCCACTTGCCACATCTCCTCAGTTAAGTGAGGCACTCTAAGTGACTCACTCTAACTCCTCCTGCCACATGGAAACCCTAGCTTGCCACCTATCCTTCCATCCAAAGCCTTGAAATTTCTTATAAAAGAAACATCACCCCATAAAACAAAATAGGTCAAAGAAATACACTATCACATTGTTTAAATCATGCTAGAAGCTTGCATGTATCTCAAGGAATATTCAAGATCCGATGCTCTTAGAGTGCAATTTTGGAGGATTTTGCCATTCGGTGTCAACCACCCAGTCTGCGGTTACACAGATGCAATCACACAGTTCATGATTGCCTAATCGTACCATCCATGGTTATCCAATCAGAACCGTGTGCCTTGCAGTTACATAAAGCACATCGAAAAATGTAAATACAGATTAGATTCATGAGGTTTTCATTGATTTCTATTTAGCAAGGCATTTAGATCTATTTTTTTGTGTTTTTTGCAAACACATGTTCAAGGGTTTCATTTTATTTTGATATTTAATCACATATGTAGGTTCTATTAAAACCCTTTTTTTGATCTATTTATGTGTAGGAAATAGGCATCTAAAGTGGTTGTTGAAGCCAGAGTGGTCCATTCGCAAGATACACAAGCCCACTCACCACTTGGTTGTAGTAGAGAAGATCGAAGACACCATCATCACTTGTATTTGGTGAAAAGGGGTATTTCCTCCTGTTTATGCCCATTGTAATCCGAGAAATGAGAAAATATTGTAATCATACCCTTGTGCATTCGGGGCAAAAGCATTATAAAATAGAGATCAAGGCTTCATCCAAAATATCAATATAAATCAATTTTATTACGCATTTGCTTGTTCTTCATTTCTTTGTTTGGTGTCGTTTTATTTGCTTACACCAGGACTTAATTGATGTAGGTCACCTTGTTATAGAGGGTATTCAACCCAATCCCCCAACAAAAAATCAACCTCCTACTCAACTAGCACCCACACCTAATAAAGACGTGGGGATCTTCCAATACCCCCTACCTAAGCAAGGGCAACATGCATCTAATCAAGTGTCATATCATAATGTATCCCCTCCTTATGATAATATGGTTGGTGTGGTGGTAATAACTACAAGACAACAAGCTCAAGCTCAACTGACTCAACAATATTAGCAGGAGATGAGTTCTACATCCAATCAACCTTTGAAGCCTCCCTTAGTTTTGAGAAGTACCCATAAAAGGAGCACAAGGATAGAAAATCCACCCTTAGTGTTGAAACCTTAATCTAAAGTCTCCTTTGATATTCAAAAACAACTATCTAGTACCCTAAATAAGATCTCTCTCTTAGAGCTTTTGCAAACTTCTCCTATTCATAGGGAAACCTTGTTGAAGCTTCTAAGACAACAATTTGTTCCTCAAGACATTTTTCCTAGTGCTATAGCTAATGTTGTAGGCTCTCTTGGGATACATCATATCACATTTTTGGATCATGATATTCCTTCCTCAAACTTGCAAGGGGATTCTTCCCTCTACATCATTGTATTTATTGGGGAAGCGTTTATCAAATGGATTTTGATAGACAATGGTTCTTCCATCAATTTATGCACTTATCAAATTTTCCAAAATTTTGGATTAAAATAGGAAGATTTAACTGAATTTGTTATCATCATCAAATCTTTCAACAACAAATCCCAAGAGGCTTACGGTGTCATATCCCTCCCTCTTAGGGTTGGACCTAAGATCTTAGATACCTTGTTCTATGTGGTATCTTACCCTACATCATTTAATCTACTTCTTGGATGCCCTTAGATTCATGCAATGAGAGTTGTCCCTTCTACTTTTTATCAATGTTTGAAGTTCAAATTCAAAGATCAACTTGTCACCATTTTGGGTGACCCTCATTCATTTCAAAATTGTTCAATGGTTGACCGAGCTCGATCTGATCTCAATTTGTGTCCATTAGTATATTCATCTCACATCACCAAGCAACTTGAGAATCTAAAGGTGAATGAGGAACCGCTAATCAATGTTTCATCAGAAGATCAAGTCAATCCTTTTATTCAAAACCCTCTTTTAGATTTTACCAAGCTACCATATTCATCGAGGACTATGGGTTTACCCTATAAGAAAGGTGAAGTCATACACTTTGGCACATGTACCTTTATCTTTGTAGGAGTCCCCCTCAAAGAATAGATCCATGGTAGAGACCTTATTCCTATCGAGCATTATTTTTACCACTGTTACCTATCCAATGATTACCCACTTTCTAAGTAGATCCTATCGAGTATGGGATACATGGGTAAAAGTTTGAGGCCATAACAGAAAGGCATTCAAAAGCTTTTGGAAGTTTAGATTTGGCCTAGGAGATGTGTCTTAGGCTACATACCCAATAAAAAACAACCTTTATCATTTACTGATTATGATAACATCATTACTTATACTAAATATTTAGATCATCAAGGTTTGGAGTGGAGTGATGAGGATGAGGGACCGCCTTATCCCTATGAAATTATGTTTTGTAATGGGGTAACTTTGGTGAGTTCTAAGTTAGTTGTGACCCCAAAGGAGTATGTTAAAGGGGATACTATTTGTGCTATGGATCATGAGGATATCCTTTGAAATAAATTATTCTTTGATGGGTCAATCCCTTGTGTTGTGCATGTTGAGTCTTCTAGTTCTCAAGAGGATTTTGGTTCTATGTCTCCCAAGGACCTTGAGTAACTAGGAGTGATCCCTACCCTAATTCCTCTCAAGGATGAATCTCACATTCTCATTGAGGAGACCATAAATGTTAACATAGGTTTTGAGGAGAGCCCTAGAATCCTTATATTATGTAAAGACTTATTTGTGGACAAGCAACAACAACTAACCAATTTGGTGAAGGAATTTCATGATAATTTTGCTTGGTCATATGTCGACATGCTGGGGATTGATCCCTCTATTGTTATGCATCATTTGGTAGTGAAATCTAGTGCTAAACCTAGTAAGCAGAAACTTAGGAAGATGCATCCTAATGTCACCCTTTTAGTCAAGGAGGAGCTCCAAAAACTCCTTGACATTAGATTTATCAAAGCTATCTACTATTCTGATTAGATCTCCAATATTGTTCCTATGGCTAAGAAGGAAATAACAATCAGAATATATACCAAATTTTGAGACATTAACTTAGAATATCTCAAGGATTATTTCCCTCTCCCCAACATAGATATGATCATAGATTTCACCATCAAATGTGTTATGCTTTCGCTCATGGATGGTTTTTCAAGATACAACTAGATCATGGTTACCTCTAAGGACTAGGTCAAGACAACTTTTATCACACCATGGGGTTTCTTCTATTATAAATTCATGCCTTTTGGCTTGAAGAACGTTGGTACCACATATCAGAGGGATATGAATTATAGTTTGTATGACATGATGAACGATGTTATAGAAGACTATTTGGAAAATCTTATGGATTGTTCTATACATCGAAAGGATCATGTTCACAATCTAAGACGTATATTTGAAAGGCTATGATAGTTTAGGGTTCACCTTAAGCCCTCCAAGTGTGTGTTTGGAGTCACATCTAGCAAGTTGCTAGGTTTCATCATGTCTAGGCAAGGCATTGAAGTGGACCCTGCTACGATAGTGACTATCATTGATGTACCTCCTTCCTGCACCCTAATCGAGTTGTGTATCTTATAAGGTAAGCTTCAAGATATTCATAGGTTCATAGTTTAGTTAGTAGATAAGTGTTAGAAATTTCTTAAGCTTCTTAAGAAAAATATTATGTTCTAGTGGGATTCTCTATGTTAGCAATTTTTTGATGATCTCAAATGATATATCACTTACCCACCTATCTTAGTTCCCCCTAGACTAGATAAGCATATGATGATTTACATAGTATCCATAACCCATGCTTTGGGAGCCTTGTTGGCTCAACATGATGATCAGATCAAAGAGGAAGCTATCTACTATATCAATAGAGCCTTGGTTAGCTATGAAACTCTGTATACCCCCTTAGAGAAGCTTTGTCTTGACATAGTGTTTGCTTCCCAAAATTTAAGACACTACATGCTCAACCATAAGACATTGGTGATTGTGAAGTTTGATCCTTTACAATACTTAATGTCTAAGCCCCACCTTTTAGGTCGAGCTGCTAAGTGGGTTTTATCCCTTAGTGAATTTAACCTAACCTTCATAGGTCAGAAGGCTATCAAGGGTCAAGTGATTGTTGATTAGCTAGTCACTGCTCCCTTAGAGTCAACCCATCCTTTGGTCATCAAGTTTCTCGATGAGTGCTTTGGAGTAGAGGTCGAAGAGCCAGAGTCTTGGAATTTGTTTTTTGATGGAGCCTGATGCTTAAAGGATGTTGGTGCTAGAGTCGTTCTTGTTACCCCATAAAAACAACTCATCCCCTTGTCCTTCAAGCTTCATTTATCTTGCATGAAAAACACTACAGAGTATAAATATTTAATACTTGGTATTAGAGTAGCCTTAGACTTGAAGGTTAGGGTTATTTTAGTTTTTGGTGACTCTCAAATTGTGGTCAATCAGATTAAAAATATTTATCAAACTTGGGATGATAATATTAAACCTTACAAAGATATTATCACCAAGATTTTGTTCATGTTTGATCGAGTGACCCTAGAGTCTATCCCTAGATCCTCTAACCGCCATACAAATGCCATGGTTGATGTTGCATCCTTGTTTTACTTTGGAGTTGGATGATGATCACACATCAATTATAATTAGATAACTCTAGGAGCCTGCATTGCTTCGTTTGAGTCTTTTTCATTAGATGTTTTGACCATTGAAGCTTCCCCATATGAGCCATGGTATAATGACATATTTAATTTCCTTAAGGATGGTTTGATTCCTAATGGTTTAGATCACAATCAATGTAATATTTTATGCAAAAGAGTATGTCAATTTGTCATAATTGGTAATACTTTGTATCGATGTTCTTTTGAAGGTATCCTCTTGCGATGCCTTAACTCCGATGAAGCCTGACTAGCTCTTAGTGAAGCTCATGAAGATTCATGTGGAGGTCATTTTATTAGTAATACCATTGCAAAGAGGCTCCTTCAGGTAGGGTACTATTGGTCTTCCATGGAGAAATATGCATGTGACTATGTTCGATTCTGTAACAAGTGTCAATACCATGACAACCTTGTTCATGATTCTTCTCAAAACCTTCAAGTTATTTATTTCCCTTGGCCATTTTCCATGTGGGGATTGGACATTATAGGGAAGATTAATCCAACATCATATGATGGTCATAATTTTATCATAATAGTGATAGAGTACTTCACTAAATGGGTCGAAGCCATACCCCTAGCCATGGTGACTAGGGATTCCTTTAGTGATTATTTCTAACAATATCACTCCTTTAAAACACAAGGATGGCTTTATGCTAAGTACAAGATTCAACACAAGTGGTCAACTCCATATTACCCTAGGGTAACAAATAAGCTGAAGCATCCAAAAAGTCTTTGATCAAGATCCTTAAGAAGTTGGTTAGTAAGATCAATCGTGACTGGTATATCCAACTTTATCCAGCCTTGTGGGCCTATCATACTAGTGTGCAAACTCCTACAAGTGCTTCTCTGTATGTCTTGGTCTATGGGACTAAGGTAATTTTTCCATTCAAGTTAGAGGTTCCTTCATTACACATATTGTTGCAAGATGCCTCGATCGATGATGAGTATCACTTTGATCATTTGTGCCAATTGAAGTTGTTGGATGAAAAGCGCATTCATACCTTAGAGCATCTTTGAGCCTATCAGAATAGGCTCAAGTGATCTTATTCCAAGAAAATTTACAATCATTCTTTTGAGATTGGGGACCTTGTCCTCAAGGAAAACCAAAATAACACCAATGCTCGTTCAAATATGAAAGGTAAGTTTTAGCCCAATTTGTTAGGTCCCTTTGTCATAACGACCAAGTTTGTATCAAGGGATTATCATTTAGCTTCTTTAGATGGTAAAGAACTTAAAGAACCAATGAACATAATGCATCTAAAGAGATACTATACATGACTCTACATTCTCATATTATATTTAGCTTAGTTTTCATATTGCATTTGGTTTTCTTGTTCATACTGCATGATTACCTATCATATTTTGCATGGTTTGCCTGACATTCTATTCCATTTGCATTTTGCTTGTCATATCATTGCATTGTTGCTTGACCATATTTGCATGACTGCTTGATCATATAGATTTTTGGGACTTCGTGAGGATGGCAAGTGATGAAACCTAGTTAGGTCTTAGATCACATGCATTGCACTCATACTAGGGCTATGATGCCTATAAAATCCCCAACCTAGGGCCCATATTCATGCATTTTCATCTTTGCATTTCATCCATCTCTTCTTCTTCTCTTTTCTTCTCTTATATCCCTTGACCTTGAAAGTATAAAATGATCATAAATTTCTCTCAAGTAAGGATATAGTCTTTTTCCTTTGTCCTTGAAATTTTAGTCATTTCTTATCTTCCCCAAGACAAAGGATGTACGTTCCTTCTTCTCTTTGCTTTTATTTTTGCTTTTACTCACACCTTCTCCTTCTTGATATTTCACCTATTAAAGGGTCCTCGTAGGATAGGATAGATACCGCATGAATATCATTTATGGTGCTCATACGACCACTGACTATCTTACACACACCTCTTAGCTCTTGAAATTTTACTAAGGATGCACACACACACTATATTTCACTTATTGATTATCTCTTTCTTCTAACACACACACACACACACTCACACTACTTTGTTGTGCTTTACTTTCCTCATACATATTTTGCACACACCACACCCCTATCGGGTGGTACTCATCTTGGCAAAATCAATCACATCTCTTCACCCCATATAGGATAGCTTCATGGCCACACACGAGGGACAACCTCCATATCGATCATTTGTGAGCATACATCCTAGTGGGTACCTCTTCATTTCTAGCCACTAGCGAGCACCACACCCATGGTGGGTATCACTCCACATTCAACCATATTCATGAGCATAACACCCTTACAGGATAACTTCATGGTCACCAGTGAGGGGTAGCCTCCATTCAATCATTTTCGAGCATACATCCTTACAAGGTTTTGCTCCTATTTTCTTTTCTTTGTGTCTTTCATTTGTTGACCTTCTAGAGCTTTGATTTTTTCTTCTTCATTCTCCTTCTATTTTATTTATTTTTATTTCTTTCTTTTGTTTTTGTTCATCCATGCATTTCATTTTGCATCCATTTTATATTGCATCTAGTTAGATTCACTCATGCATCTCATTTAGTTAGATTTGTTGTGCATTGCATTCATTATGTTTGTGATCATCATAAAAAAAAAACAAAAAAAATGCAAGTCCAATCTAATCTAAAGTTAGTTCCTTCTCTAGAGTCTTTCTTCTTCTTGTGTGATGAAAATAAATTTATTTTCATCCCCTCTCTCTCTCTCTCTCCTTTTTTTTCCTCTATTTTGTTTACACTTTTGCTTTGTCTCCCTCTATTTTCTCTATTTCTTCTGCATCAACCTTTTTGAGTTTCCCCAGGAATCTTGCATTCCTTCCAAAACTCGAGGGGGCATCCTAGCCTAAGAGGCATTAAAGTCCCTAATACCTCATTTTACGTGTAAAATATTCAAGTGTCTAGAATGACACCATTTTTGCACCACCCCTTTCTTCTAATCCATATACCCCTTTTTGTGTTCATCGTCTCTCACCCATAGGTGTCTACATATTTCTTTGATGCATTTATTAGGCCATAAATGCATCAAAGAGGGGGAAAATGTAGACATGGAAAATTGACCCACCCAAGTGAGTCAATCTTCCTAGAACCCTTGGGAGGGCCCTCAAAATTGTCCAAGCACAAGTTTAGGCCTCTCTTCCCCCCCTTCCTTTTTTCCCTAGTTTTATCGAAATCATGGTCGGCCCTTATGGGGCATAATTTTGGCAAGTTAGGATTTTCTCTTAGAAAACCCTATTGTTTTGGGCCAACCCTCAAGACATAGGCCCTCCCTTAGGCTTTCCCACTATTTTGACCTCCAAACATCTTATAAATAGAGGGTTTGGAATCTTTGGATCATCTTTTTCCCCTAGAGTTTTTTATAAGTAACCTTTGATATTCTAAGAGGTGTGATTTCAAGTGCTCTTTGGCTAATTATTATTTTGGCAAGCAAGTCTTATAACAAGATCAAGTGTTATTTGGTGTTTTGCTATTGTTCTATTGCTAATTTTTCACTCTTGGTGGATAAGTGTGGGAGCCTTGAGGAGGAATTTGCTATTTTTGTGGAGGACTCAATTATTTTGTCTATTATTTCATTATCACCAGGTTTATTCTTTTATTTTGGTGTTTCTAAATTTGTTTATTTCACATTTTACATTTAAAATCACATCCATTTGTCATTTTTGTACTTTTATCCTAAAATTGTGGTTGCCCCTTACAGGGTGCAATTTTGGTAGAACCTAAAATCATGATCACCCCTTATAGGGTACAATTTTAGTTTTACAAGGTTTGGGGGTAAGGTTTCACTCCCAAAATCTTATTTTCACTTGCATGTTCTATTTAGGTTATAGCACTATTATCTGCATCCTATTTTTTTCATTGTTTCATTTCATTGCATCTTGTCTTGTTTGTTTTCCAAAAAGGTCAACAATCACTTTTGTTTTTAAATAGTCAGCTAAAAGGACCAAGGGGGCTTGAATGCTACACCTCTAAGCTTAGTCATACAATGATCTAATTAGGCCCCCAAATTTTGATCAATTTTTCTAGTGTTTTGTGAAGCTATTTTACAAGTTTGAAGATGCTTGGATATTCTGAAAACAAGTAAAAGTTGAGGTCAACTGCAAGATTAGATAAGTACTCTAAGTTAAATATCTTAGGCTATTTTCTATTTTATTTGTCCATTTTTATTAAAAACTTAGATATTAAATAAAAGAGAAAATATCCTGCTCATATTCTAGGTATTTGAAATAGAAAAGCATATAGTTTGCATTCTAGGGTTAATTTTATTTGTTACTTCTGCTCATGATTCACGTTTGAGAGTTCGTTGTGAAGTTCCATTGTATGATGGATCTAGGAACCCTGATGTCTTGAATAGTTGGATTCTTGACATGAGTTCATGGTTTGCTTTTTCTCAACTTTTAGAAGTGATGTAGTGCCTTATGCTAAGCTTAAACTTTCTGGCTTAGCCAAAGTACTTGTGGAACGAAAATGAGGACAAGAACTCACCACATGGGATGAGCTTGTACAATGTCTTAAAACCAATTTCTATCCTTCAAATTATTCTAGAGAATTGGTTATCAAATGGTTTCGTTTTCGCCAAGGTACTAATATGTCTATACAAGAATATATTTTCCAATTTAACAGGTTCAGAATACTTGTGAATGTGGAGGATGATGTTCCAGGTTTGATTCTCAAGTTTCAAAGTGGCTTGTTAGAACATTTGTACAGGGAACTAATGTTTGTTTCTATGGAAACATTGGATCAAGTTTTCAATCAGGCGCAGCTTGCGGAGGACAAGTTTAAGGTGCAATCGCAGGCATTCCGCACACCTGTTACTCAAGTGGTTGGAAACTCATCAAAAGGGAATAATTCTTTCTCTCAAAAGAAGAGTTTAGTGATTACTACTCAAGAGGAGGATGCTTCCAAGGGTCCCCTTGAGTCTGTAGGAGAGAGTAGAGTATATACGGAATTACGAGGTAAGCTTAATGAAGTTACCTTAGTAAATGTAAGTTCTTCAGATGGAGCTCGTGATGCTTTTTTCATCACTCGAGCCCACTTACTTCACAACTTTGCAACTGATTGTATAGTGGACAATGGCTCGCAGAAAAATCTAATTGCGAGGTCCATTGTCGAGCGTTTAAAGTTACCTATGGAGCCTCATCCTCAACCTTATTCTTTGGGTTGGAAGGATAGTGGAAGAGGCTCAGAAATCACTCACACTTGCACTTTAAAATTTGCACTTGGCCCACATTTCATAGATCAAGTCACTTGTGATGTGACTCCTATGGATTGTTGTGGGATTTTGCTTGGACAACCTTTTCAGTATGATAGGAGATCTGTTTATGATGCTTTTAAAAGAACCTACACACTTCAAAAATATGGTAAGGTATTTCTCATTAAGAGCACCAACACTCCTAATATCATTCTAAGTTCCAAGCAAACGAAAAGAGTAATTAAGAAAGGTGGTGATGTTGCTCTAATTTTCATTTGCTCTCAAAACACTTCTACATCTACATCCATTACAAAGCAACACTCTTCAATGGATAAAATATTGCAAAGTTATTCACACATATTTCAGGAGCCAAAGTCTCTTCCTCCAATTCGCACAATTAATCACAGCATTGAAATAGTTCCAGGTTCTTCTCTTCCTAATGCTCCCATGTATAGACAATCTATTTTGCAAAATGAAGAAATAAAAAAGCAAATAGAAGATTTGTTGTCTAAGGGTTTCATTAAGGAAAGTACTTCTGCTTGTGCATCACCTATTTTGTTAGTTCTTAAGAAAGATGGCACTTGGAGATTATGCATTGATTTTCGTGCATTGAACAGAATTTCTGTGAAGAATAGATATCCCTTACCCCGCATTGATGATTTATTAGATCAGCTTCAAGGAGCTAAGTTCTTTTCAAAAATAGATCTCAAAAGTGGATATCATCAAGTGCGTATCCAAGCTGAGGATACATGGAAGACTGCTTTCAAGACGAAGATGGGCCTCTTTGAATGGTTGGTCATGCCCTTCGGTCTTACTAATGCTCCTACAACCTTCATGAGGTTGATGAATGATGTATTTCGTGAAGTCATTGACAAATTTGTCATTATATATCTTGATGATATATTGATTTTCTCAAAAACTTGGGAGGAACACCTTAGGCATATCCAAAAAACCCTTGATCTTCTTGCGAAGAATCAATTATATGCCAACTCTTCCAAGTGTTCTTTTGGCAATACTTCGGTTTCTTACCTTGGCTATGTGATTAGTGAGAGTGGCATTCGGGTAGATCCCCTTAAAGTTGATGTTTTGCTTAAGTGGTCCCCTCCTACAACTCTCACTGAGTTAAGGAGTTTCCTAGGACTTGCGAACTTTTATCGCAAGTTCATTCCTCAATATTCCACCCTTGCAGCTCCATTGCATTATCTCACTAAGTCCAAAACTCCATTTCATTAGGAGAAAAGCCAAGAAGTTGCCTTTGAGAAACTCAAAAAGAAATTGTGTACAGCATCGGTGTTAACTTTACCTGACCTTTCTCAACCTTTTGAGATTGAAACAGATGCCTCTAAAGTTGCCTTAGGAGTTGTGCTCAAACAGAATGGTCATCCAATAGCTTATCATTCAGAAAATTTTTCTGCTGCTAAGTTGAACTATTCAACATATGACAAGGAGTTGTATGCCTTAGTTCAAGCAATTAAGTACTCGGAGACACTATCTTTTGGGAAAAGATACAGTAGTACACACCGATCATATGCCTCTCAAGTTTTTACAATCTCAAAGTAAAATTGAAGAATCAAGACATATGAAGTGGGCCTCTTACCTCCAACAATTTCACTTGGTGATCAAGTACAAAAAGGGGAAGAGTAATACAGTTGCTGATTGTTTGAGTAGGCCTCCATCCGCTCTTGCCTTAATAGTCATGTCCACTTCACACTTGGGATTTTAGACTTGACCTAATCAGTATTCTCAGGATCCTGATTTTGGAAAAATATTTGAGCAAGTGAGTAAGCCTTCTTCTTCCAATTTGTGTCCTTTCCAAGATTTCTACATCAAAGAAGGACTTCTCTACAAATTGGACAAGGTTTGTGTTCCTTGTGAACCTAGAGTGTCGCTTCTTAAGGAAGCTCATTCTACACTTTATGGTGGTCACTTTGGGAAACATAAAACACTTCATCATTTGCAACGATTTTTCTATTGGCCAAAATGCAGAGGGATGTGTTGAGATTTCTCAAGCAGTGTGCAATTTGTTTTCGCTCAAAACCAGCTAATAAAAAGTTTGGCTTAGGCATGCCTTTGCCCATTCCTTCCCGTCCTTGGGAAAGCATTTCCATGGACTTGGTTAGTGGTTTTCCTATGACAGTGCGCCAACATGATTGTGTGTTCGTGGTGGTTTATAGATTCAGCAAAATGGCTAAGTTCATTCCATGCCGCAAGACAAGTTCTGCATCAGAATTAGCTCAATTTTTCTTTGATAGCATTTGGCGTTCCTTTGGTCTACCTACCAGCATTATCTTGGATCGTGATTCACGCTTTGTGGGTCACTTTTGGCATTCTTTATGGAATATTTTAGGAGTTTCCCTTAACTTCTCTATCGCCTATCATCCGCAGTCCGATGGGCAGACCGAAGTGGTAAACCGTACACTTGTGCAAAGTTTGTGAATCTATCATCACGCTTCACCAGCAAAGTGGGACTTGAGTCTCACGCATATTGAACATGCCTATAATAGGGCCCTACACTCTTCTACAGGTCATTCACCCTTTGAATTTTGTATGGGATTTCAGCCCTTGGCACCTTATGAGTTACCTTTATCTTTGCCTTCTCTTGTCACTTCACATCTTCTGAAGGAGCAAGACAAGGCACACTCATTTGTTCAACACTTGCATAATCTTCAATCAAAGGTGGTTGAGATTTTGCAAAAGACACAGCAGCAGCGAGAAAAAGGCCATGGATTGACATCGAATTCCTCATCCTTTTCAGGTTGGTGATAAAGTTTGGTTGCATCTTGACAAGTGGCGTTTCACTGATAAGACTCATAGCAAAATCAAACCAATTTGCTATGGGCCTTACACTATTCTTTAGCAGGTGTCCGAGAATGCTTTTCGCCTTGATCTTCCCGCACACTTGGGAATTCATGACGTCGTCAATGTGGATCTCTTGAAGTTGTACTTTGACTCTACATTGGAGACTGCACCAGCTATCAGCCATCCTGTGGACGTGGTTCCTGAAGCACAGTTACCATTGGATGCAGATCAGATCTATGACACGAAGACTCGACAGAATCGTCAGGGGTCTACCACCTTATATCTTGTGGCTCGGCAAGGACAGCTGCCGCATCAGGCTCGTTGGATTTATTTTCATCAGATGTCCCGTGACTTTCCTATTCTTTTGAAAGCATTGGAGTCCAATGCTTCTATTGTGGGGAGGCATGATGAGGATTGATGTATGATCTTTCATATGACCCCTCTAGTAGTTCCTAGCTTAGGTCTTCTTAGTTTATTTCTAGCAAATTGATATTGTAAGTGAGTCTCTTTCTCACATGCACTTGTGGGCACTAGTTGTCTTCTAGAGTGTTAGTTAGCAAATGTGAACTCAAAGTAGGAAGTGTGAGCTTCAAGTTAGCTAAAATGGATCTTCTAGTTAGCAATATTAACTTAGAAGTTTACGTGCATTCTTCTTTGCACCTTTGTAGCTTTTGGGTTAAGCGTGTGAATCAAATCCATGATTTCATGGGTTGGTTATGTATTTTGGGCCATTAGTGCCTATATAATGATTTGTAAATAATAGAACTCTTAGTTGGATTTTCAATCCTTTTCACTTACCCAAAATATATAATGTTTTTGATAGCTTATTGTAGGCTTGTGTTCATCAAGTTACTCCATTATAATGGTTCTTAGTCACTCATCATGAATATGAGGAAGATAAGTATGAATTTTAAGGTATCACTATGAAGGTGCAATTAAATTAGACCAAGTTAATATGCTTGAAGGATCCAACATAGACTAACTTATGACTGATGGAAGGAATTAGTGTACCCTCTCTCTAAGGATTGAGAAAGGATAATCCTAATACTAAGTTCAAGAATTCTACATTTGGGAAGAATGCTATAAATATGAGTTGACATTTATAAAAAGCATCCTCTATATTGTGTAGATCTATGAGGTAAACTCTAGTACCTATGGGACCTTGGTCTCTTCTATCCACTCAAGAAATATCTACAACATCAAAGACTCAGAATATGGTTATGCCTAGTTAATATATGTATTACATGGATACTCTTGTGAACCTTTCTAGATTTGTTTTTTTTTCTTTATCATGTTGGTTAGATTTTGGGTTATTACACATGACATTGTTCTCTACTTATTCATTCTCATTTTTAAATATTTTTTCACTACTACTTGAAGTGAACCACAACAATCACATCAATTATATTATGGTTACCCTATATGGATGATGATATTGTTTTTCCAAGGCAAGGACTCCAAATCATGGATTCTCTACCCTCTTTAGGTTTTTAGGCACTTATGGTACCATCGCTTGGAAATATCTACCACTATAGCCAAATCACAATGTGACACCTCTTAGATTTTAATATTTTAAAACTCAACACCTCCATGAATGCTATTCCCTCTCCCTCCAAGCCAAGATTTCGTATAAAATTAAGGTGTTGGTCGACCATTCTCATCAAGCACTATTTTGGTAAAGAAACTTTTTAGTGTTAGATTTATAGTATATTATATTATTTGGATCATGTAAATGTACCATATTAGTTACATATCTAGGATAGGATATTACTTTAGGGGAAAGTTATCTACTTCAAGAAATATAATAAATGCACAAGTGGCAATGTGCAAGGTGTCCCCTTGTACAACTAGGTAGAGTGTTTGCCAAGGAATCTATCTTCATATATAAAGGGCCTCATAGTAATAGATAAAATATCATCTCATATAACATCTCATATCTCCTCTCTTCATCTCATCTCTCAAGTACCCTTGTATGGAGTAAAATTTATCTCTTTAGCTAATATTAATGGAGTGATCATTTTCTCCATATTGCATTTATTTTTTCATTTCTATTTATAGCATATTTCAATCATATTGTTATTTCACTTTATTTCATATTTCTTATATTTCATTGGGACCTGTGTTAGATATGTCCACTGCATATATCCTCAAAAGCTAACAATGGTATCAGAGCCATGGTGCTTCGATATAGGAGGAAGTACATCCATAATAAAAGAAGTCCAATAGGTCAAGAGGAATAGGGAAGTTATTATTACTACTATTGACCTACATATTTGCACATCGTATCTACCATTGAGTTTCATTACATGAAAAGGATACCATTAGGATTAATTGATAGAAAAAGCCTTAGTAGTCAACAATATTAGAAAAATGAAGACTAAAATAAATCTCAATTGTAAAAAATATGAGATTGCATCTGGCTAGGACATTTCCACAAAGTTGCTAGAAAACTTGTGAATACTAGGACTTGCTATTCAAGTCACTAGTTTTACAAATAAAATAGTGAAGATTATTATCTCCAAAATTTCAAATGCTTACATTCCATTTTGAAATGGCTTGTTGCAGGAAAAGGATATTCAAGAAAAATTTGGGAAGCTTCCTACAAGAGAGTTAGGAAGAACATCTTCAAGAATGATTCCATCACTTACAGTAGTAAATTAGAAGACTAAATATTTCAAAGACCTTAAGAAAGGTCCAATTACAATAGCTACAATCCTACAAATTACAAAATTAAAGAAAATTTTGCAATAACCTTATAGCATACTCAAGGAAGAAGAGACTCCAGAAGTTGAGTCATAGGAGGAGATAGGATATTGGTGATCTCCATTCAATATCAATACCTACATAGTGAAAAAGAATCCCAAAATAAGAAAATACCAAATAAGCCTAGAAGAAGAATAGGCCATAAAAGCCTTTTATCTGAAGAAAACTTTAGATAAGGAGTTATGTTTTAGAAGATAAATTCATGATTCAGAAGAATACTCCAAAGAAGAGTCAAATAAATAGGAGATTGGTGATATCCTTTACTAATTAAAAAACTCTTTTAGAAGAATATAAAGAGATCCAATGTATATCTCATTGAAGAAATTCCATTTTAGGAAGAAAGAGAAGGAATAGGAGAATTTCATTCAAATCCAGAAACAACATAATCAGAGATCCGAGGAGAATATCTCCTCACCAATACTTATAGAAATAGAAGGTTGAAGAAAAGGTCTTGGGTGGAAGACCAGAGAAGCTTCAAGATATAAGACCTTGGAGAGGTCTCAAGGATAAAAATAAATGCTTGGAGAGCCTTGTTGCAAAGCTCACAAAAGTGTCTTCAAAAGAGTTCCTAGGATAACTCGTTGTAGAATTCCACTACTAAGGAAAATTTCCTAATAGTGAAGGACTTGGAACAATTATCGCCATCTGATAATAAGCCCAAGAGAAGAAGAATTTGATAAGGATTATAAAATATCATAAGAAGAATTTTGGTGAGGAGTACCAAATCCCTGAATAAGAAATGAGTGAAAAACTCAAGAAAAATATAATATTGAGAAGAAGAAGATCCTATTTGAAGTCAAAATTTGACAAGAATATTAAAGGAAGATTAAAAAAAAATAAGCCTACCAAATCCAGGAGATTTGGAGATTACCTCTCATAGACTTCCTAGGATTAGTTTAGAGAAAGGAGTTATTTGAATCTACAATAGAAAGTAGATGATCACTATAAGGATTAAGTAGCCAAATCTATGGCTCAATATAGAAAGTTTGAGGCTAGAGATTGATGAAGGAAAAAGTTATTCAGTATAGCCAACAAAGAAGCTATGTATCCATATACTACAAGGTATAAACTTTGTGAATCATAAGCACCAAGATCTACATCATCTATAGAAGCCATAAAAAATGGTAAGCAACTAACGTGAAACTAGTTGAACTTCAAATTAGGGTTCGTTATCAAATTCCATTAAGCACTGTATTTGGATTAAAATTTGTAGAAGAATAGATTGCATTATAGTCTTAAAGAAAATGCAAAAAGGGAGAGTTTATTTTAAGGATTATTTGCACATTAATTTGGAGTTGAATATATTTTACAATTATAACCATCTATCAACTACCTATCATCTACTTTGGAAAAAGAAAACAAGACTAGATCCTACACTTTATTTGTAGTGAAAATTTATAGAATACTTATTAAGGGTTAATTAAAGTTTACTCTTAAAAGTTGTAGGGATTATTAAGTGCATCTAATTATTTTGATAGTTCATTTACTGGAGCAATAAGGTAAGATTATTGTTATCATTAAAAAATACATTGGCACTGTACTAGTTGATCTATAACTAGTTACTCTCAAAAAGGTTAGTTTGTGTTTGTTGATTGTTAAGGATCAAGAGAAAAAAAAACAAAAGATTAATCAAAGTGTTTAGAGAAACTATTTGGTGCACATAAATTGCAACATTTTTTGTCCCAAAGAAACCACAAAAATTCATATCAGATTCCTCCAAGGTGTAGAGAAGAAATCCACCATTAAAATCAGCAAGATAAGCTTCAAATCGAGACTTGGTGAGTCTCAAGATTCAAATTGCACCAAAAAGGGGTGTAGAAATTAATTCTACAAAAAATGAGGAAGCTTCTATCTACGTGGGTACAAGCTTGGGTTAATTAGAAAAATATCCGATCAAAAAGGTGAAAGGTATCTAATCAAAAGACAACCTCAAAATCTTCCATTTTCTTCAAGAAAGCTACCATAAAAATAAGGAAAATCAAATCTGCAAAAGGAGTGTAATAAGGGAATTATTATATACAAAATATATTATAAATTTGTGCACCAGTCTAATCTATTCTACATAGGAATTAGGACAGAGTTTAAAGTGCCTCAAAGGTACACTATTCACAAGGTGCAATAGCTAAAGGTAGATGAAAATTAGCACACTCCAAGCAATGCAAAGAAGCCTTCCGAAATATTCATATCCTCTACATCTTGGACATCCAAATTTGTAATAAATTAAAACATAATATAAGTCAAGACGAAGTATTATATTCAAGGGTAAAATAAGAGCATAACAGGCTTGGAAAAGAAGAAAAGAAAGGTGCAAGAGACTATATTCGATGCATGACCAAGGAGAAATCTATACCATTATTGAAGGTTCACCAAAGCTCCATCAAAGCATCGGTCGTCACTCCAACTAGAAGCAACTCATAAGCAAGCACCATTGAACAAAGGAAGAGCCATGAATATTACAACATTTAAAGGTTTCTTTTAAAGGTACATTAAATAAGAATTAGGGAAATATCCCATGCATAAGGAGGAATTGATACTTGTCACTTGAAAAGAAATTTTAACATTCACTACATGAGTGCATATATTTCACACATTCGAGAAAAGCAAGAAAGGTGGTACATTAGAATCTTGGTAGCACTTCATTGCGAAATATTGCAGACTCCTCTTTGAAATTGGGTGGAATTAATCCACTTTATGTATCAAGTGAGCATATGGTCAAATGGGTATGCTTGTCCATGTGAGGCAGGTGTCACCATTTTTCATAACCTTGACATGCATTGGAGGGGGAATAATATCCAATTTGGGCCTCCAATTTGCAACTTGGCATGGGATTTATGCGTCCTTAGACCGAAATACTTCAATGGGCAGGGTAAATGGCATAATTTGAGTGTCATTGGTCTCGCCTTTGACTTTTTAAGGGTCCAAGGCCATGGTTGTCCCATCCAAATATGGTTGCTGGTGGTCATCTCTGGGTGGCACAACCATAAACTATGGTCGTCCTGGGGTGGTATGACCATGCCTACATGGCCCAAAACTTCCCAAAAGTGGGGTAGAACCTCCCAAAAGTGATTAGACCAATATTTAACCTTTGAGGGTTGCCCAAGGGGACCATATGGTGTCGATTAAAATGTGTCTTGGTAGTCTAATTAGATTGATAGGATTTTAGTGTGTATAAATACCCCTTTTTGGGATGCATTGTGTGCAGCACAACATGGAGTAAAAAAATAGATGACTAAAATATCAAATTATTAATAATATTCAGTAACCTAACAAAATTTAAATGCCCCAATTATGGAAAGATCATCCATCCTTGAATCCTTGCTTTTGATGAGTTAAGGAACTTGATTCAAGTACAACCTTATACATACCGATGTTCCCAGAGTCCTATCCCATCACGTCATTTGATTCCTTGGAAGTCGGTCTTTAGTTTAAGCTTACATAGAAGTATAAAATGCATGGAACTTTTTGGTGTATTCTACTCTACATTTTTTATATTCTCCTAGTGATGAAAACAACATAAAATTAGCTTCTAGGGACTGACGCATGGAGATCATCAGCACTGTTATTGCGTTGCCATAAATTATTTTACCCAAGCGGAATTGATCATTTTATGGCCACCATTATTTGGAAATTTGGTTCGCTTTTGAAATTCGGACGTTTATCAAACGAGAAATTGGATGTGACAGATCTAGATGAAACGCACTCTTATTAGAATTTTTATTCGCTTACCCACTAAAGATTAAATTAGTGCACATCCGTATAAGCCATCAGTGTCCGTAGCAAATGTGTCCATGCATGCACCCTAACAAGCGGAAAGAAAACCGGTCGTTAATTGACACTCAAGCACCCGAAATTACGTGTTGCTAATATGTTTCAGTGGGTCTAATTGAAAACCTGAATAGGAGGTCCAATTTTGTGCTAAGTTGTATTGCACATTTTAAAATATTAAATTTTTTAATAAAAGGTCTCGAACCATTCGAGTTCTGTAATAGGGCACACATCATACTCCGATGTGTTTCAAATGCGACCTCTAATACTGTAAACAATAAATAACACTTCCTAACTTTTAGTGAATCGAGAGAGACACGTTCTCTATGGTCAATATCCAATAATTCTAGAAACCTCATATTCCCACCCTCCCTCCCAATATCCCCGTCAGCCAACTGATTGATGAAATACGGAAAACTTTATCGTCCAGATTTTCGTACATTTCCGTGGTTTTGATGACATAAGAATGATTCAAACGTACTTTAGATGGTACAGCATTAGGTTCTTGTCGGAAGGGGTCACAGAGATTCCAGATGTTGTGGGTTACTTTAAAGGCTAGGATAAAAGATGAAATTTTCATCAGATTAGATAAAAGGCCTGATGTCTTTGAATCAAATTTTATAGTAAGTTTTAGGTTTTGTTTTGAAAGGCTGATAGTTCGATTGAGGATGGCTGAGAAGATTGTTATGCGTCCATTCCCTTAATTGGAGGATTAATGGTGATGATGAGATATAAACCTATCCCTCACAGGAATGTGGGATTAGCAGATGTTTAAAATTGTTCAAACAAACAAAATTATTTTATTTTATGGGAGTAGCGGAGAATTTCACAGATTCGATTAGATGATCTGAGAAGAGCTTTCATTCATTAAAGTTGTACCCCACTTTTTATAGTCTCAATTTTAAGGCCATTGTTTCACTGTGTAGACGACAATGCAATAGCGCTATTGTGAGCGTTATGCAGTTAAACTTTTGTCTTACTAGGCAATTTGACTACATTATTTTTATATAATGTTAAATAGAAATATAAAATGGAAAACATTCTCACAAATAAGAAAACAGTGAAAAGTTTTTGTTAGTGGAGAACATCGTGATCATGGCATTGCAATATTTTAATTTACCATGGTGGAATTGCTTACACTTGCATGCCATTATTTGAAAAAAAATCATTAGATTTTGAAATTCCAACTTATATGAAACAAGAAATTCGAAGTGACAGATCTAGATCAAGGGCGTTCTTATCAGTGATTCTTCTTCGCTCCATTAAAATATTGTGAACCTGCAGAAGCGTAAACCTCTTGGATTCTTCATCGTCCATATTAATGGCCATGACAGACCCATGGGCCCAACAAACAAAAGTAAGCAATCTTGTTCCACTATGTTACTGCCACCGGCATTTGAATTTATCTACTACTAATTTGTATAGTATACTCAGCGAGCACTAGAAAGAAAATAAAAATATTATTTCAACATTAAGAGACATCATGATCTTCGTGGTCAAGATCCCAATAATTCCACAAATGACATATATCATGCTTGTTTCCAATATCCCAGTCAGTCCACTACTTTATGGAAGACGAAGAATCTATGATCCTCATTTTCGTACAATTCCGTGGGTTTTACATAAGAATTTGTAATTCTTAAAAAACCCTTGCTAAAAATAAAAGGATCTATTTTATTGCAATTTAGGGTTTGGTCATCATTGAAAATCAAGAATCATCCTAGGGTTAGTCTATTAGCTTTTGAAGCTATATACTCAAAGGAAATGGAATCACAAATAATGAAATAAGCAAGCAATGATATAACTATGATAATGAAAATCTAACAAGAATGTAAATAGCATGAGAAATTTTTGAAATAACTCATGAAATAGCCATTAATATAATCTCACAAAAATGGTACAATGCTTTGTAAGTATCAAGTAAGCATCACATAACTCAAGGCTATAACATGTATAAATAGCCTTTCTACAATGACTCTTGGATGGCTGACTCTTCCATACCTTGCGAATCTTGGATCTCTTTTGCACACATATGGAGCTCTATTTGATGTACACTTGTAATATGACTCTTCACTATATTTTCCTAATCTATGGACACATGTACACATGGACTAATGTGCACATTTACATTATTGAATATTATGCACACTTGTGCATTTATTACATTGCATAAAGTAAAGACTAAACCTAATCTAAGACATGTACCAAATAATATAATATATTCCAACACCCCCCCGTATTACATTATTTGGTTATTGAAGACTTTAGTCTTCAATATGGATCTTCGTCTTTTATATGTTCTTCAACTTGATCTGGTTCAATATTCAATTTATTCTTGGAGCTCATGTGTCTTTTTTGCTTTCTCCAATCTGCTACCTTCCTGTATACTTGATCAAATGAATGGTTAGTATATTTCAATATTTGTGACTTCAAGTCTAGTAAACCATTTTGAATTTCCTATTGTATGTTTATTTGCTCCTATATCCACAAATTCTTTAGCTTTGAAGATTCTAATCCTTTGAGGTTGACTTCCTCATGACTCCCTAGTATAGAGTATGATATAAAATTGATAGAGTGCTTATAATTTTATTAGTTTACCTTTTGAGTTGATTTTGTAATATTTTGGGAATGATAATAATTGACTCCTATTTCACCTTATTTCTCCTATTTGAACTATGCACTTATCAATTTGATGTATTATACCTTATAAATCCCTACTTTGGAATATTAGAAAATAATATTTGCAAAATAATTTTTAATTGTCTAAGGTAGAAACCCTTATTTCTCCTACTTAATTATTTGCAAATATAATATTCCTTGAACTAACCCTTAAGATTATGTACTTTGATTTGATTAATTTATTCTCTAAGGTTATATATATATATATACTCCAATGTAATTATAATTTTAACCTTAGGAATATGCTCCTTATTCCATTTAATTTTCTAAATCAATCTTGAATTATTTCAAATATAATGTTTACTTTCTTAGAGCTCGATGTGCGCACATCTTGAAATGACTAGTTATTCTCTCTGACGATCTTCTCCCTTTGACCAATGACTAGTTTACATTGAGTATGTTGTGTGGTTATTGAATCCAATATCTAACATATGAAGCTTGTGTATTAAATGGACTTTCGCACCTTGGAATATATTAACTCCATTGTTTGTTGTATTGGTGCAACTCAACTTGATACCAATGAACACTGTTTGATCCCTGATGCTTACCCACTATGGTTATATTGCTAGTGAATGAAGCTTAGTCTTGGCAAAGAATAATGGTGACGTAATATTTGAAATTATTTGCTCTCCTAAATATTTCTCTATAAGCTTATTCTCCATGTGAACCCACCTTGTATCCTTTGCAGTCTTGACATTTTTCAATCTCAACAATACTCCCTGACATTATTTTAAATACCATCAATCTTTCTACAACACGTTCTTCAATATAGAAAGGTTGTAACGGTCCAATTTAACATAATAATCTCCCTTGGCTCACTGGTGCTTTCTAATAATCATTCTCCTCGACCATGTAGACCCCAACGATCATTATTTCAATCAGTCTACATGGTTTGCTGAGTCCTTCAAGTTTCTTCCATGCATATGAATATAGTAGCGATCATTCCCTATGAATATATTTTTTTGCACTCCTCATTAATGTCTCCTTATGCATGAATTATGGTGGCTAATATATTGTGGTATTCTATAGTCAACTAACACCTTTCAAATTAAGGATTTTCCTCCAAAAATTTTGACTATGTTTCACCTAAATATGATGTGAAAATGGTTATGCACTTATAGCATCTTGTTTCTCCTCCAATGAATGCCCTACAATGAACTTGAAATGATACTATTACAGTCAAAATAGTTGACTAATCAATGTAACCGTTCATCGCATAACGACTGAAAATATTCACTATATCTCCTGTGCATGCTATATTTCATTGAATACAAATGTATGAACTATTTTATAAGTGCTCATTTGTTTCCTTTGATGCATGAATCAAATTAAACCCTAACGTAAAAAACTTCTCCTTTGATTAACTTTATCGGTCACCAATGATTGGGTGATGAAAATACATTGGATCTGTTTGTTCGTTGACTCTGTAATGCACTCATTATCACTTGTCCACTATCTGCTATGAAACAACTTAGTTCCTTAAATTTGTAATGTTTATATGCACTATTGCAATTTCCTTTTGTGGTGCCTCTTTCGTAATAGATATTTTTCCTCTCCAGGAGTTCCAAAAACTTTTTGATTTTCTTCGGATCAGTTTGCACTCGAATATTTTAGTGATATTATTGTAGTTTCTTCTCCAACATGGCTCTTCATGTACTGTTAGATGTAACATTTCTATTCACCAAACTGATTGACACGTTCCTTTTTTTGAAAGGATAACAACTTTCTTTCAATTCCCTCGCATGTTATCTTGTTTCTCTTGCACCACTTGTTACTTCTTTTGATTATGATAGGATTGCTTCAACACTACTCAACAATATCTACTGATGGATATTATTTGTTACAAAATGGTGAGTTACTATCAACAGTCATCTGATTTCCCTCCTGTAACATTTGCTCTAAACTTCTCCATTGGATTCACATGGCATGAAAGAAATATTTTAGATTCCCCTCATCTCATGCTTCTTACATTACCTAAAATTTCCATGGTAATAATAACAATCACCTCTTCTTGGTAGTAATAGTCGCTTGATGATTGTAATGGTCCTTCCTCTATAAATTAAATTAAATAATGATTTCCATTATGCACTATTCTACTCTCTGTTGGCATTGTGTTTTGCTCCAGAATGCTATCCACCAATATTACTGGTCAGCATAGGACACTGCTCAATATCCAATGTCTTATATTAGACACTATGGAGAGCATTGCTTCTACCTTTGAACACTATCCACTCTGCGCTAATGTATGTTGTTGTTCTAATGTTCTATGGTTGTTTCAGTGGTTGAATTTCTTTCTCTTCGATCAATGGTGCTCCAAACTCATTTTTTATGCACTTTCTAACTTTCTTACTACTATTATATTATGCAGGTTATAAGATGAACGTACTACCTCCTTGGCTTGAAGACTCTTAATTTTAAACTATTTTTGGTTGAATTTAATAGCTCTAATATGGTGCTTTTAAAGACAAAATAGATTGGTTTTAAAAAATAACCTTTATAGCACTAATGTTGCATACCTTTCATCCTCATTTGGTAGCTGATTTACTTGGTGATTTGATTCACCCTTTTACTGTCTCAATATTGTATATTTTGTAGCTTTACCTCCTTTCACATTGCTACTCTAGACTTATTAGTTTTGCAGCTCTAATTGCTGCTCAAATATCAACTTACTAATTACCCAAAAACTCTCTCAAATCTGCCTCGAAGTTCTCAAAAAACATAACTATTTCTTCTCCTTATAATATTGTCCACAAATATGATTCTTGTGGCTTCAAAAATACTTTGAATTCGTTCTCTCAAACCCTAAAACTTGTAGCTATTAGTGCTTTCCAAAATTCTGCAAATTTGCAACTTCAATTGCTGCAAAATCTTCCTTTGCTTTGTTGTCAAAGTCTCTCTCAAATCTGCCTCAAACTTGTCCAAAAATGCAACTCTCTTTTCTCTTCTTGATGCTACCCAAATTCGCAGTCCAAAACTCTTCAAATGCTGCTCAAATTTTTTTGCTTCTTCTCCTCTATCTTGCTGTCCAAGAATCTCCTCTATCTCTTTCAATTTACTATTCTGTGACCTTTCAACTTTTGCCTTGAAAATCAACAACCTCCTCCTTCTCAAACCAACCTTCAAAAATTTTGTGGTTGTCCTCAAAATTCTCAAAACTATGGCCTCTTCAATCTCCTTTCTCCTCCTTAGCTCTCACTGAATTCTATCTTCAAATTATGACCTCCTTTACTATCTTCTTCCTCAAGAATCTGAATGTCTTGAGTTCTTCAAATCCTTTCTCCAAAATTTGGCAAAATTCTTGCCAAAATATTATTCCTCTTGGGCTTGTTTTCGGATGGTGACAGTTTTCCCAAATTTTTCTTTTCAAGAGCTTCTCCTATTTGTAATATTCTACCTTGAGATTTCTTTAAATCTCCTCCAATGGCTACTCCTTCAATTCTACCACAAATTTCTCTAGCCTTCTTCCTATTCTCCAAATTCTCTTGAGACCACTCCTTGGTCTTCTTCAATCTCCCAACTATGGGAATTTTGCAATGAAATCACTTTTCTATATCTCCTAAATCTGTTGTTGCTCAATTCTGCAATAGGACTTTTATTTAGTCCTATTTTATCTCCAATATGTAATACTCTTTCTTCCAAATATGAAAATTATTCATTGGGACCTCCTTTGGATCTCTGTAACTTATTCAATCTTCAACCTCCTACTGTAAGTAGTAGATCAATTCCAAAGAAATTCTTCTTATTTATAGCAGGAAGCTTCTCAACTTTCTTTGCAACAAAAAATTAGAAGATGATAATGCAAATTATTCAAATCTAGAAATAATGAACTTCACTACTTATTAGTGGAATCAATGTCAAGTCCTAGTCTTCATGAGTTTTACTATAACTCTGTGGAAAGACTCTAGCCAAATCAATTTTCAAAATTCCTATAAATGCAATCTCCCTATCTCCTTTAAAACTCCCTTGTGGATCTGATACCATTGTTAGATTTTGAAGCTATATACTGAAAGGAAATGTAATCACAAATAATGAAATAAGAAAGTAATGGTATAGCTACGATAATGGAAATATAACAAGCATGTAAATAACATGAGAAACTTCTAAAATAACTCATGAAATAGCCATTAATAGAATATCACAAAAATGATACAAATATTTGTAAGTATCAAGTAAGCGTCACTTAACTCAAGGTTATAACAAGTATAAATAGCTTTTCTACAATGACTCTTGGATGACTATGACTCTTCCATATCTTATGACTCTTGGCTCTCCTTTGCACAATATGAAGCTCTTTTTGATGACACTTGTAATATGTCTCTTCACTATCTTTTCTTAATCTATGGATACATGTACACATGGACTAATGCACACATTTATATTATTGAATATTATGTGCACTTGTGAATTTATTACATTGCATAAAGTAAAGACTAAACCTAATCTAAGACATGTACCAAATAATGTAATATATTCCAACATAGTCCTTGCTTGCTTGCATTATTGTTTGTCTTACATTGTCCTTTCATTTCTTATATTAGACTATAGAAAGGCCAAACATAGGTGATTGCTTTAATATACACATCAAACATCTACACCCTAGACTTTGAGCGAGTCCTAAAATAATTTATGGTGAACCCTTCGATCTCCAAGCCCTCGAGTGTAGAGAATACAACACACCCCTGCATTCACCTTGACTTCCACTGGATCCAGTCGAGAATCATATGCGACAGGGGAGTTTTCCCCCTCTAAAAGTGGTATTAGAGCCACATTCAATCCAAGTAAGAAGCTTAGAGAATTGTGCTATCCAAAATATCACATAAAAGCTAGCATCAGAGAAGAACTTTGGTGTGAATTTTAAAGTGAATGTAAAAGTTACAGAATACAAGCTAATATCAAAGAGAACTATGGTGTGAATTGAAAATTGAAAATTCAAAAAAGAATTTTTAAAGGTTGAAAAAGTTGAAATATTTAGAAACAACCATTAATTGAGCTAGCAAGACTAAGAGAGAAGTGGACATAAAAATTACTAGGCTAGAATATTGAAAATTTCAAATATAGATTTCTAAGGAAAAGAGCTTGTGAATCAAGCCCATTTTGTAGGAAACAACAAAAAAAGTTTACTTGTGAATGCAAGCATTATTCAGGGGGCAATAAAAATCCATATAAGTTAATGAGCTATCCAAAAAGTGTTACCTGACAAGAAAGCACAAAAGAAGAGTGGCCAAATCCATATAAGGTGAAAAAACAATAGAATAGATAAATATAAGAAGGGAGCCACTAAAGCTACCCAAGTTGAAGAATATCTAGAGTAGAGATAAGAAGAAAGAGTTTCCTGAGTCAAGAAATATTTAGAGCAGTATAGAAATTGTTTGATTTGAGAGGAAGTCCCATTAGATATTTTTAAGAAAGGTGGAAATAAGAAAGAAGCTACCAAGGAATCTGTTTGAGAAGTAAGGAGTCATCCGAGTTGAGATATGACCATAATATTTACATGAGAGCAAATTTGTAGTTGCAGATGAGCACTACATATTTATTTGAGAATGTTGCATATTTTCTTGAGAGTAACTTTATAGCTACCTAATAAAATTGTACAAGTGAGAGCGTAGAAGGTAAATAATTCAAAAACATAACATAGGGAATATTAAGGAAATATACTAGCAGTGCAGAGACATTTTGTTTCCATACGTGTAACGTAGAAGATGTGGCACAAGAGAACTTAATATTTGGTAATAAAAATTAAGGTACAACACTCTAATATTATTTAGTGCCTAAATTGTTTTTGGGAATTATAAGGTTAAAAATTAAAATATGCTACATTATTATTATTATTTTTTATTTGGTTAGTGTGAGAAACCCCTATGATCGACACTCAAGGCTGGGCATCCCCATCCCACCATGACTAATCATAAGTGGGAGATATGAGTTTATCAATAGGGAATTTAACACACATCCACACACACATACATCGTGGTTTGAACTTTGTACCTCCTAAAGAAGATCCAAAGCTCGAACCGTTGTGCAGTCCCCCATGGGAAAAATAAGCTACATTATTAATATAAGGTGCATAACATATTTTTTAATTTTTTAAAAAATTGGAGTGATAAAGATTAATATATTTGACTATTTGAAATTTGAATTAATCAATAGATACAATTGAAGAATTGATTGATGATTTAGGAATTATAAAATCATTTTGAAATTGATTATTGAAAATTTAGAAATTAATTGATTGCTGAAGTTTCAAAGTCATAAGAATTTCTACCCCAAAAGGATTGATTGTTGAAAAATTTGAAAAGTTGTTTATGTAAATTTTGGAGAAATAAGAAGTTCTACTTCAAAGGAATATTAAATAAATCATGTCAATGATTAAAATAAACATGACATAAATCATTAGTATATTGACTCTAGGGTGAATCATTCATGTACTATGCATGAAATCAATGACAACTTATAGTTGATCTGTCACCTCAATAGCCTGTCATTGATCCACTATTGCTATAACAACCTATGGTTGATCAATCACCATCATAGTCACATATGGTTGATCCTTCATCTTAGCATCCTATGCTTGATCCATCATAGTAGCCTATGCCACCGTTGCAATAGCCTATGGTGGATCCATAATCGCTATAGTCACCTGTGGTTGATTCGTCATCTCAAAAACCTATGGTTGATCCATTGATACCTCAACAGGTTTTGGTTGATCCATAGATATCTCAACAACTCTTGGTTGATCAATCACCTTAATAACCTATGATCGATCCATCATTATTATAAAATCTTATGGTTGATCCATCATCACCTTAGTAGCCTATGGTTGATTAATCATCATTTTCACCTCAATAGCCTATGGTTGATCCACTACCACCATTGAAACAATAGTTTATGGTTAATCCATCACCTTTTCCATCTTAGTAGTTTATCATTTATCACCACTTTCACCTAAGCAACTTATGGTTGATCTATCATAACTTATACCTCAATATCCTATGGTTGCTTTCTCAGCTTAGCAACTTATTATTGATCCATCATCATTTTCACCTTAGCAATACATTAAATTACAATAATGTTACAAGTACTAGAGTTTCATGATTGAAATGATTCATAATAATGGCACATGACTTAGGCCAAGATTCAAAGTTTTAATATTGGAACGAAGAGAGGTGTTGCCATCCTCATTATGAAGTTGGAGATTTGATGGTTTCATTAGAGAAGTACCTACCAAAGGACAAGTTCAAATATGATGGGTATTCTATTGAAGAGAAGTGGGTTCATTCTCATGTTTTTGATCATGGAGCTAGACCATGGTTGGATGCTATTAGAGGAAAGCAAAAAATACCAAATAAGAATTTCAATCTAGCAATGGAGAAAGGGAAACTAATTATATTAGATTCTAAAATGGGTGCAACACAAGGTAATCTATGCTAAACTAAAAAATTTATAGGTGCTAGACTCGATTTGGATTCAATTGAAAATGGGCCCATGCTAAATGGAATTCATTGGAGTTTATGGAGATCGTGGCCCTTCTTAATATTTTTTTTTGTTTAAATTAAATTGTTCTAAGGATATGGATTACATTTTGCAAAAGGGTCCTTGGTTTTTTGGTAGAAGGGGTTTGTTTCTAAAGCACTAGACTTCAGATTTTGATCCTTACAGCCAAAACATCCTATAGGCTCTAGTTTGGGTCAGATTACCTAGACTTCCTTTGCATTTATGGTAGGAGGATATTTTTGAAGGGATTACAAAGAATTTTGGATAGCTTATAGTGATTGATCCAGCCACTACTGTGAGATCTAGGTTGATCTATGCAATATTTTGTGTTAATATCAATATGGAGAAAGATCTACCAAATACTATTGAAATTATCTCTAAATTTGGCAAGTGGTTGCAAGTCATTGAATTTGAGAATTTGTCTATCAAGTGTAATGTGTGTTTTAAATTTGGTCATGTTGGAATTTTTTGCTCTAATCATCCTAGGAAGACATAGCAGAAGCAGATTTGAAAAAATAAAAATATAGGTAAAATGATGAAAGATGATCTTAGGAAGCAAATAAATTATTGCAAGAAGATGGTGGATTAGTTATTACCTTGTTTGAAGAGGGTGATATTGTGGATGATCATATTAAGGTATGCCCTTTTGTTTCTATTCCAAGTCTTTCTATAAATGAAATTCCTACCAAAAATCCATTTGATTCATTGGAAAACCTAGATGAGGAAAAGGAGAAAATTATAAATGAGAAAATGGATAAAAATTTTGAAATTGGGGATGAAAAGACTGATGAAGTGCTAGGAAAATAAATTATAACACCAAATATTAACAAATAAGAAAAGGAAATATGATGCCCCATGGATCTGGCCAAAAGATATTATCACTAAAGGGGAATAAAAGTCTAACTACATCCAAAATAACAAGGAATAGTAAGAAGACTAGAATTGATGTAGGGGGAGAATCTAAACCACCTAGAAAAACTTTAAATAATTTTTTTTATAGAAATAAACAATTATGAATGTGGCTAATGGAACCCAAAATATTCTTAATCTAAGCGAGAAGAATCAAATCGCTAGATCTAATAAATAAAGGTCATTTTTATAATGTAAGGGGTATCAATGCCCCTTCAAAGCATCATTTCATGTATCTAACAATTTATTGCATTTCCTAAGCTTTTACTGTAGTATGGTGAGGAGAATTATCAAATAGATAATCCAAAGGGTACGGATCCAACTTTTATAAATCAGTCTAAGGATGGGGATCAAAATATTGCAAAGGCCATGGTGTAGGAAGAGGTTCATGTTAAGGAGCCTAGGGTTTCTAAAGGTGATACTAAAATATTTATTACTACAACTAGTTTAGGTACCAATCTAATATTCTTGGATGATCTGGCCTCCTTAGTATGATGTAATACCAAATACTTCAATGGGCTCATTGATCAAATTCAAGAGTTTGTAATGGATACCAAAATCAAGTTGATCACCTTGGCCAAGAAGGAAGAACACATGGCTACAACTATATGCATGCTGAAAGGACAACACTTGGAATGAATGTTTTGTGTCATATTGGGTTGGTCAATATGGTGTTTAGTCTATTTGGTTTTGTTAATGGTGTTTAGTTTCTTGCATCAATGTTTTGCTACAATCTTGGTCTTAATTTGTTTAGTGGTGTTGGTGTTATATTTGTGTCTAAGTCTATAATAGATAGTCTTATATAGTTAAGGATATATGGGATAGTTCATGTAGTTTAATATGGGTTGTATCCTTGAATAGGAGGACCTATGTATTGTCCCATTTTGCATTAAAAAAGGCATATATGTGTTGTGTGACAATGTAAAAGGGTTGGGGCCCTTTCAAAAATCCCTTCTTCCAACCTTATCAAAAAAATATTGAATCTAGGGCAAGTAGGAATATGATTGAAAATAAACAATGGTTTATGACTTTTCACGAAAAATGTAGAAACCTATTGTCATAGCTAACAATATGATATATGAGGTCAAAGGAGTAGGAGATATCTTAATCAATACAAAAAGACACAATTTATAATGTATTGTATGTGCCTATATTGATTATTAATCTACTCTCGATATCTCAAGTAATGGATCAAAATGTAGCTGTTAAGTTCAAAAATATTAACAAAAAAAAAAATGTCTTATTACCCAAACTTTCATGGGAATCTACAGTTTGTTCAAAATGTCTTGTAGGAAAACATCATAGAATACCATTTGAACTTAGTAAATACAAATCTCAAGAGCCACTAGAATTTATATATATATATATATATATATATATATATATATATATATATATATATATATATATATATATATATATATATATATATATATATATATATATATATATATATATATATATATATATATATATATATATATATATATATATATATATATATATATTTATGTGGACCAATGAATACTACTAGCCTTGGAGGACATGGATATTTTCAACTATTTGTTGATGATTATTCTAGAAAAAATATGGGTATATTTTTTGAAAATTTGAAGCCTTTAGTTGCTTTAAACAATTCAAGAAACTAGTGGAAACAAAAACATGAAAATCAATCAAGAATATTCACTCAGATAGAGGTGGTGATTTTTTATCAAAAGAGTTTGAATCATTTCTAAGGTCAAATGGTATAAAGAGGTAACTCACTACAACCTATTCACCTAAACAAAATGGTATAGCAAAAAGAAAAAAATTGCACTATTATGAAATTGTATGTTGCATGCTAAAAGAAGCACATATTGTTCAAAAATATTGGGTAAAAGTTGTTAAATATACAATATACATACAAAATGGATCACCTAAAAAAATACTCAAAAATATTACTCTTGAAGAAGCATTGTTGGGATGGAAAACTTCAATAGAACACCTAAGAATGTTTGGATGTAAGGCTTATTTGCATGTTACAAAAGAAAAAATGACAAAATTGGATGACACAACCATATGTAGGATATTTCTTGGTTATGACGATGATTCAATAGGGTATAGAATAATTGATCAAATCACAAATAAAATGTATGTGAGTAGAGATGTAGTTTTTAATGAAGAAAATTCATCAAGTGAAGAATTATAATAATAAATATTCAATGAGCCAACTAAAAACTTAGAATTCATAATGACACCTCAAAGAAAAAAGGCAAAATGGTACATAAAAACACTCAAAGATTCAAAATTGGAATAACTTCTAGATATTACCACCACAAGACCTCAAAATCATAGCATGAAAAGAACAAACATGGGATTAATGAGCTTAATAATAGAACCTGCCACTACACAAGCTACCATACGACAACCAGAATGGAAAACAACCATGGAATCATAATATGTATAATTAATGAAGAATAAAACATGGGATTTAGTTGATCTATCAAAAGGGAAGAGATAAATAGGATGTAAATGAATTTATAAAAAAAATACAAAGTAGATGGTTCTATTGACAAATACAAGGCACGATTAATTACAAAAGGATATACTTAAATAGAAGGAATTTACTATGAATAAACTTTGACACCCGCAACAAGAATGACTACTATCTGAACAATTTGACCATTAGTAGCATGACTTGGATAGAAACTTCATCAAATGGATGTTAAAAGTGCATTTCTTAATGGTGATCATGAAGAAGAGGTATATATGATTCAACCATAAGGTTTTATTATCAAAGGAGAAGAATAGCAGGTTTGTAACTTAAGCAAATCTCCATGTAGATTAAAACAAGCAGCAAGAGCACAATACATTAAGATTAATGATCATCTGCTACAACACAATTTTAAATGAAGTACATCAAATTTAAATCTTTATACAAAGAAGTTTGGATCAAAAAGTATAATTTGTGTAGTATATGTTGATGATATATTAATTATAGGAAGCTCAAAGATTTTGAAAAATGAAGTAAAAAAGTATTTGGAAAAGGATTTTGAGATGACAAATCTAGGATTACTACATTATTGTCTTGGTTTAGAAATTTATCAAAATAATAATAGCATCACGATATTCCAAACAAAGTATGAAAAATCATTACTTGGAAATATAGAAGGATTAATTGTAAACCAAAAGGCACACCTATGGAGTAAGGATTGAAGCTATCAAGATATGATAAGACATCACTTGTTTTTGCTACTATATATCAATAGTTAATTGAAAGTCTTTTATACTTAACAAATACTAGGCCTGATATTGTTTTTGCTGTAAATTATCTCTATAACTCTATGCAAGAACCTAGAGAAAGTCATTGGCAAGCTAAAGATATTGCAATATATCAACAAAACTATAGAATATGGATTGAGATACAAAAGAAATAATAATTTTTTCTTATATGGATATTTAGATTCTAAATATGTTGGATCTATAGATGATAGTGTAGACACCTAAAACGTGTCATGCTTAGGGGAGCTACTCACATAGACACATTCATAAGATCAGATGACATAATATTGGACTTTCCAAGCATCAACAAGTGGTTCTCACCACTCATTTGGGGCCTTTTCAAGCCATCCAAGCCTAGCCGCTCAAGCCAAGAGTGACCAGATCCTAGCCGCTCAAGCCTAGAGCGGCCAGACCTTAGCCACTGCAGATGACAATGGCCAGATCTTAGTCACTGCAGATGACAGTGGCTAAACCATAAAAGTAGTTTTGCCGACAAACAGGCCTAATCACGGGCAGAAGTGGTAGTCTGCATGCAATAAAGGTGAGCGGGAGTAACTTTGCATTCCTTTTCATGACCAATTCACATAGGAGACTTGAGTTTGCATTTAGACTTTAGTTAACTAGCCTCCAAACATAAACAAAGGACAAAATCTTCTCATGCTAATGACCAATTTGCATAGGAGACTCAAGTTGGTAGTTATATTTTAGTTAACTGGCCTCCAAACATAGAAAAGATAAAAATCTTCTCATGCTAACTCTCACTACGCATGAGAAATTCATTCCTAGGGCTTGGACATAGACCTAGGGTTTCACACTATAAAAGGTGCAAGCCTAAGAGTACCAAGGATCGATATTTGAAGAGAGGAGAGACATATTTTATCTAAGAGATCTTTATCTAGACAATTTATCAGGATAGGTCATTGAGGAGAGCTTTCAAGACTTGGAGAGTTCCCTTGGAGATCACGTGTATGGTGAAGCCTTGATATATTGGAGAGCATAGCAACCATTATTTCAACATCGGATACAAGCTTTGATCCATAGCTTTGGAGCAAAGAGGACGAGAGTCACTTTAGCGGCCGCTGTCTTGGACAGTGGCCCATGAGCTTAGCTTAGGGTTTTAGACATTAGATTCATTATTTTTAGCATATCATTAGCATAGCATCATTTCATTCATTCACATTCATAGCATTAGTCTAATTTGCACTTGCTTTCATTTGTTATATTCATTGCTAACAACCTCATCTGGGGAGGTATTCTCGGACATCTAAGCGTGTGTTGTTGTTTCATTGCTTACAGGGCCACAGGTTCATCGGATGAAATCTACAACATACGAGAGCAAAAGGGATCCCTCTAGGAAATAGGCCTAGAGAAGGAGGCATCTGTAAGCCCTCATACATTTCTGTGTGCGAACCGGGAAGCTTTTTGAAAGCGCACCACCTCTTCGTGAAAGGGGCACTCTTTACCTATTTGTAACCTTATTGTATCGAAATGGGTATCCCTAAGAGGGACCGACATGTAACCGGGTTTCAATACAAATAAAGAGATCCATATTTGTTATTTCCATGTTATATGCTTTTCATTGTCTTCCATTTCATTTTGGGTTTTTAATACATTGCAAGTAGTATAAAAAGAGTGGTGCATGCATCCCGGGGTCGCTACAGATGGCGATCATGGTGGGACCTCCACTAATTTTTCATTTTCTTCCTAGAATACTAACTTAGTTTTGTGTGCAGGTCTAGCCACTCTGAGCTACAATGGCCAAAAATCAGCCGCTCTGAGCTACAATGACCAATAGATATTTAGCCGCTCCCACTAACAATGACCAAGAATCAACCACTCTGGTCAACAATGGCCAAAATTGGAGTGCAGTAGAGGTCAAAACACAAAGTTCTCTGAGCTGGATCAGAGGTTGGTACAACCTCTCTGATATTTTACAATTTTCTGTTTGCTTCTGTGTGTCTAAAATAGAGAACTTAAAGCACATTTATGTTTGGAAATTGAAAGAATAAAAGGAGAAAGAATTAAGCATTTTGCATATCTTAGATCTTCTTTTAGATTTCCACTAGGCATTGCTAGGAACAATGGCTTATGCCTAAAAATTTTACCCTAGAATCCAATGTGCTAGACATTGTATGTTGTTTGCTTGCTTTGAGGCCCTACTAGAGGCCATAGCTGCACAAAATAAAGTGCGCTCATACAAATCATAGTAGTTCATGCATCTTTCTGAATATTGAAATGTATTTTTGCACTTAGGCATATAGGAAAGACTCATTGCTGCTATATGATGCACTTTATGTTATGCAAGCTTAAAATGAACACCACACATGCACATCTCATTTAAACATTGGGGAGTTGGATTTCATCACCAACCTTCAATTCAGTCCAATGACATTGGAATTCATCTCCTTCCACTGGTTTACCCCCTAGAGCTTCCTAGAAATGGATTGAGAAACTTACTTATAGTGATACTAAGTTACTTGTGCTCAAACTGTCTCCCACTATTGGAACAATCATTGGTTCAGAGTGGAAGAGCTAGGCGAACCCCCCACTGGACTTCAATGGTGTACCCTAGCTTCTTTTGAGAAAATCATGTTTGGCATGGGTGTACTTGATTGTCACTATGGATGAGTCTTCTCATTCTTAATCCAAGAACAAGAGCAAGAAATCAAAATAACAACACATCAAAACACACCAAATAGTTTAGGGCACACTTAAATCGATAATCAAGATAAACATTTGTTTGGTATTGTGTGGCTATTCCTAAATTACAACTCAAAAGATCAATTCATAGACAACATGGTCAAAATAAGAAGTAAACACCCTCGGTATGATATCGAGGGAGAGACTGAAGCAACTCATACCCATAGGTGGAGTCATAGTAACATTGAATGACCTACCCGTAAGACCATGAGACGTAGCTCCATGAGCCTAAGGGGTGATAACTCAACCCTTGGGGGATCTCCTCGAGAAACCCCAAGTAGGGAACCACATCATGGAACAAAGTCACATAGACAAAAAGAGGCTTCATAACCATCCTCATCAAGGAGACATGAGGAGACCTCAAGGGCCTCCTCTAAACACATAGAAACATCTCAAAGATGTGAGGAAGCTTCAAGGGCTTCCTCCTCACATGGACATAAAGAAGGTTCTAAAACTCATTCTTCACATAGGGATGATGAGACTGCTACATCTCCATCCACATGGAGAAAACATGTCACCACAAAGCCCTCTTCATCAAGAAGGCAAGCAAGAGTTGCAACACCTCAAGATTCACAAGAAACATATGAAATAGGTCTGCCCATTGAAGGGCAGGAAACTAGAGCTACATCTAGTCATGGGAATCATATAGAAGAAACCCTTCACACAAAAGGAAATATTCCCATAGACTATGACCTCATAGGAGTGAATGGCACCCCATGGGACCAGCCATGGAAAATAAGATAGCTAGATGGGTTGGATCGGTTTCCTACATGACCAACTCAAAGAACTATAGCTACTAAGAACTCTGCATCTGGAAGCTCATGAACTATGACTTCTAAACACATCTCTCAGTCTGGGGGTACCTCAAATCAAGCCCACAGTAAACACCTAGAGTCTGATCATTGGGATACTAAACAGTACATTGAACAAGTCACATTAGCTAGCAAGAGTATAGGTACAATAGAAACCTCCTTGAGGAATCTATGAGTCAAGACAACAAGAATAGAGTCAGATAAACATGAGTCTTCTATGATAGCACAAACTGACCATGTGAGGTGGTTAGAAAATGTATTATGTAAGGAGCGAGAGCTAGTGGAAGCTCTCGAATAGGATAAACAAAGAGAAAGACTCTTGCACCAACATGAGCAACGCTTAAGAGAGCAAGTTGAGCGGCTAGCTCTTAGCAATTTATAGACAAATGATGGTGACCACCAAAGAACTAGATGCATTGACTCACCTAAGGAGAGGCACACTAGACAAGATAGCCCATAATGAAATCACCCACCAAACCATGAATGAAATCCAACTAGTGGGGAAAGGGCAAACATAACAAACCAGGATCACAATCCTGAGTCCCCTCATAGGAGGGAGGAAAATAGAACAAATCAAATGGATAGAGAGTTACCTCCATTGCCACTATGAGTAGGCCTACAAGAGGAGGAAATCTATGCATCAAAGGCATTTCAAGAAATTGCTGAAAATATAAAAGCCTTTGAGAAACAAGAGGCAGTTGGGAACTCACCAACATTGAGCAAAATACACAACCAACCATTGTGCCCATCAATCCCTAGCCCTCCATATCCTAAGCACTTTGAGATGCCTAGGTTAGAAAAATTTAAGGGTGAAGAGGATGCACAAGAGCACATCACCAATTTTATCAATGCATATTTTCATCTTGAAGACAATGATGCTCTCATGCTAAGAACATTCATAATGACATTTTTAGGTGCTGCCACTCAATGGTTCAACCAACTACCTAAGCATAGCATAACCAACTTTGAACAACTAGTAAATGCATTCCTAAAGCATTTCTCCTTTGGTGCTAAGAAGAAGGTGAACCTTTCAGACCTGGCCAACTTGAAATAGTATGATGATGAGCCAATAATGGATTATGGGAATAGATGGAGAAAATTCATGGTAAAATTATCATTCTCCATTCCCATAGAAGAGATCATTCACATGTTCACCAAAAGTTGTTCTAAACACATCTCCCTCTTGCTACAACTTCAGTAGTATCCTTCATTTGAGGAAGCTTTGGCATAGGCCAAGCTCATCGAAGACATAAAAGTAGATGAGGGAACCATTAAACTCCGAAACAAAAAGGAGTGGAACAAGAATGGTAAGAATGACAAGTACAAGTAGAAGTAGGGCAACCCTGCTCTAGTCAATCAAGTCGTATTGGCTACACCCAAGGATGGGGGTGCACAACAACCCTAGAACTATCAAGCACATCCCCCGCCATCCAATTATGACCAAAGGAACAATCAGGGGTGAAATAGAGAATGCAAGCCACCTCGCTATTTCATGCCTCTGACAGAATCAATGCAATCAATATTTAATCAGTTGAGCGAGGCTAGGAGGATCAGATTTCTTGATATACCTCTTATAGATCCCAACCATCCTAAGCCAAAAGGATATAGGGAAGATCAATTTTGCCCTTATCATAGGATATCGGGGCATGACATTGAGGCTTGCATTGGTTTTAAGCATCAAGTGCAAAACATGATTGAGGTAGGAGAACTCAAAGTTGACAACCCACTGGCTCCCGATAATAGAGACATGGGCATATACAAAAACCCATTGCCCAATCATGAGGCCCCTAGAGAGCAAGGGGCCCAAGTCAATCAAGTTTGAGCTGATATACCTACCCATGGATGCATTGGGATGGTTGAGATTGTTAACATAGCAACAAGGACTAGGCGGTATGGTCAACCACAACCTCCTGTAGCTCCCATGAATGTCCCAACCACACCTAGGTAGAGGTAAGACAACCTTCCAGGTCCACCAACATGACCTATGGTAACTATCCAGAGTAGATTGGAGCAAAACCTATAGATGACTCCGACTAAGTTATCCATCTATGAGCTCATACAATAGTCCCCAAAGCATAGGGAGACTCTAATGGAAATTTTAAGGACAATTGAGCTCCAACCACAAGATGTGAATGCATTCACTCACTTTGTGGGACAAGTACAAGAATGCCAGGAACCTGTAATTCGATTCTATGATTATGAGATTAAGATAGTACCTACTGCCTTACCAGACCCTCTACTAAACATTATGGTAGCAATCAATGACTTACCTTTCAAGAGGGTCTTGGTCGATACAGGTTCATCAATAAACATCATTACAACAATAACAATAGAGCACCTCAAGATCCCCAAGTCCAATATCATTCCAGGAGCTTACACATTGAGAGCTTTTAATGATGCTTTATGCAATACTATGGGAATGATAGTCCTACCCATCAAGGTGGGGCACAAGACCATCCCTATGATGTGTCATGTCTTGGAAGGAGCTATGCAGTACAACATCCTCCTAGGGCATCCTTGGATAAGGGCCATGAAGTGTGTGCCTTCGATCTTGCACTAGTGTGTCAAGTATGTGCACGAAAACAAAGTCTATGTGGTTCTGGCCGATGAAGAGCCTTTTAAATACATCCATCAGGTGGACATTCTAGGAGAATTTGTAATTCCTTCTACCCACCTATACGTAGCACCTTCATCTCCAACCACACAAATGGATAACAAAGACAAAAGGGTAAGAAAAGACCCATGCACATCAACACCTCCTGGTGCACTCAAAATAGTCAATGCTTCTAAAGTACCATCAACATCAAAACCAAAAGATAATCAGAAGCTAAAGGCACCCTTAGTCAAAGAAGAAAGGCCCAAGGAAGTGCCAACTATAGCCATTGCTAAAATGCCAAGTCCTATGGAAGAAGAAGATCTTCAAGATCAATATGAAGATAGTGATTACCACCCCGCTTCGCCAGTATCATCCGTAGGGTCATCCACATCGCATGCATCAATACACTTGGCAAGCATAGGCATAGGGGAGTACCTTGTGTAGAACATTACCTTTACACCTATCATTGAGTCTACACAAAACATGGGAAGACCTAAGGACTTGAGGCCACTAGTGGGAATAGTGGTTCCACTTGGAATCCCTCCCAACCAAACCAATTTTGTCTATGTCGACCTGGACTGCGCCCATAAGTCTTCAGACATAGAAGAGGATAGTGATGAATTATTCATGGTCAATGTTCATTACCTCTCTAATCTTAAGTTTTCTCTAAGCTACTTTGAGCATTGCCATTGGCATGGCTATGGCCTTGGTATATATGAGCAGGGGTGCAGGTGGCCATACGAGCCACAATATCAGCTTCCCTCTGATAGGTTTGGGTTAGGCTATTATATTGGAGGTTGAGATGACTCTCTTGTAGTAGCATTGGATAGATTAAGCTTAGGGTTAGGAGAAGACATCGATTTCATTCCTTATCACCCCCTAAGAATAGGAAATTTGAGCAATAGACAAGTGGCCATGGTGAACGTACCACCACCAAAAATTTATCATCCAAACATCTCAATTGATTCCACCCCAATAGGGTACAACTCATGGGATGAGGAGAATGGATATGAAGCAAGTGATGATGAGGTACAACTTGGCTTAGCCTACCATGGGCCTCACTATTTACAAATATTCACATGGTCCATCCATAATGAGAGTGGGTATATATCGGATGAAAGTGACTATGAATCAGAAGACTCAATAGAAAGAGCCTACTTAGGCCTGAGCCATCAACCCCTGACTTTGGGGCAAGAGACAAATGCAAATGGATTCTTCATAAGTGATGAAGAATATGAAGATGAAATAGATATGGCCTACTTGGGGCCAAGACATGAGCCCCTTGTCTTAGGACCGCATACCAATGCTAATGGTTTCTTGGATAAGTGATGATGACTTTGAGGATGAGACCGAGATGGCTTATCTTGGACCTCACCACTTGTGACAAGTCAACGAGCTAGTAGAGAGAGAGGTGGCACTCCATGCTATAGACCCTCATCTATGATTTTTGGGGAGACCTATTGACCTAGCTGCCATTCACCAGATGGTCAATCCCCCTCTACCTACATTCAGAGAGTGATTAGAGCCCAATGATCCTATTATCCACCCTGCTCATGGGCCAGATCCAAAAATTCCCATTCCTCTAGAGCCTCATCGTAAGTATGGAAGGGAAACCCCTGAGATAATATTGCACCCATGTGGTCCTGGAGATTTCATCCCATCCATCAACATGATCTCCATTGATTTGACCACTCCACTTCATAATCTAATAGATCCTACCAAATCATTGCATCTTGATATAGAGGCTATTGATTGGGATCACGCTAATTCACCCATAGAGCCTGAAGACCTCTTCCCCAATGAAGAGATGTTACAACCATTCCATTTTGCATCAGGTTGTGCGTATGACATCTTCCATGTTGGTTTGGAACCTGAGTCGAGTAGGTCCTATAAATCCCATCGATGACATTCATTTGATACCCATGCCTCATCAACTAGAGGATGGGTCACATATGGCTATAGAAGTGACTTTCGAGGTGGACATCAGTGATGATCCTACCCAACCAAGAAAATTCAAGTTTGGAGAAATTCTATCTCCAGAGGAACAAGCCATCCTAATTCCTCTCCTCAAAGAGAGGCCAAATATTTTTGCTTGGACTTACAAAGACATGCCAGGGATAGATCCAAAGTTAGTCATTCACAACCTTTCATTGGATCCCATGAAGAAGCCAGTCAAGCAAAAGCTGAGGAAAATGCATCCAACCATCACTTTGATGGTGAAGAATGAATTGCAAAAACTATTGGATGCAGTATTCATAGTTCCTATAGACTACCCTGAGTGGGTGTCAAACATGGTACCCATGGGGAAACCCGATGGAAGAGTCCGTATCTGCATAGACTTTAGAGATTTAAATAGGGCAACACCAAAGGATTCATTCTCATTGCCAAACATAGATGCTCTTGTAGATGCAACCATAGGTCATGAGATGCTCTCCCTAATGGATGGTTTTTTGGATACAACCAGATCCAGATTAAGCTCGAAGATCAACATAAAACTACTTTCATTACTCCATGGGGAACATTCTATTACAAAGTGATGCCATTCGGTCTCAAAAATGTTGGTGCCACATATCAGTGGGCCATGACATACATATTCCATGACTATATGCATAAGATCTTAGAGGATTACATGGATGACTTACTAGCCAAGTCCCTATTGTGGCAAGAGCATGTTGAAGTCCTTAGACAAGTCTTTGATCACCTCATAGAACACAATGTCCGATTGAATCCTAAGAAGTGCGTATTTGGCATAACTTCTGGCAAGCTTTTGGGATTCATCGTATCCAAGAGAGGCATCGAAGTAGATCCTACAAAGGTAAAGGCTATATTGGAAATGGCCACCCCTACCAACATTAGGGAGCTAAGGAGCCTACAAGGCAAGATAGCATCCATCAAAATATTCATCATGCAATTATCAGACAAATGTCGACCTATGAATCGGTTGCTATGCAAGGAGGTCCCCTTTCATTGGGATGAAGAATGCCATCAAGCCTTTGCAGAGATCAAAACTTATCTAGCCACACCACCAGTATTGGCTCCACCAAGGCTAGACATACCATTTTTACTATATATATCGACTACTAATTTTGCATTGGGCACCATGTTAGCCCAAAAGAATGCACAAGATAAAGAGCAAGCCATATATTACATTAGTCGCACCTTGGTGAGTTATGAGCTAGGATATGCATATGTCAAAAAATTGTGTTTAGCAGTGGTCTTTGCAACTCGAAAGTTGTGACACTACATGTTGAGCCATACGACCTACGTCATATCAAAACAAAATCCTTTGCAGTACATGATGAGCAAGACATATCACAATACATGTACCACAAAGTGGATCATGCTATTGATAGAATTTGATCTAGAGTTCATAAGCCAAAATTCCATCAAGGGACAAGTCATAGCAGATCAATTAGCAGAGGCACCTCTTCAGGATAACAAGCCTCTCACCATAGAATTGCTTGATGATGTGGTCTTTGCATTATCAGATCTGCTAGAACTCGAAGAACCTAAGAAAGAAAGAGATATGTCATTGTTCTTCGATGGTTCAAAGTGTGAACAAGGGGGTAGAGCAGGGATTGTCTTTATCACATCGTAGGGTGCTCCATTGCCCTTATCATTCAAACTAGACTTCCCTTGCACAAACAACAACATAGAATATGAAGCATTGATCTTGGGACTCCAAATAGCCATAGCAATGGGCATTAAAATATTGAATATCTTTGGTGACTCCTTGCTCATAGTAAACTAGGTCAAAGGACTATTTCAATGCAGGTGCCCACTCCTGAAGACTTACAAGGAACTTGTTGACACCTACCTAGCCCGGTTGGAATGGTATGACATCGAGGCAATCCCTCGTACGTCAAATAGATTTGTAGACACCATGGCCTCTTTGGGATCCTTAATCCCTCAGAATTCATCTACTGATTTTACAACCATTCATGTGAAAGTGCTTTCACACTCAGCAATACGTCATGAAGCTTTTGACAATCAAGAATCAATCAACATGATCAACATCGAACCAAATCAGGATTGGTCCTTCATAGCTAGAGATTTCTTGCAAATGACACCTTGGGGGTCTTTGATCTCCCAAGGACCTATGGAGTGTGGTGCAACCATACACCATAGAGTTGTTCCTCAATCCATGTTCACCAACTCAAGAATATAAGAAAAGCAAGCCATATTTTCTATAGAAGTCATGGCTTATCAGGATTGGCTTTCCCAACTATGGGACTTCCTAAAACTTGGAATAGTACCTCAAGGTTTGTCACATACTGAAAGGTGAATGTTCAAATAGAAAGCAACAAGATACATCTTGCTAGGAGAAATCCTCTATAGACGAGGATATGATGGAGTATTACTCCATTGTCTTGAGCCCTAGGAAGCATCCTGGGCAATTTTGCAAGCTCACGATGACACATGTGGAGGGCATTTTAGTGGCATGGCCATCATTAAGCGCATCTTGAGAATGGGTTACTATTGGCCCACCATGGAAAAGGACTATTATGAGTATGTCAAGAAATGCATTAAGTGCCAACATCATGCAAATCTAATGCACTTACCATCGCAAGCCTTGCAACCCATCCAGGAGCATGGCCATTCTCATAGTGGGGACTAGACTTGATTGGGAAGATCTCACCCCCATCCTTAGGCTGACACACATTCATCATAATAGCCACATAATACTTCACTAAATGGGTGGAAGCGATCCCCTTAACATCAACAATTGGACCAAGGATTGTGGAGTTTATACTCCACAATATCATAAGTCATTTTGGGGTCCCTTCGAAGATAATATCGGATAATGGGCCATATTTCAAGAACAAAAATGTGCATGCTTTAATGAAAAAATACCATATTCAACATAGTTTTTCAATGCCTTATTATCCACAAGCAAATGGGCAAGCAGAAGCCTCAAACAAGACAATAGTCTCCATCTTGAGGAAGACGATGCAAGACAATCACAAGGATTGGCACATGCAGTTGCCTCTTGCACTATGGGCATACAGGACTAGTATACGGATGCCCACTAGGGCAACACCATTTTCACTAGTGTATGGCACTGAGGCCATCATGCCACTAGAGTTGGAAATTCCAACTCTACGCATAGCATTAAAGGACTTCATAGATGATGATGTCGCATGGCAAGGCCACCTTGATCAGTTGATGCTTCTTGATGAATGTCGAGTCAATGCTTTAGAGCATCTTCATGTTTACCAAGATCACCTTGCGTGAGCTTACAATAGTAAAGTCCACTTAAGGGAATTCAAGGTTGGAGATCTAGTGCTCAAAGAAAACCAATAGAATTTGAATCTGTCACCGCATCTGCGAGACAAGTTCATGGTAAATTGGATAGGCCCATACATGATTTCATAGAGAGTTGGGCCTGGAGCATATCACCTTATATCATTAGATGGTGTTGAGGAGCCTGAACCTCTCAATATCATTCACTTAAAGGCATTCTACACATAAAATACAAAAACATTCAAAATATGTCAAAAATACAAAAAATTCAAATATGTCAAAAATACAAAAAAATTCAAATATGTCAAAAACAAAACAAATCATAAAAACATAAAAATTCAAAATACAATCAAAGGCTCCAAGGACATTCAAGCTGCTTGGTCAAAATAAAATCAAAGGCTCCAAGGACATTCAAGGCTTGGTCAAAATCAATTCAAAATGCTCCAAGGGTATTCAAACCACTTGGTCAAAATCAATTCAAAAATGCTCCAAGGGTATTCAAACCGCTTGGTCAACTTCAATAAAAAATGCTCAAAATAAAAACTCCAAGGGTAATTCATCCCACTTGGTCAAAATAAAAATCTCCAAGGGTACTTCATGCTACTTGGTCAAAAATCAAAAATCCCCAAAGGCATAATAAGCCCTTTGGTCAAATTAAACAAAAATACAAAAACAACATAAAAATAAAAAAACAATTGCATCTCATATCTTGCATCCACATAATTGCATTGCATTTTCAAATCCATTACAATTGCATATGTCATGAGAGCCTTAAAAGTGATACCAAAGTTTGTCACACAAATCATTCAAATCCATACCTCCATCAACACATGTGTGTAATTGTGTTTTTCAACACAACCATTATTTGTTGCTATACATAATATACTAAGGTTTTTTGGTTAATCAACCACACCTAGTGATCTTATCAAATTTTGTGGAAAACAATCTTGGTTAGTAGAAGGTAAGGTCTAGCTATGATAATGCCTTGGATATTCAAGATCCCATCACTAATTGAAACACTAAAATCCTAGTTGGTACAAGGAAAAGATGAAAGTTGCAAAGCGGTCTAGGTTACCTTAAGCGAAAAGGATCTTCCTTGCTTATCCCCCTATGCAACCGGTTTAAAGGTGCTGAGAATTGGCAAAAGGACAAGCTTTGCCCTATCCAAATCCCTTGCTTAAATCAAAATAAGCAAAAACTCAAAGCAAAGTACATATTCAAAAAGCCAAGCATACAGTCCAGATTTCAAAGCAATGATCCGATACACAAATCAAAGATTCCAAAAATCCTCGCTCAAAGAAAAATCAATAAAAAATAAATAGTGATTTTCATCACTACATATGAGCAAATATCCAAAGCCAAAAGGAAGAAAAGAAGGGAATAAAGCTTGAATCCCTAGAATTCTCAGCATTGTACAAAATCGAAAGGAGAGATCCTTATGCATGATGATATGTCTACCACAATTGCTTCATGCATTTGTGTAGACCAATGTTTGAATGTGGATGAGCTAGCTTAGGTAACCCAATATTGCCTAGTGGTATAGTCCAACTAAGTCCAACTTAGGACGAGATGAACACTTGAGAATCCTTGATCTTAGCAATGGGCTGAAAGAATCCCACCTGACATCGGAGGAAATGCTTGAGTTCTATCTCAAAATATACAATCACTTGCACACATAGAGATCATGAATATCTAGGTCCATGGTAAAAGCCTTACTTTTCAAAAGTCTAGAGTGGTCAGTAGACAATTGTTGATAGGGTAACTAGAGTGTTTGAATCTCTGAAAAGCCCCAAAAATTCTTACATAGCAACAAATCATATCATCATTCACACCATCACTTTCTTTATAAGATTCTATAAATTAGGGGGTATCAACATAGTAGGACAGATACCGCATATATATTAGAAATAGTATATAGATGACCACTGACTACTTTATATATTTTAATTTATAGAAACTTATCAAGAAAATACATTACACACCATTACATCTCATATATGAATACTTAATCAATTCTTATGATAAGAGTGATTATTTAAATTCATGATTATTTTTTTACTTTCTGTGGTATCACCCATTAAGATTGTCAATGTCATATGCATTCCTTATGTTTTAAGTGATTAGAGCATACAAGTTCATTTATACCATCCCATCACATAAGTTAGATGCATACAATTAAAGCAAAATTAAACATGCATTTAACAATAACATCACATCCACAAACACAAGTCATTAATCATCCATCATCACATCATAAAGCACATCATAAAACATATAGGCAATATCCATTTGCATACAATCATGAATTCATCATTCATCATCAAAATACATCACGTCATATCATCAAATCATATAAGCATCTACACATCCATATAAGCATCTACAATATCATCTATCATCTAACATATACATCAAATCATCATAATGCCATCATCACATCACATCATAAAATAAAATAACAACAAAAACATGAGCAATAAATGATACACATAATGAGTCATAATGCAAAGATATCATAAAAGTATGTGTGTCAAGTCCATGGATATACAAAAATGCCCATGGGCTATAGTCATATAGGTCATCTGACCTCAAAAATGAATCAAAACCAAGTGAACCATCAATCAAATATTGGGCCTGCACCCCCTGCAGCACCGCCCCTATGGATGGATCTCTAGGAGAATGGTGTGAGCTGGACCCTGCTGGTCTCTCAGTATGAGTTTGGGCCCCATGACCAGGCCGGATGGAAGACTACCCTATGGTAGAACTCCTATTGACCTGTGACCCACCTATGGCTCCTCTCTCCCTAGGGATGGCTCCTAGCCTCTTGATCTACCTCGAGAGAGCGATAATCTGGGTTGCATCCTCAATAATCTGTACATCACTCTCATCTAGCAAACCTTGTAGATGATTGATCTCACCCTCAAGAGCTACCCTCGAAGGACCCTCAGGAGTAGGAGGAGCAACAACAACCTACATCTAGGTAGCTCCTCCTATAGTGGCCTACAAATCCTATACCTGATCTGATAGCTATGCTATAGTAGTATCCCTCTGAGCTATGATGGCATCACTTATTGTACCTGTATCTTGGCCGATTAGAGCTCGACCTCCACATCATGTAGTTGTGCCCTAAGAGGAGAATCTCTCTCCTCAGGCTCCATCTCCTCCTCTGCCTCCTTAGGAGCCTCCTACTCCTCCACTATCACTTGCTCTACCTACTGGCCCCACATCGTAGTCCTAGCATGAACCTTGCACCCTGATGGATCTACCCCATCTCCACCATCATCCTCTCGGCCTAGACTACCCTCATCATACCACATCAGGTCACCCCACCATCATGCAAATGCATCTATAACTCCACCAGCTACTCTAGGATCAATAGTTAGGGCATCCTCCTCATCAGCTAGCTCTGTAACCTATCGAGGAGGGAGGTCTCTCTCTACTCCGATGCACCTATACAAAAATGGTACTAATGGCACATCCTACTGCAACCCATACTAACGAAGAACCTGAGAGTAGAAGAAGTGCTCTCGGATGTTAACCTTATGGCCAATGAGCCATCACTCATGCCGCATCCTAGCAGTAAAGTTGTCAGGGTCATCCCAAGTAGGACACTCATGATACGGGTGCCATATGACATCTCCAGCCTAGATTCTAGTAAAAGTATCAGTATAATGAGTCAACTCCCCTACAAAAGTGTGGCTCTTGCACTCCTCGCTCTCTCTAGCCCATCTAGCACCATAGCACTGCATCCTCCTATCCATAGCTATGATCTTAATAGGAAGCCCCTTAGGGCGATCTACCCTAATGTGCTCCCATCCCCAGATCTACAAAATCCAACTACAGGTGATGCTGACATGACCCCTCCAGTGGATGTGGTACAACTCATCATAACACTGAGCCAATAGAGACCTACCCCATGCATAGATGATGGGCGCCTCACTATCCATCAGGTCCTGAACCATCACAAGGAGGTTCCAAGGGAACCTCAAGCCTAAACAATCTAGGATAAGGACATTGTTGATGACCATCAACAACATCGCATGCCTCACTGTGAAAACATGCTCCCGATACCAGTGGATGATAGACACTCCCCTAGACTTGGTGTCCTTGAGAGCATCCTCAGAATGCCTTCGAACACTCGAGTGAAGATGACCACCTGATCATTAGTGGCCAAAGAAATAATGGCCACCCCATCAAAAGGGATCTGAAAGATCCTGTACACATCCTCTGGCGTAATGGTCATCTCATCGGTCGGGAGGTGGAAGGTATTAGTCCGAGGGTCCCAATGATGGGCCAAAGTTGTAAGGTAAGCCTGGTTCGACATAATATGAGGTAGTCTGGTAACATACTGGAGCTCATGAGCCTTAAGCCACCTCCAATCCATGTCATCCAGAAGAGGTAGAAGGTCATTCATGAGCCTCGGGTCCCGAGCCCGAGCAGTAAGGATCTAAGCAAAGCAAAAGAAATATGAAACATAACTACAGTGCATCTAAGGCATAAATCCTAATAAAACATAAAAAATCTGACACTCTCCTAAATCTGAGCAAAGAGGGGGAATAAATACACCTAGGCATGCAACACATGCTAAAGAGTAGTTCAAAAATCCAATAAAAAGCAAAAAATTATGCAAAATTGGCTAAGGGGATTAGTCTTGTCACTATAAGGCAGAATCTGCCTTGGAGACAGTAGCAAAGCCCAATGGTCAAATTTTTACCGTTGGGGTTCAAACTTAGCCGCTCTGAGTGACAACGACCAAATTTTTGCCTCTCTGAGCGATAGTCGAAAGGTAACATGGCAAACCCATGAACCCTAGGCCATAAAATTCAAAAAAATTGAAAAATAAAAATGGGGACCAACCCACCACTTAAAAACCTAAACTAAGCCTAACTATGGATTTCGTTCATTACCAATAGGTTTAGTGGGGTTCATTTACCATTTACTTAGTGAGGTTCAGTTTTACCCAAAAGTAGAAAAGAGGGTAGGGTTTGAAAGAATACCCGAGAAGCTCCGGCTCCTCCAATAGCTGATGCCTCACCCTATGCAGCCATGTCCTCGATGCAGGTAACTTCAAAAATCACAATTGTCATTGTCTCACCAGAGCTCTAAAAAGTGAATTGACAACAAATGAAAGTGATAGGTCAAAACCCTAAAAATGCATTTTTTATATTTTCAAATTATGCCTTGGCCATTGCTAGTATCAGCGGCCCAAACTTCATGGCCGCTCAAGGTGACAACGACCATAGGCAGAGACTCAGAGGCCACTGGACCTGACAACGACCTGCTCCATAGATAAAAACAAGAAAATTCCTTCCATGGGGGGATAACAAAAACATTAAATAAATGCATTTTGATGAATTGAAGTCATCTTAATGACCAAAATAACAAAAAAATCACATATAAGCATAATCTCAAGCAGGCCTCGTACCTAGTTACTTACTCTATCCACTCGACGATTGCAACGATTCACACTCCATGCATTTCGATGAGATGAGTAGGCTACCATAAGGCCACTTGGGGCAAAAGCATTTCATTTTGGAATTACGATGTGCCACCCTTCAATCCCGAAGAAGACCAAGATGGTCGAACTGCTCCATGGGTGCGAAAGGATCATCCTAATTCCCCTATGATACCAAAAACATTAAGCCAAAGTGATACAATATGAACATAAATAGAATCACTCATCCTAACTCCCTAAGAAGGCTATTGATAGCTGGACCGCTCCTCGGGATAGGGATGGATGATTATCATAAACAATTGGAATCACACTTGGATGTGGGATTGCCCATTAAAAGCAACAAATGCTAGAAAGGAACCAGATTAGTCATATTGGTCAAGCGACTTGTCACTTCATTCATTGTCATTTCTTCACCAATCCATTGTGTGAGGAAGTAGTTCAAAACTTCAACATAATCATAATCAAAATCAACAAAATATCACTCGATCATAACAAAATCATGTTCATCCTATGAATCATTGCATACAACAATCACAAATTTCCCTTGTTTGTTGGGAATGTAAGTAGACATGACATATTCAATTGTAGCTCTCCTACCGGTCGAAACTATTGTAGCAGCTGAAGCTACCCGATTGAGTTTGAGGAATGAGTGCAATTTAACATGCCCAAGCCACTGAGCTAAGTCCTCCGAACATTGAGGCAATGATTCAAAGGATGCACACCATCTTGCATGATTGGGCCATCCAACATTGATCAGACCATTGATCACCATACACCCTACAAATAGATCAGTCTACATTTTTGCTCAACATTGTGTTTTCCACATAATGCATCACAAAAAGGGGCATCTATAGACACCTAAAATATGTCATGCTTAGGGGAGCTACTCACATAGACACATTCATAAGATCATATGACATAATATTGGACTTTCCAAGCATCAATAATGGTTCTCACCACTCATTTGGGGCCTTTTCAAGCCATCCAAGCCTAGCCGCTCAAGCCAAGAGCGACCAGATCCTTAGCCCTCAAGCCTAGAGGTGACCTTATGTAGATGACAATGGCCTAGGATCTTAGTCACTGTAGACGATAATGGCTAAACCATAAAAGTAGTTTTGTCGACAAATAGGCCTAATCATGGGTGAAAGTGGTAGTCTGCATGCAATAAAGGTGAGCGGGAGTAACTTTGCATTCCTTTTCATGACCAGTTCACATAGGAGACTTGAGTTTGCATTTAGACTTTAGTTAACTAGCTTCCAAACATAGACAAAGGACAAAAGCATTCTCATGCTAATGACCAGTTTGCATAGGAGACTCAAGTTGGTAGTTATATTTTAGTTAACTGGCCTCCAAACATAGAAAAGACAAAAATATTCTCATGCTAACTCTCACTACGCATGAGAAATTCATTCCTAGGGCTTGGACATAGACCTAGGGTTTCACACTATAAAAGGTGCAAGCCTAAGAGTACCAAGGATCGATATTTGAAGAGAGGAGAGACATATTTTATCTAAGAGATCTTTATCTAGACAATTTATCAGGATAGGTCATTGAGGAGAGCTTTCGAGACTTGGAGAGTTCCCTTGGAGATCACGTGTATGGTGAAGCCCTGATATATTGGAGAGCATAGCAACCATTATTTCAACATCGGATACAAGCTTTGATCCATAGCTTTGGAGCAAAGAGGATGAGAGTCACTTTAGCGACCGTTGTCTTGGATAGTGGCCCGTAGGCTTAGCTTAGGGTTTTAGACATTAGATTCATTATTTTAGCATATCATTAGCATAGCATCATTTCATTCATTCACATTCATAGCATTAGTCTAATTTGCACTTGCTTTCATTTGTTATATTCATTGCTAACAACCTCATTCGGGGAGGTATTCTCGGACATCTAAGCGTGTGTTGTTGTTTCATTGCTTACAGGGCCACAGGTTCATCGGACGAAATCTGCAACATACGAGAGCAAAAGGGATCCCTCTAGGAAATAGGCCTAGAGAAGGAGGCATCTGTAAGCCCTCATACATTTTCGTGTGCGGAACCGGGAAGCTTTTTGAAAGCGCACCACCTCTTCGTGAAAGAGGCACTCTTTGCCTATTTGTAACCTTATTGTATCGAAATGGGTATCCCTAAGAGGGACCGACATGTAACCGGGTTTCAATACAAATAAAGAGATCCATATTTGTTATTTCCGTGTTATATGCTTTTCATTGTCTTCCATTTCATTTTGGGTTTTTAATACATTGCAAGTAGCGTAAAAAGAGCGGTGCGTGCGTCCCGGGGTCGCTATAGATAGAAAATCAACATCAGGATATGTGTTCTATCTTGGATCATGATCTATCATGGTATATTAAGAAACAACATGCAACGACTATTTCATCAATAAAAGTAGAATACTATGCAATAAGAGATGATTTTGAAGAACTTTGTTTATAATGTATTTTGTCAGATATGGGAATCAAAAGGGATCCAACAATACTAAATTGTGACAATCAAGGAGAAAATCTAGTGATTCATGAGAGAACAAAATAATTGAAGCTCAATGCCATTTTATTAGAGATCATGTTCAGGATCATCATATTCAGGTAAATCATATTTCCACTGAAGAACATATTACAAATATTTTTACAAAAGCTCTTGGTCGAAACAAGTATCAAATATTTCAAATTCATATATGTACATCAAGAAAATTTCATACCAAATAATATAATATGGGAGGATTTTAGAGATATTACATTATTTGGTAACATTGCATGAGTTAAATTTTATCTAAAGTATGTGTCTATGTGTAGGATGTGTATAAGTGTCATGAGTGAGAAAGTGTGCAAGCAAATAGAAAGTCAAGAGTCATGTATACAAGTGGCAAGATGCAAATCCAAGAGGAAAGAGAGGTGTCTTATATGTGAAATAGGAAAGGATGCATCTCCCAGATATATAAGGAGAGCAATAGTCAAGTATTGAAGATTCACCTTTCTAAGGTTATATTATAGAGATAAAGCTCCATGTATTGTATCAAATATTGTATGATATAATTAATAAAGCTCTTGTATATTTGATTCATCAATAATATTGTGAGTATATTGTTGATTGATATTGTTATATTTCATGAATTTTATATTCATTGACATTGATATTATTCTATGAATATGTTTTCATGTATTTTATATTTTATCCTAGATAGTGGGACCTGTGATTGAATGTCTAAAAAGCCAACACTTCTTGATAGAGAAAAACACATGGTAGGGTAACATATTCATTTTATGGCCATAAGCTTTATAAAATTAGCTTATATTTGGACATATGATGAAATATTAAGTGCATATTAGCATCAATCATAATTGTTGATAGAACGTTGAATCACATGGAAAACACTTTGCATAAAAGGTAATACATTTACCTTTATTTTATTTGCAAAAATCAATGTCTATTTCATTTAATTTGATTTTTTGGGAGTGAAGGATAAATTTATGATTTAATTATTTGGGAGTTATAAGAAGGTTCATTTTAATTATTTGGTTTAATTAATTATTATGTAATGATAAGAAGAATTAGTTATTTAAATTATTGGGAGAATGAATTTATTGATTTGATGAAGAAAATTTAAATCATGATTGAGGGAAATTTGATAATTGAAAGGAAGAAGAATTATATTGAAATTGAATTAATGATTGATTGATGAAATTGATTTGATAATTTGAATAATTGAATTAATTGAAAAAATGATTGAAGATTGAGAAATTATGGCAAATACAAAAAATTTCCTTTTTGAATCACAACTTTTGAAAGGACCAAATTTTACTCCATGGAAGAACAAAATGAAATCAATACTTATTGTTGAAAAACTTTGGGATGTAGTAATTGGAAAAAGAAATGTTCTAGAAGATGATGCAACTAGAAGATAAAAAATTAAATATGATGATGCTAAAGCTCTTATGTTAATTATGTTTAGCATATCTAACAAAATTCAAGCACACATAAGTGAAGCAAAGACTTCAAAAATTGCATGGAAAAAATTATGTAAAATATTTGAGGGGAGGAATGAAGCAACTATTTTGCACTTGCAATCACAATTGTATTCTTTGAATGTTCATGATGAAGAAAGTGTAGAACACTTTCTTAGAAGAGTAGTAGAATTAAAAGTCAAATTACAGTTGGAATATATTACATCATTTGGTTCATGCTAATGTACCACCATGGGTACATTTATAGATTAGTAAAGAGTATCATAGATTAGGATGAAAGTATTTACTTTATGCAATGTAATAAATACACAAGTGTGCAAAGTATTTTGGTAATGTAAATGTGCATAGTTATCCCTATGTACATGTGTCCATAGAATAGGAAAATGAAGAGTCATAGGGAGAGTGAAGGCCAAGAATTCTCAATACGAAGAGTCACATTCCATCCTATAAATGGGTATATGGATAGAGAGCAAGATATAAAAACTATATAGAGTGATTGGTCATATATAGTCATAATGGAGAGTGATGAAGTATGATGTATTTGAGGTCTTTATTCAATAAAAATCATATTTTTATGATAATTTATTAGTGGCATTTATATGATTCATTTCTAAAGTTTTTTATGAGTTTTATATGCTTAATAGATTGTCATTATCATATATTTCATATTGTAACTTTATTTTAGATCTTGTGATTACTTTATTCTATGCATTTAGCTTCAAAAGCTAACAGTGGTATCAAAGCTACAATAAGGTTTTGTCTTGAACAAGTTTTTGGTTGCAAAGAATATTTCTATTGGTTAAGGATAAACCAGTGAAGTTGAATAAATTACCTTTGGAAAGGAAAACTAGAGAAGATAATATTTCTCACTGTGTTTAAGGAAAATCAGTGATAATTAAGGATTTACCTATTCCAAGAGCAAAGTTGGAATAGAAGGAGTTTATAGGTCTTGAAGATAGACCTTGATATTGAAGAGATTAAGAGACCCCTAAAGGAGATACTATTGATAATATTGATAGAGAGAAGATTCTAGATTAGTATTTGACTAGAATATTTCCACAGGGTTTAAGGAAAACTCGTAAATACTAGGATTCAAAAAAGATTTGCTTTCACTAGTTTTTAAGATAGCTAGTGAAGATTATTGATTTTAGAATTGTGGAACTTTGAATATTTTTTATTATTATTGTCTATTTTTTTGTTATAGAAGATTAGTTGTCAAAAGTTGAGAAGATTCCTACAATGGATAGAGAAGAATTTCACCTTCAATTACCTAAAAGTCTGTGTGCTTTCCTCATGAAGGGATTAAACATTTGTTGCAGAAAAGTAGACATTGAAGATTAAAGGAGGTCCAAGAAAGAAGACCTTATTCAATATTGAGGATAACCAAGAAGGAAATACTCATTGAATATTAATGAGGTCCAAGAAAGGAGGCCCAATTTAATATTGAGGAGAACTAATAAGGAAGTCCTCATTGAAGTTTACAAACTACAAATTAAAGAGACCTAAAAAAGATGTCACATTGAAGAACTTTCATAAATTAAGATTGAAGATTGAAGATAAAGAAGACTACAAAAAAGTCCTATTGTAGAGTTGAGAAGCAATAGATTTTGGAGATCCAAGAAAGAATATCTCATTGTAGAAACTCTATAATTTGAATATTGAAGAAACCAAGGTAAGGTTTCATTAAATAATTGATTAAGAAGATCTGAGTAGATACAAAATTAGAAGATCCAAGAGAAGAGGTATCAAGAAGATTTATAGAGAAGAAGAAGAAGACTATAGAAAGCATCATTGCATAATTAGAAGATATAAGAAAAGAGGTCTCAAGAATATTTCTAGTAAAGAAGAAGAAGGCTAGAGAAAGCCTCATTGTCGAATTAGAAGACCCAAGAGAAGAGGTCTCAAGAATATTTCTAAAAAAAAATAAGGCTAGAGAAAGCCTCATTGTAGATTTGAAGCAGTGGCCATTGGAGGAGTTTTGAAGAAAAGTTCATGTTAAAAGATTACAAGCAATAGAAGCTCCTGATAAAATGAAGTTGGTGTTACACAATCGAACAATTAACCATTGTATTGAATGATTTAAATAATACATGGACAACCTTAGATTAGCCCGTAATACATGGAACCAACTAGGCATCAAATAGACATGGTTACAACAAAGTAACAATATACCCAATAATAGAATAACAAATACTATAGTTATGCTAACATCCCCCCTTATTACATTATTTGGGTAATAAGATAACTACTAGCTATACTAACATCCCCCCTGATTACATCATTTTGCAATACATAGAGAGCTGCGAAACAATTCAAATTTGACACGTGCAAGTGCCTTAGTGAAAATATCTACAACTTGAGCATTGGTGGAGATGTATTGAAGCTGAATTCGGTGCCTTGGAACTTCGTCTCGAATGAAGTGACATTGTGTGTCAATGTGCTTGGTTTTCTCATGATGCACTGGATTCTTAACAAGGTTCAAAACACCCTGGTTGTCGTAGAACAAGTGTATTGGAGATTTTGATGGATGACCCATACTTGTCAGAATGCGATGCAACCATATCACTTCGCACACAGCTTCACGTGTGACACGATACTCTACCTCTGTAGATGAGATAGCAACCACCTGTTGCTTCTTGTTGTGCCAAGAGACAGGACCGGATCCAAGATGAAATATATATCCTGAAGTTGACTTACGATCATCATATGACCCGGCATAGTCAGAGTCCGTGTATCCTTGCAAGAAGAATTTGTCATTCCTCTTGTATTCTAGGCCATATTCCATTGTGCCATGGACATAGTGAAGAACACATTTTGCTACTTTCCAATGAGTAGTCTTAGGTTCCTGCATGAACCTCGAAAGATAGTTGATAACAAATACGATATCTGGCCTAGTATTTGTCAGATATATGAGACTCCCAATCAACTATCGATAGAGAGTACCATCTACCTGAGGTGAATCATCATATCATGATAACTGAAGCCCTGATTCCATCGGAGTTGCCATTGGCTTGCAATCAGTCATGCGATATTTTTCTAACAATGTCTTGGCATATTTTTTTTGAGACACTTTGATGTAGTGCTCCTTCTGGTTCACTTCTAGACCAAGATAATAATGGAGAAGTCCGAGATCTATCATCTCAAAATATTTACACAAGTCCCTTTTGACAACAGAGATCATAGTTTCTGAACTCCCTGTAATGAGCAGATCATCAACATAGAGTACAAGCAACACTATCTCAGAACCTTGTTTCTTGAAATAGAGGTTTGCATCTGACGAACATCTCTTAAATCCATGTTGCAGGAGGTGATTATCCATTTTTATATACCAAGCTCGAGGAGCTTGTTTTAAACCATATAAGGATTTGACCAACTTGCACACTTTCTGCTCTTGGCCTTCCACTTCAAATCCTTCAGGTTGAGTCATGTAGACTTCCTCTTGGAGATCACCATTCAGAAAAGCACTCTTGACATCCATTTGGTGAACTTTCCACCCATATTGTGCTGCCATAGCACAAAGAACTCGAATGGTGGTCATCCGAGCAGTAGGTGCAAAAGTTTCCTCATAGTCAATGCCTTCCTTTTGAGCATAGCCCTTTGCAACAAGATGGGCCTTATGCTTATCTATTGTCCCATCTGCCTTGTACTTGACTTTGTACACCCATTTGCAGCCTATGGGCTTCTTTTCGTATGGCAGATCGACAAGCTTCCAAGTTTTGTTTTTCATCAGAGACTTATACTCAGCATCCATAGCAACCTTCCATTGTGGCTCACTAAGGGCATCTTGTACAGAAGCAGGTTCATGTTCATTCATTGAAGACATAAACACCCTGTCATCATCTATATCCATATCCTCTGTTTCTCTCTCTGGATCTACAAAAAGTTCCTCAAAATATTGACAAAGATCATCAACCTCAGTAGTCTCTGCTGCTGCTCTCTCCTGTCGAGCCATGCTGCGAGTACGAGGTCTATCCAAAGTCAAATCTGGTGGAGTGGATAATTTTGTGTCTCTGATTGTATTTGTATACCATTTTGGATTCTTCTTCTATGGTGGTGAAGAAGATGAAGAAGTGGATGGACCTCCAGTATTTGATGATGAAGGAGACTTCTCAACTTTAGATTCCACAAGATCTAGGTATACATCTGATGTGCTTTGTGATGTGAAAGTTTCATCAAAAACGACATCTCTACTGACATGAATCTTCTTGGTCAAAGGATCAATCAAACGATAACCCTTAGAGTGCTCATCATAGCCAAGAAGAATACACTTCAATGTCTTCTCATCTAGCTTCTTCCTTTTCTCTTTCGGTATGTGCATGAAAGCATTACATCCAAAAATGCGTAGATGAGATATGGAGGGTTTTCGACCACTCCAAGCTTCTTGTGGAGTCATTCCTTGTAGGGCCTTTGTGGGTGCCCTATTCAATAGATATACTACTATGGTGACAGCTTCTACCCAATATTGTTGCTCAAGACTAGCTCCTGTGAGCATGCAATGAACCATTTCCATGATGGAACGGTTCCTCCTTTCAGCAACTCCATTTTGTTGAGGAGTATAAGTAGTAGTTAACTGTCTCGTGATCCCATGTGCAGTCAAGAATGCAAAAAATTCTTTAGAGGTAAACTCCCCCCCTCGATCTGAGCGGAGGGTCTTTATAGAAGTCCCTGACTCCTTCTCAACAGATTTCTTGAATTGTTGGAAGAAACCAAATGCCTCAGATTTCAGATTAAGAAAGAACACCCACATATTTCGTGAGTAATCATCCACAAACAACTAAAAATACCTCTTCCCCCCACAACTGATGGGTGTGAAAGGACCGCACAGATCGGTGTGAATCAACTCCAGAGGTTTCTTTGCTCTTGTAGAGCTTTTCTCAAAAGGTACTCTATGTTGCTTTCCTACCAAGCAGTCAGAGCACACTGGCAATGTGGAAGAAAGGGAAGGAAGACCCTTTACCATCTCATACTTACTTAGCTCAAGTAAGTAGCCAAAACTAAGATGCCCATATCTCTTGTGCCATAGGGAAGTTGCCTCCTTTGTAGAGACTGTCATGGCTACATGTGGAGTAGAGATAGCATCTAAGGCAAATAAGCCATGCTTATATGAAGCGGTTGCAATGTTCTTACCTCTCCTGGTAATGGAACAACACTTCTTGCCTCCCTCAACACTAAAGTTCACAACCATATCCTTGTCCAGAATTTGTGTGACTGACAACAAATTGTTTGCCAATCTTGGAACATAGAGGACTTTTTCAATCTGACACTTGCCATCAGGAAGAGTGACTGAAATTGTACCTTCTCCCTAAACCTTGTAGGTTTTATCATCAACAATAGTGATAGGTTTGCCCTCTTTGGCCTCAAAGGACTCAAACCATGATTTGTCGCCAGTCATGTGCTTACTAGCGCCAGAATCGACATACCAAATAGGATCCTTCTACTTGGAAACTGTGGTAGTCATAAGCACCTTGTGTGCCCTCTCAGAATCCGAGTCAGATTCTTCGACAACAACATTCACTTTGGGTTGCTTATTCTTGTTTTGTGGTTTGTTCTGGCCTTTCTGTTTAGGTTGTTTATTCTTATGCCAACATCTGTTTGTATCATGACCCTCTTTGTCACAGATCTTGCAATATCTTTTTGTTTGTTGAGGTTGTTTCCCTTTTGAATCTTTGTTAGAATTTCCTCCTTTCTAAAAATTACCCTTCTTCTTAGGACCCTTCTTGTTGGAATAGAGGGTTGTGTTAGAAGAATCATCTCTCTGAAGTTGGCGTGCCTCCTCCTCTTGAAGCATATTGACCAACTCAACAAAGGTAACTTTCCGTTGTGACACCTGAAGGGAAGTGATCAACACCCTATAAGAATCAGGTAAAGCTCTCAATACAATTGAGGTAAGGAGCTTGTCATCAATAGGTTCTCCCAAAGAATTCAATTTTGCTTTCAACTCAGACACTCTGCAAAGAAAGTGTTCAACTATCTCTCCCTGCTTCATGCTTAGACTGTGTAATTGAGATTGAAGAAATAGAATAGTGGAATCATTCTTTCCCTCATATATAGTTTTAAGGGCATCCCATGCCCCTTTACTATGTGCACAGTCAGCAATGTGGGGTTGAACTTCATCTAAAACAGCAAGCAAGATGAGCACTTTTGCCTTGTTGTCTTTCTTGTCAAAGTCTATCTGAGCAATAGATGGAGCTGTGGTTGCTGTTGATCCAGCAGTAGGTGAAGGTCTGGTTGTTGCTCCAGAAACAACATCCCATAAGTCATCCATGACTAGGATTGCCTTCATCTTGTTTTTCCATGGTGTGTAGTTAGGACCTTTCAACAACTGATGAGCATCAGTCATTAATTTTGCAGACATAGTGAAGGTTCCTTATATCACCAAATGGTCCCCCTTTCGATATACCTTAATGCCAGGTCGTTATACCATACAAAATACCCGCCCTTACGTGAGGGAGACTATAGGTATTTTGAAAAATCAGAGAAATTACCCGCCCTTACGTGAGGGAGACTATAGGTAATTTCAATGATTATACGATACGTGGTACTTAGGCGGTACTGAAAGGGAATCGTCTCGTTGATGGCACCTACCATAGAAAGTCATCAATCCTCATGCGTGGGGCGTAACTTCCCCTAAACACTTCGGATGTCAGAACTTTCGTCAGGATTTACGCCTAAACACAAGAACGATTAGGGTAGTGGAATGGAGTAAAAAAATAGCAAAATGGCATACTTATTCCTCCCCGACGATTGATAGAGAACAAGCTCAGACATCATTTTGGCAGCTATATTAGGCAATGGATACAGTAGCACAATCACGACAGCATTACCTGTAAGTGCTGGCCAGAGGTATCACAAATACCGAACGCTGCAGTGCAATAAATTGCACGGATGGGTTTTATTTATTCCGGGGACTTAGGGAGTGATTTTGATTTTTAACTTTAATGAAGTAGTGCATAAAGGAATGAAAATGCTACATACAACAAAAAAGTGCCCACAAAAATAAACCCATAGGTGTCGGGCGCTGCCAAAAATGCACCTTTACAATAATGCCAAATTTGCTTTTTTTTTAATGCTGAAAAAATTACTCACTATTCCCCCCTTTGATTTTTGAAAGAAATAGGCCCCCCCTTAAGTTTTTAAAAAAATTCCTTTTCTAAAGCCTTTAAAAAAATTCTTTATTAAGTTTAATAAAAAAAATTACTTTATCACAAAAAAATTATTAAACAAGATAATTTAATTATGAATAAAGTAATTAAATTTAATATTAAACTAATAATAAAGAAAAATTAAAAAGAACTTTAAAAAAAAAAATTAATCAAAACTTAATAAAAAAGATTATATACCTTTCAAAGGTACGTCGGGGGGGGTCGGCGGGTTTTGACCCCGCGACCTCGGGGCTCCCTGAGTCCCTACCGCTCAACCCATGACCAAGTGGGCTAGCGGGCTGATCCGAAAGGATCAGTGGACTCCTCTGATTTGAGAAGGCTCCTTGAGCCTCTCCGATAGGCGATCGCCACTCCTCCACTCGACGGTGGCTCCCATGGTGGTGACTCCCTTTACGTGGCTCCCTTCACAACAACATCTCCCTACGGTGGTGGAAACCTTCACAGAGCTCGACAACCACAATGAACCATTGTATTGAATGATTTAAATAATACATGGACAACCTTAGATTAGCCCGTAATACATGGAACTAACTAGGCATCAAATAGACATGGTTGCAACAAAGTAACAATATACCCAATAATAGAATAACAAATACTATGTTACGCTATCAGTTGGGATAATTATCGCCATATGATAACAAGCCCAAAAAGAAAATAAGCATTTGATAAGAAATTTACCAAATTTTGAGAAGTCTTGAAGATCTCAAGACATTCAGATTCTTTAAGAAGAAGATAATGAACAAGATCATATTTGAAGTCAAATTCTATAAGAAGATTGAAGAAAGAAGAAGGATTTAAGAGAACATAAGTTTGATAGATTTGAGAATAGCCACATAGGTTTTGTAGGCTGATTTATAAAAGATAATTTGCTGATTTTCAAAGGAGAAGTTGAAAGGTCATAGGACACAAATAGAAGAAAGCATAGAGTTGCAATTTGGAGAAGCTTTGGAAATATTTTCAAGTACTTTTGGATAGCCAATTAAAGGAAGGCTTGATAGTAAAAGAGACAATAAAATTTGAATATTCGTGGACATCAACGAATCAATTTTTTGTAAGCAACATTAAAAGAGTAAAACAAGCTGCATTTTGAGGAGTTTTAGGATAGATTTGGAAAATCTTCGAATTAAAAGCACAAGAGGATTTAGCAGCATCTAAGAAGGATATTTAGATTTGGATAACAAAAGGTCAGAATTTATAGCTACAAACTTTAGAGATAGAGAGCACACATTTGAAGGCAAGAGAGCTGATTTTGGGTAGCAACTAAAGCTACAAGATAAAGAGTCTACAAAACGAAAAAGGATTTTTGCTACAAATTCAAGACAACAAGACATCAATAATGAGAGCTACAAAATAATTTATAAAAGGTGTGTTATATTTATGCCATACAAAGTACTATTTTACAACTTTTAAAAGTACTTGTTGAGTGGTGTTTTCACCCGATTGTGAAAGCACACTCTCCGGTAGGATCTGAGTCCAAGAATCCTCTGCTTGCAAAGAAAATAACTTTCTCCAAGGTTCTTGTTATGCTTAAATAATGCTGTTCAAATGAAATGCCAGGAATATCTTAGGGTTTGCAAGTGGATGTTAACAAGGGGCACTCGGTGGTTTATTTAATTTGAATTTACAGTGGACTCAAAGTGAATGAATATACATTGATCTTGGATTTTTGTGAAGGATTTTCAGTTATTAATTTGGATACAATAATTAAATTGCAGAAAATAAAGCAAGGGTTTGAAAAATAAAGAAAAGTAAATGCAGAGAAACTAAACTACAGTCAGAATACTGCCATCGATTTGATGAAACCGAAGATACCGAGGTTTTATGCATGCAACCTAATCTAATGAACCCGCAAACTCGCACAATCCAAATAAATTAGGTGCTTGGTCTCTAGGGTTTCTACTCGTAATTCCAGACTTAGGCATTCGCATGAAGCAACCAAGCACACTTGCATTAAACTTCACCTAAAAGCCTCAGAAAATCTGGAATGAAAGATAAAGCATTAAATCATGCATGCACAAAATGACTCCTTCTTTCTCATCAATGAGATGCCAATACTCTGTATTTTGTATTAAATGATATGTCAATTACATTCAAAGAATGTTCCAGGCATAAATATTCCAGAACAAAAAGAAGGAAATTGCCCAAGTGCAGGCCCAGAATAGCACGAAGCTCTTGTCTCTCGCAACTCGCAATCGGCAATTTCCAACCCTTCCTTCAATCTGCGCTTCTGGATTTATCCTGTCTAGCGATGGCTCTTCGATTCTCCCCTGTCGCTTCGCTTCATCTTCCCCGCATGTGACCCTTCGAATTCCCGCCTTTTCCTTGCCTTTATCCCATGTTTAACGCCAAAACGCCTAAAATCCTTCGCCGCATGTAACGCTCCTCGCAGACTCCGACACTCGCATGCCACGTGTCACACGCTCTCTGCGCCTTCTGTAACGCCACTCTGCGAAAAACCCGACAAAAATTGCATGCCGCCTGCTCACCTTCTCGGCCGCGATAACGCGACATGTCACGAAATCGTGACATGTCGCGATATCGCTACACTCTTCCCGGCCGTACATCCTCGGCAGCATCTTGTCGCGATATCGTGACCATTTTTACTTTTGAGCCTTCCTTCCATAAATTGTAGCGATATCGCTACCATTTCCGTCGGGCTTCCTTCTCACCAAGTTGTAGCGAAATCGCTACCATTTCTCCGTCGGGCCTCCTTGGCAACTTTACGTCGTGACATCGCGACCATTATCATTCTCTTGCCCTCTTTCGACAAACCGTCGCGATATCGCTACCGCTTTATATCCCACTTCAAAACGTCGCGATATCGCTATCGCTTTTATCTTCCGTACGCCTTGGCAAAACCTGTCGCGATATCGCGAATTTTTCCCACTGACTTCATGCTTTGCGATATCGCTACCGCTTTCTCTTTCCGTACGCTTCCCGAAACACGTCGCGAAATCGCGACCATTTTTCTTTCCGTACGCCTTGAAAACTGCGCGATATCGCGACCATTTTCTCCCCTCAAAACACGTCGCGATATCGTGACCATTTCTGTCCGTACACCTTGGAACGCGAAATCGCGACGTCTTTCCTCTTCGAGTCCTTTTTCGTCGCGATATCGCGACTTTTTCCTTCCGTACACCTTGCCAAAACACGTCGTGAAATCGTGACACTTTTCATCATCCGTATTCAAAAGTCGGAAATCGTGACCATTTTCATTCTTTCCAACGGATGTCGCGATTTCGCGACATCATTTCTTTCTTCTCAACAGACATGTCACGATTTCGCGACACCTTTCTTTTCTTCTCGACATGTCGCGATTTCTGACAACTTTCAATTTTCTTTCTCTCCTCTTCTGCAGCGATGGAGCTACATGTCATGATTTCGCGACAACTTTCCTTTTCGGCAGCGATGGTCGCGACATGTCGCGATTTCGCGACACTTTTCAACACTTAGGCATTTTTTCTCTTTTCTTCAATTTTAGCATCTGGGTCACCGAGATTCTTCTCTGCAAGCCTGCAAAAAGGTGGGTCCCCAATTTTGGGGTGTGTTGTGGATCAACCACAACAAATGGCGACTCTGCTGTCAAATGCTCTTGAGCATTTTAGTAAGAACCCAACCTGAAACATATCACAAACTCGCAAATATATGTTAGCACATAAGCAAAATAACAAATGCCCAAAGATCAAAGTACATGAATCATCAGAATCATCAAGTATTAGCTCAGTGTGTGCAATGTGTTTTCATTCCCTATCGTTTGAAATTGATCAACATTCCATTATCAGTTTTGCATGAATGCATATATGGGATGGTGAATGATTTGTGTACCCTAATGAATGTGCAAGGAGATTTGCTTCCATAAAAGGCATGGTACTTCTTCTAATACTATGTACAAGCATTCAAGATTGCCAAACCCTCTTAGGATCCACTAGTTCATTACCTTATTGTATCCCAAAGTTGGTTATGAGTCCCTACTATCTAGAACCCATGTGCAAGTGAATGTGAAATCAGAACTTTGGGGAATCAGACTCCCAACCAACCGAGATGAGAGTTTAACCTTATCCTTACTATTCTGATTTAGAGTTCATTACCTCACTTTAAGCAAAATAATTAAACCAGCTTATGGAAGAAATGGTCATGCTAGTCTAACCCTCTAGACAATCGCTGGTCTTGTTTTTTAGGCAAGACATGATGCCATGCATGGGCATATCTAACCCCACAATCCAAAACTTATCTCCATTTCTTTGGACCTTGGGGATGACTACCCATCCCTTGCAGAGGACAAGTAGTACGATCCTTACAATCCAAAATAAATATGAGATGGGAAAAATTTATTTATTTATTTATTTTTATTCTTAGACCTTGGGGATGACTACCCATCCCGGTTAGGGACATGTAGTACGATCCTTACAATCCAAACTTTAGATGTAAATGGAAAATATTAATTTTGTTACTTAGACCTTGGGGATGACTACCCATCCCTTGCAGAGGACAAATAGTACGATCCTTACAATCCAAGACCGATTATGAAATGAGACATAAGAGCTTTGGGGAATCAGATTCTCAACCAACCGAGATGAGAATTTATACCCTATCCTTACTACTCCATGTGGGTCAAATCAAAGCTTTGGGGAATTGGATCCTCAACCTAAGTTCGATGAGGATTTAACCCTATCCTTACTACTCTGATTTTAGGCTTTAAGCTTAATGGAAGTGGTCAAAACCACTGTTTTAAGGATCATGTTGCATAATAGGATAGACATGAATAACTTCTTTCGCCCAACCTTTTCCTCCAAGTTAGGTTTTGATCATTTTGCTCAAGATCCTTTTTAATGTATGAGACGTGCTTGGTTCTAGATATCTCAAGACTCAGCTTCCAACCTTAGGAGCTACTTACATATATGTTATAACACAACCCTAAGAGGATTTGACATACTTTAATGGCTTGTACCTAAGATGCATATGTAACTAAGGTGAGATGTATGTAAGGTGAGATGGAACATGAATGCATTATTTCTTGAATTGCAAATGAAATGATTTGTCATGCAAAACCGACTCTTTCATGTATCACAAAATCAAACAATATAACTTAAAAATGTTTTATGCTATTTGTGGAGCTTTTACAAGACAATTCCAATATTTCATATTCTCCTAATCCTTAAGCATAAGTTGACATCTCAATTTTCTATTTTTTATTATAAAAATTAACACACATGTCAATTGAAATCAAACCCATAATCAAAATCCTAACTAAACTAACAATCCTAAACAATAAAAACAAAATCTGAAAATCCATCACCAAAACCAAAAGAATAATATCAAAGTCTCACAACCTAAGGGCTAAAATAATGCTTTAAAATCTGCCCATTAACCGGTAGCATGAAATCTTCCCCTTCTAATGTTTTTAGCCTGAAGGTATTCTTCCCAAGAATCTCTGAAATCTGATATGGGCCCAACCAAAGACAATCAAACTTTTGATGATTCCCTTTTTCCTCATGTCTTTTGTCCCATAGTAATACCAAATCTGAAATTCTGAATGATTTAACTTTGGCCCTTCTGTCAAACCACCTTTTGACAACCGCCCGGTGTTTATTCATGTGATTCATGGCCTCTTCTCTCTTTTCATCAAGGTGCAACAACCGGCTCAACCTCGGCTTCAACTTGATCATCTCGTCCCCAAGTACTCTTGTATGAAATGTAAGGTCTGCAACTTCAAATTTGTCTGGAAATATCGGGTCTTGCCCATAGACCAAATGATAGGGAGTATTCCCTATGGACTCTTTCACTCGGTCCTATCTCGCCCAAAGGGCAAACTTTAGTTGGTCGTGCCACCCCGAGGGTTCTTTTCCAAAGAACTTCTTAATAGTATTCAACAAATTCTTATTTGAAGACTCGGCCAACCCATTTCCTTGAGGATAGTAATTGGATGCAAACTTTAAGCTCACTTTGTTATCATATGCCCAATCTGCAAATTGTGTAGAAATAAAAGCTTTACCATTGTCACTGACAATAGAGTCGGGCATTCCAAATCTTGTTATAATCTGATCCTCAAGAAATTTAATCACAACATCTCGTGGTGGCATGTTTAGTAGGAATCGCCTCTGTCCACCTTGTACAATAGTCTGTAGTCGTCAAAATGAATTTGTGAGAATCAGAAGAATTTGGGTTAATAACCCCGATGAAATCTAGTCCCCACTGTGCAAATGGTCTCATTTCGACTACAGGCTGCAACGGCATGGCTGCATTTCTTTCTCTATTTGCAGCCACTTGACAGATGTGACAAGATCGTACATGGGTATGCGCATCCTTGAAAATATGTGGCCAGTAGTATCCTGCTCTCAAGATTTGATGTGCTGTAGCATTGGCTGCACCATGACCAGCTCCATGTTTCCCATGAAATTCCTGCAACACCCCGGCAGCCTTCTTCTTTGTTCAAGCACCTCAGGTAGATGCCTTCATGATTCTTCCTATAAAGCACACCAGATTTTATTAGATAGTTAACAGACTTAAGCCTTAAAGCTCTTCTCTGTGTTGAATTCAGATTAGAAGGACACTTACCAGTCAATAAAAATTGCACAATATCAACATACCAGTCGTCCTTAGCCATGTATTCTGTATTTGAGCATTGACCTGTTATTTGCGGATTATTTTCTGCGATCGCCTTTGCCGATCCTTGTCCTCGAACTAGTTTCATTGGTTGGATTTCGAGATCAAATTCTTGGATGGTTGAAATCCATTTTCCTCTCTTCTCACCTAGTTCATTCTCGTAAAAACATGGTCTTGACAGCAGAATCGGGCACGATGGCGATAATTCTGCCGTGCACGATGTAGTGCCTAAATTTTTTCACAGTTTTAAAAAGTGCGTACATTTGCTTATCAAGGATTGAATACCTTAATTGAGCGTCTTTCATAGGGGCACTTAAAAATGCAATGGGTTTTTCGGCACTATCCTCACCTTTTTGGGTTAAGACACTCGCAAAGGAGTGTTCTGATGCAAAAGCGTAAATATAAAAAGGCTTGGAGTAATCTGGGCTTATAAGGACAGGGGCTCGGAAATGGCATCTTTGATATTCTGGAAAGCCACTCTACTTTCCTCGTTCCATTTTACATCCACATCTTTCTTGAGCATCTGGTTCAGAGGTTTGGCTATCTCAGCAAAGCTAGAGATAAACTTCCTCACAAAATTGACTTGCCCAAAGAAAGATCTCAGTTCTTTTTTACTGCTCGAGAGAGGTAGGTTTTGGATAGCTTGTATCCTTTCTGGGTCGATGGATATGCCCTCTTTTGAAATGATGTGACCCAACAATTTCCCTTCCGTTACTCCGAAAATGCACTTTTTGGGATTTAAGGAAATTCCATGTTCTCTGCATCTTTGAAGCACTTTCTTCAAATATTTAACATGATCCTCTCTCTTCTTCGAGAAGATCGGGATATCATCCACATACACGATGATGCATTTGCCTATTAGCCCTTTGAATGCGTAATCCATGGCGCGTTGAAAAGTTGCACCAGCGTTTAACATATCCGAACGACATTCTCTTATATGCAAATGTCCCCCACTTGGTAGTGAAGGCTGTTTTCATCCCGTCATCCTGGATGTATAAAAACTTGGTTGTACCCGGAATATCCATCGAGAAAGGACATCATTTCAGATCCATTTACCATTTGCAAGATTTCATCGATTGATGGTAATGGATAATTATCTTTTTGAGAGGCTTTATTAAGATTTTGAAAATCTATGCACAACCCTAATCTCTCCACTCTTTTTTCTTACTGGAACGAGGTTGGCCACCCAGGTTGAGTGCCTAACAGGAAAAATGATTTTCGCTTCCAATAATCTTTTAACCTCCTTTTCGATCAAAGGCTCCAATAGCGGGTTAACAACTCGCTGTCTTTGCCTAAAAGGCTTGGAGTCTGGCTTCAAAGGGATGGTATGTGTGATAATGTTCTGGTTGTAAGTCTTCAGCTCATTGTAGTTCCAAGCAATACAATCTATGTAATGCTTCAAAGCCTGTATTATATTGCTCCTTTCTTCCTCTGTACATGCCTTTGCTATGTACACCTCCTTTGGATTGTCTCGCACTCCCAGATTAATTGAATCGCATGCATCTTTGGGGAGTGGGACTCTTTTTCTTTTCTTGTTCTTGCATTCCATGTCGAACATCTTTTCTAATGAAACCACGTCTTTAGGAATTTTGTTGGATTGATACGCAGCTTCACTTTCTTCTCGTTTCATCCTCGCCACCTTTGTTCCTCATCAATCACCTGATTTTCAAAAATACCCGAGTTTGTGACAAACTTGAAGATGTGCCTGTCACATTCAAAAACCTGGAAATTCTTCACATTATCAGGTATTGATGGACAAGGAACCAACTCAATGGAAAATTTTTTACATCTTTTTATATCCACCGGGTTTAACATGCCCGCGGCGATCGCAAGAGAGTCTCGCTATTCGATTTCCTCTCCTAGAAATAAGGGCTATGTTGAATGCATCAAACTCCTCCATGAGGTCCATAACCCTAGTCCTATAAAGGCTCAGCCTTTTGTCGCAACATGTATACTGTCCTTTGATTTGCTTGACAACCAACTCAAAATCTCCCAAAACCTTCAAGCATTTAACATGTTTGCTCAATGCTAGACGTAAACCATAGATCAATGCTTCGTATTCTGCCACATTGTTTGTGCAAGGAAATTGCAGTCTGTAAGCAGCCAATAATGGTTTACCTCCTGGACCAGTGAGCTCGACTCCAGCTCCTGCTCCCTGTCTAGACTTTGATCCATCAAACTTGAGCAACCACGTGTAATCCTTTTCCTCGAAGAACCACCATGACACACTTCTTCTTTAAGCTCATCAGCAGCTTTCTCAACATCAAGAGCATAGACCCCTAGGTCTGGCTCAGAAAACTGAACCTCATTCGGCTTGTTAAAATCCGTTATAATCTCCTTAAGCCTCGGTTCGTTTTCCACTCTGATTTGGTTAGCAATGCCCTTCCATGGCAGCCACATATGCGAGCAGTCTGTTGCAAAATAGCCATTCAGCGTTTTCATCCAATCTCTCGCAAGTAACATTCCATACCTACTTGGGATGTTAACCACCAAAATGTCTACAACCTGCTGGACCCTGGGTTCAGAATTTAATTGAATCTTGACATCATATAAGGTCCCTACTACATTTACCTCCGAACGGTCCAATTGCAAGACCGTGCATTTGGATGAAACCGGTTGTAGACCCAACATTTGACATATCTCCGTAGGCATGAGGTTGCTCGTGGCTCCCGTGTCCACCAAACAGTTATGCAAGTTCTTACCCGCAATTCTCAGAGTCAATAAGAATGGCGGGACATCCCTTCTCTCCTTTCGCAAAATCAGATGGGATTCAGCTCTTTTTCCTTCCACATCGGATCAGGTGAGTTCAAAGCTCTTATCAACGCCTCCTTTTGACCAGGCAATTTAGTTGCGTCCAGGAATGAAAGGCTAGATTTGGACTTCTTCATATCCTCCACTACGTCATAATTTGGTTTTTCGAATTTGACTGTCTTCTGGACGTCATTAGACATTTCTCTTCTGAGTGGAGGGGGAGGGTTGTTACTTGCCTTTGTATCTTGGAGGAAGAATAGAATTGTTTGGAGGTGTTGATGAGGTTTTAGGGGCTTTAGATTTACTCCTCAAATGGTACCCATGAGTCCCCTTTCTGAAATCTCGAAAAGCTTGCACCTCCTGTTCCAAAACTTCGTCTTCTTCCTCCTCGCTCTCACCCTCTTGGTGATATACTAGTTTCCATCACCATAATATTTTCATCTTGCTGATACGATGGATCCTCATTTGATACCAGTTCCAAATCATCAACTTGTGCCTGAAGACAATGAGTGTATCTAGCAATCTCAGGACAATTCCTCTCATTGTGTTCTTTTGTGTTATGTAACCTGCACCCTCTTTCCCATGCCAAATCTGAAAGATTCAAAAGAGAATTGGATTGGCTAGGGCCTGCAGAAGCATCTAATTGATTAGCAATGGGAGCAGGAACTCCCCCATTGTTTGGCTTGGTGTTCCAGTGCCTCCCTCTATTGTTAAAATTCTGACTTGGGTGAGGGGCACGGGACTCATGCTTCTGCTGTTGAACCCTGTCATTACTTAGTTTATGCACTAGTTTCTTGAGCTCTTCGACTTCCGAAAAAACATCCTTCGGTGGAACCACATTGTTGTTAACCCCCATTGGATTCGCATAATTAATGGGGTCTTGATTCCACATTTGGGTCGGGTTCTGAGGAATTTGATTCCCATATGGATTGATACCTTGAATCGGGATTGGATTCGAAACAGGAACTATGGCTTGAGGATTGACTTGACTAGTTTCCTGCGTAGTTGATTGACTGTTCTGCAAAAATGCAGGAACAGGTGGAATGGCTGTGATTGGTTGGATTGGAATGGGTGCATATGCGGGTGCTGGTGGATACGGCTATTGATATGGGAAGGCGTTCATACTTGGCATTTGTGGTGCCATGAGTTGATTTGCCTGGGGAGCTTGACCATATGGAGCACACTCGTCCCAACATAGGCATCTTGGGTAAACCCGTAGCCTTGCGGTGTCAATTGCTGCTCAATAGTCATGGCTTCATTATAGGCCAAAGCCAGCGTGGTGACCTGAGGATTACGCCTTGCAAACATAGCTGTCATGGGGTCCAATGCCCCAAAATATATCTGCAAAGCCACTGCGGGATCGATGGCAAAATGTCTAATTGCTCTGTTATAGTTCTTTTGGAATCTCTGATTAAACATTCGGATTGGTTCCCCTTGGCCCCTTTTGCATGTAATAAACTGATTGTAAATAGTTGCGGGATCTAAGGGTGACCTAAATTGATTGACAAAGGCAGTTTCCATTTGTGTCCAAGAGGTGATTGAACCAATTGGCAAGCATATATACCATTCATATGCTATTGGATCCAAGCTCATGGGGAAAAGTCTACAGGCTACATCTTCATGCTGAACTTGCAGCCTAATTAAAACATCCCTATAGGCTTGGATATGTTCTTCTGCTATTCTTAGGCCATCTGGCTTGTATTTAGGCAAAAATATTTCAATGTTCTTGGGGATTTCATGGATATCCCCAGCAATATTCAAAGGAGTATTGTTAGCTCCATACCAAGGAGCTACTGGAGCTTGAGCCATTTGACTCATAATTGATGTAGACAGACCTACAATAACAGTAGAAATATTACTAACTATAGGCACACTAGGAGCAAAGGATATTACTAGCGTAGGTCCACTCGACGTTCCTAGAGAAAATAGGCCTTTTGCTACTTGAGTGCTTACGACTTGCTTGGCTTTACCCTTGGGAGTACCAATAAGGTCGTGAAAAATGGTTTCTCCGGTTGTTTGAGACCTGGTCGCAATACGGCGTGGTGGGTCCAGCCTACCTTGAGGAAACCCTCGGCTAGTTCGAAGAAAACCTGCAACAAACACAAAAACAATGTTGCAGTTTAGCCGTAAATAATTTCAGAATTAAATCAAAAACAAAATATTCAGATATGAAAATTGAAATAGATAAACCGATTCGGCCCTCCTTCTAGCGCCAATCTGTTGAGTGGTGTTTTCACCCGATTGTGAAAGCACACTCTCCGGTAGGATCTGAGTCCAAGAATCCTCTGCTTGCAAAGAAAATAACTTTCTCCAAGGTTCCTGTTATGCTTAAATAATGCTGTTCAAATGAAATGCCAGGAATATCTTAGGGTTTGCAAGTGGATGTTAACAAGGGGCACTGGTGGTTTATTTAATTTAAATTTACAGTGGACTCAAAGTGAATGAATATACATTGATCTTGGATTTTTGAAGGATTTTCAGTTATTAATTTGGATACAGTAATTAAATTGCAGAAAATAAAGCAAGGGTTTGAAAAATAAAGAAAAGTAAATGCAGAGAAACTAAACTACAGTCAGAATGCTGCCATCGATTTGATGAAACCGAAGATACTGAGGTTTTATGCATGCAACCTAATCTAATGAACTTGCAAACTCGCACAATCCAAATAAATTAGGTGCTGGTCTCTAGGGTTTCTACTGTAATTCCAGACTTAGGCATTCGCATGAAGCAACCAAGCACACTTGCATTAAACTTCACCTAAAAGCCTCATAAATCTGGAATGAAAGATAAAGCATTAAATCATGCATGCACAAAATGACTCCTTCTTTCTCATCAATGAGATGCCAATACTCTGTATTTTGTATTAAATGATATGTCAATTACATTCAAAGAATGTTCCAGGCATAAATATTCCAAAACAAAAAGAAGGAAATTGCCCAAGTGCAGGCCTAGAATAGCACGAAGCTCTTGTCTCTACAACTCTACAATCGACAATTTCCAACCCTTCCTTCAATCTGCGCTTCTGGATTTATCTTGTCTAGCGATGGCTCTTCGATTCTCCCTTGTCGCTTCGCTTCATCTTCCCTGCATGTGACCCTTCGAATTCCCGCCTTTTCCTTGTCTTTATCCCATGTTTAACGCCAAAACGCCTAAAATCCTTCGCTGCATGTAACGCTCCTGCAGACCTGACACCTGCATGCCACGTGTCACACGCTCTCTGCGCCTTCTGTAACGCCACTCTGCGAAAAACCCGACAAAAACTGCATGCCGTCTGCTCACCTTCTCGGCCGCGAAAACGCGACATGTCACGAAATCGCGACATGTCGCGATATCGCTACACTCTTCCCGACCGTACATCCTTGGCAGCATCTTGTCGCGATATCGCTACCGCTTTTACTTTTGAGCCTTCCTTCCACAAATTGTAGCGATATCGCTACCATTTCTCCATCGGGCTTCCTTCTCACCAAGCTGTAGCGAAATCGCTACCATCTCTCCGTCGGGCCTCCTTGGCAACTTTACGTCGTGACATCACGACCATTATCATTCTCTTGCCCTCTTTCGACAAACCGTCGCGATATCGCTACCGCTTTTATTCCTCTTGCCACAAACCGTCGCGATATCGCTACCGCTATTATCTTCCGTACGCCTTGGCCAAACCTGTCGCGATATCGCGACGTTTTTTCCCCTCGAACCTTCATGCAACTTGTCGTGATATCGCTACCGCTTTCTCTTTCGTACGCCTCCCGAAACACGTCGCGAAATCGCGACCATTTTTCTTTTCGTACGCCTTGGCAAAACCTGTCGCGATATCGCGACCATTTTCTCCGTCGTCGTACCATTTCTTCGCCCTTGCCAAATCCCGACGTCTTTCCTCTTCGAGTCCTTTAGTTTCCGTCGCGATATCGCGACGTTTTCCGCTTCCGTACACCTTGCCCAAAACACGTCGCGAAATCGCGACACTTTTCATCATCCCGTACGCTTGCAAACAACACGTCGCGAAATCGCGACCATTCTCATTCTTTCCAACGGCATGTCGCGATTTCGCGACACCATTTCTTTTCTTCTCAACGACATGTCGCGATTTCGCGACACCTTTCTTTTCTTCTCAGTGACATGTCGCGATTTCGCGACAACTTTCAATTTTCTTTTCTCTCCTCTTCGGCAGCGATGGAGCTACATGTCGCGATTTCGCGACAACTTTCCTATTTCTGGCAGCGATGGCGCGACAAGTCGCGATTTCGCGACATGTCGCGATTTCGCGACACTTTTCAACACTTAGGCATTTTTTCTCTTTTCTTCAATTTTAGCATCTGGGTCACCGAGATTCTTCTCTGCAAGCCTGCAAAAAGGTGGGTCCCCAATTTTGGGGTGTGTTGTGGATCAACCACAACAAGTACTTATGGTATGTTTTTAAGGAGCATCATTTTTAGAGACATTAAGATCTAGAAAAACAATTTTTTAGTAAAGTGTCTCTAAGCTTAGAAAAGCGACACCATTTTCATTTTATCTACACACCATTATTATTATAGAATCTATAAATTAAACAACTAGAATTAAACTTTAAAAAGTGTTAAAGTGGAGTGATAAGGAAACTAGCATATACTATTTTTATATAATAGAAAAAGGTAGATTTATTCTACGTAATAGTGAGGCCGCATAGTCCTCAAAACTAAGGTATATTTAAGGTGTTAAAAACACCAAGAAGAGCATAGATATGGAAAAACACATTGGTTAAGGAAATCACCAAAAATAGTGGTAAATCCACCACTCAAATCACCATCGAGTTGCACAGATTGAGCACTAGAGACAAGTGCAACAGTAATAGAAAAGAACTGGGAGGCAAGCATCCAAGCATTTTCTAGAAGCACAACCATCGAAAGCATCCAAGAACTATCTAAAAGTGTAGCCACCAGATAGGAGAAGATCCGTAACATTAGATAGAACCACCATTGGATAAAATGAAGCACCACTTGCAAATACAAAAATGTAAAATAGCAAGGACTTGCAAAGCAGCTACCATTAGATAAAGTGAAGCACCACCTCATTGTTGGAATATTTTCAACATTGCCTCCTTAGTCCTAAGTATTAAGTCCTAGTATTTAGTTTTAGTTTAATGTTTTGATTTACATATTTCTAGTTAATTTGATTAGCATACGTTGAGGTTTTGGCTTGGTTGATCAATGTTTGACCATAGTCCAAGATTAGCATGTTGTTAGGATAAGAGCTATCTTTAAGTTAGTTTGTTGTAATAAGTTTGAGGATTTCTCTCAACCACCGTGTCTATTTTTAGTTCTTTCAAGAACTATAAAGCTATGTAATGCATTGTTGATCAATAGAACAATTTCACCATTGTTTCTCATTTGGTATCAGAGCAGGTTTTCTCAGACGGATCAAAACCTATGGAGAGTGGCGTGAAGAGATCTAAAGCACGCACTTTGTCAGAGAAACTCAAGTGGCCAGCACTCAACAGATTTGCAAGGAAGAGCTCGAGTAAATCATTAATATCTCATGAATCCTGAGGTATTTGATTATGAAATTTTGAGGGTTGTTAGGTAATTGTATCAAGAGGATGCAGTCAAAATTTTAGGTGATTTGGAGCTAATTTGCTGATTTTATTAGCATTTTTAGTTTTTCAATAAAATGGTTGTATAAGGTGGAATACAGGGTATTTGCTTCTCAAATTTTGGGAGAAATATTATTTAGATAAAATCATAATTCAGAAAAAATTTTAGGTCATTTGGATCTGTATTGATTAATGTATGTGAATATTTATTTTTCCTTCAACAATCCTAGATCCGAAATTGTGATAGAAAGGGCAAAAGTAAATTGATCACATATTTCTCATTTGTGAATTTGGATCTAAAATTTAGTGGATTTTTAGATAAGTATATCAGAAGTCTATAGGAAAAATTTTAGTTTGTTTCAATCAGTATTGGCCGATTTATGATAAATTGGGTGCTTGAGACTTTGGTAAATAAAAGGAAGCCATGTATGCAGACTTGGCTGTACCAAAATTTGATGGAGATAATTATGCTATTTGGAGCATAATGATGAAGACCTTCTTGAAGGCTCAAGACTTATGGGATATAGTTCAAGAAGGCTATGAGGAACCCTCTTGGAGCAAGCTACAAGGCGAGGAGAGAAAAGAGAAGAAGGAGCAGCAATATGCAAATTGCTTAGCTCTTATGGATTTGAGGAGAGGAATGGAAAAGAATGTTTTTCCTCTCATAGCCAATTGTAGATCAGCTACAATGGCATGGAAAGTGTTGAAGGATGCTTATGGGTTTGATGAGGATACCCATAAAGCCATGTGTGACAATCATGAATATTGTTTAAGCAAGGAGGAGCCTTGCTTCCTTGAAGAATTTTCTGAATTAGATCCTTTTGAAGGAGTTTTTGAAGAGTATTTTCAAGACTCATATGAAGACATACATTCTTATGATGGTGAATTCTTCCTTGAAGAGGAAGACATGTTTGAAGAAAAGAGTGATGATGAAATTCTTGAAGAGAAGAGATATGAAGATGAGGAATCCCTTCATGGAGAAGAGGATGAGAAGGCGAAGAAGCCTTGTATAGCTCTCATTGGAGAGAGTTATTGTGAGACACCCATAGTTGCAGACATGTCTTGTAATGGCATGGAAAATTGTAATAGTCAATTATTTCTTTTAGGAGGAGAAAAAGTTGAAAAGAAAAATTGTACTAAAGAATTTTTTGCAGGAATGGTATGCTTTGAAAGCATTCACATTGATAGCAAAGAGGAAGAAGAATTTGAAGATAAAGGAAGAGAAACACTCACATTGGAGTGTTCCTTGCTTGAAGACCATCAAAGTGAAATGTATGATGAAGAATGTCTCCTGGAGGAGATAAATGAAGAGTGTATTATGGAGAATGCACCTACAATTCTCATGAAGGAGAATAAAGAAGATGATGATGGAAAAGCAATGTTCATGGAAGACTATTGGCTTATTTTTGTTGAAGACCATTCACTTGGAATGGATGTGTGCTCTCTTGAAAGAACAAATGAAGTGATGTGGGATGTTGATCCACAAGAAAAGTTTGATGAAGAGGAAATGGAAGCTATAAGCTTCTTGTTAGAAGATCACTCATCAAGGGTGAAGGATGTGTTGTGTGAAGAAAAGAACACACAAGACTCTCTTATTTGGGATATGGAAAGTGAGAGGGCAAATGGGATAGAAACAGAAAATGGAAATGAGATTGCTGATTTTCTTGTTGTAATGGCAAAGAAAACATCACTCATGGATGATGATCACTCGCTTGGAGTGACTACATTGCAGAAAGAGAGTTGTCTTGAAAAGGCAACTATGTATGATTGCTTAAATGAATGGTGTTTCAACACACCAACATGGATTGAACAAAGGAGGAGAACTATTAGTGAAGAGTTGATGGTTGATCTTGAAGCACCATACAATAAAGGAGAACTGCTACAAAATAGCTTTATGGAAAGCACCAAATCTACTCATACTAAAGGTAATGTTTTTATGATTAATGATTTGTTTTTTGTGAGCAGGAATGAAAAGAAAGGTGATTGTCTCATTGAGACAACTTTTATGAAGAGTCTTCTTGGAGAGAATACAGTGATGGAGAACTTGGGTCACATGGATCAAAATGATGTGTTCAAAATTCCTTGGGAGAAGGATTCTTGTAAAGTCATTGTTGTGAGAGAATATTTGTGTGAGGAGCAACTTTATGTTGCATATGTAGTTGGTCATTATATGGCCATATTTGTTGTTATCTTTTGTGTGGAAATATGTGAAAGAGTTGTATGGTATAATCATCTATGTGAGATGATTAATTGTAAATACTCATGTGGAGTATTGTTTAGTGTTGAAGATGTAAAAGAAGATCAAAATGTGAGAGCATGGTTTAAAGACCATAATGATAAAGATGTAAGAGAGTGGTTGCTGAAAACCACAAGAGGAGATACTTTTGTTGAAGGGGGAGCTAATCAACAAAAGAAGGCACTCAAGCATTTGCAGGAAATTCCACATGAAGAGTGGAAGGAGTGCCACCATAAGTATTTTGTAAATTCTGATTTCTTGATTCAAGATTGGAGGAAACGTAAGAGAAATATTTTCTTCCAACACTGTGATGCTTAAAGAACTCTTGCATGAGTGTCTTTAGCATCAAGGGGGAGAATGTTGGAATATTTTCAACATTGCCTCCTTAGTCCTAAGTATTAAGTCCTAGTATTTAGTTTTAGTTTAATGTTTTGATTTACATATTTCTAGTTAATTTGATTAGCATACGTTGAGGTTTTGGCTTGGTTGATCAATGTTTGACCATAGTCCAAGATTAGCATGTTGTTAGGATAAGAGCTATCTTTAAGTTAGTTTGTTGTAATAAGTTTGAGGATTTCTCTCAACCACCGTGTCTATTTTTAGTTCTTTCAAGAACTATAAAGCTATGTAATGCATTGTTGATCAATAGAACAATTTCACCATTGTTTCTCATTTGGTATCAGAGCAGGTTTTCTCAGATGGATCAAAACCTATGGAGAGTGGCGTGAAGAGATCTGAAGCACACACTTTGTCAGAGAAACTCAAGTGGCCAGCACTCAGCAGATTTGCAAGGAAGAGCTCGAGTAAATCATTAATATCTCATGAATCCTGAGGTATTTTATTATGAAATTTTGAGGGTTGTTAGGTAATTGTATCAAGAGGATGCTGTCAAAATTTTAGGTGATTTGGAGCTAATTTACTAATTTTATTAGCATTTTGAGTTTTTCAATAAAATGGTTGTATAAGGTGGAATACAAGGTATTTGCTTCTCAAATTTTGGGAGAAATATTATTTAGATAAAATCATAATTCAGAAAAAATTTCAGGTCATTTGGATCTGTATTGATTAATGTATGTGAATATTTATTTTTCCTTCAACAATCCTAGATCCGAAATTGTGATAGAAAGGGCAAAAGTAAATTGATCACATATTTCTCATTTGTGAATTTGGATCTGAAATTTAGTGGATTTTTAGATAAGTATATCAGAAGTCTACAGGAAAAATTTTAGTTTGTTTCAATCAGTATTGGCCGATTTATGATAAATTGGGTGCTTGAGACTTTGGTAAATAAAAGGAAGCCATGTATGCGAGACTTGGCTGTACTCAAAATTTGATGGAGATAATTATGCTATTTGGAGCATAATGATGAAGACCTTCTTGAAGGCTCAAGACTTATGGGATATAGTTCAAGAAGGCTATGAGGAACCCTCTTGGAGCAAGCTACAAGGCGAGGAGAGAAAAGAGAAGAAGGAGCAACAATATGCAAATTGCTTAGCTCTTATGGATTTGAGGAGAGGAATGGAAAAGAATGTTTTTCCTCTCATAGCCAATTGTAGATCAGCTACAATGGCATGGAAAGTGTTGAAGGATGCTTATGGGTTTGATGAGGATACCCATAAAGCCATGTGTGACAATCATGAATATTGTTTAAGCAAGGAGGAGCCTTGCTTCCTTGAAGAATTTTCTGAATTAGATCCTTTTGAAGGAGTTTTTGAAGAGTATTTTCAAGACTCATATGAAGACATACATTCTTATGATGGTGAATTCTTCCTTGAAGAGGAAGACATGTTTGAAGAAAAGAGTGATGATGAAATTCTTGAAGAGAAGAGATACGAAGATGAGGAATCCCTTCATGGAGAAGAGGATGAGAAGGCGAAGAAGCCTTGTATAGCTCTCATTGGAGAGAGTTATTGTGAGACACCCATAGTTGCAGACATGTCTTGTAATGGCATGGAAAATTGTAATAGTCAATTATTTCTTTTAGGAGGAGAAAAATTATGAAAATAAAAATTGTACTAATAATTTTTTTGCGGGAATGGCATGCTTGGAAAGCATTCACATTGATAGCAAAGAGGAGGGGGGTTTTAGGGGAGAGAAAATTTCTCAAGGACCTTGTAGTGAAGACCACTCAAAAGTGGAAGAAGACTTTGAAGATGAAGGAAGAGAAACACTCACATTGGAGTGTTCCTTGCTTGAAGACCATCAAAGTGAAATGTATGATGAAGAATGTCTCATGGAGGAGATAAATGAAGAGTGTATTATGGAGAATGCACCTACAATTCTCATGAAGGAGAATAAAGAAGATGATGATGGAAAAGCAATGTTCATGGATGACTATTGGCTTATTTTTGTTGAAGACCATTCACTTGGAATGGATGTGTGCTCTCTTGAAAGAACAAATGAAGTGATGTGGGATGTTGATCCACAAGAAAAGTTTGATGAAGAGGAAATGGAAGCTATAAGCTTCTTGTTAGAAGATCACTCATCAAGGGTGAAGGATGTGTTGGGTGAAGAAAAGAACACACAAGACTCCCTCATTTGGGATATGGAAAGTGAGAGGGAAAATGGGATAGAAACAGAAAATGAAAATGAGATTGCTGATTTTCTTGTTGTAATGGAAAAGGAAACATCACTCATGGATGAAGATCACTCGCTTGGAGTGACTACATTGCAGAAAGAGAGTTGTCTTGAAAAGGCAACTATGTATGATTGCTTGAATGAATGGTGTTTCAACACACCAACATGGATTGAACAAAGGAGGAGAACTATTAGTGAAGAGTTGATGGTTGATCTTGAAGCACCATACAATAAAGGAGAACTACTACAAAATAGCTTTATGGGAAGCACCAAATCTACTCATACTAAAGGTAATGTTTTTATGATTAATGATTTGTTTTTTGTGAGCAGGAATGAAAAGAAAGGTGATTGTCTCATTGAGACAACTTTGATGAAGAGTCTTCTTGGAGAGAATAGAGTGATGGAGAACTTGGGTCACATGGATCAAAATGATGTGTTCAAAATTCCTTGGGAGAAGGATTCTTGTAAAGTCATTGTTGTGAGAGAATATTTGTGTGAGGAGCAACTTTATGTTGCATATGTAGTTGGTCATTATATGGCCATATTTGTTGTGATATTTTGTGTGGAAATATGTGAAAGAGTTGTATGGTATAATCATCTATGTGAGATGATTAATTGTAAATACTCATGTGGAGTATTGTTTAGTGTTGAAGATGTAAAAGAAGATCAAAATGTGAGAGCATGGTTTAAAGACCATAATGATAAATATGTAAGAGAGTGGTTGCTGAAAACCACAAGAGGAGATACTTTTGTTGAAGGGGGAGCTAATCAACAAAAGAAGGCACTCAAGCATTTGCAGGAAATTCCACATGAAGAGTGGAAGGAGTGCCACCATAAGTATTTTGTAAATTCTGATTTCTTGATTCAATATTGGAGGAAACGTAAGAGAAATATTTTCTTCCAAATTTGTGATGCTTAAAGAACTCTTGCATGAGTGTCTTTAGCATCAAGGGGGAGAATGTTGGAATATTTTCAACATTGCCTCCTTAGTCCTAAGTATTAAGTCCTAGTATTTAGTTTTAGTTTAATGTTTTGATTTACATATTTCTAGTTAATTTGATTAGCATACGTTGAGGTTTTGGCTTGGTTGATCAATGTTTGACCATAGTCCAAGATTAGCATGTTGTTAGGATAAGAGCTATCTTTAAGTTAGTTTGTTGTAATAAGTTTAAGAGGATTTCTCTCAACCACCGTGTCTATTTTTAGTTCTTTCAAGAACTATAAAACTATGTAATGCATTGTTGATCAATAGAACAATTTCACCATTGTTTCTCACCTACAAGTACAAAATCATAAAACAACAAGAAGGAAGTGCAAAGGCATTGAGAAATATCGAAGGATAGGTTCTTGCAACCACAAAGAAGAGAAAATTACATAACGTATTCCCTACATGCACAACCAAGTGTCCAGGAGCAAAACATAATGTAGCCAGGAAGACAAAGCATCAAAGGACATTACAGGTTCATTTACAAGGCAAAGGAATGTTATAATCCAGTTGGTGCCACTTTTTAGTATGAAGAAGAAGTGCTACAGGCCATCCAAGAGCCACATAATATGTTTTCCATTTGTTATGTAAGAGAAGTGCTACAAGTCTTAAAGAATACATAGGATATGTTAAAAGGGTAGAGGAAGCACTTTAGCAACACTTGTCACTCATATTGTAAAATATTAAACATTACAAAGCAAGGAGAAATGTCTTTGAGCACCCATTTAGTGCATGAAATGAATTTACGTTGGTATCCACTACATTAAAGAAGAAGCATCTTGACCAGTTTGAAGGAAGTTGACTAGATGAAGAGCATCCAATTTTAGAGAAATACCAAGCATAGCATTAAGGTGGAAGCACATAACATATCAAAGGTAATGTTTATTACTTTTTGAAATTAAAGTGTATGCTAATTAGGAGTTATAAGGTGTAAAAGGATATATTATCTAGGGTTAAAGTTTAAACGTATTTTATTGGAGAGATAAGCATTATTGAAAGCTTAGAAATCTGAATATTACAATTTAAAGCCTTTTACAAAGTATTAAAGATTATTTTGAATATTAAAGCATTGATTTTGAAGTTTTGTAATTTGCACATTTGAATTTATAAAACAAATTAAAATATTTACAATTTGATAAGTTTGTATAAATAAGGTATTCTACATCAAATTAGGAATACACAAAACTTGCAAATATTATTTTTAAAATTTCTAAATTTCTAAAGTTGAAGTTATAAGGAATCCAACATCAACATAGATCATTGGAATTTAGAAATATCAAACTATTGGATATTAAGGGGATAGAAAGAAGTTCATTGTTTACTTAAAAAATTTGGAATTAATTACTTATAATTGTCTCATTTTCACATTAAAAGGAGAAAAGAATCCAACCATAGAGAACTTTAGCAAATTGAAAAGTGCATTAGGAGAAAGAAAATTAGGATTTGAACATTATATCATCAAACCATTAGGGAGTCAAAAGGGATTCAACTCAAAGTAAACCTAAAATCTAAGTTTACTATCAAGCACTTTATCAAAACCTTAGATTAATTAAATCACTTGGGAGATATAAGGAATCCTACAAAAATAATTGAAGAGGTTTTATCAAGGTTGATCATATACTCAATTTACTTGAGAAAGATATAGTATTCTACAAAACTCTTAATTAAAATATTAAGGAGGTAAAAGGAATACAAAGCATACTTGAAAGTTAGTATTTTGATCATAAACTCTAAACTAGGGATTCATAATGTAGTCTACTACAAGGGATCTATCAAAAGTGTTCTTAAAACAAAAAGAGATAAAACTATGAAATATGTCTACCTCAAAGAATACAACGAACAATGATATGAACAACACTATTAGAAAGGAAAGGGAAAGTGTCATAAAAATTGGAATTAAGAATTTAATTATAAAGTTTGAAGGAGACTTAGATCTTACTTCAAAAAATATTCATAGTGAAGCTTAAAAAGACAACTTTGAAACTGTGGAATATTATCTGCATGCTCGACTCACTGAAGCAATTGATAATGGAAAGATTGACATTCAAATTCCTTTAGAATATGGTAGCATATTATATATGGTATTACTTACATTAAAATGTTACAAGGATGATAATGTAGAACAAAGAGGATAGATAGAATCATTTAAACTAAAACATAAATGGATGAATCATTAGAGAAGATATTTCAATCCTCATGCAGTATTGATACTTCAAGTTCTACTAACACAAAATATTATCATGATACCTTAAGTGTTATTTTAGAAACTTCTATACAGAACTTGGAAAATGATAAAAATGACAAAGGTAAAGAGAAGATACTTTTGCAAGAATCTAGGTGATAGTACATCCACCTATGAAAGTACTAACTTCAAAGACAAGAATAAATAAGAAGAATAAGAAGAAGAACCAAATAAGGGAGGTATACAATGTAATGTGAATTAAAGATAATAAAAAGGACTAGATCAAGCTGAAGAACATATAAAGATTAAAGATCCATATTAAAGTCTTCAATAAAAAAATAATTTAATACAAGGGGGTGTTGGAATATATTACATCATTTGGTTCATGCCAATGTACCACCATGGGTACATCTATAGATTATGAAAGAGTGTCATAGATTAGGATGAAAGTATTTAATTTATGCAATGTAATAAATGCACAAATGTGCAAAGTATTTTGGCAATGTAAATGTGCATAGTTATGCCTATGTACATGTGTCAATAGAATAGTAAGATGAAGAGTCATAGGAAGAGTGAAGGCCAAGAATCCTCCATATGAAGAGTTACATTCCATTTTATAAATGGGTATATGGATAGAGAGAAAGATATGGAAAATATATAGAGTGATTGGTCATTTTTGGCCATTTTGTATTTTGCTACATTGTGAATTTTGTTGAAGAATTTTGATGAAACTTTGTATTCTCTATGGCGGCAATATTATTTTGAGATAATTTTATATGTGCTGGTTTGTTTCCATATGACTATTTTTGTAAAATTTCGAAGGGTTGTATAAGCTTCCTTTTAAAGGATTTTGAGTTTGCCACACTATGAATGCATTATAAAGGAAGCGCCTACGAATTTTTCATGAATCATAATGAAATCGAGGACTTGGTTGAAATATTTGCAATCATAGTCACGTTCACCCCAAAGAATGGGTGAACATACCGATCACCCTTTGAATGGGCAAACAAAATTCTAATATTGGGCATAAACAAAGTTTAAGATGAAGGCGCATTCACCTTTGCTATAGGGTGAACACGCCGTTCACCCTTTCTATGGGTGAACACACCCCAAAGAGTAATGCAATCGTGTGCGCCCAAGGAGAACAACAAATCAGGTTTGCCCTGGTTGAGGGGCGAACATCCCGTTCGCCCTTCCTAGGGGTGAATGAACCATGACAGTAAGATGAAATCACATTCACCCTGGTTGAGGGGCGAACGTCCCATTCACCTTTCTCAGGGGTGAATGCACTTTAAAAGAGGGGATCACGCGCACGCACAAGGCAATTGGGGTGAAGCAAGTTTCTAAGGTGAACATGATTCTGGGGTGAAATGGGAGTATGATCAAAGGTTTGAAGGTGCCAGGATCATGAGTATTAAATAAAGGTGGCATCAAGTAACCCATGTCATGGATCTCAAAGCAAAGGAGAAGAATAGACGGACCTTCCTAATTTCCAAAGTACTGAAGGCGCTTCCACAATATTTAATGTTGTTCTAACTATCTGTGCACCGACGCTCGAGTTGCAGATTTTTTGGAGGTTGTCCCCAAGGAGGATGGATTTTCAATGAATTCGAGGAGGATTTTCCTTGTTTTGTCCTTGATCCCTGGACATTCTGTTCTCCAATGTATTTAATGAAAGAGGCGAAAACCTCTATAAATACTAAGCAAATTTCATTGTAAAAGGGAGGTTAGATATTTTGCGAGAATACTCTCTAAGTTCTCTGCATCAATACAAGGCATCAGGATTTTGAATTTGCAAGTGATCTTGCGTGTAATTGCTTTCTGTGTGGCATGCTTCTATTTTACATTCACTTTTCTTATTTGTTGTTCAATTTAAAATTTTCTATTGAATTTAAAATTGTTGGTGAGAAAGTGAATGCTGGAGTGTATTTTGAAAGTTATTATTGCAATATTGCAAGTAATTCTATTGCTTTCCTGTTATTAGATGTTATTTTGTGCTTGGGTTTTTTCCTGCTATAAGTCTGCTTCAAAATCATCACTTCGGCCTGTGGCCATATTTCTCATTTCTTTCTGTATATTTTTAATTTCTTTCCTGCATCCCTAGTCTTTACCAATTTAGGATTAGTTTTGGAACCAGACCTCTCTAGAGATTGGCACGGAGGACATCTCTTTTCTTTGGCCTTTCAATGTTGGTCGTATCTAGGGTGCATAAACGTAGTGTTTATTGATTAGGCAGATATTTGACCAACAATTTTTGGCACGCTCGGTGGGACCCTAAAGAGTCCACCCACAGTAGTATTTAGGTTTGGTGTTCACCTTTCTGCTGAATGATTAGAACATCTGGCGACTCAATCATATCCAAAAATCTTCGAGCGTGAGAACAACGAAGGCTGTTTCTCATGAATACAAGATCTAAGGCCAAGAATCTAGATAATCAAGTTGAGTTTTATGAGCTCGATATCCAAATATTAGGAGAACATCCTCTCTTAGCTTTTTTTCATCGTATGTCTTCACTTCCTCATATACCTCATATACCATCGGTTTCATCCTCATGGTTAGCTGGTGTATTCTCCGCTCCTATAAGTCTAGTTAGCACTGCTACCAGTTTTCCTCCACCTCCACCTCCTACAACTACTAGTGTTCCTCAGCCTACACCTCACATTCCAGCTCAAATGGCTCAGCCACATCAACAACAACAACAACCACAAAGGCAGTTCCCAACATGGAATAGTTCAGGAGCATTGAACTTGCAAGCACAAAATCCGGTGCCTCAAGCTACGTTGAAGGCTTTGCCTACCTACGATGGCACTGGAAAAACTGCATATGAACATATTCAAGATGTAGCTGCTTTAGCAATGATTCACGACATTACAGATGAGGATGTGATGATAAAGTTGTTGGTCCTATCGTTGAGAGGAAAATTGCTATACTGGTACCGATCATTGCAGTCGAGAACTATTACTTCATGGGATCAGTTGGATGAGTTGTTAATCAAGAATTTCCATGAGCAAGTTGATCCATATTCCTTGCTGCACCAGTTCACCACCATTCAAAGGCACCCTCAAGAAGAGATCATAGATTTTAATGTTCGATTTGCATGAAGTTGGCAAAGAGTTCCAGATGGTTTGAGGCCTACGCATGAGCAAGCAATGTTTTATTACCTCCGAGCGCTCAATACCGACATTGGTATGGCGGTGCACCAGGCCAATGTGAACACATTCCCAGATTTATATACACAGGCTCAAAAGGTCGAATCTGATTTGATTGTTGTAGGTAGGCTTCCTCCGAAGGCAACTATGCCGATTCTCCCTGATCTCCCACAATACCTTTATTCTAGTGCATTTTCATAGCCTATGCCATCAATGTACCCAGTCCCTTCATGGAATTCGGCACCTCCTCCAGTTGCACCCATCCCGGTCCCACAATAGTCGGCCCCTAGTTTTCCACAATTACCCACTCCACCAGCACCCCAACGACCTCCATCTATCCCTTTTCCCACATTACCAGCACCTTCGACTCCATTGCCATTGCCTACATCGCAAGCGCCTCTACATTTTCCAGCTCCTATTTCATCACCTCAACCTGATCCTCTTACGACCTTATTGCAAGAAGTTAAGTCCAATAATGTGGCCTTGAGGACAATATCCAATGAACTTACGATGGTAAGAAAGAAGCAGGCTGAAGCCGAATTTCGATCACGAAGATTTTAGACTCCACCTATTACCCGAGAACAAGCTTCTACTAGTAGAGGACCTGAGAAGAACACAGTGGTGCAAGTAAATGATGATGCTAATGTGGCAAAAAAAGCTTATTGGTGTTCTACATGCAATGATCCCCATGGAGAAGATACATGTATGGTGCATATGAATTATGTTCAAACACTAGCAGAAAGCTCTACGAGTGGACGAGTTAATATGATTCGGGAGGTCGAGCATAACTGCATGATGCCATCCTTGGAATAGGTGTCAGTCCTTACCAGGTCTGGGAAGAAGTCGGTGACTATTGATCCGGCGGAGCTTGAACCTTTGAAGGTACCTGCAGAACCCAAGGCATCAGAACAAAAGTGGTCACCTCTAGCGAAGGTACCTATTGTCAAATTTAAGGAACAAGATGTTGCTAGGACAAAATATTTGTTATCTAAACAATCTCAAGATAAGGTGCAAGCTAAGACATCAACTTCACAACCTGCGATGACTGCTCAAACTTCGAATGAAATAAAAGAGCAAGCTAAGGAGCGACTTAGGTACCCGTTATTAACAAAAAGACAAAGAGTTGAGGCTACTTAGCAGTATCAGGATAGATACGAACGGGTTTCGAAGGAGAAGGTTTCAATTGCTCCAAGCTATAGTATTGTAGAAGAAATGAAGAAAATCCCTACAAAAATGAACTTGTATGATGCGCTACAGTTACCTAGACAAATTTATTTGTTACAGGAATATTTGAGGACTACTAAAGACCAAAAGAAAGATCATTCACAAATAGTCCTAGCATAGGTTCTTCCCACTTTGGAAATTGGAATTAATAGACCTCCTCTATTTTACTTGTCTTTGAGAATGGAAGGGTGGATTGTGCATAATTGTATGATCGACTCTGGAGCTGCAACTACTATCATGCCAAAGGTAGTGTGCGAAGTAATGGGGATGGAATATACTAGGAGTAGCCCTAGAGTGTTGCAATTGGATGGAACCCCAGTTAATATGGTGGGGGTAATCAAGGACATTCCTATTGTTCTCCATAGTATGCCACAAATCACAGTTATCCAAGAAGTGGTAGTGGTAGATTTAGAGCCTTACTTTAGCATGTGTCTCTCAAGGGAGTTCATAGCTAAGTTGGGAGGATACCTATCCCTGGATTATTCACATTTGGAAATACCATTCAAGGGAAAGCAGATTCGTATCCAAAATGAAAGGCCTTCACCTTTTCATATCGAAAGGCTCGAGGAGGAAGAACAACCTTCAGGCGCTGTAAATATGATGACCAAGGAACTGGAAGAGGTTGATTTGGTAGAAGAAGCATTAGATGAGCTTCACCTAGAGGATGAGTTTCTGCTAACTAATTTTAATGCTATGATTGGGACTGATATTGGTTGTTACTCAATCACTAAGCCCGTACAGACCAAGGAGGAAATTTTTGATTCTCCAGACTTCGTGGCACACCAATTATGGAAGTTATATTTTGATGGTGCAAGATGTAAGAATGGCGTAGGAGCTGGTGTTGTACTGGTCTCTCCTGAAGGAATACAAAAGACTTATTCTTATAGATTGACTTGGAGCTATACTAATAACGCAACTGAGTATGAAGCATTATGCCTTGGGTTGAAAAAAGCGAAGAAATTGGGCATTAAATAACTACATATTTTTGGTGACTCTGAGCTTATCGTTAACCAGATTACTAATAAATGTGTGTCGAAGCAGCATTATTTGAAAGCTTACCACAATAGGGTCTGGGATTTGTTTGAAGCTTTCATAACCTTGAACATTCAGGAAATTCCTCGGGAAAAGAATAAACATGTGATGTTTTAGCCTCCCTTGGTGCAAATTATTCTCTGATAGAACATGTTGTCCATAAACCCAAAATAGTTAGAGTGATTTATAGACCCTCAGTCCCAGAAAATATTCTTATTGGCAAGTATTTGATAATGATGAGCAAATAGTTAATTTTCTGCTTAGAGAGGCTGCTAGTGCGGATGGTCGAACACTTGTGGATGAAGAAAAAGAAGGAATGATTCAGCTGAAAAATAATCATATCCCATGGGGTTTGATTTCGCTCGAGAGTTTGTTTGACCAAAATGATAGAGCTGATAAGCACAGGATTAAGGTGGATGCCAAAGAGTACAGAGAATTGTAGTTGGAACCTAGAAAAAATATCAATATTGGGACCGATTGTATGTCAGAGGAGCTGGAAGGCATTAAATATTTGTGCCATGAATACCCCGATATTGTGGCATGGAGTTATCAATATTTAAAAGGATATAACAAGGATGTAATCCAGCACACTATAGAGCTACAAGAAGGAGTTAAACCTTTTCGGCAAAAGCAGTGTCCTGTCAATCCTAAAATTGAAGTCCTCATGAAAGCAAAATTGTTAAAAATGCTCGAGGTAAAGATTATATACCCCATAAAGCATTCGACTTGGGTGGCGAATCTGGTTCCTGTGAGAAATAAGAATGGAGACATTCGGTTGTGCGTTGATTTCTACAATTTGAACCAGGCATCACTCAAGGATCATTATCCTTTGCCCCAGATAGATCAAATTCTTCATGTAGTTGCTGGCGCTCAGATATTCTCACTATTAGATGGCTTCTCTGGGTACAATCAAATTTGGGTAAAAGATGAAGATCAATATAAAACAACATTTACTACTAAGTGGGGCACATTTGCCTATCAGCGGATGCCCTTTGGGCTCTCAAATTTTGGTGCAACTTTTCAGAGAGCTATGGATGTCACCTTCGATGAGTTACTAAATAGAATTATTGTGATATATCTTGATGATATGACTGTGTTTTTGCATTGCAGAAAAGACCATGTTGCTCATCTAAGGCAGGTGTTTGAGAAGTGCCGAGAATTTGGGATTTCTATAAATCCGAAGAAGTCAATATTTGCTGTTAAATAAGGGAAGTTGCTAGGTCATGTGATCTCGCAAGAAGGATTGGTGATAGATCCTGCAAGAGCTGAGGCACTCATGAAATTGCTGCTACCTACGAACAAGAAATATTTGTAGTCTTTCTTTGGGTAAATAAACTTCATTCGCAAGTTTATCACCGACTTTTCCCAGGTTGTTAAGCCTATGACTGAGCTCTTGAAGAAGAATGTTGAATTTAAATGGACTGAAGTCAGGAAGTGAGCCTTTCAGGAAATCAAAGAGAGAATCACCCAAGTGTCGATCTTAATTAACCCTGACTATTCAAAATATTTCATCCTCTATGCAGTAGGTGAACAAGAGAGCTATGTTGTTGTGTTGACACAAAAATAAGATGATGGTGAGGAGAAGCCCATTGCTTTTTTAAGCCAAGTTATTGCACCACATCAGGAGAAGTACAATTTTATAGAGAAACAGGTTTATGCAGTGATGAAAGCACTCAAAAAGTTTTGACATTTTGTTTCTCAAAGCAAGACTGTGGTTTATGTCATCCATCCTGATGTTCAGAACTTCATAATTCAAGGTGAATTGGGTGATAAAAGGGTAGGATGGATCTCAAATATTCAGGAATATGATGTGGAGATCCGACCGACCAAGTTGGTTCATGGACGCGCTCTATGTCAAGAATTGGCTAAAAGTGTTGTCATCGAGATGTTAAATATGATTCATGAAGAGGACATGAGTGAAATGGTGTGTGCAAATCATAATGCAAGTGAGAAGGACTGGACAGAAGAATTGGTTGACTATTTTACTTTTGGAAGATGCCTGAGCCACCTTGATCCCTCACAACGTCGAAGGTTCAGATTGCAAGTGCTCAAATACGTACTATTGCCTAATGGACTATATCATAGAAATATAGATGGTGTACTTCTCAGGTGTGTAAAAGCTTTTGAAAAAAGATTTTTTTGGAGGAATTTCATTCTGGGCTATCTAGAGGTCATTATGCAGGCAGACCAATGGCTTTGAAGATTATTCGGGCAGGTTACTATTGGCCTACTCTGTTCATCGATTCACATAAGGTAAGCTAACAATGCGATAGTTGCCAAAGATATGTGGGTAGAATTAGAAAGGGAGCATTGCCCCTACATCCGATACAGGTGGATGCACCTTTTCAATAGTGGGGTCTTGATTTTATTGGTATCATTAATCCCCACTCATCCGTGGAACACAAATATATCCTGACAACAACATATTATTTTACCAGATGGGCAGAGGCTATACCCACTAAGAAAGCTGACCAAGTGACTGTTATCTCTTTTCTGGAGGGGCTCATCACTCGGTTCGGTATACTAGATTCTCTAATCACTAACAATGGCACTCCCTTCATCGAGGCTGAGATCACCGAATTCACCTACAAATATGGTATTTACTTGAAAATATCTTCCAATTATTACCCGTAGGGGAATGGGTTGGCCGAGTCAACTAACAAAAATTTGCTACGAATCTTGAAGAGGATGATGGGCAGTAACAAGAGAACCTGGCATTTGTTATTAAATCAGGCACTTTGGGCAGATCACATTTCAGTAAAGAAATCCATAAAGACTTCTCCATATGCTTTGGTGTACGAAAAAGAAGTTGTTCTCCCTACACATATTGAACTTCCAGTGCTTCAAACTTTGCATATGTTTCAAGATGAAGATGAAAATTATGATCCCATGAGTGCAAGGTTGGCACAGTTGTTGCAGTTAGAGGAGGATAGGGAGCATGCCTACCAGGTTTTTGCTGAACATGCCATTGATATGAGGAGGTGGTTTGATAAAAAAATGACTGACAAAAGTTTTCAGGTGGGCGATTTGGTCTTAAAATGGAATGAGAAGAAGTCCAAGCCAGGGAATCACCATAAGTTTGATGCTATATGGGAAGGACCATTTCGGATCTCTACTATAAATTCTGCTAATGCATACCATCTCTGTGATATGGAGGGTTATGAGCTTCCTATTCCGGTGAATGGCCTTCATTTGAAGGCCTATGTTTCATGATTTCAATTTGATGAAGGTAATACCTTGTACATATGTAAATATTAGCTTTGTAGTAATGATTTATATATACTAAAGTGTTATTTACAAGAAAATATAAAAAAAATGAAGAAAATGGAAATTAAGATGCTTTCACCCCAAAAGGGTGAAAATTTTGGTTTGCCCAAAAAAGATACGCTTTCCGTTCGCCCTAGGGAAGGGGCGAACGATGCGTTCGCCCATCTATTCGGCGAACATGCTTTGGATGACGTCAATTTTAAAAAGGAAAAAAAATGGCATATATCAATTTTTGATGTTTTCCAAGTCTGATTTAAAGGGAAAATATGAGCTACATTAAAATTTAAAGATAAAAAGCAATTCTCAAAGACAAGTGCCAATTATTATTTTTTTAAAATTCAGTCACCCAAATGCAAAAATTGATTGCTTTCGCACAAAGCTGAAATCGCTAGTGAAAGGATTAAAATCGGGAATCTGAGAAATTTTTGCCAAAGGAGAAAAGTAGTTTTTGAAGGCACATTGTGAAATTAATGTACCTCCCTATTACGTACCAGTAATCGAGAGCCATGAGCACCAAGATTGAGCAATAATTTTAAAATGTGAGAGGTGCTCAGGTTTAAGTTTCCTAGACGACTACGAATATTTTGATTTTCTGGCGAACGATTAAATTGGATTCCTCAACAAGTTTTAGACGCTAGGTCACACTTATCAATGTGATTACACAGTGCATAGGGCACATGTTTCAAGGAGGATCCAATAGTGAATCGAAGAAAAACATTTTGGGCCTTGGAAATGGTGCTCGACTACCAGCTTGAGTATTATTCTCTCCCGAAAAACATCTGCATTTAATTTCGTATTTACTGCAGTAGGTGTCGGGGGTGTCCTATAAAATTCAAGAGGTAAAAGATCGAAATCTATTATTCTTCCTTATTTTAAGATTTTTTGTACTCCATTGTGTCCTACGTTTCAGTTGCAGAGAGCTTTTTAGAGGCTTTTTAGATCAGAGCACCGTCGTTATTTGTCAGAAGAAATGGGTAGGCAAAGCAAAGAGCCTAAAGACGTCATGAAAGTTGTAGGAACTAAGCAAGCGAAGAAAAGGGAAAGGATCTCGAGGGCTAAAAAGGCTCGATAGAACGATTATGTTGATTTGGACCCCTACGAAGATGACATGGCAAAAATTGGAGACTGCTTGATTACGCACAAGGGGATTGACAGATTAAGGCAGGACGTAGAGGTAGCGGTGAGTCAGGGCATCTCATATAATAGCTGGCTCACAGTTCCTTATAATTCATAGCTTTCATGGTATCTATGTTCACCTATTCATCTGGTGCTACTGATTGCACAATTTTATGACCCTTCCACCAAGGCCATGCGAAATGCCAAGAGAGAGATCCTCTTCACAATTATGCCAGATGAAATTCGAGAGGCTTTTGCATGTGGGTTGAAGCCTCCAAGCTATGCAGTTCATAAGAAAATCCATATCGATGAACAGGAAGATAGGTACATCTCCATAGTAACCCTACATCAATTCATGGAGACTCAGCTGGTCAAGGAGCCGCAGATGGGACAACTACCGAATTTGTCGAAGCCACTTTCAGAGTTTAAGAGCCAAGATATTTATTCTATGTTGTCCTGGGTTGTTGGGTTGCCCTCGGATGAGACGGTGCATAAGTGGCAGGCAACTATGGCTCAATGTGTCTGCAAGGTGGAGTTTTACTCTCCTACTGCTATGAGGCAAGGTGGAAATCCTATTTATTTTGATTGGGCTGATTTCATTTCTCGAAGGATCAATTCTCAAGTTTGGAAAAATTGCAAATCAGGGGGTCCAAATCATTTTGGCATACATCATTTCTGGTATGGTTCTTCTTCTTCCAAATGCAACATCATTTTTCATTCATTGCAGTTTTGCAAGTGGGAAAAAAGAATGAGCCCTTGCCTGTATATAGGTGGACTTCGGTTTTGACAAGGAAAGAGTCCGTTTACAGTTTTAATAGTTGGTTTTTGGGGCCAGCAATTGAGTTGCTCTGCGGTACCTATGATAGAGTGTCACACGATTTGAAGGATGTAGTTTTCATAGAGGAAAAGGGTGACATATTTTTGCTTACCTAGGGCATTGTTGTTCGGATTTTTGGGTATACAGGTAAGCCCTTTTTGTTGCCATATTTTGCTACAGTGCATGTATTTGCAATGGAGGTCATGCACCAAATGGACTATGTGAATGATATATATGGTGTTGGGCATGGAAAAAAGACCACCTGCACTATGCCCTTCAGGTGTGGCAGCATAGAAGTTAACCAAGTTGGGAAAAATCGGCTTTTGATAGTGGTGCTCTAGGATTTGGGATTAATAGAACTACCATAGCACTGGAGGTATGATCCCTTGGGAAATTTTTGGCATTTATCAAAGCTAAAACATTTCATTTCTGCCCTCGCCCTGATATTCAGAAGTGAAGGAATAATTTTGATGGGCCAGACATGAACTGGCATATAGAAAAGATGTCCTACCTCCCACTGTGGCATGATTATTATGAGCAAGAAGTAGAGTATAATCCAATTAAGAATACGATGCACATTCCTCCTTCGGGTTTTTGTGGAACTGTTAAAGAAGTTAAGCCCAAATGAAATAAGGAGAAAATAATGAATTGGTGGGTCATGCGCATTCATCGAAGGAAGCCACATGCTCCTTATGGGTTGAAATTGGATGAGCAATTTTCTGACGCTTATGATAAATTTGTGGACTCATATCAGCCCGTTGCCTTCGCCACCATTTTGCCACAAAGTTTTCAACAATCTAAAAGTGGTGAAAGCAAACCAGAGTAGGAGAGCCCAACAATTGAAGAGGAGACCGAGGAGGAGGAAGAGCAACAATATGTTTTTCAAAGGAGGTCTCAAAGGGCAAAGCACCCTCAAGAGGAGGCACCTACGCCCAAGCAACCGAAATAGCCAATGGCACCTCCCTTCCCGAAAGCGGCGAAAAGGCCCTGAACTAGCGTAGCTATGATGTCCACGATTTTGATGCCTATGGTTTTAGTCGCTATGTTTTTTGCTATGCCAAGCATAGCAATTTTTGCAGTTGTTTGTGCATCGACTATGAATCCTTCGTAGGTTGGAGAACTCCCGACCTCATTTGCACAAATATTTCCAATGGCTCAATAAGAGGAAAAGGAATAGTCTTCAGAGGATTCCCATGTGGAAATCATGGATGAAGAGGAGGCTCTTGATGTTGGAGAGTGAGTAACTGAGCAAGAAGAGTAGGTAGTTGTACAACCACCTCCATCCACTCAGCACATGGTGCTTGCACCCCAAGGTACGTCCTCCCTTCCTTATTCTTCTTCTTCTTCTCCTAAGGAGCAAGCAGTGGTTTCCATTTTGGTCCCATCTGTTACATTTTCCTCTCCTCCACTTTCTATTTCTCCATCCTTCGGTGTCCCTTCCACTTCTATCTCCATACCATCTTCATCTGTTCTCTCTTCTTTCACTCCCAAAATCACTATTGCTCCTTCTTCCATTCCCACCCCTTCGTCCTCCATTTATTTTAGTTATTTTGCATTAGTGTCAAATACTTTTTCATGCCCTATCCCTGTAGTTGTTGCTACTTCCATTGTCAGAGTTGTAAGTACACAAGCCCCTCCTAGGGTCAGTGTCACTACAACCGAACCCACATCCATCACCACATCCACCATTTCTCTTCCTTCCATTTCTATCCCTCCACTTTTTTCTATATCATCCGTGTCCACTGGGCCCAGTCGCTCAAAATTTTTGGTACCGTTTACACCATTTTTGGAGCTGTAGATAGTCCCAGATGTGCAGGTCACCCAAAAATAGCCAGATATTGAAAAGATCAATAGGGCGCACCTGAGTTCTTCGTAGTGGCTAAAGAGCATGCAGCAAAAGGAGGCTTCAACACCAGCGTGACCTATCAAAAAGGTAGCCTTTGATCCTATTTCCAAGGAAGCCCATATAACCACCATTACTCTACTCGTTCAGAAGCCCTAGGGAGAATTGTTGCTTGGAGATCTTATCTCTAAAATAATTACAGAAGATCTTACGTGGATTGATCCAATTGAAAAAATGGGCAATATCCAGGTAGATATGAGCTCAGTGTATTTGCATGGTGAACACTACAAAGAAAAATATTTTGAAGCCCAAAATAAAATAATTGAGCTCGAGAATGCCTTGGCCAAGAGTAGAGCGACTGAAGAAAAGACTGCCACTGAGAATGAGTACTTGCACAATCAGGTCAAGGTACATCTAAAAGAGCACGATGCTGCTCGGATCGAGATGCATAATATTCAACAACAAGTTGGAGACATCAAGAAGTAGTTGGAGGAGAAAATAGTGCCTGTTATAGGGTTTTCACATGACAGTGTTAAGGATGCTCACCTTCGCTTGGCCCAAAATTTAGAAAAATTGGTTGTGCACGTTGTCAAGGTACTACAGTATTTGTGGGAAGTGCGGATACATTGGGCAAGAGTTAATCGATACCATGGAGGAGATGCTTTCACCCTACATGGAGATGACTATAAAAATACAAGCCTTATTGAACACTACTTTGCACATTCGCCCTCTCAGTGAGATGGATTATGCTTGGTCCAAGGCACGAGTAACATTACGCAGCTATTTTTAGCTCATGGACCTAGTGAGGGAGAGGCGGGCTATCCTCAATGTTATTGAGCACGAGCATCACATTTCTATGACTCATTTTGAGACTATCGATGAGTTGGGCTTTCCAAATTTTGTTGACAAATGGGGAGAACCTCTTCCCATGGAAGAACTGGAGGCGCTCTGGAAAAAATTCGTTGAGGATACCTCCAAAATTGATGCTCTGGAAGAACCTCTCGCTGAAGCGCAAGTGTTACCCTTAATGCAAAAGTATACACGCTTGGAGCTTTCACTTTATGAGTTGGCTCAATGGTCGAAGCATCTCAGTTTTATGGATGTGCAGAATCTTTGCTTTGTCTATGAGTCGCTCAGTGTTCCCTGCTTGTTCACCACTCATGCTTGGGACGAGGTCGTTCGTGCTTATGAGGTTCTTACTAAAACAATTCAGGAGCAGGAGGAGTAGGCAATGACAGAGCACACGATGGAAGCCAAAGTAGCAGAGGAAGTAGAGCAGGCTGAAGTGCTCCGAGTGGTAAAAGCGATCGAGAAGGAGGAATGCGCGAAGGAGGCATCCCAAAAAAATATTTCTACGGCAAAGGAAGTGGCACCAACTAAAGTGATAGGGGGAAAATTCTATGCAACCCAATGAATAAAGGCTTGGGATCGCTTGCATCCATGCGAGTTGGATACCCTATGAGTCACCAAAAATGTTGGCCATTTTGTATTTTTCTACATTGTGAATTTTGTTGAAGAATTTTGATGAAACTTTGTATTCTCTATGGTGACAATATTATTTTGAGACAATTTTATATGTCCTGGTTTGTTTCCATATGACTGTTTTTGTAAAATTTTGAAGGGTTGTATAAGCTTCCTTTTAAAGGATTTTGAGTTTGCCACACTATGAATGCATTAGAAAGGAAGCGCCTACAAATTTTTTCATGAATCATAATGAAATCAGGGACTTGGTTGAAAGCTTTGCAATCATAGTCGCGTTCACCCCAAAGAATGGGTGAACGTCCCGATCGCCCTTTGAATGGGTGAACGAAATTCTAAGATTGGGCATAAACAAAGTTTAAGATGAAGGCATGTTCACCTTTGCTATAGGGCGAACACGCCATTCGCCCTTTCTATGGGTGAACGCGCCCCAAAGAGTAATGCAATCATGTGCACCCGAGGAGAACAACAAATTAGGTTCACCCTGGTTGAGGGGTGAACGTCTCGTTCACCCTTCCTAGGGGTGAATGAACCATGACAATAAAATGAAATCGGGTTCATCCTAGTTGAGGCGTGAACATCCCATTCGCCTTTCTCAAGGGTGAACACACTTTAAAAGAGGGGATCACGTGCATGCACAAGGCAATTGGGACGAAGCAAGTTTTTGAGGTGAACGTGATTTCGAGGCGAAATGGGAGTATGGTCAAAGGTTTGAAGGTGCCAGGATCGTGAGTATTAAATAAAGGTGGCATCAAGTAACCCATGTTGTGGATCTCGAAGCAAAGGAGAAGAATAGATGGACCTTCCTAATTTCCAAAGCACTGAAGGTGCTTCCACAATATTTAATGCCGTTCTAACTATCCGTGCACCGACGCCCGAGTTGCAAATTTTTTGGAGGTTGTCCCCAAGGAGGATGGATTTTCAATGAATTCGAGGAGGATTTTTCTTGTTTTGTCCCTGATCCCTGGACATTCTGTTCTCCAATGTATTAAATGAAAGAGGCGAAAACCTCTATAAATACTAAGCAAATTTCATTGTAAAGATGAGGTTAGATACTTTGTGAGAATACTCTCTAAGTTCTCTGCATCAATACAAGGCATCAATATTTTGAATTTGCAAGTGATCTTGCGTGTAATTGCTTTTTGTGTGGCACGCTTCTATTTTACATTCACTTTTCTTATTTGCTGTTCAATTTAAATTTTGCACTTGAATTTAAAATTGTTGGTGAGAAAGTGAATGCTGGAGTGTATTTTTACTACTATAAGTCTGCTTCAAAATCGTCACTTCGGCCTGTGGCCATATTTCTCATTTCTTTCTGTATCTTTTTAATTTCTTTCCTGCATCCCTAGTCTTTACCAATTTAGGATTAGTTCGGGAACCAGCCCTCTCTGGAGATTGGCATGGAGGACATTTCTTTTCTCCGGACTTTCAATGTTGGCCATATCTAGGGTGCATAAATGCAGTGTTTATTGATTAGGCAGATATTTGACCAACAATCATATATAGTCATAATGGAGAGTGATGATGTATGATGTATTTGAGGTCTTTATTCAATAAAAGATCATACTTTCAGGAGAATTTATTAGTGGTATTTATATTATTAAATTCTAAATTTTATAATGAGTTTATATGCTTTATAGATTACCATTATCATATATTTTATATTGTAATTTTATTTTAGATCTCATGATTATTTTATTCTATGCATTTAGCTTCAAAAGCTAACAATTACAAACTATGGGAGAAAAAGTAGAAAAAAGTTTCTTATTTAAGTGACATTAAGAGAACTACCAGATACATTAAAATAAATAATCACTTCTCTTCAAGTGCTAAACAAAACCATATCCTTTGATGAATTAGTCAACATACTCCAAGAGTATGAAATAGAAAATTAAGCACAAGATGAAATGACAAATAATGCTTTAATGGTAAAGAAACAAATGCCAAATAATACTAGTTCATCATCTTAAACTCAATATGAATGGAGGAAAAGATATTGTTATATCTATAGTAAGGAAGGACATACTACAAGGTATTGTAAATACAATGCATTAAGCCCATGTAATAAACCTGTTAAAATATTCTATCCAAGACAATATATGTCTCGATATCCATTAGTGCAACAACAACATCCAAAAAGAGAAAATCAAAAAGGAAATTTGGTTCAAGAAATGCAAAAAATGAAAAATTAATAAGAGGATGAAATAAGAGCCCTTATGGGATGAATTATAAACAATGGAGTTTTTAGAAAAGGTGTAAAAAGAGAAAATAAAAGACATGGACCAAAACAAAGAATGTTTTAGAAGTGTAAGCTAAATATGCATTAGAAAAATAAAATCAAAATACATTATGGATGGATTAGCAAGTTAGAATGGAACAACAACACAAACATATTAGAATATTTTTATGAGAAATAAGGTCTAGCAAGAATTATAGGAAATATATTAATGAAATAGGGTTAGGATGAAATTTAGAGCAAAAAATGAAGACAAGAATCATAGATTGGAGATTGAAGACCTTCACACCAAATACTGTAATACAAGTGGGTGTTGGAGGTATTACATTATTTTGTCCTATTGTAAATATTTAGTTTAGGGTGTGAGTTTGATTTTATGTATAAATTATGTGTCAAGTTTGTAGGAGTGTGCAAGTGTCATGTAATTAAGTGTATGAGGTGTCTAGTTAGGAAGTGAAGAGTCTTTGTGTGATGTGTCTAGTTTATAAGTAGGAGTTATATGCAATCATGAGATACTTTGTCTTTATGTAATATGTGGGACTTATTATAAGAAAGGTATTTGAAGAGTCAAGTTCTTCTATGAGTTTGGGAGAGCAAAATCCAAGAGTCATATAATGTGAAAAGTCTCATGTATCTTTATATTGGAGAGAAAGCTTTGTAAAATATAACTTGTATAAGCTTTGCTTTATGCATTGCTTGAGTTTCGCAATAAGATTTTCATTTTATTTTCATGGAATATTGATGTTTATTTGATAAATAAATTTATATTGACATTGATGACTTGATATGATATTTGATATTGATATTTATATTGATTGATTTATTGATATAGCGATTGATTTATTTATCATGGGATTGCTCAACCTATGAACAATTGCATCAAATTGCTAACAACTATGAGTTCTTGGTCATACCTTTTGGTCTTAATAATACTCCTACTTTTTAGAGACTCATGAATTATGTATTTCCTCATTTTATTTGCAAGTTTATGTTAGTATTTATTTGTGATATATTAGTTTATAGTAAGTATAGGGACACTCATTTAGTTTGTGAAAAATTCCTCCATCTAGTATAGAAGGGATAGTTGTTTTTTAAGACATCCAATTTTATTTTGATGTCTCTAAGATTGAATATTTAGTCCATATCATGTCTTAGGAAGGTATAAATATGGATACCAATACTATCAAATCCATGCAATATTGGCCTCTGCCCAAATTTATTCAAGAAACTTTATGGATTTTTATTATAGGAAATATGTTTGTCACTATGACAAGATTGCAGTTCCTCTTATTGCTTTCAACAAGAAAGTAATTTTGTCTAGTCAAATATGGATATCATAGCCTTTAATGTCTTAATGGAGGCTATGTGCACCAAAACTATATTGGTTATTCCCAAATTCAACAAGCATTTTGTTATTGAGTGTGATGCTTTAGGAACATGTACTATAACTATTTATGATGCAATATGGACACCCTTTGGGTTTTGAAAATAATCAACCCTCTATAAATAATTTGGGATGATCCAATTATGAGAAGAAAATGTTAGTCATTTTACACAACATAGAGAAATGGAAGCCTTATTTGTTAGGTTGTCACTTCATTATCAAAACTAATTACAACAACCTCAAGCATTTCTGAGGACAATGTATCTCATATCTTGAACAAAAAAAATATTAAACAAGCCATTGGATTATTATTTATTCAATTGAATACAATAAAAAAATTATAATGTGGTGGTTTATGATATTTTTCATAAATATGAGCATGAAATTATCATAAATACTATATCTACCCCCTTCCACAATGACTTTCACAACTTTGGGAGGAATGGCATTTAGATCTTGAGATTTCTCATGTCACTCATGATATGGAGGTTAGAAAATATTCCACTTTATTATTCTTATATGTTGATGGTGTCCTATAAAATAACATAATATTTATCTCCCTCAATATTCCATGGTCAAGAGTAGTATTGTATGGGAATTGTGTGCTTCCCCTTTACCTAGGCATTCTAGGTTTTTAAAAACTTATCAGTGGATGAAGTAGCCATTTTATTGGAAGGAAAAGAAATTAGATGTAAATATGTTTGTGATTTAATACAATGTATGCCATAGAAATAAATAAAACCCCTACCAATTATTAATCACTACTGGCAACACATATCCATGAATCTCATTGAGGGTTTTTCCAAATAAAAGGTAAAAATAATAATTTTAGGGTAGTGGATTACCTTTGGAAGTATGGTTGTTTTTATTACCTATAAAACCCTTTCACCACCAACAAGGTTTCCAAAGTATTTCTCAATTCCATATTCAAACTACATGTTACACATAAGTTAATTGTTAGTGATGGTGACTAAATTTTCACCAACAAATTTTGGAAGGAATTGTTAACTCTTAGTGGTACTCACTTGAATATGTCTTCTTATCACCCTTAGTCAAATGGCCAAAAAAATTGTAAATAAATGTTTGGGTACTTACATTTGTTGTTTCACCAAAGACAAATAGTTTTAGTGAGTTCACTAGCTTTCTTTAGCCCAATGGTGGTATTATAATTCTTATCATTTTTCCTCAATATGTCCCTATTTGAGATACTATATTACTAGAAACTCCATATATGGTAGAATATGTTTCAAGATACTATAAGGTAGCTGAAGTAGATGATTTGTGTTAGCAACATTAAAATATTCTCCATTTCCTTAAAGATAATTTATTCCAAACTCAAAACTGAATGAAGCAACAACAAGACTTGCATCGCTCATAATGACATTTTGTAGTATGATATATGGTCTTTTTATGAATCAAACCTTATAAATATTTATCTATAAAGAATAATTCTAACCAAAATTTGGCACCTCTTTTATATAGCCCATATAAGGTGGTTCATTGCATTGGGAAAGTAGTATATCAATTGGACCTTCCTCTGAATTCCTGTTTCCATCATATTTTTCATCTTGTCTTAAATAACTTATTGATAAAAAAGTGTAGTTACGAATAGAGCTTCTACTACCTGATGAAGAAGTGCAAAGCAACCTCCATACAAAAGTAGTTTGCATATATAACATAAGCTCTCACCAAGTGCAAGAGTTACTGATAAAGTGGAAAGATATATTGTATGAAGATGCAACATGGGAGACACACAAGCAATATAAAAACATTTCTACCTTTGAGGACAAATATTTATGAGGAAGCCATGTAATGATTCTAATATAGCCATGTCGGTTATCTTTATTATCGTTAGCTCATGCCCTAAGATTAGGTAAGTAGCCCTTGAACATTAGGGTTAGTGCTAGTTGTTTTACTCTATTAAATATAGGAGTTATGTTATATTATCTTATTCATTCATACCTATCATCTTAAAATACCTTTGGTGTACATATGAGACTTCAATATATTCTTATGTATCTAAGACTTTGCCCTCTTTGAGTGGTTAATATTTGTACTAATTTGGAATTTAGAATCTATTACTTGTGATATCTAATATTTGTTATAGTATTTGGATTATAATTGTAGTGAATGATTTATATTTCACATTTTTTAGTTTATCATTATTATTGTTATTTATAAAAGCTATTTTGTAATGCTCTACATAATTATTATTTAAATTTCCATATGATTATAAGTAAACGAGGATAATTTTTACTTCATTATTTAAAAAAATGCCACCTCCACTAAATTTTCCACTCTTTCCTTTAGAAGCACCATTTAAGGTAATTTCGATAAACCCAACCTATAGACATTTCCATTTTATCATAGCTTGAAGTAGATCCTTTGTGTTAAATTTATTGTTGCATATGACCCTTCCATGTATATTCAAATCCTATAACCAAGAGGCTATCACCCCAATTTTTCCATATTTGAGACTTTTCATAATGAGCATCCTATATATAGACATTCTACAAGAGAGACAATAATAAAATTATAAACTTGGATATGATTTTAAGATTTATTTTTGGAAGTTCTATTATTTATTTCAATCCATAAATTCCAACAAATAATGAAGGACCAATCCTCAACAAAATAATAATATTTTTTCTTTGAAATAATTAATATCCAACATTTCATCAACTCTCTCAATATTTATGGAGCTACCCAATATATTTTCATATTTTTTAAAAAGCAACCATAAATGGTGCAAGCAAAGGGATAATAAAGAACTAAATTATTTGTTATTTTTATATCCTTCTCACATTAGGCACACCTGAAAGGTCCATGATATCCTCTTATATGCAAACTCTCACATGTAAGAATCTTGATTTGGATTTCTAAATAAAGGAATTTCAAGGCCTTAAAGAGGTTTTCAAGTGACCAAACATTTTTCCAAGGGAATTTTTCAAATATTAGAAAATTTTGATTGCTCCAAATCCTTATATCTCAACTTGACCAAGTATCCACTATCTTTTGATCGATTTCAAACCAACTCACCCTTCCACATAAAAATATTAAAATAAAAGTTATGAAGCATCCTTTAAATCTCATATGTTATTCATTTGAGGTCCTCTTCTTCAACCATGTTATTAATGGAAATTAATGATATGGATTTATTGCTTACATTAATATAATTTTTGACCTTTGAACCTTTACATACTAAATATGTGTGAGCTAACAAATGCCATTTTCAATTTGAAATAATAGGATAAGGCTTCATCAAACATCAATTTATACAATCCCCCTCATTGAATGACTATATAATATATTTCTTAATCAATTGAAAACTATCTAATATAAAATTCTATGTTTTGAGCCTCTAGGTAAGGTTCATTTCTTGAACAATTTTATTGCATCAATAAAACCTATATTTTTTTCAAAACTTAGTATTTTTTCCAACTCTTTCTTTAATATTTGAATATTATTCAACCAAGTTTTGATCCTAATGCAAAACTTGTAAGCCTATAATATTGTAATATTTCCCCTCCAATTTTTCCTTTGCAAACCTTAACCCACTTACAAAGAGGAAACCTAAAATTTTCCTCACATTATTTCTAAAGATTTATTTTTTTAAATTCTCTAAAATACAAAGGCTATACCTACTAGAAATATTGAAAGTGATATCATATATATATATATATATATATATATATATATATATATAGAGAGAGAGAGAGAGAGAGAGATTACAAAATAGTCTCTATGAGTTGTAGCCTTAGATCCATGGTAAAGAAATTACCTCCCAAAGAAGATATCATTCTATACAAAATTAAACCCAAGAGCTCCGTATTCTTTCCTTTATAAAACAAAGGAATAGCCAAATATGTTAATGGTCATTTTAAAACTTTAATCCCTGGAATCTTTGTAAGAATCCATTGTAAATCTTGGATAGTGTTAATAAAAAGTTCTATTAGGACCCCATCCTAACATTATTATGTAATTAACCCCTTCAACCCATATTAATAATATTATTTTATATTTTCTAATCTGTATGTGGCATTTGAGATGCCTAGACAAGTGGGGCCATTTAATGTAGTAGAAGATTCTAGCTTGGGTGACCACTTGCATGTAAATCCAACCCTTGAGAATTAAATTTAGGGTTATGAAGAGTCTTTCAAAATGCAAGGGGGCATAGAGGAAGGCATATTATTATTTTTGTATCAAATATTTACTTCTAAGGAGGTTGCCCCCTCGAAGAGGCTTGCAATTCTATGATGTGTTTTTGTTTTCTATAATATAATCCACTGCATTTCCATTTCATCTTACAATATTGTTAATTTCAAGCTTATTTTTTTATTATATTTCAATATTGTGTGGATGTGATTTTATTTTACTACAAGGTTCATAACAAGTGGTATTAGAGCACTTTCTAGGGCTACATCCTATTACAATGCAAATAGTTTGTGTTATGCCATTTTGACTTGTTAGGTAAACATTTTCCTTTCTTTCATTTCCTTGCTTATTTTTCTATAAATAAAAAAGAGAAAAAATTGAACCATATTTTTCCCTCTATTTTATTTTAATAGGTTAGAAACCCTATGCCAAGGATTTTAAAATATCACGGAGGAGCTATCGTTATTGGCTAAGCTAGATTGCTTGTAAAGCATCTAGTGAAATAAAGGGTGATCAAAATCCAATATGTAGGCCTTAGACAACACCCATATATAAACTTGATCTCCTATGTGTCTTTGGGTATATTTGGAGACCCCCCCAGAATTAATATAAACCTTTAGCCTTAGAAATATTTTTGTTCATGTATTCATCCATAGTGCATTGAACACAAAACTCAAAAATATTACCCTCTCATACTATTAGAGAGGTAGGTAGTATGGTCAAGGTTATATGTAAAATCCTCCTTGAGTAGTGGCTTGAAAATTTGGTTCAAGATTTTTTTTTTCATTATGGTATAATAGAGGGCTATGGATGGTGCATGCACCTTGGTCTAGTGTTACCCTATTTCAATCATATGTTACACTTCCAAAACCCTAACCAAAAATTTAAGCATACTATGGAGACTACACCTAGCATGAATTTGACCATATTGTAAAAATTCCTTACTAAATAAGAAACTATTGGGGTTAGTAACAATTAGGAATAGAGTTAGGGAGGGCAATTATCAATGATAGATAAAAATAATATCAGACATGCAGTTGTTACTAATAGTCAAAATAGAGTCTACTGGGAAAATTGTTAGTAATAATGTTAGACACAATAGTGTCAATGATAGAATTTTATAAGGTACTTGGGAATAATATACTAACTAGTAACTGATATGGTAGTTGTCGAGGACTAGAGAAAAAAATCATTTTTTTAGGTGAAGGAAATTTTTTTGGCATCTTAAACTAGTAACTAGTTTAGGATGCCAAAAATTCCATTTTGAGACCTAGTCCATTGTATTTGTATTTTCAAACTGATCATTTATATATATAGGACCCAAACACTTTTATGGAACATTACTAAAAATAGTAACCCCTAGAACAACACTTCTAGTTTAGTAAGTTTTTTTGGGTGGTCTAAATCACAAGTATATGATATGAGGAACAAGAGGAGTAATGAGGGAGCTAGAACATGTCCAATATATGGAACAACTAAGTCAAACACTTAGTAACCCACAAAGCCAAATGTCACACATTGGAACATAAATTATACATATGAAAGATCACATGCAAGTCCTAAAATCTTACCAAATTAAAGTTAAAATAGGAATTGAGGAAAAATTCCTTGATGTTGAAGAGTAGTTAAAGGAAGGACTAAAATTATACCATCAAATTTGCACTAACAGATCGAGTGGTATTTTAGTAAAAAAAAATGAATAAACCCATCATGCTCTTTTTGACACTAATAACCCATTTCAAATGCCTAAATTAGACTTTTCTAAGTTTAATGGCAAGGATGTTTATGATTGGTTGTGTCAGGCAGATCAATTCTTCAAACTCCATAATGTTCCTAGATATTTATGGATCACCATGGCATCCTTTAGATTTGAATCTAAGATTGTACAATGGTATTAGTGGTTACAAAACATGACTCTTGATCCTTCTTGGGAAGAATTCCAGTCCCAATTACTCACTTATTTTGGCCTTAGTGACTATGATGACTTTACAGGAGCCTTAAGAAAATTGAAATAAACCTATACTATTCGAGAATATCAAACTTAGTTTGAGAAACTAGCTAATAGGACAAAGGAATTAAATGAAGGATTTTTTTTAAGTTGTTTTTTTATTGGTTTGGAAGATGATATCAAAGAAGAGGTAAACATATTCAAACCACAATCTATGATGCAATCCATAGTATTGGTAAGATTAGCAAAGGAATTTTTTTTTTCCTAGAGGAGGTAATCTAAATTTCCATAGTCCAAACCTACATTTCCATCCAAGTTCACACCAAATACTAGCAATAAATTTCCACTAATTAAGCACTTGATTAGCGAGTAAATGGATACCCATAGAGCACAAGGTTTATCTTATAATTATTTGTTGGGGCATAAATGCGTATAATAGAAATTATTATTTTTAGATGCATATGACTCAACAATGGATGAAATACCTAAAAATGAAGTATAAATGCAGGAGGAAGAGGCTTAGGATGAGGGTGAAGTATAGGAAGAACCACAACTAGATATTTCTATCCATACACTTGCAAGAATATCAACCCCTTAGACCATGAAGGTAGTGGGATTCTTCAAAGGGCAAATAATTACAATTCTTGTTTATTTAGGAAGTACACATAGTTTCATTGATCCTTGAATATCTAAGCAAGAAAATTATTACATACATTCTTATAAATCTTTTGAATTCATGGTGGAAAATGGAGGAACATTATCTTGTAAATTTAAATTCCAAAATGTTAAGTAAATATAGGGACTATAAACTTAAAATTGTATGTTTGCTCTTCCACTTAGAGGATGTAATGTTGTGCTAGAAGCATAGTGGCTCCGTACCTTGGGAAAAAAAACCTAGAACTTTGCTAAATTATGGGTGCAATTTTCTTAAAATAGAAGGTCCTACACTATTTGTGATTCACTGATAGGATCTTCATAGGTTATCAATTCAAGTTGTATGGAGAAGTTACTAAAACAATCCTCACGTGGGGTAGTAGCCAATTTTTTTGCAATTCAGTTGTAAACTTTAGAAGTAGATAAAAATTAAGGGGATTTACAACTCATTTTGACTAAACATAATGTAGTTTTTGTGGAACAAATAGAAGCACCTCCACATTGTTCCCATGACCATGCAATACCATTGGTACCAAGAAAATTTTCATCGAACATTAGACCTTATAGATACCCCTATGAGCTTAAGTCACGAATTGAGAAATTGGTTCAAGAGTTATTAAAAAATATAGGTAATTCAACCTAGTAACAATCATTATTATTCTTTGATACTATTGGTTAAAAATAAAGATGGGTCGTGGTGGCTATTTATAGAATTTAGTGAGCCCAATAAGCTCACCATCAAGGATACATTTTCTATCCCTATGATCAATGAATTTTTGGATGAGTTATATGGCACAAGGATTTTCTCCAAGTTGGATCTCCACTTTGGCTATCACCAGATAAAGATCAAGAAGGAAGACATCCAAAAAAAAAATGATGAACAGATGAGGAACATTACAAATTTTTAGTTAGGCCATTTGGCCTAACTAATGCTCCATCAACATTTTAGATCCTCATGAATAATGTCTTTTACCCATTTCTTTGCAAGTTTATTTTGATTTTCTTTGATGAAATTCTCATCTACAATCACACCTGGGACAACCACTTACAACATCTAAATTAAACTTTGAAATTATTGCAGGACCATCAATTATTTGTCAAATGATCCAAATGTTCCTTTGGCATGCAAGAGGTTGAATACTTGGGGTATTTTGTTTCACAAGAGGGAGTCAAGGTTGACCCCAATAAAACTAAATCTATCTATAATTGGCTTCAGCCACAAACTCTCAAGGTGCTTCATGGATTTTTGGGTCTCACGGGTTATTACTATCGATTTGTAAAAAATTATGGAAAATAACCATCCCTTAATGTCCATGTTGAAAAATAATTCATTTATATGGTCAACTCCAATAGAACAAGCATTTGCAAATGTTAAGGAGTCTATGATTTTGACCTTGGTGTTGGTCACTCCTAATTTTTCCAAATCATTTATAATTTAAAGTGATGTTTTGGGTCATGGAATCAGGGTTGTATTAATGCAAGAAGAGTGGCCCTTAACTTTCACCAATAAGTCACTATGAGGTAAAAATTTAGAAAAATCTATTTATAAAAAATAAATGATGGCCATATTCCATGTAATTAATCATTGGGAGATATTTCCATATTAAAAAAAACCACAAAAGTTTGAAATATTTCTTGGAACAAAGGGAATCTACTCTAGCACAAAAAAAATGGGTTTCAAAAATTTTGGGGTATGATTATGACATAATCTATAAGAAATAAAAGGAGAATATTATATCAAAATCCCTCTCCTATCTATTTTAGTATCAAGCTACAATGTGTGCCGTTTCATCTCCAATTCCTTAATGGATCATCCAACTTCAATAAGATGCAACCAAGGACCAATCCTTACAAGAACAACTCCAAAGAGATCCCAATTTGCATGCTGAATATTCATGGGATGGACACTTGTTAAGATATCAGGGTTGCATTGTGGTATCAAAAAATTCATCACTCCATGAAGATATAATGAGGTAAATACACACTTCACCTACTACAAGTCATTTGGGATTGTTGAAGACATATGAGAGAGCTAAAAGTTTATTCTATTAAGAGGGAATGAAAAAAATATTTAAAATTTTATGGCCAAATGTGAAAATTTACAATAGATAAAAATAGAAATGGTTTGTAATCTAAGAATTATATAACCATTGCCAATCCTAGAAATTGTATGGATTGATATCTCCATGGATTTTATTGAAGAAATTTCTAAATCTGGAGGAAAATTGGTCATTCTTGTGGGGGTGGACGGTCTCTCAAAGTATACTCATTTTTTTCCTCGTCCATCCTTACCATGCTTTCACCATTGCTCAAATATTAATGGACTCTAATTTTAAACTCCATGGTATGCCCAAATCCATTGTGTTTGACCATGACCCCATTTTTACTAGTCAATTTTGGCAAGACTTGTTTAAACTATAGGAAACACAATTGTGAATGAGATCATCCTACCATTCATAGATGGATGGGTAAACTAAAATTATCAACAAGAGCTTGGAAACTTACCTTCATTGTTTAACCTCTAAACACCCAATATAGTGGGCTAAGTGGCTACCTTTGAATGAGTGATGGTACAACACTTCATTTCACATAGCTTCTAGAATGATTTATTTTAGTTTATGGTAACCCATATCCAATGCCCTCTTCATTCCTATAAACTCTAAAGTTTAGGCGGTGGATGCAACTCTTTAGGAGCATACCCAATTTTTGTAGTAGCTAAAGGAGAACTTGGTTCTAGATCAAAACCAAATGGGACAATAAATTGACCAACAACATTTTGAGCATAGATTCAATGTAGGAAATATGGTCTTTCTTCAATTCCAACCCTACAAACAATCTTTCATACAATTTTGAGGTCATCAAAAATTAGTAGCATGATTTTATGGACCCTACCACATATTGCAATGGATTGGACAAATGACCTATAAGCTTGCTTTACCACCTTCTTCCAAGATCCATCCAATCTTTCATGTCTCTTGTCTCAAGATGGTACTCAACAATTGCATTCAAGTTTAGTCAACACTCCCTAAGTTATATGATGAAGTCTTAATCCTATTGGTGTTTGACAACATTTTGGACTGAAGAACCTACATTAACTGTACCATCACTAAAGTTTTGGTCTAGTGGTAATGTTTAGTAAGAAGATGCTACATGGGAGCCTCTCCAATAGTTACAACAGTTTCCCCATATTCATATTTGAGGATCAAGTTTTTTGAAAGGGAACAACATGGTAGGATCCCATCCTAACCTTATTATATAATTACACCTTCCTAACATGAGGACCACATATTAATAATATTATGTAATATTTTATAATGTGTATGTGGCATTTGATATGCCTAAACAAGTGGAGCCATTTAATGTAATTGTTATAAATAATGTAATTGCTTTTTTGGTAGAATATTCTATCTCGGGTGACCACTTGCATGTGAAGCCAACCCTTGAGCATTATAGTTAGGGTTACAAAGAGTATTAAAAAATGCAAGGGGACATAGATGAAGGTATCTCATATTTTTTATATCAGAGCTCTAATTCTAAGGGGGTTGCCCCCTTGAAAAGGCCTATGATTTTGTAATGTGTTCTTGTTTTCTACAACATAATCCATTGTATTTCCATTTCATCTTGCAATATTTTTAATTTCAAGCTTATTTTCTATTATTATTAAAATATTGTATGGATGTGCTTTTATTTTATTGCAAGGTTCATAAAAAGATCCTATATTTTATTGTATTAATAAACGTTGCAATAACTTCTCATAGCATAATTATATTGATTAAAACTCCTGTTGGGAGTCCTCCCAAATTATCTCATAGGTCCAAAATCAAGGATTAAATATTAATAACAATATTAAAACATTCAACTATTTGGTCAATATCAGTGAATATCATTAATAGAATAACAACAATAATTCTCTATAATAAAACTCACAATATTATTCATAAATCATCAAATATACATCTAAATTTTTTCTTGCTTGATTTTTGAATAAAATGCATGGAGCTTTATCTCCATAATATAACCCTCGAAGATGAATCTTCAATACTTGACTATTTTTATCCTCAAACATCCAGAAGATGCATCCTTTCCTATTTCTCACATATGACAAAAATCTCATGAATCTTGACTTTACATCTTGCCACATATCTTGTGACTCTTTTGTTGTATATTTCACACCTAAGTCTACAACTCTTGACTTACTCACATGACATTTTGCACTCTCTCACATTTTACACACTTGCACATTTATTACATAACACTTGGATACTTCTCACATATTGACACATACATTAGAAAAAATATAAATCACACTCCCTAATATAATATTTACAAATATACAAATGTATGATTGGAATACTTTAACATTTACCAAATAATATAATATCTCCAACAAATCCATGTCCTTGATGACTAAAGGATAACAAAATGAAATATCATCAACGAGTTAAATATGAGACTCAAAGAGACTATTTGTTGCAACTTTAATATATTTATTTTTTTCTTCCATTCTAACCTTTGAGATATCTCTCTCCAATGTCTCTACAAGAATATGAATACATAAGAAGATAAAGAGTCACATTGATCGAGCCAATAGGATGCTTCAAAGTAACCAATTGGGGATCGATTGATCAACATAGAATATTTTAGAGTGTTATAAAAATATTTGATCCATTCCTACCAACCTTAATCAAAACCAATTTTATTAATAAAATTATGTAGAAACCCCATTAGACCCTATCATATTCTTTATTCATATCTAGTATCTAGTTTTACATGTATACTTGGTTTTTCATTGAACGAAGAGAATGCATGGTATCATGAAATGGTTACAACATCAATAATTTGTATAAAATGAATTAAACCATATTATTTCTTTGAGATAACAAAATCTATAATGCTTTAAAATATATTTTCCATAATGTTTTAAATTGTTTAATAATCACTTTGCAAAGACTTATTGGATGAAAATATCAAAATATTTGTCTTATCTTTCTTAATAACCAATGAAATAATGATTACATTGATCTCATTTATTATAGCCTTATTTTTTGTGGCCTCTTAAACCATAGTTAACATATCACTCTTCAAAAAATCCCAAAAATATTAAAATAAAATTGTAGGAATTGTCTCTTGTAGCTCCTCCATAGAGATCTTCCTTGTACAACTTGTTAGGACCAATAGGTTGTTTGAAAATTTGTATTATCAATAAAATAGTATACTCAATATACAAAATGGAGTTGTTTGTCATAACAACTTGTAACCAGCTTGTGTTTATTTACATTTAACCACATATTCCTTATATTTACTCTTATTATGTCAATGCTCAATAAGGGTAGGAATTTAACTAGCTAGTGTCTTGAACTAGCTAGCTTCTAGAATTTTGATAATACTTAAAAATTATTACTTGCGGGCTTGCACAATACTAACCAGGATTAAATGGCAAGCTTTACTATAATTTTTATTTTTGCACTCTTAGTTTTTTAATTTTGGTTAGGTGGCAGATTAATTTCCCCATGGATCTCAAGTGGTATATTAATTGCTTTAAAATTCTCCCATGTGCCTAGATTTTTTGCCAAGGATTTTATTTCACTTACTTTTTAATTTCCCCTTTAGTGGTTCAACTTTTGGCTAGGGATTTATCTTCACTTATTGTTTAACTTTTTCCTTGAGTGGCTAGACTTCTGGCCAGGGCTTTAACTCCACTTAGCTTAAATTTCTAAAATTTCTAGTTGTTATGGGCTTTAACTTCACCTAATTTTCAATTTCCCCATGCATTTCAATTTATTGGGGTTTTAATTTGATCCACACCTATGTTTACCTTGGTTGCACCAACTTAGATATCCTATGGAAAACAAATAATTTTGGACCTCAAATATCCTTAAAACATAGGAAAATTTGTATTTATTGGAAAGATCTTTTTGAGAGGAACCTAATGAAAGTGGTTTCACAAAATTTTATTATTTAATGAAAATATATGGGGTTCATAAGTAAGTTTTGTGTGATTAGGCAAACATTATGATTACAGAGCAACCAATTAGCATGTTGCAAATAGACCATCTAAGAGGTTAATTCTTCTCAGAACATAAGCAAGTTTATGTTTTCCAGAAAGATATTTCCAAGATTCATCTAATGGAGGTAATTTAATGAATTTTTACCAAGCATTGAAAGAGATATAGGGTCCATAAGTGTCACCATATAGGTTGCCAAGGGAATCACCAAGTCTATAATACTTGAATTGGAGCAGGTTTGGGGTGCTAAGGCTATGGGGACATAGGCATATGGGTACTTATTGAAAATATTATTTTGATATTGATCTAATGGGTGAGCTTATTGATCAAGTGGAATTTTCTTAAATGGTTAGATTCCTCAACTTTTAAGGAGGAGACCAAGGTTCAAATCTTGCCAAGCGATACATGGATAATACCAAGCTTTATTGTAATACCACTATGTGGTGATGATGAAATACGAGTGGGGCATGTTTCAATCCTATATAACCAATTAAAAAAATGGATGAGGTTATTTACTATTTAAAAAAAAATACCATACACAATCATAGCAATAAGCATCATAACAAACTCAAGGCATGCAAAAATTGAGTATCTATGATTAGAAGCTTTTAATTGAGAACCCAAGTTTTTTGGATGGTTAACTGTTATACACAAGCCTAAGAAAAAAAGATAAAATTCATCAAAATTTTTATAAAAATGGTTCCCTAGTCCACATAGAATAGGATGTGTTGTGCAAGCATAACAACAAATGATGACTCTGCTGGGAAATGCTCTTGAGCATTTTGGAAATAAAATGAACCCTCTCTAAAACAATAAAACTATACCAAAAAAATAAAAATAAATGGCATCTATCCAATACTAGGGTTAGTACATTAACCTAAAAGTAATATTCTATTTTTGTTTCAACAAAGTGTATGCATATGAATTCATTCTTATTCCAAAATTAGTTAAAATTTACCATCATAGTTTGGAAATTAGGCTAGTTCACCCCTAAGCGATCATTGGTCTGCTAATGATGATATTTGCATCATAGGTAGACATGTCACCAATTAATAACTATTTCTTCACTACCAACTATGCATTTATAGACCCGATGAAGTTATATATGGTCCCACTCTACACCTTGCTCTATTTGTATCCAGATATTCATAGCCCTAGTAGAGGTTGTCTAAATCACCCAAGCATTTGAGCCTCCTCTTTTTCTTTTTCTTTTTTTTGGAGTACATGTTTATATTTCTCAATATAAAAATATTGGTGTATGCTTTTGGGTTGGAGATCACTATAGCAAATAGGAGGATGAACATCTAAATAGCTTTCACCTGAGAACCAAACCATAATGGTTTCATTCCTCTTGATCTGAAATCTCTTTAAAGTATTTTCATTGTGACATTGTAACATCATTTTATATTAATTTCAAATTGATTTGTTCCCTCTTTTTTTTTTAAATTATTGCATCTTCCCTAATCTCTATAGTTCTCATCGATCCATTTTGATCAAAGCTCACTCAGGTCATCCAAAATTTGTTCCCTTAGCATTTACCTCATCATGGTCTTTAATTTTTCCCTAAAGTCTAAGATGTATGATATAATTCATAATTCACTTCCTAAAGTTTTCTCTTAATAATGAAAGTTCTCTCATCTCATTCATTCCCAACCAAGATGAATAGTATGCAACAATATGCAAAAATATCTACTGTAACACTTTTGAATATGAAGGCTCTTTAATAAAAAAATTATTATCATGTATTTTGCCTGACTAGGATGGATAATCTCTACCCTTATGTTTGATAAGATGAATGGCTCACAAATTTCAAGTTGAAAGGCTTTTAATAGATAGTCATCACCAATTGACTACTCTGTTAGAATTAACCTGCCATGTCATATGATTGATGACTCATGATTATATTTGAATCAAGATGGATAGTCTACATTCATGGGTAAATAAATAAGAGGATCTAGCTATTATATATATATCAAGAATCTATGGTCTGCATGGCCTTGCTATCAATAAATTAATGGTGCATATTGGTAGATGAATACAAATAAAATTCATTGACTAAAACTTTTCAAAAATTAATCCATGGATCGTATCCATTATGTTAAAAGAATATTAGTAGCCCTCATTTGTAGTTAAAAGTTAGCATCATCTACGAGTAACCATGTGTATTCCACTAAGAATTCATTCACAAGCACACTCAAAATTAATGGTCCACATTCTTTCGTGACCCTTAGATCTATGACCGTGGCTCATTGATGGATCAACAAATAAAAGGAATACATATGGAGAAAGCAAATTGGATTAGTAAACAAAGAAAATTAAAAAATATCTATCGATTGCACACATGGATCCAAAGCAAAATATGGATGGTGCGCATTCATATAGGACCTCCAAGTTTAAAAAACATGGAGAGGACACATGGAGAAGTTCTAAGATCTAAATAAAATTCAAAAGTAGATAAAGGGTCTACATTCATCCACATCAATGATGTATTTTCAAGGTCCAAGGATAGGATATGTGTGGCCTGTGTCACTCCTCTACTTGACGGATGAATGGTATGAATTTTTTGATTATCAAAGAAAAAATATGAGTGCTCATAGGTCTTAATAGAATAAATGTTTCACATTGCTCTATAGGATTTAGATTAATGGTTGAGATTCATTGATAAAACAATGGAGGAAAGTGGTACACATGGAGAAAGTTGATTGAGCTGGAAGACATAGAAAATTCAAAGAGGATATTGTAGCCCACATGTGATAGGAATATGAAACACATGGTTTTTATGGTGTCACATCTACCCCAAATCAATCACTCATAATCAATTAGAGCGATTGGTCTAGATTTAATCTACCATGTTGCAAAAATTCTTGCCAAATATTTGGCATTTAGATCAATGGTTCACATTTGTTCATATATTTGATTAATGACCAAAATTAAAAAATCATTTTGAAATTATTAAGAATAATTAGTATTTAATATATAAATAAATATTGATGACCCAGGTAGATTTTGGAATCATATCATATATATGGATTAATATTGGTAAACAAATGAAAGAGGACAAAAAAGATAAAATAAAGAAAAAGACAAGGATGCATAGCTATAGTTGGAATATGATTTAGAGGACTTATAATGACCAAGATCAAGTGGCCCACTATAGAACAAGACAATGCATCAGGAGAATAGGATAATGGGATAAAAATAGGCCAAGTGTGGGGTCCATATCCAATACAATTGTACTGCATGGTAAAGATCTAAGGGCCATAGAAAATCCAAGTGTTATAACAAGGTATAATATCTCAAGATAACCATGAACTAGTTGTCAACCATAAAATAAATTAATGGTGGAGGTACATCTGGATGGAGGGATTAGATGATTACAACAGAATGGGCCATTTTTAAATTATAAACAAGAGCTACATTATCCAAGAAGAGGATCAAGAATTGCATAACCAAATTTCTACTAAATATATACTATAGTGTCATTGCCTTGTCGATTAAATCTTCCTTTATGTCTTGTATTTTGTCTCCATCCCTTATTATTATCCTTGATTATGTAGGTTTTACTTAGGATGTATCTAGTCTACTGAGATCATTTCCAGTAGTTGGATCAAGAGTTAGGAGGATCTTTGTTGCGTTATTTGAACAAAGAGTGGTGGGGTTTTGTTACGTCATTTGAATTAAACTCCATTTGTATTATTTAAGTGATATATTGGCATTTGGGTCCAGAATCCCATTGTAAAAATATTTCATATTAATACAATCCTGCTTCGTCCTAGAGTAATTATTTGGTTCAATTGTGTATCTGTTGTCACATTTACATGTTGCATTATTTGAATGTGTGAATGTCACTTTCTATCACTGGTGCATTTTAATTACATATGTTATATTATTTGAATGGATCTAATTAATCCAGTGCCTTATTTCTTTTTCTCTCTTTGTCATTAAATGTTTAAAATATATGCTATAATTTCCCATTAGACAAGGTACTAATCTATTGATAGAGCATAATTAAAGGGTTTTTATGAATCTTGATCAAAAAATAAATTTCATTTCATTGTAATCTAGATGAGCATGATATTGTATGTCATATTATAGGCTTTTCTCTAGGGTTTCCTTACCTTACTCAGTTTTTCTGAATTCTTAGGATAATCCATTCCTAAGTTAAAGAGGTGGATCCACCAGAGTCCACAGTGTTGATTGGATTCTGGAAGTTCTACAACATGACATATCCCCAAGGGTGCAAAAAATTCCTCCAATAGTATTCTTTGGACCTATTATCCCTAATAACCCTAATTATTAGCAAGGTTTTAAAAAATGATGAGAAAATTATTGAACTTCTCATTAAGAAAGCTCAACATGTTGAAGATAAGAATGAGTATGCGGATAATATAAAGTATGAAGTGATTCAATTAAAGACTAACCAAATACTAAAAGGACTTATCACACTGGAAATATTATTTAACCTTGAAATAGTGCCAAGAAACCCATAATTAAGGTGAAATCATTCTCTTATCACCTAGTTGAATTTTCCAAAGGAAAAATATATTGTTGATTAAGAAATATATTGAAGAAGAGATGAGTCTATATAAGGAACACTATGATAAGTCTAGCAATATTATTGCTTGGTCTTATGAGGGTTTAAAATTATATAATAAAAGCATCATTAAACATACCATATAGTTAGAACCTATTGTAAAGCCCTTCTAGTAGAAGTAAAGACTTGTCAATCCCAAAATCAAAGCAATAATAAATAAAGAGCTTCTAAATATTCTATAATCCTAAATCATATTTCTAATTAGGAATTCTATTTGGGTGACCAATCTAGTACCAATTCAAAATAAAAATGATGATATTAGGGTGTGTCAATTTCAACATCTTGAATAGGGTATCATAAAGGATCATTATATATTTCTTGCCACATATTAGATCTTGTATAAAGTAGCTAGATCCTAAATATTATCACTATAAAAATTCAAATCCTACCCCAACTCATTTAATGCACCTTACCCTTCTTTGCATGCAAAATAAAAGTCCATTATGTCCCATGTGTCATTGTCCCACACATAGAAAATCAATCATCTCCATTCAGAATGAACAATCTACGTTATCCCAAAATCCTAAAAAGTATCATATCCATTAGAAATGTGCCTTATTACAACACTTGGTGCCATCAAGTCTAAAGGTCATGCTTATTCCCCTGAATTGGATGGTCCACAAATATCTCTAGATATATGGATAAGTTCGAACCACTATTCTCCCCCTGCTTAAAAAAAAAGTAAAAGTCTTCAAAATGGAGAAACGTACGATCCACATTCATCATGCCATAGGAAATCAATGATCCACATGTAGTCCAAATTTTCCTTATACATTCCAAAATACTTTGTCTCATTCACCATGTCTACCAAAAGTCTTTTGTCCCTTTTATCATATAAGCCAAATTTATCTTATTCATCAAAAGTTTTATCTGTAGTCTACCCAAATAATAATATTTACCTTTTTCATGATAGCTCACCCCATGGAGCATGCTTTTCGCAACTTTAGTCTCCAAAGGCTTTTCTGCAATAATAATCATGAATAAGGTTAATTTTATTATGTCCCATGTGTTGCCTTCCCCATATTTTTGTTAAAAGTATCGCATATTCCCTAATATCCATAGTTTGCATTGATTTTCTTTGATTAAAGCTCACTCGAGTCATCTAAAAGTTGTTTCCTTAGCAATTCCCTCATCATTGTCTTTAATTTTTCCCTAAAGTCTAAGGTCTATGATATAATTCATAATTAACTTCCTAAAGTTTTCTCTTAATAATCAAAGTTTTCTCACCTCATTCATTCCTAACCAAGATGAATAGTCCACAATAATCTACAAAAATATCTATTGTGTGCACTTTCAAAGATGAAGGCTCTTTAACAACAAATGATTATCATGTATTTTGACTTACTAGGATGAATGGTCTCTACCCTTCAGCTTGATAAGATGAATGGCTCACAGAGTTTGAGTTGGAATGTTGTTAATGGATAGTCATCAATAGTTTACTGCTTTATTAGAATTAACCTGCCATGTCAGATGATTGACAACCCATAATTAGCTTTGAATCAATATGGATAGGTTATATTCATGGGAAAATAAATAAGAGGATCCAACTATTAGATTTTTCAGAGAATCTACGATCTACATGGTCTTGCTATTAAGAAATTAATAATGCATATTGGTATATGAATACAAATAAAATTCACTGACTAATACTTGTCAAAATTAATCCATGGATCACATCTATTCTATCATAAGTAGATTAGCAACCCTCATTTCTAGTTAAAATTTAGCATCATCTGTGAGTAATCATGTGTATTCAACTAAGAATTCATCCAAAATCACACTCAAAATTAATAGTCCAATTTTTTTTGACCCTCCATTCTACAATCGTGGCTTGTCGATGGATCAACAAATAAAAGGAATACATATGGAAAAAGCCAATTGGACTAGTAGACAAAGAAAAGTAAAAAAAAATGTTGATTGCACACATGGATCCAAAGTAGAATATGAATGGTGTGCATTCACCTGGGGTCTCCAAAGTTAAACAAACACATATATGACACATGGAGAAGTACCAAGGTCTAAAGAAATGTCAGAAGTAGATAAAGAGTCCACATTCATCCACACAGAGATCAACCATGTGTGTTCAAGATCCAAGGATAGGAGATGTGTGGCCTATGTCACTTCGCTACTTGAAGGATGAATGGTCTGAATTGCTTTATTATAAAAGTTAAAATATGAGTGGCTCCTAGGTCTTAATAGAGTAAATGATTCATATTACTATATATAATTTAGATTAATGGTTGATATTCATTGACAAAATAATGGAGGAAAGTGGTACACATGGAGAAAGCTAATTGAACTAGAAGACAAAAAATTCAAAGATATTGTGGCCCACATTCAGTAGGAACATGAAATACACAGTCTGTATGGTGCCACGTCTACCCCAAAATAAATCATTCATAAAAAATTAGAGTGATTAGTCTAGATTTAATCTACCATGTTGCAAAAATTCCTGCCAAAACTTTGGCATTCAGATCAAAGGTTCACATTTTTTCAAATATTTGATTAAAATCAAAATTAAAAAATTAGTATCAACATGATTAAGAATAATTCTAATTTAAGATATAAATGAAGATTTATGACCCAGGTAGAGTTTGGAAGCATATCAGATACATTGATTAATATTGGTAAACAAATAAAAGAGGACCAAAAAAAGATAAAATAGATGAAAAGAGAAGGATGCATAACTATAGTTGGCAGATGATTTAGAGGACTTATAATGACCAAGATCAAGTGATCCACTATAGAAAAATATGAAGCATCAAGATAATAGGATAGTGGGCTGAAAATATGCCAAGCATCGGGCCCATATCCAATACAATTGTACTGCATGATAAATATCTAAGGGCCATAAAACATACAAGTGTTACAACCAAGTTTAAATAGCTCAAGACAACCATAAACCATCATCCCTAAAAATTAATCAATGGTGGAGATGCAGCTATATGAAGGGATTAGATGAGGCAATTACAATAGAACAAGCTATTTTCAAATTATAAATAAGAGTTGCATTAGCCAAGAAGAAGATCAAGAATTGCATAGCCAAAATTCTTCTAAAAGTATACTAGAGTGTCCTTGTATTGTCGATTGTATCTTCCTTTATGTCTTGGCTTTTGTCTCCATCCCTTATTCTTCCCCTTGATTGTGCAGGTTTTTCTCAAGATGTATCCAGTCTTCTAAGATCATTTTCAGTAGTTGGATTGGGAGTTAGGAGGCTCTTTGTTGCATTATTTGAATGAAAAGTGATGGGGTTTTGTTACATCATTTGAATGAAATTCCATTTGTATTGTTTAAATGATATCTTGGTATTTGGGGCGGAATCCTATTGTAAGAATATTTCATATTAATACAATCTTGCTTCCTCCTGGAGTAATTATTTGGCTCAATTGTGTATCTATTGTCACATTTACATGTTGCATTATTTGAATGTGTGAATGTTGTCTTCTATCATTGATGTATTTTAATTACATCTGTTATATTATTTGAATGAATCTAATTAACCCAATTCCTTCTTTTTTCTCTCTTTATTTTTAAATGTTTAAAAGTTTTGCTACAATTTCCCATTGGACAAGGCACTGGTCTATTGATAGAGTATAATTAAATATTTTTAATGAATCTTGGTCAAACAATAAATTTTATTTCATTGTAATCTAGATGAGCATGAGATTGTATGTCATATTATAGGCTTACTTCCATGGTTTCATTACCTTACTCGGTTTGTCTAAAGTCTTAGGATAATCCATTTTTGAGTTAAAGAGGTGGATCCACCAGAGTCCATGGTGCTAATTGGATTCATGAAGTTCTACAATGTGACATATCCCCAAGAGTGCAAAAATTTCTCATTAAGAAAGCTCAACATGTTGAAGATAAGAATGAGTATGAGAATAATATAAAGTATGAAGTGATTCAATTAAAGACTAACCAAATACTAAAAGGACTTATCACACTGGAAAGATTATTCAACCCTGAAATAGTGCCAAGAAACCCATAATTAAGATGAAATCATCCTCTAATCACCGAGTTGAATTTTTCAAAGGAAAAAATATATTTTTGATTAAGAAATGTACTAAAGTGGAAATGAGTCTATTTAAATAAATATATGAGAAGTCTATCATTGTTATTGCTTGGTCTTATGAGGGTTTAAAATTATATAATAAAAGCATCATTAAACATACCATATAGTTAGAAACTATTGTAAAGCCCTTCTAGTAGAAGTAAAAACTTTTCAATCCTAAAATCAAAGCAATTATAAGAAAGAGATTCTAAATATTCTAAAATCCCAAATCATATTTCTAATTAAGGATTCTATTTGGCCAATCTAGTTCCAATTCAAAATAAAAATGATGATATCAGGGTGTGTCAATTTAAAAATCTTGAATACGATATCATAAAGGATGATTATCCACTTCTTGCAAAATATTAGATCTTATATAAAGTAGCTAGATCCTAAATGTTATCACTACTAGATTTATTCTCATGGAATAATTAGATCTGGGTTAAGGATGATGACCAACACAATTTTATTTTTACCATACAAGGAAATTTTGCATATCAAAGAACATATTTTGATTTTTCAAATATTGGGGCTACATTCTAAAAGACCATAAGCATTGTTTTTCTATGTTTTATAGATGAAATCATAACCATATACCTCAATAAACATATTCCATGAAATAAACATATTTAACATCTAGATTTGGCCTTTAAGAGATGTGAGTATGGTCTTTCACTAAATCTTAAAAATTTGACATTTATGGTACATGAAGGGAAGGTCTTTTAGCACATAGTGTCTAAGGATAGCCTACAAATAGACCCTTATTTGATAAAATAAATCCAAAAAATACCCCTACCCACCTCCATCAAATAAATTAAATCTTTCCTTAGGAAAATCCAATTGGCAGCCAAGTTCATAACCAATTGTATACAACTATTTCAATCGATAACCAAAATGTTAAAGAAATGTCCAATCCTTGTATGGACTAAAGAAGGACAAAAAGCTTTCCAAGATATAAAGGATGTGATTACAAAGACCCAAATCCTACTCAATTAAGACTTTTCTAAATATTTTAGAATGTATGTATTTAGCACAAATAAAAGTATTGCAACCATTTTACCTCATAATAATGATAGATAAGCAAAGCATCTGATCTCCTTCATGAGTGAAGTGCTCAATAATTATGAGAAAAATTATACTTTCATAGAAAATCAAGCATATGATATCATAAAATCCCTAAATAAGTTTACATATTACCTATCTTAAAGCAATACCATTGTCTTTATATTGCACCCTAATGCTAGATCTATCATATTTTATGGTTATTTGGGAGAAAAGAAATCAAGTTGGATAACTAATATTCAGGAATTTGACATAGATATCAAACCCATCAAACTAGTTAGAGGTAGATCCTTATGTGATAACCTTGCTATATTAGTCCCCAAGGATCAAAGTAGCATAGAAGAGATCAAACTTTATGATTAACCAGTATTAATGGAAGACATTACGAGATACATGATATAAGGATAGGTTCTAGAAAAATTGATGCCTAAAGAAAGAGCTAGATTTAGACAAAAAGCAATGCACCATACATGGTTGGATAATATTTTGTTTTAAAAAAATATGATGGAATTTTATTGTGGCATGTAGAAGAGGAAAGGACAAAAAATCTAATCAAGGAGTACCATGATGAAGGAGGACATAATTTTGTGTAAATTATAACTCATAAAATCTTAAGGGTAGTATATTCTTGGTCTACCATCCTTTGTTACTCTTTTAGTATGTTAAGTAATGCAAATCTTGTTGCATTTTATGGGGAGGAGAAGAAGAGTGTTAGACCTATCATCATTACTGAATATTTTAATAGTGTGAATTAGATTTTATTGATAAAATATTATCCCTTATCAAGTATTGGACATGGATGGGTTTTAATCACCACTAATCACTTTACTTAATGGATCAAATTAGTAATAGTGAAATCAGAAAATCATCCAACTTCTATAAGATATTATCACTAGGTTTGGGAAACCTTACATGATAATCACTAATAACACAATTGCCTTCATAGGGTTCAAGGTAATGAAGTTTTCACTAGAGGATGGTTTTGTATTAAAAACAATATCCAATTACTATCCTTTGGAAAACAACTTAGTTGAATCCAAAAATAAAAACATAGTAAGGACCTTGAAAAGGATAATAACTGAGTCAAAAAGGGATAGAAACACAAAACTAAAAAATGCATTATGGATAGAGAAGATGACACCTAAGTATTCCATAAGAACATCACCTTACAAACGTATCTTTGGAAAGGGAGTGATACTACCCATAAAAATTCCCTTCTATCCAAATGTACAAACAATTGTGTTAGAATTCATAAACATTCCAAAACATGTATTCACCATGATTATATCTAGGAAATATGTAGAAGTGAATTAAATATAGCCTTTATAGATGGAAGGAAAAAATGAAATAAAGAGAGAGATAAATGACACAATTTGAGAGAAGATATAAAGGGTGGGTGCCTATAGACACCCCATAATATTTTATATATAATACATTTTTCAATAAATCATCCATTGGGGTGTATTTATAGTGATACCAAAATCCCAATTAGATTTAACCTCAACTCAACATTAAATTTGACTTTGAGGTTAAATTACACCTTTTAATCAAGGTTATCTGTGAAGGTGGATTAATTATCAAGGTTATCTATGAATGTGGATTAATCAATATCATTAAGGGTGAGATATGAAGGGTTCCCTTTAGGCAAGGTGAGATATGAAGGGTGTTCTTTAGGCTTACATGAACATGCTTGTAGGATTACATAAATAATGCCTGAAGGATTTACATGAAGAATACCCATAGGATTACATATACATATGCCCATTGTTAGAACTATTCATGACATTGATACCAATGAAGAGAGCTAAACATAACAAGGAGAAAATAAATAAATATGCAAACACAAAACAAGAGAATAACAAGGGAAAACCCCCATTGTACAATGTCCAAACATTCCACTTTTTCCCATTAGCAATCTCAAATAAATGCTACATTGCATCTTCTATAATGCAAACCCTAGCATCTGCCACTATCAACTCACATGTGCATGCAAGGTGATACCTCATCCTTACATACACATTGACACCTCATCCTTGGACTTTGACCCATATTACAAATGTGTGATTACATAGTCATTTAATGCCAACATAGGATATATTAATAGTGCTCATAAACACTTATTCACACTTTTGACCTTGGCCTAACAAGGATAGATTATGCATATTTCAACAAATTGGATATTGAATACATAGATATTGAGTCGATGTAAACATAGATAAATACCTTACTAGATCTAGAATAAGAAAGTAAAAAGGATTTAAAATGATTTTGTGTAATAAAACAACTACAAGAAATATAGTAATGGAAATATCAATTCAATAACATACAATATATAACATCTATTGATAACAATAAATTCAAATTAATGCCAAAAAAACAAAAATGCAAGTACTTATATTCCAAATTTAAAACAATACAAATACTTATCCACTTAGAAAGGTTAAAGTGTCTTAGCCACTTGGAGAGGTTAAAGTCTCATATATGCACTAGAGGTGACTTAAGATTACAAATATAAATGATGTCTCAACTACCACATAACTCTATCTATAAACTAAAATAAAAAATAACCTTAACCCTAATGCTCCTTGATTGACTAACATGATCCTAGTGCTAAAACTAAAAATAATGATGATAATTGATGTGGTTATATTAGATTTATTACATGGCTCCCCTAACTTTTTTTAATCCTTGAAACTAGAAATAACTTGAAAATGGTTATAGGCTCACATATCATGACTTCTTTTCAAATATCCTTCCACTTGATGAAAAATTCCTGAATCTTGTGAGACCATAGATTATGGACTTTGGAATTAGTACTCTTTTAGTTCCATGTATTCATTTTGGCACTTTATAACATACTAATTATTCCTTTGGTGCCATGTTGCTGCCAAATTGAAAGATATATCAAGTTTTATTTTCTAGAAAATTCATGATTTGAAGAAATATCACTACCATAATTTTGGATGTCTAATTTCATAGGGTCATATCTCCCTTAATATTGCTTAGATAACTTCACATGACCACTTGTTTTGAATATTTTCAAAGTTTGAACAACATAGAACAAAAATTGTCTAAATTTGACCATTCTATGCAAAGATATGGCTCTTGGAAGATGAGAAGTTTCCTAGAAAAAATGACCCAATTCCTACAATAAAAAAAAATAATCCCCACTTTGCTAGAATCATGGCTCAAATACACCTTGTAATAAAATAAATTAAAAAAATAGTTTAAAAAATCCACCCCTTTATTTACCTAATTAAAAAAAAGGATAATAAAGAGTATGACTTGGTGTTCAAGTGAGATGAGGATAGAGCAAATCTTGGAAGCCATGGAAAATTTGATTCACTCTAGAGCGGTCCATACTAGATCCTCTAACATTAGATGAAAAGTCATTATCAATTTTGGTTAATGGGGAACACCAAAGGACCATATAAAAGGGGTTTGAAACAAAATATAAATATAAATTTGTACAAAGTACTTGCATTTATTTTCCTAAGTTATTATTTCATTATTTTACTTTTCTTTTCTTTTCCTCGGTTGGTATTCCCCACTTCTATTTTTCTTTTGTAAAAAAATATAAAAAACAAAAAAAATGAGAAAAAGAAAAAGAAAAAATCAAGCACAAATGAAAACCTTGAAAAGGGCACTTGAAACATCTTGTTTTTCTCTTTTCTTTTCTTCCCAATACAAAATATTTACCTTATAAAATTCTAAAAAAAAATCCCAAGTTAAAATTAAGGAGTGAATTGCTCCTCGTTTCAGAGCAAATCACTTCAACTTTCCAAGCAAACCACTATGAGGAACAAAAGTCAACAAAATTAAAAAATAAAAAATAAACTAGTCAATATCTTAAAAAATTCACCCAATCAGGACATTGATGGCAAAGGTGTGTGGTATAAGAGGGGTTAAGACCTTGTTTATTGTATTTTACCACTATTTACTATCTATGATTGTCATAAAAACATCCATTAGGTTATAATATGTTTGACGATTGCACCAACTAGTGCTTAGTTTTAGCTAGCACAAACCCCTTCACCATGCCTTCCATAGCCAAGTTATCCCTATATTAAGTCATAGGTGGCCTATCCAGAGCATAAGTATCTAGGTCATGCCCTAACCAACATCCTTTTACCTTCCCATGCATAGTTTCAAAGTGCCTCCTTTGTCCCTTTTATTGAGTCATTTATCCCCTCCATTTTATTTTTTCAAAACCCTTGTCCTATTATCAAGTCTAACGACATTGCAATGGCATCATTGGGAAGAGGAGAAATGTTTTTGCTAAGTGCTTCCTTAGGTAGCAATTTTCTCCTCCAAAGTTAAGTGATTTATGCAATTGACTTGAAAACAAAAAAATTATTTGGCATCAAGTGATTTGCTTACATTGGTCAAGCGATTCACTCCATCTAGTTGAGTGAATCATTCTCTTCAACAAGACTTGGAAAAAAATTGGAAAATTTCCAAAATTGAGCAAAGCCCCAAAAATCTACCATTGATACTATTGATGCTTCCAAAAAATTTTCCATACCTAAAAATCCTAATGATACCACCACCACATTTCCAGTCACTACTCTCATCCATCCCATATAAAGGCAAGGGAAAGGCTAAGAAGAAGAAGGCTCTTCCTTCACCTAAGAGACTAGAATAGATGCTTGATGAACCCATTGGTAGTTGGAAGAGGGGAAGTACAAGCACTTTCTTATCAAAGTAACAAAAGAGACATTGATACAATTTGGATCCAGACACTGACTCATGAAGCATAATTAGAGTATGGACATTAGGCCTGGAAATGAATTTAGTGCCCCAAGTATGGAATTACCTAGAGTTAGTCAAGACCTATATTAAAAGGTATGATTTTGGAGGAATGTAAGGCCATCACAATAAAAGGATATACCTTTCTATATCAAGGAAGAGAATATCAAGGCCATGCTAAATATAACAAATAATCTAGCCATGTGGATGACATGTAGCCCTAAGGAACAAAAGGATTTTTACCACAACTATAATTTCTACAACTAGAGGGACTTCCTTATACATCATCTAAAGGATCCAAACAAGGCCCTAGATTTCAATATCCCCTTAAAATTAGACATGTTTAGGGATGATATCTTCCTGGTACTCTCCAAAATAACTTTAATATTAGGGGAAAGGCTAATGAGAAGGCTTATGAAGGACAAATAGCACTCTTGTATATATTTGAAAACTACCACGGTCACTCCTACATGATAAACTACATAACATACATAGTAGACCAAATGAACAAATAGTTAAGATATTTCAAATACACGAGAAAGTTTACTTATACATCCTACCTAATTTGGTTCATCCCAAAATAGAAAAATAAATGGTTTTTATCACTATAGTTGAACCAAGTACGGACTGATAACAAAAATACTTTTCATTATGGAATCTATAGATGTGCCCTACTGAGAAGAAGGGAAAAATTCATATCTTTTTTATACCATGGTTCACCATATAGTCATGTTGAAATTGAAGGGATAATTTCCAAGGCTTTCTAAGGAAGCACATAACCTATTAAAGTCAAAGAAATTACCAAATAATGACTTCTACTTGGGGAAGAATCTATCTTTAATTTATCACTTTGGGTTATTTGCTATGCATTTAAAGCTACCTGCATTTATATCATATTACCTTTCCAACCTAGAATATATGTGACAACTAGATTATGTAGATCTTAAAAGTTTTAAAGCTAAATTAATTCCACCTTCTACCCTCTCAAGTATCAAATCATGAGCATTACGATAAAGTTGTAGGAGTTTAATCATGTTATAAAAGAGAAGTTGAGAAGAATGGGGTTTGATCAGTTGAAGTACATATAGTCCTATGATCTAGAGGGATATTTTAGAAGGTATCTAAAAAATAAATGGTTACATACCTTCTATGTTCATGAGAATAGGTATAGAATTGATAAAGAGGCCAAATGATCAAAGGACGTAGCCATAGCCAACTTAGGAGATCCACATGGGTATGAATATAAAATCTAGCAATGGTATGTGCACCCTCAGATTGGTTCACTTTATAATCAGATGCCAAGGTCAAGCATAACTTCAACTTAGATTTTAAGATTAACCATCAAGGAAGAAGTGCCTTGGAGAAACTAGAATACTCAAGAAGAAAAATTCTTGCCTAGTCAAATATGTGATATGGTACTGACACTATAAAAAGGTCAATGCATCAAGGTCCTCGACGAACATTTCTTGGATATCTCAGAAAAGATACACAATAAGTCATCTAAAATGCCTAGGACTATTAGCGAATCCTCAAATTCTAGCCCTAATGTTGGAAGGTCTCATGCCACTACCTCTTAATTACAATTTCCACAATACAATCAACCCTAGCTATGATCAGTAGTGCAATATAGGAAATATTCAAGGAGCAATAAGAGAATCAAATAAGGGGACCCTCATGGGTTAATTTAGGAAATATGACCATGCAAGTTATAGCAATACCAAGTTCAAATCCAATGCAGGAACAATTTCCACTTGAGAAAATATAAATTCCTCAAAAAATATTACATGTTGAATCTATAGCCATAGAAGAATAGTAGAGGGCATTGTTTGCCTTAACTAAAAGCATGATATATAAACAACTCAAGGAACTTTATGATTCTCATAGAAAGAAAGAGAGCCAATATTTAGCATCCATCAGAGCCTCTCTAAACCCATAAAAGGAAAAAGAAAGGGTGATAATAGTAGTCTTAGAGGTTGTTGTCATTGGATCCACCATCATCCCTCTAATCTCTTCCACTTCTTCTATTTATAACTCTTATATCCCTATTTCTTCTTCTATTCCTAGTTCTTCAATCCCATATATATTTTTTATTTTGTACTTCCTTCCCATCAATAAATGCATCCACTAATTCTCTAAGAGGCACTTCATCTCCTACCCTTAGTCCAACTTTTGGAACTACACCAATCACCTCATTCTCATATCCACCCATTGAAGTCATCACCACATGTCTATTAGTGTCATGTATCAAAATTCTATCATCCTCAACCCCATTTATATCACCACTACCCATATCATTAATACAAATAGCCATTGTCATGTCAACCACCATCTCACCATTCACTACCAAATCCACCTAGTTCACTTTGTTCACTATTTCATCCTATCCACCACATCCACTAAGTGTCTCTACTTCATAAATCCTACTAGGGATGATGGTGTCATAACAACAAACTCACTTGATTGAGTCCATTAGAAGTAGCCCAAAGCAACAAACTATAACAAGACAAAAATATACTTATATTTAGGAGATTACTAATGCTCTAGATATATGGGACACATAAGAGGCATTGGAATCCTACCAATAATAAGAGAGAAAATTCAAGGAGTACAATCGCTTAAAAGAACAACTTTTGAGATTGCAAGTGATCATGTAGTCCCAGGTGTTAGAAGGTGGAAGAAAGATTTTAATCATAGAATATTTGTAGGTTGACCCATCAAGATCCTTCACCTCTCCTATTGACTTCATCACCAATATTTTAGATCTAGACCTTACCATGAAGTATCCTTACCAAATTATCTAGATTTCTAACCAATTATCAACAGGAGTGGCTATACAATATGGCTAATTGACAAAGAAGAATAAATCTAATAAGAAAAAGGTTCAATATAATGCCTCAATAGTAGATAAATTGAAGCCAAAAAATAGTACTTCAATAACAAATTGAAGCCCTTAGAAAGAAAGTCACTAAAAGAGCACAAGTGTGGCAATAGGTAAAAAAATTGCAACCTGAGCTTGATAAGAACAAACAATAAATGAAACAACTAAAGGAACTCTCAAATCAGCTCACCCAAGGTCAAAATCAGATCAAATAATAACTCAAATAAGAGAAGAAATGGTTGGAAGAATAAATGAAATATATGTGGGCTGCCTAATAGGTGAGAGATCAAGAAATTAATAGGCTCTAAAAAGATATTGAAGAGTTGAAAAAATGAGCTACATAGGCCCTAAGGTGTGCCCGAGACATGGACCAAGTGAAGTCTCTATGGGACAACATTAAAAATAAAGTAAAAAATGTTAAAATGTACTTTAAATTCATAGCTAACTAAAACCATCCTTGACTTGATGGCAAAGACCATTAAGCAAGTTGAGAATGAGTTGGTTGCAAAGTAAAGTTACTATGAGTTGTCTACATTAATATCTAAGGCACAAAAACTAGGGGTAGACTAAAAATAAATGTTCAAATGATTCAAAAAAAAAAGATGTTCAAAGAGACCTATAAACATACAAAGATACCATGCATATCCTAGTAACCTCGGTTCAAGAAATATTAGCATAAGTACAAGGGTTGATAAATTTTGGTTTGCTTGACATGTTCAATGACTAAAGGAGACTCTTGGATGATGATATTGTGCAAATATAATTCAAGGATGAAAAATCCAAATCTGAAGCAAAAGATGAACCTAAACACATTGAAAAGTTTTAGGCATTGTTAGAACAATCAAAGAAACTAGTGGAGCAATATGATGGGTTGTCAAAAAAAATGTATGAGGATCTTGTAGAGGATGTAAAGAACCTAAAAAGCCTTAATTTATGTAGAAGGAATGACAAAAGTTTATCAAGTTGTTTCCATAGGAAAACTAAAAAGAACCAAACTTTTATGATTTTGTAACAGTAAGGTCCCAAATTTATAGACCCTATGCCTAAGGGTAAGGGCAGGAAGAGGGATCTATTTTCAATTAAGCTTGGAACCTATGATCTTGTTAGAAATGTAGTAACTCAATTACTACCTTGGGTTCCTTGGTCTACCATCCTTTGTTACTATTTTAGTATGTTAAGTAATGCAAATCTTGTTGCATTTTATGGGGAGGAGAAGAAGAGTGTTAGACCCATCATCATTACTGAATATTTTAATAGTGTGAATTAGATTTTATTGATAAAATATTATCCCTTATCAAGTATTGGACATGGATGGGTTTTAATCACCACTAATCACTTTACTTAATGGATCAAATTAGTAATAATGAAATCAGAAAATCATCCAACTTCTATAAGATATTATCACTAGGTTTGGGAAACCTTACATGATAATCACTAATAACACAATTACCTTCATAGGGTTCAAGGTAATGAAGTTTTCACTAGAGGATGGTTTTGTATTAAAAACAATATCCAATTACTATCCTTTGGAAAACAACTTAGTTGAATCCAAAAATAAAAACATAGTAAGGACCTTGAAAAGGATAATAACTGAGTCAAAAAGGGATAGAAACACAAAACTAAAAAAGGCATTATGGATAGAGAGGATGACACCTAAGGATTCCATAAGAACATCACCTTACAAACGTATCTTTGGAAAGGGAGTGATACTACCCATAAAAATTCCCTTCTATCCAATGTACAAACAATTGTGTTAGAATTCATAAACATTCCAAAACATGTATTCACCATGATTATATCTAGGAAATATGTAGAAGTGAATTAAATATAGCCTTTATAGATGGAAGGAAAAAATGAAATAAAGAGAGAGATAAATGACACAATTTGAGAGAAGATATAAAGGGTGGGTGCCTATAGACACCCCATAATATTTTATATATAATACATTTTTCAATAAATCATCCATTGGGGTGTATTTATAGTGATACCAAAATCCCAATTAGATTTAACCTCAACTCAACATTAAATTTGACTTTGAGGTTAAATTACACCTTTTAATCAGTGTTATTTGTGAAGGTGGATTAATTATCAAGGTTATCTATGAATGTGGATTAATCAATATCACTAAGGGTGAGATATGAAGGGTTCCCTTTAGGCAATGTGAGATATGAAGGGTGGTCTTTAGGCTTACATGAACATGCTTGTAAGATTACATAAATAATGCCTAAAGGATTTACATGAAGAATACCCATAGGATTACATATACATATGCCCATTGTTAGAACTATTCATGACATTGATACCAATGAAGAGAGCTAAACATAACAAGGATAAAATAAATAAATATGCAAACACAAAACAAGAGAATAACAAGGGAAAACCCCCATTGTACAATGTCCAAACATTCCACTTTTTCCCATTAGCAATCTCAAATAAATGCTACATTGCATCTTCTATAATGCAAACCCTAGCATCTGCCACTATCAACTCACATGTGCATGCAAGGTGATACCTCATCCTTACATACACATTGACACCTCATCCTTGGACATTGACCCATATTACAAATGTGTGATTACATAGTCATTTAATGCCAACATAGGATATATTAATAGTGCTCATAAACACTTATTCACACTTTTGACCTTGGCCTAACAAGGATAGATTATGCATATTTCAACAAATTGGATATTGAATACATAGATATTGAGTCGATGTAAACATAGATAAATACCTTACTAGATCTAGAATAAGAAAGTAAAAAGGATTTAAAATGATTTTATGTAATAAAACAACTACAAGAAATATAGTAATGGCAATATCAATTCAATAACATACAATATATAACATCTATTGATAACAATAAATTCAAATTAATGCCAAAAAAACAAAAATGCAAGTACTTATATTCCAAATTTAAACCAATACAAATACTTATCCACTTAGAAAGGTTAAAGTGTCTTAGCCACTTGGAGAGGTTAAAGTCTCATATATGCACTAGAGGTGACTTAAGATTACAAATATAAATGATGTCTCAACTACCACATAACTCTATCTATAAACTAAAATAAAAAATAACCTTAACCCTAATGCTCCTTGATTGACTAACATGATCCTAGTGCTAAAACTAAAAATAATGATGATAATTGATGTGGTTATATTAGATTTATTACATGGCTCCCCTAACTTTTTTTAATCCTTGAAACTAGAAATAACTTGAAAATGGTTACAGGCTCACATATCACGACTTCTTTTCAAATATCCTTCCACTTGATGAAAATTCCTGAATCTTGTGAGACCATAGATTATGGACTTTGGAATTAGTACTCTTTTAGTTCCATGTATTCATTTTGGCACTTTATAACATACTAATTATTCCTTTGGTGCCATGTTGCTGCCAAATTGAAAGATATATCAAGTTTTATTTTCTATAAAAATCATGATTTGAAGAAATATCACTACCATAATTTTGGATGTCTAATTTCATAGGGTCATATCTCCCTTAATATTGCTTAGATAACTTCACATGACCACTTGTTTTGAATATTTTCAAAGTTTGAACAACATAGAACAAAAATTGTCTAAATTTGACCATTCTATGCAAAGATATGGCTCTTGGAAGATGAGAAGTTTCCTAGAAAAAATGACCCAATTCCTACAATAAAAAAAAATAATCCCCACTTTGCTAGAATCATGGCTCAAATACACCTTGTAATAAAATAAATTAAAAAAATAGTTTAAAAAATCCACCCCTTTATTTACCTAATTAAAAAAAAGGATGATAAAGAGTATGACTTGGTGTTCAAGTGAGATGAGGATAGAGCAAATCTTGGAAGCCATGGAAAATTTGATTCACTCTAGAGCGGTCCATACTAGATCCTCTAACATTAGATGAAAAGTCATTATCAATTTTGGTTAATGGGGAACACCAAAGGACCATATAAAAGGGGTTTGAAACAAAATATAAATATAAATTTGTACAAAGTACTTGCATTTATTTTCCTAAGTTATTATTTCATGATTTTACTTTTCTTTTCTTTTCCTCGGTTGGTATTCCCCACTTCTATTTTTCTTTTGTAAAAAAATATAAAAAACAAAAAAAATGAGAAAAAGAAAAAGAAAAAATCAAGCACAAATGAAAACCTTGAAAAGGGCACTTGAAACATCTTGTTTTTCTCTTTTCTTTTCTTCCCAATACAAAATATTTACCTTATAAAATTCTAAAAAAAAATCCCAAGTTAAAATTAAGGAGTGAATTGCTCCTCGTTTCAGAGCAAATCACTTCAACTTTCCAAGCAAACCACTATGAGGAACAAAAGTCAACAAAATTAAAAAATAAAAAATAAACTAGTCAATATCTTAAAAAATTCACCCAATCAGGACATTGATGGCAAAGGTGTGTGGTATAAGAGGGTTTAAGACCTTGTTTATTGTATTTTACCACTATTTACTATCTATGATTGTCATAAAAACATCCATTAGGTTATAATATGTTTGACGATTGCACCAACTAGTGCTTAGTTTTAGCTAGCACAAACCCCTTCACCATACCTTCCATAGCCAAGTTATCCCTATATTAAGTCATAGGTGGCCTATCCAGAGCATAAGTATCTAGGTCATGCCCTAACCAACATCCTTTTACCTTCCCATGCATAGTTTCAAAGTGCCTCCTTTGTCCCTTTTATTGAGTCATTTATCCCCTCCATTTTATTTTTTCAAAACCCTTGTCCTATTATCAAGTCTAACCACATTGCAATGGCATCATTGGGAAGAGGAGAAATGTTTTTGCTAAGTGCTTCCTTAGGTAGCAATTTTCTCCTCCAAGGTTAAGTGATTTATACAATTGACTTGAAAACAAAAAAATTATTTGGCATCAAGTGATTTGCTTACATTGGTCAAGCGATTCACTCCATCTAGTTGAGTGAATCATTCTCTTCAACAAGACTTGGAAAAAAATTGGAAAATTTCCAAAATTGAGCAAAGCCCCAAAAATATACCATTGATACTATTGATGCTTCCAAAAAATTTTCCATACCTAAAAATCCTAATGATACCACCACCACATTTCTAGTCACTACTCTCATCCATCCCATCTAAAGGCAAGGGAAAGGCTAAGAAGAAGAAGGCTCTTCCTTCACCTAAGAGACTAGAATAGATGCTTGATGAACCCATTGGTAGTTGGAAGAGGGGAAGTACAAGCACTTGCTTATCAAAGTAACAAAAGAGACATTGATACAATTTGGATACAGACACTAACTCATGAAGCATAATTAGAGTATGGACATTAGGCTTGGAAATGAATTTAGTGCCCCAAGTTTGGAATTACCTAGAGTTAGTCAAGACCTATATTAAAAGGTATGATTTTGGAGGAATGTAAGGCCATCACAATAAAAGGATATACCTTTCTATATCAAGGAAGAGAATATCAAGGCCATGCTAAATATAACAAATAATCTAGCCATGTGGATGACATGTAGCCCTAAGGAACAAAAGGATTTTTACCACAACTATAATTTCTACAACTAGAGGGACTTCCTTATACATCATCTAAAGGATCCAAACAAGGCCCTAGATTTCAATATCCCCTTAAAATTAGACATGTTTAGGGATGATATCTTCCTGGTCCTCTCCAAAATAACTTTAATATTAGGGGAAAGGCTAATGAGAAGGCTTATGAAGGACAAATAGCATTCTTGTATATATTTGAAAACTACCACGGTCACTCCTACATGATAAACTACATAACATACATAGTAGACCAAATGAACAAATAGTTAAGATATTTCAAATACATGGGAAAGTTTACTTATACATCCTACCTAATTTGGTTCATCCCAAAATAGAAAAATAAATGGTTTTTATCACTATAGTTGAACCAAGTACGGACTGATAACAAAAATACTTTTCATTATGGAATCTATAGATGTGCCCTACTGAGAAGAAGGGAAAAATTCATATCTTTTTTATACCATGGTTCACCATCTAGTCATGTTGAAATTGAAGGGATAATTTCCAAGGCTTTCTAAGGAAGCACATAACCTATTAAAGTCACTTGGGGAAGAATCTATCTTTAATTTATCACTTTGGGTTATTTGCTATGCATTTAAAGCTACCCGCATTTATATCATATTACCTTTCCAACCTAGAATATATGTGACAACTAGATTATGTAGACCTTAAATGTTTTAAAGCTAAATTAATTCCACCTTCTACCCTCTCAAGTATCAAATCATGAGCATTACGATAAAGTTGTAGGAGTTTAATCATGTTATAAAAGAGAAGTTGAGAAGAATGGGGTTTGATCAGTTGAAGTACATATAGTCCTATGATCTAGAGGGATATTTTAGAAGGTATCTAAAAAATAAATGGTTACATACCTTCTATGTTCATGAGAATAGGTATAGAATTGATAAAGAGGCCAAATGATCAAAGGACGTAGCCATAGCCAACTTAGGAGATCCACATGGGTATGAATATAAAATCTAGCAATGGTATGTGCACCCTCAGATTGGTTCACTTTATAATCAGATGCCAAGGTCAAGCATAACTTCAACTTAGATTTTAAGATTAACCATCAAGGAAGAAGTGCCTTGGAGAAACTAGAATACTCAAGAAGAAAAATTCTTGCCTAGTCAAATATGTGAGATGGTACTGACACTATAAAAAGGTCAATGCATCAAGGTCCTCGACGAGCATTTCTTGGATATCTCAAAAAATATACACAATAAGTCATCTAAAATGCCTAGGACTATTAGCAAATCCTCAAATTCTAGCCCTAATGTTGGAAGGTCTCATGCCACTACCTCTTAATTACAATTTCCACAATACAATCAACCCTAGCTATGATCAGTAGTGCAATATAGGAAATATTCAAGGAGCAATAAGAGAATCAAATAAGGGGACCCTCATGGGTTAATTTAGGAAATATGACCATGCAAGTTATAGCAATACCAAGTTCAAAGCCAATGCAGGAACAATTTCCACTTGAGAAAATATAAATTCCTCAAAAAATATTACATGTTGAATCTATAGCCATAGAAGAATAGTAGAAGGCATTGTTTGCCTTAACTAAAAGCATGATATATAAACAACTCAAGGAACTTTATGATTCTCATAGAAATAAAGAGAGCCAATATTTAGCATCCATCAGAGCCTCTCTAAACCCATAAAAGGAAAAAGAAAGGGTGATAATAGTAGTCTTAGAGGTTGTTGTCATTGGATCCACCATCATACCTCTAATATCTTCCACTTCTTCTATTTATAACTCTTATATCCCTATTTCTTCTTCTATTCCTAGTTCTTCAATCCCATATATTTTTTTATTTTGTACTTCCTTCCCATCAATAAATGCATCCACTAATTCTCTAAGAGGCACTTCATCTCCTACCCTTAGTCCAAATTTTGGAACTACACCAATCACCTCATTCTCATCTCCACCCATTGAAGTCATCACCACATGTCTATTAGTGTCATGTATCAAAATTATATCATCCTCAACCCCATTTATATCACCACTACCCATATCATTAATACAAATAGCCATTGTCATGTCAACCACCATCTCACCATTCACTACCAAATCCACCTAGTTCACTTTGTTCACTATTTCATCCTATCCACCACATCCACTAAGTGTCTCTACTTCATAAATCCTACTAGGGATGATGATGTCATAACAAAAAACTCACTTGATTGAGTCCATTAGAAGTAGCCCAATGCAACAAACTATAACAAGACAAAAATATACTTATATTTAGGAGATTACTAATGCTCTAGATATATGGGACACATAAGAGGCATTGGAATCCTACCAATAATAAGAGAGAAAATTCAAGGAGTACAATCGCTTAAAAGAACAACTTTTGAGATTGCAAGTGATCATGTAGTCCCAGGTGTTAGAAGGTGGAAGAAAGATTTTAATCATAGAATATTTGTAGGTTGATCCATCAAGATCCTTCACCTCTCCTATTGACTTCATCACCAATATTTTAGATCTAGACCTTACCATGAAGTATCCTTACCAAATTATCTAGATTTCTAACCAATTATAAACAGGAGTGGCTATACAATATGGCTAATTGACAAAGAAGAATAAATCTAATAAGAAAAAGGTTCAATATAATGCCTCAATAGTAGATAAATTGAAGCCAAAAAATAGTACTTCAATAACAAATTGAAGCCCTTAGAAAGAAAGTCACTAAAAGAGCACAAGTGTGGCAATAGGTAAAAAAATTGCAACCTGAGCTTGATAAGAACAAACAATAAATGAAGCAACTAAAGGAACTCTCAAATCAGCTCACCCAAGGTCAAAATCAGATCAAATAATAACTCAAATAAGAGAAGAAATGGTTGGAAGAATAAATGAAATATATGTGGGCTGCCTAATAGGTGAGAGATCAAGAAATTAATAGGCTCTAAAAAGATATTGAAGAGTTGAAAAAATGAGCTACATAGGCCCTAAGGTGTGCCCGAGACATGGACCAAGTGAAGTCTCTATGGGACAACATTAAAAATAAAGTAAAAAATGTTAAAATGTACTTTAAATTCATAGCTAACTAAAACCATCCTTGACTTGATGGCAAAGACCATTAAGCAAGTTGAGAATGAGTTGGTTGCAAAGTAAAGTTACTATGAGTTGTCTACATTAATATCTAAGGCACAAAAACTAGGGGTAGACTAAAAATAAATGGTCAAATGATTCAAAAAAAAAAAGATGTTCAAAGAGGCCTATAAACCTACAAAGATACCATGCATATCCTAGTAACCTCGGTTCAAGAAATATTAGCATAAGTACAAGGGTTGATAAATTTTGGTTTGCTTGACATGTTCAATGACTAAAGGAGACTCTTGGATGATGATATTGTGCAAATATAATTCAAGGATGAAAAATCCAAATCTGAAGCAAAAGATGAACCTAAACACATTGAAAAGTTTTAGGCATTGTTAGAACAATCAAAGAAACTAGTGGAGCAATATGATGGGTTGTCAAAAAAAATGTATGAGGATCTTGTAGAGGATGTAAAGAACCTAAAAAGCCTTAATTTATGTAGAAGGAATGACAAAATTTTATCAAGTTGTTTCCATAGGAAAACTAAAAAGAACCAAACTTTTATGATTTTGTAACAGTAAGGTCCCAAATTTATAGACCCTATGCCTAAGGGTAAGGGCAGGAAGAGGGATCTATTTTCAATTAAGCTTGGAACCTATGATCTTGTTAGAAATGTAGTAACTCAATTACTACCTTGGGGTCCTTGGTCTACCATCCTTTGTTACTATTTTAGTATGTTAAGTAATGCAAATCTTGTTGCATTTTATGGGGAGGAGAAGAAGAGTGTTAGACCCATCATCATTACTGAATATTTTAATAGTGTGAATTAGATTTTATTGATAAAATATTATCCCTTATCAAGTATTGGACATGGATGGGTTTTAATCACCACTAATCACTTTACTTAATGGATCAAATTAGTAATAATGAAATCAGAAAATCATCCAACTTCTATAAGATATTATCACTAGGTTTGGGAAACCTTACATGATAATCACTAATAACACAATTGCATTCATAGGGTTCAAGGTAATGAAGTTTTCACTAGAGGATGGTTTTGTATTAAAAACAATATCCAATTACTATCCTTTGGAAAACAACTTAGTTGAATCCAAAAATAAAAACATAGTAAGGACCTTGAAAAGGATAATAACTGAGTCAAAAAGGGATAGAAACACAAAACTAAAAAAGGCATTATGGATAGAGAGGATGACACCTAAGGATTCCATAAGAACATCACCTTACAAACGTATCTTTGGAAAGGGAGTGATACTACCCATAAAAATTCCCTTCTATCCAAATGTACAAACAATTGTGTTAGAATTCATAAACATTCCAAAACATGTATTCACCATGATTATATCTAGGAAATATGTAGAAGTGAATTAAATATAGCCTTTAAGATGGAAGGAAAAAATGAAATAAAGAGAGAGATAAATGACACAATTTGAGAGAATATATAAAGGGTGGGTGCCTATAGACACCCCATAATATTTTATATATAATACATTTTTCAATAAATCATCCATTGGGGTGTATTTATAGTGATACCAAAATCCCAATTAGATTTAACCTCAACTCAACATTAAATTTGACTTTGAGGTTAAATTACACCTTTTAATCAGTGTTATCTGTGAAGGTGGATTAATTATCAAGGTTATCTATGAATGTGGATTAATCAATATCACTAAGGGTGAGATATGAAGGGTTCCCTTTAGGCAAGGTGAGATATGAAGGGTGGTCTTTAGGCTTACATGAACATGCTTGTAGGATTACATAAATAATGCCTAAAGGATTTACATGAAGAATACCCATAGGATTACATATACATATGCCCATTGTTAGAACTATTCATGACATTGATACCAATGAAGAGAGCTAAACATAACAAGGAGAAAATAAATAAATATGCAAACACAAAACAAGAGAATAACAAGGGAAAACCCCCATTGTACAATGTCCAAAAATTCCACTTTTTCCCATTAGCAATCTCAAATAAATGCTACATTGCATCTTCTATAATGCAAACCCTAGCATCTGCCACTATCAACTCACATGTGCATGCAAGGTGATACCTCATCCTTACATACACATTGAAACCTCATCCTTGGACTTTGACCCATATTACAAATGTGTGTGTAGACACCAAAATAGCACCAATTCGATTAAGTGACTACAAACACTGATCGCATTGACATACACAGCTTTCAGGGCGGTCCTTAGAGATCAAACAGTGGTCCTCGCCACTCACACAGCAGTTTAGAAGGTCAAAAAATGGCAGAGCAAAGTTGGTCGCTTTAACAAGCCTTCGTTCAAACAAACCTTAAGCAAAACTTCAAGAGCAAACAAGCCTTCGTTCAAACAAACCTTAAGAAAAACTTCAAGAGCAAACAAGCCTTAATCAAAAGGGAACCTTGGCCTTAGATGTCGCGAAATCGCAACGTCGCGATTTCGTGACGTCACGATTTTGCGCGTCACGATATCGTGACACCTAAGGCCCCGAGGGAAGCCTCGGCCTTAGATGTCATGATATCGCGCGTCGCGATATCATGACACCTAAGGCCCCAAGGGGGAACCTCGGCCGAAGTGTCACGATATCGCGATGTCACGATATCACGACACTTCGACATTTTGAATTTAAAAGTAGACACCTCTCCAATCAAAGGCGGACTTTGGCATGTCCGTCGCATCCAAGGAATGACCGCCACATGGCACCACTACGTGCCCCTTTTCAAAGAGACCCCGTGGGTCTGTAGAACGGCAGACTTCACCAACTGCATTAATGAGACAAGCAGTGTTAGCAACAAATCCGATCCAAGGCCATGCCTCATAACTACTGATGTCAGTGCGAGCCATGTCTCATAAATCACCTGACAAAGATCAAATCTCAGCGGCCCCTATGGATTTAGGGTTTGACATTAATGTTTCAGAGGCGAAATCCTCTATAAGAACTAGCTCAATGCAATGTAAAAAAAAAAAGGCATTTTTGGGTGAACACAACGAAGTGCTGTTCATCTAAAGACCCGATTACATAAGTTTAGATTTTTATCTTCTTCACATCCAGAATCTCTTGTGAAAGAGAGGTTGGTGGGTGGTTTCAGAAGTGTAAGTCTGACCTTCGAACCAGACATTCGACCACAGTGAACTACCAATTCGTCGACAACACTTTATCCTGGATTTTGAGCCAATTCCTAGTGGATTGGCGTCAAAGTCGGATTTTTAACAGGGCGGCCCGCTTGGGCACCCCACGTACGTTCATAGTTTCAATTTAATTTGAGATGTTTATGAATAAATCCCGCGATAACTGTGTTTAAATAAAGTGCACTTTTTGTTCGAATACATTTCAAGCATCACATTTTAGACTGTTTAGATCGGTTATCAAACATATTATCATATTATCGCGACTTTAGACATTCATCAAGTATTAGCATGCTTCTATCATTTTTGTTGCACCACTAACCTGTAGGGAAAAACATTGATTCAACAGTAGGTTGGCTGACTGTTTTAAGGACAGTGGTCATCTGATGACGTTTTCGAATTTCCATTAGAAACGCAGGTTGCATAGAGTTGTTTGATTGCATGAATTTAATGAATCTTTCGAATGTATTATTTATTGATTTTTAAAGCTAACGCTCTACCCTTTTGGAGCAGGTGCTACTAACAACGTCTCTGTGTTTCTCTAATCGCAGGAAGAACCGCAAGGGGCAAGGATTTATCAATGCAAGCGGCGGCAATACTTTGGCCCGTCCATTTCAAATGTGGGCATGCGGATAGAAGAAATATTAATCTTGATTGTAACCGAGACAGACTAATACTCCTAGCCCCTGAAAAGGCAGGAGATGTATTGTAACCGGATGAAGTTGATATAAAAGGGTTGTGCTCCTGCTTTTCTCCTCTATATTCGGTTGATTCAAAGTTTTGTTTTCATTACATATTTAATATTGTTTTTCCTTCCGAAATATCATGCTTTCAGTGGCGATCATGGTGGGACCGTTCCCAGAATTGTAAATCACAGAAACTAATCAGATTTGTTGTGTTTGTGCTTAACAGGTACCCCTGATTTTTTTTTTTCTTTTTAAGCCGAAAGTCAGAAACAGCAAGTCCGGGCAGGAAAGAGGTAACAGTTTCTTCATTTTATGCTGTGATATTTCTGTTTATTTTATTTGTTTATATTTTTTTTTTAGTCGTAATATTTCTGCTGTAATATTGCTGTAATATTTTTTTTTTTTTTTTTTTTTTTTTTTTTTTAAAAAAACATATTGTTGTTTTTCGGTTTGTAGTGTTTGTATGGCATAGGGAAAGTTTATTTTTGCTGCTTGTTTCATTTTTATTAAAATGAACCAAACACACTGCATGTGGTAAATTAAACCAAGGAGCTGGTCGTAAAACCCCAGCCCTTGAGCAAGACCAACGGTGGGTTCATCACCACCTTGGCTTAGCTTTGCATCCATTTCCTCGATTGTCACTGTTGTTAGGCATAAATCCTGACGAAAGCTAACCGAGTGTTGCTGGGGTGATTCCCATGCACGCGAGGATAAGTCTTCTATGGTAGGTGTAATTAACAGGACAATCCCCCTTTCGTACCGCCTATGTTCCACGTACCATCTGCTCTCACGTACCTATAGTTTCCCTCTCGTAAGGGCGGGTATATAGAGAGGTTGGTATATCGGTCCAGCAATGGTATATTGAAGGGGCGACCATTTATGAGAGTCATATGAGCCAACATTATGCATTTAAATGTTCTTCAAAACTTGCAAAAATCAAAACAAAATATCAAAATGCACTAAACCAGTTTAGGACACACTATTAATCCTTAAAAGAGATAATCACAGTTTGTGTATGAGTGTGTTCATTTCTGCTTAGTGTAGACAAAAAGATAAATCACCATAAATGAGATAAAATTTGCTTAGATAGTAGAGAAGCACCACAATGGTGTACACCCGTAGCCAAGCCCAATCAAGGGCGGATGCTGCGGAAGGTGCACAAAGAGAGGGCAGTAGTCGCCTTTGCTTTAGCCCCAAGGACTTGGCCATACTGCCTTGGTGGTCCAGCCTACAAGAGAGTCCATATCAGGCCCCATCAAAAAGAACTTATTGGGAAACCCCTCTGTGGGGTATGCCCATTCAACACAGTCCCTTTCGAGAAGAAGCTTTACATGCAGATATCAATATAAATAGACAACTGCCTCTTGAGGTTAGATCTGAGTGGCCGCAGTGCGATGAAGCGCTAAAGAGGCATAGTATTCATTTAGAGAGACAACGTGGATATGGTATCTCTCCTTTGCCTCCCATCAAAATAGAAAGACAAAATCCAGAGCGTAGGGCTCTTTACACAGGGCGAGCTCACTCTACCCACCCCTTTCAAACCTATGAAAGGGAGTACGAGGAAAGCCATCGCATTCCTCAAGGACAAAAAATAGCGCGGGAACCTTACGTTTCCGCACCTGCTAGGTATCATGATCACACATCGAGGCCAGAGCCTCAAGTAAATGGTGCCTACCTCGACAGAGGGAAGCGACCCATCAAAATTTTAGATCACCAAGATCGAGGCAAACACATAGAAAAAACATTCAAGCCTCCTCAGCAAAAGCGGGCAGACCAAGTTGACCCGGCTGTTGCCAGACATGCCGCCCGCCAAGCCCGAATCACGCGGCTTGAGCAAGGTCATCAGGAATTAGAGTACTTATACCGCTTGAATAAAGAGCGCATGCAGTGCGAAGCGGATGAGTTGTGATATAAACTACCTGAGTGGGTGCCAACCCCTCGCACCCACAGAGAGGAACAATATGAGAGGCACAATCCTTTGGTGTAGGACAGGTCTCCGTGACCTCGTCAAGCTTTGCCTCTGAAACCTTATAGACCTGAGAGGGACGCCACTCCCCGCAACAATGCTGGGTACCCTCAACGGGGACTCAATCAAGGTCATAGGTCTCACCCAGAGACTCCTCAAGAAGTTTATGAGGAGTACGAACCAGAAATAGAATGGGCCAAAATGCCCCATCAAGGGGGGAGGGCTGCCACTCGGCCACCCCTCCCCATAGGCCTCCAGTCTCCCATAATTCACAACGGGAGCAAACAAAAGAGGAAGAAATAAAATCTTCCGATGCATACAAAGCGCTATTAGAGCGTTTGGAGTCTATGGAGACAAAAGCTTCTGGGCATCAAAAGCCCACATTACGTCAACTCCGTAGTCATCCAGTGCATCCCTCAGTACCTACACCTCTTTACCCCGAACACTTCAAGTTGCCTCAATTGGCAGTCTTTAAAGGTGAAGAGGATGCACAAGAACATGTCACACGGTTCCTAAGTCAATGCTTCGACATCCAAGATAATGATGCATTGTTGCTTAGAACATTCATAACCACATTCGCAGGCCCTACCTCGGATTGGTTCACACAATTACCCAAACACAACATAAACAACCTAGATCAACTAGTAGATGCGTTTCTTGAATTTTTTGCTTTCAACACAAGGAAGAAGGCATCACTAAGTGATCTGGCCAGCCTCAGGCAATATGAGGAAGAAACAATAGTAGCATACGAGAACCGATGGAGGGCTTTGCTTTCCAGGCTACCCTACCGTCCCCCTATGTCTGATCTCACTCAGATGTTTGCACGGAGTTGCTTAAAATCAATATCTGGTATATTGCTGCTGTAGCAATACGACAGTTTAGAAGACGCTTTGGCACAAGCCAGAGTTATAGAAGAGATTAAAATAGGCGAAGGCGCAATCACCAAGCCTAAAAAGAAAGAGTGGAATAAAACCACTAAGACTAGGACAACGCAATCACAACCCGCTACGGTTAACCAAGTTGCGATAAATGTTCCCAAGCCTGTGCAAGAAATGTAGCCCCAAAAGGCTAATTACCAGGCAGTTCCTCCTAGTTATGAAAAATACAATAAGAAACAAGAGCAGAATCAGCAGCGTCGCCCTAGGCGACAATTCACCCCTTACACGAAGTCCAGAGACTCCCTATTTGACCGCTTGTTAGCGGAAAATTTAGTCACCTTGCCGAAAATCCAAACTATAGACCCTAACGCCCCCAAGCCTAAGGGATACAGAGAGGAATTGTATTATAGATTCCATAGGCGCAGGGGACATGATTTAAATGGATGCTGGAAATTCAAAGGATTAATCCAAGATTTAATCGACAATAAAACATTGGCCGTGGACAACCCCATAGCGCCAAATAATCAACAAATGGGGGTATTCAAGGACCCTTTGCCTGCTCACGAGGCACAAGCAAAACCTCTCCAGATTAACGAGGTGCGACAAAATCTTCCCATGCAAGGATTTGTGGGAATGATCAGCATAGTGACAAGGAACAAAAAGTACCCATCATTTTCCCCCGAGGTCGCTACAAGGGAAGTTTCGACAACATCACAGCCTCAGCAACGCCCAACGCAGTTGCCTCCGCCTAGACTCGAGGTCACGATACGAACCAAACTCACGCAGAGTTTGCGGACCACATCGGCTAGGCTTTCCATTTACGAGCTTATTCAACAATCAACACCTCATAGAGAAGCTCTTATGGAAATATTAAAAGCCATCGAATTACAGCCTCACGAAGCAAATTCTTTCAACAACTTCGTGGGACATGTGAAATAATGTACGGAACCGGTCATTACCTTCAGAGAGGATGAAGTCAAAGCAATATCGAATGACACGACAGATCCACCCCTGCACGTTATCGCGCGGGTCAACGGGATCCCGTACAAGAGAGTGCTGGTAGATACTGGCTCGTCCAGTAACATCATTACCACTGCAGCGCTAAAACATTTAAAGTCGCCGACCTCTCATATCACGGCCTCCACGTACACACTACGAGCGTTCAATGATGCAATATGCTCGACGAGTCGGCACGATTGTTCTACCCGTCCGGGTAGGACAAAAGACAATAGCAACATTGTGCCATGTGTTGGAAGGCAAAATGGCTTACAATATACTGCTAGGGCGGCCTTGGATCAGGGACATGAAGTGTGTCCCTTCCATTGCTCACCAGTGCTTAAAATATGCTTTTGAAGTAGAAATACATGTAGTCCCGATGGACTTAGAACCCTTCAAGTATTGCAATGCGGTAAAACTAATGCCTCAATCGACCCTCCCTTCAACGCATTTGGATTTCCAGTTAAATCCATCTAAACAGGGTCCAATACCGCAGGCACCCCACCGGTGACCAAATCACCAAAATCCCAGCCAGGTGAATCCTCATCATCTGCTCCTTCATTACCAATGCCACCTATCATGGCTAAACATAAGGACAAGGGAAAACAGATCATGGAAGAGGATCAACCCCTAGAAGAGGGTTTGCCCATAATATCAATAGTATCAATAGAGGAAACACCTAGCACTACGGAAGCTGAGATTCCTAAAACACCAAACATGGAATGGACTCAGGAAGGAATCTCGTTCCCTCCCCTCCCAAGCATCAACAATCACTGTTGAAATGGCCAGTGCAGGCTTGGGGGAGTACTTAGTGCAGAATGTTGTGGCAACGCCCGCACTAGAATCAGTACAGGATATGGGGAGACCTCGCCTTCCCATAGGAACATTTGTTCCTCTAGGTCACCCACCCAACCAGACAAATTTTATGTATGGGGGCCTTGATCATGGTCTTGAACCATGCAAGCAAAAGGAAGTAGACGAAGAGCCTTTTGTTGAAAACATCAACTATCTGTCAAACCCAGACTTCGCCCTAAAATATCTCGATCAATGCAATTGGCATGGATACGGAGCTAGGCAGATATGAACAAGGGATGCGGGTCCTTTGCCAACCAAGATATCAAATGCCATATGATAAGTCAGGAGTAGGGTTCAACCACCCCTTGCCCTTAGAAATCTTGGTAGAAAATATGCAAGGCCTAGAAATAGGCAACAAGGGGGGATTGGCACTAGATCTTTATGCCAACCCAAATACAGAATATACATTGGGAGACTACCTCCCATGGTCAACAAACACCCTTGGCAACCATGAGTAATCCCTTTCCTTTGCTAGCAAGAGGTGAAAGTTTGGACATTAATCCTCAAAGAGAACATCAACGATGTCCAGACATATTTTTGAAGCTATTCCCCTTAGAGGTTCCAGTTGAGTCAATACCATGTCAAGAGAATCAAGTCCCTCCACCAAAAGTGGAACAACCGCAATGGAACCAGATTAACTTACTGGAACAAGGAGAACCTGTTGATAAGCAACACACCCCCACTGAAAAATGAGATTCCATCCTTAGAAAATTATGAACTTCCATTTTTGCAGCAGGGACCCTCTTGGTCATTTTCAGTTTTAAATCCATATTTTGCTTGCCTCCTTTTTAAAGTTGTGCTTTTTCTTGCATTCTAGCTGTGTTATCCAAGAATTCACTTTTTACATGCTAGAATCATTCATGCACAAGAAAATCTTGCACCATTACCGAGAAAAATCCAGAAAACAGTTGCATAAATTCACTGAAAAATCAAACTTTCCATTTTTGGTAGTGTCGCGATATCGCGACACTTCCATTTTCGGAAATGTCGCGATATCGCGACAGGTAAGTCAAAATGCGGCTAAGTGGCAGAAAGGTCGCGATTTCGCGACATGTCGCGAAATCGCGACAGTTTTTGGGAGAGAGACGCAGGCTGTACGGAGGGCGCGATTTTGCGACATGTCGCGAAATCGCGACATGTCGCATTTTCGCGGCAGGAGAGAGAAAATGGGCTGCAGGATGAAAAATCGGTTAAGTCAGAAACATGTTCCAAAATCGCGGTCAACGCGGTCAACGCATGCAGGTAGAGGAACTGTCGCGATATCGCGACGTGTTCTAAAATCGCGGCTGAAAATCAAGAAGCGTACGGAGGCCAGGAAGGGTCGCGATTTCGCGACATGTCGCGAAATCGCGACATGTCGTGTTTTCACGGCCGACGAGGGAGGAATTTGCTGATGAGCTGGCAGGGTCGCGATTTCGCGACATGTCGCAGAATCGCGGCAGGAGAGAGAAAGTCATAGTTGACCTGAAAGTGCATTCCGGCGGGAAACAGAAGGCTTCCTGGGGTAGCGACACGTGTCAAAGCGTGAATGGGACAAACAGAAGCCGACATGCAAGCTTATTTTGCGGATTTAATCTGTTTTTAATGTTTTAAGCTTCGATTTAATTAAAATGCTAATCTAATGCATCTTTTTGTCTTTCATGCGAGGATTCCACAGCACTTACGGGACAACGGGAAAGACCATAAAGGCGAAGATGAAGTGCGGATTTAGTCAAGGACCGCCATGCTAGGAGAGAAGGCTGCCGGTGAGAGCATTCAACGACAAATTTATTGCGGACTTGATAGCATGAAGACCATTTCAACTCGGGATGGATTTGCGGAGATCGAATTGATGGAGAAGTGGTGACTCATCCGGCTCACCAGCAGAATTAACGGAAGCATTTATTTGCAGCTGCGGATGAATGCAAATTGCATTTTATTTTATCTTCTCCATTTATGGCAGCTGCACAGTTTTGCCGAAGGGTTAAGTTCTATCCGGACTTTGATTTTTAAATGGATTTTTATTGTAAAACCCGGGTCCTAGGGTTTAAGTGCGATAAGATTTAGGGTTTGAGCAAGATATTTTGGAAAAGATCAGAGTGCAGTCACTGAGTCTATAAATACAAATTCTAAATGTAATCGCAGGAGGCGGAGACTTAGAAATAAAGGCTTATAAGCAATTTCTTGCAAATTTTGTGAAATCCTTTGTTTATGGACTTGGAGTTGATGTGCTTTAGCTTTTACGTGATAGCATGGCCGGGAGCCTAATCTTTTGCGAGTGTGATAAGTGTATTTTCTTTTGTTATCCGTTCCATTTAAAGTTTGTTAGATATATCTTGTAAATCTGCCATTGTCAAGATTAAATATCTTTGTTAGGCTTCGGTTGTTCTATTATCCGCTAGGGAAATTACTGATTTCGGGTGTAAGTTTGTTCTAATTGCTCTGTCTTCCTTTGTGCGAGCTAAGTGCCGGTGAAAGATACCGATTTTAACCAGTTGCCCCTTGGATTTATAATTTTTACGCTAGATCCGTTTCACTCTGCCTTGTGCTCTTAGTTGAAAGTGATCTTAGGTGGCTGGACACTTTCTTAAGGATTTGTTACGTTGTGAAGTGATAGCATAGATAAGATTGATAGTTTAGAGTTTTACGAGTTTAAAGTCGATAAACTTCTCTTTTACGCCTTACCCTACCCTCTCTTTGCTTACAGTGAATGATCCATTTTTATTTTCTTTATTTGCCTTTTATTTAAATCTGTGACCCATGAGAGCTAGATCTAGAATTCAAGTTAAATCTGATTGTCAACAACTTTTGCAACTACTGAACAAGTTCAGGAAACCCCTGTAAGGTAACGGAGCGATCCATATTGAAATCTATTCCGAAGTGGAAAAGAGTGAATTGCCATTCGACCCAACTCCGTAACTCGCACCTTGGATAACCGGCTAGATCCTAAAGATGAGTGGGATCAGTCCCGTGGGTGTCTCCGGAGCTTTTCTTTGCCTTCATCCTTTTTCCCGGGGTGTGCATGAAAGCCGGACCAACACCTAATTGGCGCTAGAAGGAGGGCCGAACTCAGTTCAAGTGTTGTAAGGGCATAACAGCAACATTTGAAGGACCCACAGTGAACTCCGGACGAGTTTTAAATTGTCAGTACAATTTTGTAAATTGTTAATGCAGTTTTTAAATTGTCAGTGCGGTTTTTAAATTGTCAGTGCAGTTTTTAAATTGTCAATGCAGTGTTGTCAGTGCAGTTGTCAGTACAGTGTTTCAACTTGCTAAAATACAGAACCTGTTCAGAACTGCAGAGTTTGTCAGTACTGTGAAGCTGGATTCTACATACGGGGGTAACAAGGTCCCACCCCAGAGCTGGAGAGCTCCTTGTCCCTGAATTAGAAACTCCGAGAAGAAGTAGCCACAGAAGAGCCACATCTCTATCACAGACAGTTTTATCACCATTGATAGTCACTCCAACCAGAGCTCAGAATATCCCTGTTAATCCATTAGCTATGGCAAATTGGTTGGGCTCCACAGCTTTGAACATTCCGGGTATAGCCCATGACTTGCCCAAGAAATCCGAGAAAGATACCTCCCTAGGTATAAACATGATGGGACAAGAAGCTGAGAGGAACACTTAATTGCATTCAAGAATGCACTGAAGTTATTAAATGTACTGACATGAGGATGTTGCCTGCGAGACTCTTCCCGTTCACTCTCCAGGAGGGAGCCTATGATTGGTTTCTAAATCTTACCAATGATTCCATCACCAGTTGGAGTGACTTAGAAAAAGTCTTTGTGTCACAGTTCGGGGAAGTGATAGACCCCAGTATTTTATATCAGCAGTTTTCTAGCATCAAAGAGAGCCGAATGAGTCTATTAGATCCTATAATGTCGATTCGCAGAAAGCTTATGGTAGACTCACTGGCTATTATGTACCGAATGCTGACCTGGCATTAGAGATTTTTAGGAACTCTCTGGACCCAATGACCTCTGTCTTCTTGAAGAGGGATGCCACTGTTACCAACTTGACAGAAGCTTATAAAGAAGCTTTAATCCTGGAAAGACAGTTGGGACCCCAGCCTTTAAATATTCAACAAACTCCTCTGATCACTCAGCCTGCTCCTATACTCAATCCTATCCCACATCAGATGATGCTGCCAGTTTGTCAGACTTTACCATCAGCAGCACCATTAGCTGCAGCACCTGTTGAGAATGTACAGAACCCCGTAAAAGAGGCTGACAATGCTAGGATTGAAGAAGTTTCAAAGATTGTTCAGAAGCTGGCCAATGATTTTTTGAGTTTTAAAAGGCAAACTTCTACTGGAGACAATCCCAACAGATATTCATACCAACCAACCAGATTTAATAGGCCCCCATATGAGCCTAATAAAGATTACAAGGGTAAAGCTCATGATGTGAACATCTGTGATTTGGCTCTGCCCAACTGGTGCAGAATTCATGCCACTTCTCAACATGGGGAATTAGATTGTGTGGAATTTTGCAATGCATTTGAAGCTTTGTCAGGAGATTTGATCTCCCCTGAAAATCAAAGAACTGCTGAGGGCCCAAGTTCATCTGGACACAGTGCAGCTATGGTCTTGGATTCTTTTTCTTTCCCGGATGAATCTGAGAATGTAGTTGAAATGCCCATGGATGAAGTACAAGCTTTCCAGCAGTACAGAAGAGATAGCTACAACCTGAGGAACGGGAATCCTGAGCCAAATACCACATCAACTCCTCCCGATAATTCTCACAATATTCCTCCTGACCCCTCTCCAAGCAATAATCCACCCCCACCAAAGGGAGGAGCTCAAAGAGTACCAGATGTTGCTATTCCTCCACTTAACAAAGGATATAACATAGTGGAGGATATGAAAAAGATTAAGGCTAACATTACTCTGCATGAGTGGCACAGATTTCGGAGCGGAGAGACAATCGATAAAGACATACTACGGCCCTGCTTGCTAAACACTGTGGATAAAGGGAAGAAAATAGCCAATGCCAATCTGGCCATGTACAAGGAAAAGACTGAAGTTCCCCCATTTTTATTGACTGTCAGAATTTTTGGGAAGAACTTACATAATTGTTTGGTGGATTCAGGTGCATCTGCTAATGTCATGCCATTGGCAATTTGTCAGCAGTTGGGGCTGACCCCAATGAAATCTGAGAGGAGAGTTGTCCAATTGGACAAGTCAGAAGTTAAGGTTGTGGGAGAGCTGCAAAACATTCACATTCAATTGGCATCTGAGCCAAGGGCTCAACATAAGATCGAAATCCAAGTTGTGGATATCCCAGTGGGGTATGGAATGCTGTTAAGTAGGGATTGGTCTAAGTCTCTGAATGGATATCTGGCAACAGACTTTTCACACATGTGGTTGCCATGGAAGGGTGTGGCTAATCAATTGCGGGTTGACAGAGAACCAGGTACAAACACACCATTACAGAGTACAATGCTGCAAATGAGGCTATCAATATTGCGAGAGGTAGACATTGGTGTCTACAATTTAACAAGCTGGGCACAATGATAAATTTAACAAAGCTCATCCTGTACATACTAATGAAGTTTGGACACTTCATGTGGATGGAGCCAGGATGTAGCGGGGTTAGGAGCAGAGGCGGTCCTCAAAGGGCCTCAAAGTCGGACATTTTTTATGTCTTACCGCTGCGGTTCCCATGTACTAATAATTTAGCGAGTATGAAGCTACGATTTTAGGTTTAAAATTTGCATTGGATAAAAATGTGAAGAACATTCAAGTTTTCATCGATTCGGAATTAGTGGCAAGCCGAGTCGGGGGTAAGTTTCGGTGTAAAGCCTCTTATACGAAGGGATACAAGCACGAGCTTGGGATCTTGTGGAAGGCTTTGATGCATTTAACTTAACACATATACCCGGGGGAACAAAATTCACATGCGAGATGTCTTGGCATCTTCGATCTGCAAGTTTAAGGCCATTGGAAGATTTTAAGTGGGATAAGTTTTCAATTGAGCTAGTCCCCTGTCCTTCAGTTCCAAACAATATTGACAGCTTTCAAGTTTTCTCAGATGATCAACAAATTGTGAACTTTCTGCAGAGTACCAATACCTTTGAGAATGCTATAATTGATGAGGGCCAAAGGGACACCTTGATGGAACAGCTAGATGGTGACAGGGGAATCATGAGATTGAAGGACAACAGAATCCCAAAGGGAATGGTAGAGCTGGAGAGGCTATTCGATGTTGACAAGATCAGGAAAAGGGTGAATTCTGAGGATTATGTGGGCACCACGAGACAATGATCTTGAAAATTTGAATGTAGGAGCCGAAGAGGATCCAAGGAACATCAAGTTGGCAAAGGACTGTGATCCGAGAGATAAAGAGAAATATGATTGATTTCTGCACGGGTCTAAGGATGTAATGGCCTGGTCATACAAGGATTTAAAGGTATTTGATCCAAAAGTTTACACCCACATCATACCTTTGAAAGAATCTTGCAAGCCTTTCAGACAAAAACAGAGGCATGTTAATGCTCTGTTAGAACCCCTTATTAAGAAAGAAGTGGAGAAGCTCTTGAGTGCAGCAATTATTTTTCCTATCAGGCATTCTACTTGGGTGGCAAATCTGGTGCCAGTAAGGAAGAAAAATGGGGAGATCCGCCTTTGTGTGGATTTTAGGAATCTGAACAAAGCATCTGAAAAGGACAACTATCCCCTGCCTTCTATGGATGAAGTACTACAGATTGTTAATGGCTCAGAGATGATGTCTTTTCTGGATGGTTTCTCAGGCTATAATCAGATTCTAGTTGAGAAGGAGGATAGAATGAAGACGGCTTTTACAACTAAGTGGGGTACTTTTGCTTACAAGAGGATGCCATTTGGTTTAATAAATGCGGGAGCAACATTTCGGAGAGCAATGGACCATGCCTTCAAGGGGCTTATGGGCAAATGTATTGTAGTTTACATGGATGATCTAACAGTCTTTTCCAAATCCAGGTTTGACCATGTCAAGCATTTAGAGTCTGTATTTAACAAGTGCAGAGAGTTTGGCATCTCTTTGAATCCAAAGAAATGCATATTTGGTGTAACAGAAGGCAAATTGCTTGGGCATTTGGTCACAAAGGATGGCATTTCCATGGATCCAGGGCGAGTTGAGGCCATATCTGGCATACCATTTCCCAACTCCAAGAAAGAGTTGAGATCATTCTTTGGAAAGATTAACTTTGTCAGAAAGTTTATCTCGGGCTTTGCGAGAGATAGTTAAACCAATGAATGATATGTTAAAGCAAACTGCCCAGATTACTGGACCATTGAAGCTAAGGCTGCTTTTCAAGAAATCAAGACGGCCATTAAACAAGCACCGGTCTTAGTAAGCCCAGATTTCGGTGCAGATTTCTATCCGTACACTTTCTCTTACGAACATACACTTGCTGCGAGTCTTGACTCAACGGAGAGATACGGGAGAACATCCAATTGCTTTTAAGAGCACTAATTTGAAGGGAGCTGAGCCGAAATATTCCAGATTAGACAAACAGGCTTATGCTTTGGTAAGGGCAGTGAAGCAGTTCAGACATTATATACTCAGAAGCAAAATTCATGCCATAGTGCCAGACCAGCTGTGAAGTACCTTCTAAGTCAGAATGAGTTGGGTGAACTGAGAGGCAATTGGGTCACCGAGGTGCCAAGAATATGACTTGGAGATTAGGCTCGCTAAAGCGATCGAGAGGACTTGGCTTGTCTAGACACATTCTTTGAAGTGCCTCCACGGGCGGGAAGTTAATCAATTAAACTACGAATCCGATGATTGGTATGGGGATATCATTCATCACGCTACAGTTTGGGGTTTGCCCATCCCATTTGAACAGAACTCAAAGGAGAGCATTAAAGTTAAAAGCTTCTCACTATCTCCTCAAGGCAGGTACTATGTACAGGGAGAATTATCTTGGCATCTTCCTAAGGTGCATTTCTCCCGGTGAAGTCGGTGAAGTCATGGCTAGTTTTCATGAAAAACTAGGGGCGGGGCATTCATCGGGATCCGCTACGGCACATAAAATATTAAGAGCGAGGCTATTCTTGGCCTACACTTTTTAAGGATGCACATCAACATGTCAGAACCTGCCATCAGTGCCAGACATTTGCAGCCAAAGAGGCAAATCGAGCTCTGCCATTGCAACCAGTTGTGATAAACAAACCTTTCATGCAGTGGGGACTTGATTTTGTGGGAGTCATTAACCCGAATTCCTCGGCAGGGCATAAATATGTGCTGACAGCTACTGACTATTGCACAAGGTGGGTTGAAGCAGCGACCACTACAAGAAGTACTGACCCGGAAGTTATTGATTTTCTTGAATCAAATGTCATAACTAGATTTGGGGTTCCCCCGAATTTGATGCTGTGATAATGGGCCCGCCTTCCAATCATTGGAGTTTGCAGATTGGGCATACCAGATGGGGATAGTTATCAGATTCTCATCCAACTATTATCCCCAAGGCAATGGACTGGCTGAGTCAACAAACAAGAACTTAATGAATGCCATCAAAAAGTCTGCAACAGACAAACCCAGGCAATGGCATACATTGTTGAAATATGCATTGTGGGCTGACCGGATAACACACAAAGTGGCTCTTAAGACCTCTCCCTTTGTTTTGTTGTATGGTACTCGGCCAATTGTCCCCATCTCCTTGAAATTGCCTACCTATCAGTTTGCCTTAGATTATTTTGAAGGTCATGATGATGCTGAAGCCCGTGTTTTAGACCTCACTAACTTGCGGGATGAAAGACTCCAAGCCCTGGAGCACTTCAACGAGACACCAAGAAAGCTGTCAAGCGGTGGTTTGACAAGAGAGCCAAGGTGAAGGCTTTCGAGTGGCAGGACTTAGTGCTTACGTGGGACAAGGCCCATGAGAAGAAGGGTAAGCACACAAAGTTGCAGCCACTGTGGATAGGCCCCTACCAAATTGCTGAAATATTGGGTAACAATGCTTTCCGCTTGCAAGACCTGGATGGTAATTTTCTGGACCTCCCTGTTAATGGCCAATACTTGAAGCATTATTTTTCTGCTGTTCCATCCAATGTATCATTTGAGTAAGCTATAAAAAAAGGTTGTAACATGTGTACATATTGTAAATAGCTCCGTAAGTTTTGTTTTGTTCTAGTTTAGTTCTTTTAATAGCTCTGTACAGTTGCTTTAGTTGCTTCTTTTTAGTTTTAATTGGGTGCTGTCTGTACAGGTTTGTTTGTTAGATTAATCCTTGTTCTCAGTGCAGTTTTATTTTTTATTTTTATTTTATTTTTTTATTTTTTTAATATGTCTGTGCAGTTGCATTTTAGTTTTTCAGTTTTCTTTAGTTATTTTTCAGTTTTAGCTTGTGCAGTTTATTTCTTTGTCAGTGCGGTTTATTTCCTTTCCTTGTCTTTTTATTTTAGCTTGCTTTTATTTTAGTATGTACAGTCTTTTCTTTATTGCATTTCTTTTTCTTTCTTTGTCTGTACGATTACGATTTCGATTTATTTATTTCAGCTGCAGTTTTTTATTTGCTTTAGTTCTTTCAGTTTATTTGTTTTTTCCCTTGCCTGTACAGTTCTGTGCTTTAGTCTGTACAGTTTTATTTTGTTTTTGCTTGAAGCCTGTGCCTGTCCTTGGAAGCCTGTGCAAAGTCCTTTGGCTTCTGAAATTTTCTGTCCTTTGCCTCTGCCTGAGCAATCAATGAAAAGTCAGCCTGCTGAAAATTGTTTTATTCCTAGCTGATAAATCCTCAATCCAGTGCCTCCCCATTCTGCTCATTATTCTAATTGAGATAGTCTGCTTGCACTAAACTGTGGAACTATTTTGTTATCCAGGATGAAGGTAGAGAGATGATTGGATCTTGTGTCTTACTTGCCACAGTTGTTTTAATGATAGAAAAAGCTGCTATCTTTGTTTTGTTGGAGGAACTCCAGGGGAATCCAAGAAAAGTCTGGTTATAAGAGGGGACTATGGTTCATGCAATTATTTGGGTGTCACCGAGAGGCTATCAATGCCTAGGCTGAAGCAGTTCCAGTTGATCAAATATTAAAAGAAAATTGTAATTTCTCTAAGGCCTTCCAGATAGTGATATATTTCAAAAAGAAGAGAGATAAAAAAAAAAGAGAGATAAGAAAAAAAGAAAAAAAAGAAAAAAAAAGAGAGTTATATGATCAAAAGAGGCAGCCAATATTAGATTCTGCCCTACAGTTGTAAATTGGGTCGTGTAAATCTAAAGGGTAACTCTGTCTAGGCTGTAAAAAGCTAAACTAGTAAACAGAGCTCTACTCGGTTTCCCCTTTTACAATCTAGAAAAGTTGATTAATCCAAGTTTATCATTCAATTCGAGTCATCCTTGAAGAAAGTTCTATACCTTTGTAATTGCACATCCGAAATCTTCCTTGAAGTAATCCACCCGATATGTCCTTGGGAAATTTTAACAGTTGGCGGTTGGCGATCAATTTATTGTGAAGAATGGCTGTGGCAAGGCATGATGCATGGTCTTTTTGTTTTGAAACCCGAGTCTTGGGTTCTAAAATAGTGCTACTATTTTACCATGAGATATCGCCATTTGTTGATAAGCAACACACCCCCACTGAAAAATGAGATTCCATCCTTAGAAAATTATGAACTTCCATTTTTGCAGCAGGGACCCTCTTGGTCATTTTCAGTTTTAAATCCATATTTTGCTTGCCTCCTTTTTAAAGTTGTGCTTTTTCTTGCATTCTAGTTGTGTTATCCAAGAATTCACTTTTTACATGCTAGAATCATTCATGCACAAGAAAATCTTGCACCATTACCGAGAAAAATCCGGAAAACGAGTTGCATAAATTCATTGAAAAATCAAACTTTCCATTTTTGGTAGTGTCGCGATATCGCGACACTTCCATTTCGGAAATGTCGCGATATCGCGACAGGTAAGTCAAAATGCGGCTAAGTGCCAGAAAGGTCGCGATTTCGCGACATGTCGCGAAATCGCGACAGTTTTTGGGAGAGAGAAAAGAGGCTGTACGGAGGGCGCGATTTTGCGACATGTCGCGAAATCGCGACATGTCGCATTTTCGCGGCAGGAGAGAGAAAATGGGCTGCAGGATGAAAAATCGGTTAAGTCAGAAACATGTTCCAAAATCGCGGTCAACGCGGTCAACGCATGCAGGTAGAGGAACTGTCGCGATATCGCGACGTGTTCTAAAATCGCGGCTGAAAATCAAGAAGCGTACGGAGGCCAGGAAGGGTCGCGATTTCGCGACATGTCGCGAAATCGCGACATGTCGTGTTTTCGCGGCCGACGAGGGAGGAATTTGCTGATGAGCTGGCAGGGTCGCGATTTCGCGACATGTCGCGAAATCGCGACATGTCGCAGAATCGCGGAGAGAGAAAGTCATAGTTGACCTGAAAGTGCATTCCGGCGGGAAGCGAGAAGGCTTCCTGGGGTAGCGACACGTGTCAAAGCGTGAATGGGACAAACAGAAGCCGACATGCAAGCTTATTTTGCGGATTTAATCTGTTTTTAATGTTTTAAGCTTCGATTTAATTAAAATGCTAATCTAATGCATCTTTTTGTCTTTCATGCAGGATTCCACCTGGCACTTACGGGACAACCGGGAAAGACCATAAAGGCGAAGATGAAGTGCGGATTTAGTCAAGGACCGCCATGCTAGGAGAGAAGCTGCCGGTGAGAGCATTCAACGACAAATTTATTGCAGACTTGATAGCATGAAGACCATTTCAACTTCGGGATGGATTTGCGGAGATCGAATTGATGGAGAAGTGGTGACTCATCCGGCTCACCAGCGGAATTAATGAAAGCATTTATTTGCAGATGCGAATGAATGCAAGTTGCATTTTATTTTATCTTCTCCATTTATGGCGGTAATTGCAGATTTTGCCGAAGGGTTAAGTTCTATCCGGACTTTGATTTTTAAATGGATTTTTATTGTAAAACCGGGTCCTAGGGTTTAAGTGCGATAAGATTTAGGGTTTGAGCAAGATATTTTGGAAAAGATCGAGAGTCTGTCACGAGTCTATAAATACAAATTCTAAATGTAATCGCAGGAGGCGGAGACTTAGAAATAAAGGCTTATAAGCAATTTCTTGCAAATTTTGTGAAATCCTTTGTTTTCGGACTTGGAGTTGATGTGCTTTAGCTTTTACGTGATAGCATGGCCGGGAGCCTAATCTTTTGCGAGTGTGATAAGTGTATTTTCTTTTGTTATCCGTTCCATTTAAAGTTTGTTAGATATATCTTGTAAATCTGCCATTGTCAAGATTAAATATCTTTGTTAGGCTTCGAGTTGTTCTATTGTGCTGCTAGGGGAAATTCAGATTTCAGGTGTAAGTTTGTTCTAATTGCTCTGTCTTCACTGTGCGAGCTAGGCTGCCGGTGAAAGATACCAGTTTTAACCAGCTGCCCCTTGGATTTATAATTTTCTGCTAGATCCGTTTCACTCTGCCTTGTGCTCTTAGTTGAAAGTGATCTTAGATGAGTGGACACTTTCTTCGGGATTTGTTACGTTGTGAAGTGATAGCATAGATAAGATTGATAGTTTAGAGTTTTACAGTTTAAAGTCTGATAAACTTCTCTTTTCTGCCTTACCCTACCCTCTCTTTGCTTACCGTTAATGATCCATTTTTATTTTCTTTATTTGCCTTTTATTTAAATCTGCTGACCCATGAGAGCTAGATCTAGAATTCAAGTTAAATCTGATTGTCAACAACTTTTGCAACTATTGAACAAGTTCAGGAACCCCCTGTAAGGTAACAGAGCAATCAATATTGAAATCTATTCCGAAGTGGAAAAGAGTGAATTGCCATTCGACCCAACTCCGTAACTCGCACCTTGGATAACCAGCTAGATCCTAAAGATGAGTGGGATCAGTCCCGTGGGTGTCTCCGGAGCTTTTCTTTGCCTTCATCCTTTTTCCCGGGGTGTGCATGAAAGCCGGACCAACAGAACCCTTAATGTCACAAGCAACGGTTGTTGAAGAGAATGAACATTTTTGGGTCTTCGAAAGTGATTCAGAAGATGAAACTGATATGGACTATCTCAGACATGCGCGACGACATTACCGCCCTTTAACTCATGAAGATCTAATGGGACAAATGGGCATAAGGTTATGGCATGAATGGTGGTCGACCCAGCGAGGTGGGACCAAGTGCTGGATCCATGGCTCAAAATTCACGATGAACACCGTCCACCCCGAGACCCTATCATGACAACAGTGCCAAGGGAAGACCCTGTCCTCCTTTTTGCACATAGGGCCGATCCATTTGTGCCCGTTCCCCTAGAACCAAATCCAAAGTATAGGGAGCATCCAGAAGATCCAAGTTATCATACCCACGGTAATGGAGACCCAATTCATTCCATCTACATGATCTCCATTGATTTGACCGCACCCATCCGCAATCCGACCGATCCAGCACGGTCACTGCATCTAGACATAGATGCCATTGACTGGGATCGCGTCAATTCACCTTTATCACCATCAGAGTACTGGCCTTTCGGTGAAATGCATCATTTTACCCCATGGACAACTCAGGATATTTTTCAGGGTGAAGAGGAACCCGAGGTTCCCAACGCAGATCTAAATTCAGCTAATGATATCCATTTGATCCCAACTCCACATCAGTTGGAGGACGGATCCCACATGTCAGTCGAGGAAACGACTGATGTGGATATCGGCACAGATCCAATGAATCCACGGATTCTCAAGTTGGGGGTAAGTATTTCCCCCGAAGAGCAATCCAACTACATTGCCCTTCTCAAAGAGAAGAAGGAGGTTTTTGCATGGTCATACAAGGATATGCCAGGACTAGACCCGTAGCTAGTCACGCATAATTTAACGCTTGATCCGACAATCAAGCTAGTAAAGCAAAAACTACGTAAGATGCACCCAACGATGGCCTTGATGGTCAAAGATGAATTACAAAAGTTGTTGGATGCACAGTTTGTCATCTGCATGGATTATCCGCCATGGTTGTCCAACATGGTTCCCGTCAAGAAGCCCGACGGGAGGATTCGCATATGCACCAATTTTTGAGATCTAAACAAAGCGAGTCCTAAGGATGATTTCCCCTTACCGAGCATCGACGCATTGGTAGACGCTACAGCAGGTCACGAAATGCTCTCCCTCATGGATGGTTTCTTAGGATACAATCAAATTCGTATCAATCCTGAAGACCAACTAAAAACGGCGTTCACAACGCCTTGGGGGACATTTTGTTATAAGGTCATGCCTTTTGGCCTTAAAAATGCTGGTGCCACCTACCAACGTGCCATGACATATATCTTCCACGATTACATGCATAAAACTTTGGAAGATTACATGGATGATTTGTTAGCCAAGTCTCTCTTGCGCTCAAATCATATCGATGACTTAAGCAAGATCCTCGATCGCCTCATGGAGCATAAAGTTAGACTAAACCCCAAGAAGTGCGTCTTTGGCATCACATCTGGAAAACTCTTGGGTTTCATAGTCTCAAAGCGAGGAATCGAGGTGGACCCAAAGAAAGTCAAGGCAATCCTTGAAATGGTTCCCCCAACTACAATCAAGCAGCTCAGAAGTCTGTAGGGAAAGGTCGCATCGATTAAATGCTTTATAGCACAATTATCTGACAAGTGCCGACCCATGAACAAACTATTGCACAAGGGGGTTACATTTCATTGGGATGACGAGTGCCAGTCAACCTTTGACGAGATCAAACAATACCTAGTTTCGCCACCAGTATTGGCACCACCTAGACCAGGAGTGTCGTTCTACTTATACATCTCGGCCTACTGAGGTGGCACTGGGCGCCATGCTAGCCCAAAAGAATGAACTTCACAAGGAACAGGCTACTTACTATCTTAGCCGCACCACGGTCGGTTATGAACTTAACTATGCATACGTTGAGAAACTCCGCTTGCGGTGGTGTTTGCTACCAAAAAGCTACGCCACTACATGCTTGAGCAACACTACGTATGTTGTGTCTAAGGAGAATCCATTGCGATACATGATGAGTCGTACTTATCATAGTAGTCGCACGGTGAAATGGATCATGTTGTTGACGAAATTTGACATAGAGTTTATTGGACAGAAATCTATCAAAGGACAAGTCATAGCCGATCAACTAGCAGAGGCTCCTCTTGAAGATGATCAGCCTCTGGTCATAGAACTACCCGATGATGGGGTCTTCCATGTCTCATAATCGCCAGATTCTGATGAGCCTGAGTCACAGGCCGACATAACCCTCTTCTTCGATGGTTCTAAATGTGAGCAAGGTGGTGGCATGAGAATTGTATTCTTCACACCGAAGGGTGCCCCAATGCCCCTGTCATTTAAATTAAACTTCCCATGCACCAACAATAACGCAGAGTATGAAGCCTTGCTCCTAGGTCTTCAGACAGCAATCACCATGAACATCAAATGACTGAATATCTTTGGTGATTCGCTGTTAATAGTCAATCAAGTCAAAGGGGTATATCAATGCAAATGCCCAGTTCTAAAGGCTTATAAAGCCCTTGTGGACAAATTCTTGGCAAAACTTGAGTGGTATGACATCGAGGCACTCCCTCGATCATCGAATCATTTTGCGGACACAATGGCCTCCTTGGGGTCACTAATTCCGCAAGACCTTTCCGGTGATATGACAACCATTCAAGTCAAAACCTTATCGCAATCCGTGATGGAGCGTGCAAGCTCAGACTTGACGCCAGGAATCCACATGATCCAGATTGAACCATCCTCGGATAAGTTCTCTCAAATCCAAGATCATCTGAAATGCGCCAACTGGGGGTCCTTGTTCTCCCCTACTCCCATTAATAGCAACACAACGCTATTCTTGCAAGTTCTATCCCATTCAGCGTTTGCTAGGGATGAACTTCAAGAGGGATTGGCTGTTCATACTATCGAGGTTTCTGATCAACAGGATTGGTATTTACCCATCAGAGACTACCTCAAGCTAGGTAATCTCCCACTTGGATTGACTCATGCCGCAAAACGAGCACTCAAGCAGAAAGCGGCTAAGTATGTCTTGATAGGAGACATTTTGTATCATTGCGGCTATGAAGGAATCCTCCTTCGTTGCTTGGACCAGCAAGAGTCCACTTGGGCGATTGCCCAAGCGCACGATGGTACATGTGGTGGCCACTTCAGCGGTATGGCCATCGCAAAGCGCATTCTTCGCATGGGCTATTATTGGCCATCTTTAGAGCGAGATTGTTGCACCTATGTCAAGAAGTGCGTGAAGTGTCAACATCATGCCAATTTGATGCACGTACCTTCTCAAGCCTTGCAGACAGTCCGGTCGATTGGCCGTTCTCGTAGTGGGGCTTCGATCTAATTGGAAAGATCTCCCCTGCATCTGTCAGGCCGTCACACGTTTATCATAACGGCCACGAGTACTTTACCAAGTGGGTGGAAGCAATTCCGCTTACCTCTACGACAGGACCCCGCATTGTGGAGTTCATTTTGCATAACATCATATGTCATTTTGGTATTCCATCCAAAATAGTCTCGGATAATGGGACGCCTTTCAAGAACAAAGATGTGCGTGCTTTGACCACAAAGTACAAAATTCAGCACAGCTTTTCAACACCCTATTATCCGCAGGCGAATGGGCAAGCAGAGGCGTCAAACAAAATGCTAGTTGCCATCCTTAAAAAGACCATCGCAGACAGTCATAAAGATTGGCACATTCAAATCCCACTTGCCCTATGGGCCTATCGCACTAGCATTCGGACACCCACTGGGGCCACTCCATTTTCCCTTGTGTATGGCTTCGAGGCAGTCATGCCTCTAGAGTTGGAGATTCCTTCCTTGCGCATATCAATGCAGGAGTTCATCGATGATGACTCTGCATGGCAGGCCCGGTTAGACCAGCTTACGTTGCTTGATGAACGACGCGTTAATGCTCTCGAGCATTTACGTATTTATCAAGAGCGACTTAAGAAAGCTTACAACATGAAAGTTCACCTGAGGGACTTTCGGGTTGGTGATTTGGTTTTGAAGGAAAACCAGACAAAATTCTAGTTTGCCGTCCCACCTAAGGGACAAGTTTGCGGCAAATTGGTTAGGTCCATATATCATTGATAGCAAAATAGGACCCGGGACATACCGGCTAGCTTCTCTTGATGGTATCAAGGAAATAGAACCCTTGAATATCAGTCATTTGTGACCATTTCATATCTAAGAGAGCCAAATCCCAAAAATGCTCCAAGGATTCTTGCAATCGCTTGGTCAATCCCAAAATGCTCCAAGGATTCTTGCAATCGCTTGGTCAATCCCAAAATGCTCCAAGGATTCTTGCAATCGCTTGGTCAAAACCCAAAAATGCTCCAAGGATTCTTGCAATCGCTTGGTCAAAACCCAAAAATGCTCCAAGGATTCTTGCAATCGCTTGGTCAATCCCAAAATGCTCCAAGGATTCTTGCAATCGCTTGGTCAATCCCAAAATGCTCCAAGGATTCTTGCAATCGCTTGGTCAATCCCAAAAGGCTCCAAGGATTCCTGCAATCGCTTGGTCAATCCCAAAATGCTCCAAGGATTTCCACAATCGCTTGGTCAAAAATCAAGAAAATTCAAAAACAACAAAAATCATCAAAAAACAACAAAAATTTGCATCTCATTTCTAGGCATACTCAAATTCATCAATAAGAGAGTTCTTCTCGCACTTCATCTTCATATTCACAAAAATCAATCCATCAAAAATACAAAAATACATAGCTGCATTAAAGCATTGCATCCATACATTGCATATTTGTGGTCGTACAAGTCAAGGGCACCATAGGCTGTAATAAATCCGCTAGTCCATCTTGTTCCACACTGTTCCATTCTACAAAAACAACAAAAACACCATGCATTGCTTTTACCATACTAACGTCAGTGGTCTTTTAATGTATCAAGGGTTTTCATGATTCAGTCATCATTTTGCTCTTTAGCCATGTAATGTATCAAGTCAGACATGATTTTACGAAGGTAGAGTCATACTTGAAATACACCTTGTTACGTAACATCCCAACACAAATTAAAACACATAAAAATTCCCAAGTTGTGTGAACGAAAGATGAAACTTGCACAGTAATCCAGGTCACCATAAGCGAAACGGTTATCTTGCTCATCCCCCCATGCGAATGGTTCTAGAATGCTGAGAATTGACAAAAGGACGAGCTCTTTCCTATCCATTCACCTCCATATACAGTGGTTTTCACCACTACCAAATCCCAATCATAGTTGGTTCCCAAAGTTGTAAGGATTTGTACTACACGTCCTTGCCAAGGATGGGTAGTCATCCCCAAGACCTAAAGGGATCAACACCATTCACAAACAAAATTCCAACAAATCATCATCCTAACACTTTCCATTCACCTTTGGTCTCCAAGTTGTAAGGATTCGTACTATCTGCCCCTAACCAGGATAGGTAGTCATCCCCAAGGCCTAACGGATCAATGCCCTTACTCCATAACCTCCATCATCCCCTTGGTCCCCAACGTCGTAAGGATTCGTACTATCCGCCCCTAACCAGGATGGGTAGTCATCCCCAAGGCCACAAGGATCAAAGCCATTCACAAACTCAAATCCACAATACACAAAACACAAAATCAAATAATAGTGGTCATCGCCACTATTCAAAATCCTTGCTCAAAAAGAATTAATAGAAAATAAACGAGTGATTTTCATCACTATATAGACGAGCAACCCTCTAAATCATTCAGCCAACAAACATCCTGAACTTGAATCCCCGGAATTCTCGAGCATTCGACAAACCATCTAGGTGATCCTCATTACGAGTTTGGTTGATAGCCTATCTCGGCAATGGTGGTATCCTACCCGCATGACGATATGTCTGTCAAATTTGCTTTGCGTGCGTACGGACCAATGTTTGCATAAGGATGAGCTAGCTTAGGGTATCCTGGATAACACCGCAGATTAATCTAACTAAATACAACAAAGGATTTAGTGGAGCTAATTAGGTGATCCTCGATACGGAGTTCGGTTGAAAGCCCATCTGGCATTGGTGGTATCCTGACAAATACCACATAAATGAACTCAATTGCACACACAGGGATGTGAAATAACTTGGTCAAAAACAAGTACGATTCATACCTTGTTCAAAAGTCTTGTAAGATAAAATATAGTCATGGCTAGTAAGTTAAAACCATCTAAGTCTCAGAAAACCTTAGCTACATTTCTAAACCAACTGCGCTACTTTTCATCCTTACAATACCATCAGAAAATACAAAAACAAAAGAAAAACCACATGTATACATACAAAGTCGTGCACCACAGCAACCGCCTAAAAACACAAAATAATGGAGTTCTAAAACAGTCTATGGTGCCATAGCCAAACATCACAAAGTCCATCATCCATTCCATTCCTGCATATCACATATCAATCAAAAACATTTGCATTCATCATGCATCCATCAAAATAAATCAACACACAACATTCGTAATTATCATACCATATGCATCCATATAAAGTAGCATGCATTCATCAACATCAATCATTATGCATACCATAATATCATGACATATACACAAAGAAAGAAAATCAAAACAACAAAAACATCACAAAAATGCAACACAAAAACCATAGCAATAAGCATTGCCAGACACAAGTGCTCTTGCACTTAACCTCTTGGCATAAAAAAAATCGATGTCGGGGCTCAAATTGTCACTCTCCTACTTCCCCAAGAAGGCTACCATAGCCGGACCGCTCCATGGGAAGATGGGTTGTTGATGATTTCACCCCATTATGGCATCACCAAAAGGGTTAACACCCACCAAAAATAGGTCCAAATGTCAGGAAATTGCATGTGCTTAAATGGTAAAACATCTAAAGGCACCCTAACCTAAGTCATCTTGGGTCAAGCGACTCGTCGCTTTTCTCACGAAGGTCATTCCCTCATCGATTCGTCGCTTGAGGGGGTAGTCACACTTAGTCACCAATCAACAAGCACACACCCAATCAAGGCAATGACATGCATTCAAAGAATCATTGACAAAGACAATCACGCTCCTGCTTGGGGCGATAAACAAGCAATCATCAAATTGATCAAACACTTGGCATTCGTGAATCATGAACACAAGGTTTCCCCTATGGACAAAAGGTTACGCCCTTTGCCTAATCATGACTGATCAATGTCCAAGCTCAAGTCACACCTCACCAAAATAGGTTAACGCTTGAAATCAAATTCCTTAGCTCGTCAGAAGCAAGGATTCAAGAATGCATGCCCTTTCCATACTTGGGGCATCAAAAGTTGGTTAGGTTACCAAGAAACCCTAATCATTAGTGCTTTGGTTTTCTATTTTTGCTCGAAGACTCGCGTCACCCGCAGCGCTTCCCAAAAAGGGGCATCTGTAGACACCAAAACAGCACCAATCCGATTAAGTGACTACAAACACTGATCGCATTGACATACACAGCTTTCAGGGCGGCCCTTAGAGGTCAAACAGATGGTCCTAGCCACTCACACGGCGGCTTAGAAGGTCAAAAAATGGCAGAGCAAAGTTGGTCGCTTTAACAAGCCTTCGTTCAAACAAACCTTAAGCAAAACTTCAAGAGCAAACAAGCCTTCGTTCAAACAAACCTTAAGCAAAACTTCAAGAGCAAACAAGCCTTAATCAAAAGGGAACCTTGGCCTTAGATGTCGCGAAATCGCGACGTCGCGATTTCGCGCGTCGCGATATCGCGACACCTAAGGCCCCGAGGGAAGCCTCGGCCTTAGACGTCGCGATATCGTGCGTCGCGATATCGCGACACCTAAGGCCCCGAGGGAAGCCTCGGCCTTAGATGTCGCGATATCGCGCGTCGTGATATCGCGACACCTAAGGCCCCAAGGGGAACCTCGGCCGAAGTGTCGCGATATCGCGACGTCGTGATATCGCGACACTTCGGCATTTTGCGTTTAAAAGCAGACACCTCTCCAATCAAAGGCGGACTTTGGCGTGGCCGCCACATCCAAGGAATGACCGCCACGTGGCACCCCTACGTGCCCCTTTTCAAAGAGACCCCATGGGTCTGTAGAACGGCGGACTTCACCAACTGCATTAATGAGACAAGCAGTGTTAGCAACAAATCCGATCCGAGGCCATGCCTCATAACTACTGATGTCAGTGCGAGCCATGTCTCATAAATCATCTGACAGGGGTCAAATCTCAGCGGCCCCTATGGACTTAGGGTTTGGACATTAATATTTCAGAGGCGAAATCCTCTATAAAAACTAGCTCAATGCAATGTAAAAGGGGGACCAAAAAGCATTTTTAAAACACAACGAAGTGCTGTTCATTTAAAGACCCGATTGCATCAGTTTAGATTTTTATCTTCTTCACATCCAGAATCTCTTGCAAAGAGAGGTTGGTGGGTGGTTTCGAAGTGTAAGTCCGACCTTCGAACCAGACATTCGACCACAGTGAACTACCAATTCGCCGACAACACTTTATCCTGGATTTTGAGCCAATTCCTAGTGGATTGGCGTCAAAGTCGGATTTTTAATAGGGCGGCCCGCTTGGGCACCCCACATACGTTCATAGTTTCAATTTAATTTGAGATGTTTCTGAATAAATCCCATAGTAACTGTGTTTAAATAAAGTGCACTTTCTGTTCGAATACATTTCAATCATTACATTTTAGATTGTTTTAGATCGGCTATCAAACACATTATCATGTTATCGCGACTTTAGACATTCGTCAAATATTATCACGCTTTTCTCGTTTTTGTTGCGCCACTAACCTGTAGGGAAAAACATTGATTCAACAGTAGGTTGGCTGACTGTTTTAAGGACAGTGGTCATCTAATGACGTTTTCGAATTTCCATTAGAAACGCAGGTTGCATAGAGTTGTTTGGTTGCATGAATTTAATGAATCTTTCGAATGTATTATTTATTGATTTTTAAAGCTAACGCTCTACCCTTTTGCAGCAGGTGCTACTAACAACGTCTCTGTGTTTCTCTGATCACAGGAAGAACCGCAAGGAACAAGGATTTATCAATGCAAGCGGCGAAAATACTTTGGCCCGTCCATTTCAAATGTGGGCATGCGGATAGAAGAAATATTAATCTTGATTGTAATCGAGACAGACTAATACTCCTAGCCCCTAAAAAGGCAGGAGATGTATTGTAACCGGATGAAGTTGATATAAAAGGGTTGTGCTCCTGCTTTTCTCCTCTATATTCGGTTGATTCAAAGTTCTGTTTTCATTACATCTTTAATATTGTTTTTCCTTTCGAAATCTCATGCTTTCAGTGTGATTACATAGTCATTTAATGCCAACATAGGATATATTAATAGTGCTCATAAACACTTATTCACACTTTTGACCTTGGCCTAACAAGGATAGATTATGCATATTTCAACAAATTGGATATTGAATACATAGATATTGAGTCGATGTAAACATAGATAAATACCTTACTATATCTAGAATAAGAAAGTAAAAAGGATTTAAAATGATTTTGTGTAATAAAACAACTACAAGAAATATAGTAATGGCAATATCAATTCAATAACATACAATATATAACATCTATTGATAACAATAAATTCAAATTAATGCCTAAAAAACAAAAATGCAAGTACTTATATTCCAAATTTAAACCAATACAAATACTTATCCACTTAGAAAGGTTAAAGTGTCTTAGCCACTTGGAGAGGTTAAAGTCTCATATATGCACTAGAGGTGACTTAAGATTACAAATATAAATGATGTCTCAACTACCACATAACTCTATCTATAAACTAAAATAAAAAATAACCTTAACCCTAATGCTCCTTGATTGACTAACATGATCCTAGTGCTAAAACTAAAAATAATGATGATAATTGATGTGGTTATATTAGATTTATTACATGGCTCCCCTAACTTTTTTTAATCCTTGAAACTAGAAATAACTTGAAAATGGTTACAGGCTCACATATCATGACTTCTTTTCAAATATCCTTCCAATTGATGAAAAATTCCTGAATCTGGTGAGACCATAGATTATGGACTTTGGAATTAGTACTCTTTTAGTTCCATGTATTCATTTTGGCACTTTATAACATACTAATTATTCCTTTGGTGCCATGTTGCTGCCAAATTGAAAGATATATCAAGTTTTATTTTCTAGGAAAATCATGATTTGAAGAAATATCACTACCATAATTTTGGATGTCTAATTTCATAGGGTCATATCTCCCTTAATATTGCTTAGATAACTTCACATGACCACTTGTTTTGAATATTTTCAAAGTTTGAACAACATAGAACAAAAATTGTCTAAATTTGACCATTCTATGCAAAGATATGGCTCTTGGAAGATGAGAAGTTTCCTAGAAAAAATGACCCAATTCCTACAATAAAAAAAAATAATCCCCACTTTGCTAGAATCATGGCTCAAATACACCTTGTAATAAAATAAATTGAAAAAATAGTTTAAAAAATCCACCCCTTTATTTACCTAATTAAAAAAAGGATGATAAAGAGTATGACTTGGTGTTCAAGTGAGATGAGGATAGAGCAAATCTTGGAATCCATGGAAAATTTGATTCACTCTAGAGCGGTCCATACTAGATCCTCTAACATTAGATGAAAAGTCATTATCAATTTTGGTTAATGGGGAACACCAAAGGACCATATAAAAGGGGTTTGAAACAAAATATAAATATAAATTTGTACAAAGTACTTGCATTTATTTTCCTAGGTTATTATTTCATGATTTTACTTTTCTTTTCTTTTCCTCGGTTGGTATTCCCCACTTCTATTTTTCTTTTGTAAAAAAATATAAAATTTAAAATATAAAAAACAAAAAAAATGAGAAAAAGAAAAAGAAAAAATCAAGCACAAATGAAAACCTTGAAAAGGGCACTTGAAACATCTTGTTTTTCTCTTTTCTTTTCTTCCCAATACAAAATATTTACCTTATAAAATTCTAAAAAAAAATCCCAAGTTAAAATTAAGGAGTGAATTGCTCCTCGTTTCAGAGCAAATCACTTCAATTTTCCAAGCAAACCACTATGAGGAACAAAAGTCAACAAAATTAAAAAATAAAAAATAAACTAGTCAATATCTTAAAAAATTCACCCAATCAGGACATTGATGGCAAAGGTGTGTGGTATAAGAGGGGTTAAGACCTTGTTTATTGTATTTTACCACTATTTACTATCTATGATTGTCATAAAAAAATCCATTAGGTTATAATATGTTTGACGATTGCACCAACTAGTGCTTAGTTTTAGCTAGCACAAACCCCTTCACCATGCCTTCCATAGCCAATTTATCCCTATATTAAGTCATAGGTGGCCTATCCAGAGCATAAGTATCTAGGTCATGCCCTAACCAACATCCTTTTACCTTCCCATGCATAGTTTCAAAGTGCCTCCTTTGTCCCTTTTATTGAGTCACTTATCCCCTCCATTTTCTTTTTTCAAAACCCTTGTCCTATTATCAAGTCTAACCACATTGCAATGGCATCATTGGGAAGAGGAGAAATTTTTTTGCTAAGTGCTTCCTTAGGTAGCAATTTTCTCCTCCAAGGTTAAGTGATTTATGCAATTGAATTGAAAACAAAAAAATTATTTGGCATCAAGTGATTTGCTTACATTGGTCAAGCAATTCACTCCATCTAGTTGAGTGAATCATTCTCTTCAACAAGACTTGGAAAAAAATTGGAAAATTTCCAAAATTGAGCAAAGCCCCAAAAATCTACCATTGATACTATTGATGCTTCCAAAATTTTTTCCATACCTAAAAATCCTAATGATACCACCACCACATTTCCAGTCACTATTCTCATCCATCCCATCTAAAGGCAAGGGAAAGGCTAAGAAGAAGAAGGCTCTTCCTTCACCTAAGAGACTAGAATAGATGCTTGATGAACCCATTGGTAGTTGGAAGAGGGGAAGTACAAGCACTTGCTTATCAAAGTAACAAAAGAGACATTGATACAATTTGGATCCAGACACTAACTCATGAAGCATAATTAGAGTATGGACATTAGGCCTGGAAATGAATTTAGTGCCCCAAGTTTGGAATTACCTAGAGTTAGTCAAGACCTATATTAAAAGGTATGATTTTGGAGGAATGTAAGGCCATCACAATAAAAGGATATACCTTTCTATATCAAGGAAGAGAATATCAAGGCCATGCTAAATATAACAAATAATCTAGCCATGTGGATGACATGTAGCCCTAAGGAACAAAAGGATTTTTACCACAACTATAATTTCTACAACTAGAGGGACTTCCTTATACATCATCTAAAGGATCCAAACAAGGCCCTAGATTTCAATATCCCCTTAAAATTAGACATGTTTAGGGATGATATCTTCCTGGTACTCTCCAAAATAACTTTAATATTAGGGGAAAGGCTAATGAGAAGGCTTATGAAGGACAAATAGCACTCTTGTATATATTTGAAAACTACCACGGTCACTCCTACATGATAAACTACATAACATACATAGTAGACCAAATGAACAAAGAGTTAAGATATTTCAAATACATGAGAAAGTTTACTTATACATCCTACCTAATTTGGTTCATCCCAAAATAGAAAAATAAATGGTTTTTATCACTATAGTTGAACCAAGTACGGACTGATAACAAAAATACTTTTCATTATGGAATCTATAGATGTGCCCTACTGAGAAGAAGGAAAAATTCATATCTTTTTTATACCATGGTTCACCATCTAGTCATGTTGAAATTGAAGGGATAATTTCCAAGGCTTTCTAAGGAAGCACATAACCTATTAAAGTCAAAGAAATTACCAAATAATGACTTCTACTTGGGGAAGAATCTATCTTTAATTTATCACTTTGGGTTATTTGCTATGCATTTAAAGCTACCTGCATTTATATCATATTACCTTTCCAACCTAGAATATATGTGACAACTAGATTATGTAGACCTTAAATGTTTTAAAGCTAAATTAATTCCACCTTCTACCCTCTCAAGTATCAAATCATGAGCATTACGACAAAGTTGTAGGAGTTTAATCATGTTATAAAAGAGAAGTTGAGAAGAATGGGGTTTGATCAGTTGAAGTACATATAGTCCTATGATCTAGAGGGATATTTTAGAAGGTATCTAAAAAATAAATGGTTACATACCTTCTATGTTCATGAGAATAGGTATAGAATTGATAAAGAGGCCAAATGATCAAAGGACGTAGCCATAGCCAACTTAGGAGATCCACATGGGTATGAATATAAAATCTAGCAATGGTATGTGCACCCTCAGATTGGTTCATTTTATAATCAAATGCCAAGGTCAAGCATAACTTCAACTTAGATTTTAAGATTAACCATCAAGGAAGAAGTGCCTTGGAGAAACTAGAATACTCAAGAAGAAAAATTCTTGCCTATTCAAATATGTGATATGGTACTGACACTATAAAAAGGTCAATGCATCAAGGTCCTCGACGAGCATTTCTTGGATATCTCAGAAAAGATACACAATAAGTCATCTAAAATGCCTAGGACTATTAGCGAATCCTCAAATTCTAGCCCTAATGTTGGAAGGTCTCATGCCACTACCTCTTAATTACAATTTCCACAATACAATCAACCCTAGCTATGATCAGTAGTGCAATATAGGAAATATTCAAGGAGCAATAAGAGAATCAAATAAGGGGACCCTCATGGATTAATTTAGGAAATATGACCATGCAAGTTATAGCAATACCAAGTTCAAAGCCAATGCAAGAACAATTTCCACTTGAGAAAATATAAATTCCTCAAAAAATATTACATGTTGAATCTATAGCCATAGAAGAATAGTAGAGGGCATTGTTTGCCTTAACTAAAAGCATGATATATAAACAACTCAAGGAACTTTATGATTCTCATAGAAAGAAAGAGAGCCAATATTTAGCATCCATCAGAGCCTCTCTAAACCCATAAAAGGAAAAAGAAAGGGTGATAATAGTAGTCTTAGAGGTTGTTGTCATTGGATCCACCATCATCCCTCTAATCTCTTCCACTTCTTCTATTTATAACTCTTATATCCCTATTTCTTCTTCTATTCCTAGTTCTTCAATCCCATATATTTTTTTATTTTGTACTTCCTTCCCATCAATAAATGCATCCACTAATTCTCTAAGAGGCACTTCATCTCCTACCCTTAGTCCAACTTTTGGAACTACACCAATCACCTCATTCTCATCTCCACCCATTGAAGTCATCACCACATGTCTATTAGTGTCATGTATCAAAATTCTATCATCCTCAACCCCATTTATATCACCACTACCCATATCATTAATACAAATAGCCATTGTCATGTCAACCACCATCTCACCATTCACTACCAAATCCACCTAGTTCACTTTGTTCACTATTTCATCCTATCCACCACATCCACTAAGTGTCTCTACTTCATAAATCCTACTAGGGATGATGATGTCATAACAACAAACTCACTTGATTGAGTCCATTAGAAGTAGCCCAAAGCAACAAACTATAACAAGACAAAAATATACTTATATTTAGGAGATTACTAATGCTCTAGATATATGGGACACATAAGAGGCATTGGAATCCTACCAATAATAAGAGAGAAAATTCAAGGAGTACAATCGCTTAAAAGAACAACTTTTGAGATTGCAAGTGATCATGTAGTCCCAGGTGTTAGAAGGTGGAAGAAAGATTTTAATCATAGAATATTTGTAGGTTGACCCATCAAGATCCTTCACCTCTCCTATTGACTTCATCACCAATATTTTAGATCTAGACCTTACCATGAAGTATCCTTACCAAATTATCTAGATTTCTAACCAATTATCAACAGGAGTGGCTATACAATATGGCTAATTGACAAAGAAGAATAAATCTAATAAGAAAAAGGTTCAATATAATGCCTCAATAGTAGATAAATTGAAGCCAAAAAATAGTACTTCAATAACAAATTGAAGCCCTTAGAAAGAAAGTCACTAAAAGAGCACAAGTGTGGCAATAGGTAAAAAAATTGCAACCTGAGCTTGATAAGAACAAACAATAAATGAAGCAACTAAAGGAACTCTCAAATCAGCTCACCCAAGGTCAAAATCAAATCAAATAATAACTCAAATAAGAGAAGAAATGGTTGGAAGAATAAATGAAATATATGTGGGCTGCCTAATAGGTGAGAGATCAAGAAATTAATAGGATCTAAAAAGATATTGAAGAGTTGAAAAAATGAGCTACATAGGCCCTAAGGTGTGCCTGAGACATGGACCAAGTGAAGTCTCTATGGGACAACATTAAAAATAAAGTAAAAAATGTTAAAATGTACTTTAAATTCATAGCTAACTAAAACCATCCTTGACTTGATGGCAAAGACCATTAAGCAAGTTGAGAATGAGTTGGTTGCAAAGTAAAGTTACTATGAGTTGTCTACATTAATATCTAAGGCACAAAAACTAGGGGTAGACTAAAAATAAATGGTCAAATGATTCAAAAAAAAAAAGATGTTCAAAGAGGCCTATAAACCTACAAAGATACCATGCATATCCTAGTAACCTCGGTTCAATAAATATTAGCATAAGTACAAGGGTTGATAAATTTTGGTTTGCTTGACATCTTCAATGACTAGAGGAGACTCTTGGATGATGATATTGTGCAAATATAATTCAAGGATGAAAAATCCAAATCTGAAGCAAAAGATGAACCTAAACACATTGAAAAGTTTTAGGCATTGTTAGAACAATCAAAGAAACTAGTGGAGCAATATGATGGGTTGTCAAAAAAAATGTATGAGGATTTTGTAGAGGATGTAAAGAACCTAAAAAGCCTTAATTTATGTAGAAGGAATGACAAAAGTTTATCAAGTTGTTTCCATAGGAAAACTAAAAAGAACCAAACTTTTATGATTTTGTAACAGTAAGGTCCCAAATTTATAGACCCTATGCCTAAGGGTAAGGGCAGGAAGAGGGATCTATTTTCAATTAAGCTTGGAACCTATGATCTTGTTAGAAATGTAGTAACTCAATTACTACCTTGGGGTCCCTGATATTTTGAATACTTACAAAACCAAAGAATCAAACAATTGGAGCCCCTAGAGAGCTGATTTTGCAAAGTTAAGTTTAGAGATGCAATTTGCTCTAAGATGTGTGATTGGTTCTATAAAAAAAAAATGCTTAATAGATAGAAATTAATCATTCCTCTTTCAATATTGTATTGCTCACTGACAGGTAAAACAGAAGGAGCATGCAAATCCCAAGAAATATCTTTGGAAAGCAAGATTTTGGCATGTAGAAGTGCCATTAACCATTTTGGAAGGCTTTTATCTATTTACGAGTGTATTTAGAGGCATACAATATTTAGTGGTGCATCATTTTTCTAAACATGCATACAAATATTTACTTTTAATAGAAATAAAAATTTCTCAATCAAGGTAACTCAGGGATGAATTTCTTCTAAACATAGAAGCTATAAGTTCTATTGTAAATATCTTTTGGCCTTGAGGAAATTAGAACTATGGTTTGTGATACTCACATTTTAATTGCTTATTTTGAGTTTATAAGAGGTTATGCAAGACTTTTGCTTTCCATGGGTGGAATTTTCCTCCTACATTATAGAATGCATGACAATTATTATACTACTCTTTTGTCCTCATGTCATTCTTGTTATTTTTATTTCATAGGCATGGGGATACTTAGTTGTTATTTTATTTTCTCATGTGTTGATTGATCACATACTCTCCTTGCTATGGTTAGGGTCGTATTTCATTTATAATTTCTCATACCCTAAACTTCAAGGTTTTACTTTCATGCATTTCAATTTATGCATTTAATTTTTGTATTTAGATTATATTATATTAGATTTAGTGAGGATAGGGAGAAGTCATCCTAAATCTAGTGGTCAATACAAACACACTCCCTTGTCTTCCAATTTGTTGAAATAGAATTTTTGGAGCATAAGATGTTAGAACTTTTCGTGATCCAAAAGGATCTCAAAAGTTGTAGAGTTTGAATTTATGGAAAAGCCTCCCATATTAATCATGAGATCCTGAAAGTATTCCTCCATTTTTTTAGGGTGCCTCAAATTAGCTTCTTGACATCTAGTGTCTTGGTCCCCATTATTGATGACTTCCATTTTTAACATTCTAGAGATGTGATGTTCTTTAGGGTACTTAACACAAACCTAGTGTAACACATATCTTCTTATATAATGAACATTTGTTAATGGATATATAGCAATGAAGCATACTAGAAGATCTATTCTTGGCAAGAACCACTACAAAAAAGATAGGATGAAATCAAATAAATTAAAACTTCTCTAATACCATTTGATTTGCATCATTGGGCCAAAGATGTGGTAGCATAGAGAAAAATTATTTAAACTAGCTTGTGCTGCTAAGAAGTTATGCTTTAGAGTTGTATAGCAAAATTAGGGCATAACAAAAAAATTCTCACAACAATGCAATTTTATTTAGACATAATGCAAACATAAATATACTATAAAATATAAGGATCATGTAGTCATATTGACAATATTACAAATGCTTAATACATGCCATGTAAAGCAGTATAATGCACAAGGTACTCTATACTAATATATTGAAAGAAGTGGCATAACAAAGGATTACTCATTGTAGAAATAACCTGTCTATTGAGAAAGAAAGGAGAAAATAAATTAGAGATTAATATGAAAAACCAATAAATAAAGAACATAATGATAAGGAGAAGTCATAGCCTAAGGCAAATCCTAAGCTATATAAAAATGCACAATAACTATAAAGAGAATAGGAGATGAATCAATTCAGCTTCCCAACTGATCAAGAAACAATTTCAATAACATTTATAGAGTTGTCCATTTTGCTTCCTCTATAGTTAATGCCAATATATGAAGTTCCAAGTGACAATACTAGACAAGTGTAGATGTGTTCATATGCTTTGCATTGGAGCAATGCCTTCTATGCACTTTGGCATTCAATGGTAACATGTGGAGTTGCCACCACATGTTTGTCTACCTAAATCCATTGGCATCATTGGACTTGGCTCCATGGTGAGGCTAGAGCCAAAGAGATAATTATGTTGTAAGTCACATTGGCACCATGAGGAAGTCTAACACCATAGAAAGGAATGTTGTTTGTCTATTTGGTGGGAATTCCAAATTAATTTGCCAAGAACTACAAGTTGAAAGTGTTGTGGTATTTTCATCCTTGGGAACCTGAGCAACCCCTACTTTGCTTAATAAACAAAACTTTATGAAATCATGCAAAGTATCTTATGTTGACAAATTATATTATAGCGCAACAAGTATAAGCTTTCCTTTGCACTTTATTCTCAATGTTCACCTAAAACTTTTCATATGTAGTATTTTAGGTACCACTATAAAAATCCATTGCCAATTCTTAGACAAATTTTCTTGCTTACCATGCAAATATTAGGTGCAAAAACAAAAGAACACTCCATACAAATACAATTACTCCCATTTTGTTGTTTATTACCAATGGAAATTATTTTCTTTCATAAATATATAAACTTTTGGAGTATAAACCTTTTGCACTATCTTTCCTAGACCAAAAGTTAACGTTTTACCTTACAAGCCCAAAAGTCTGTATTATATTTTAGGTGTGTTTTTAGAACCAATTCCCTTTCTATGGTCTCTTGATGCTTATTTCATGGTTAGAAAATAATGCTTTCATTTTTTCCTTCTCATATTACTATATGGAGGAAATTTAATCCTTTCATATACCCAACTATAGTATATTTCTTTCTAGACAACATCACGCAAAATATAGTTCTATGGTACTCTTTACATTTTGTATGTTAGTGTCATCATATTCTTGTTTGGAAAGCCCTATCTTGCCATAAATATTATTGAATGAAAAATCCTCCTCTATCTACAATATAGAGTCATGGGTTGTCCCAAGTTGATAATGATTCTTAGTTATGATAGACCTATAAGGCATTACATGTACCAAATATTTTGTTAATCCAAAAGCATGTAATAAGATAAGAATTGCCAAGATATGATACTAATTTAGAGTCTAATGAGAATTACTATATGGAGGAGATTTAATCTTTTCATATACCCAGCTATAGTATATTTCTTTCTAGACAACATCATACAAAATATAGTTCTATAGTACTCTTTACATTTTGTATGTTAGTGTCATCATATTCTTGTTTGAAAAGCCCTATCTTACTCTTTACATTTTGTATGTTAGTGTCATCATATTCTTGTTTGAAAAGCCCTATCTTGCCATAAATATTCTTAATGAAAAATCGCCCTCTTTCTACAATATAGAGTCATGGGTTGTCCCAAGTTTATAATGATTCCTAGATATGATAAACCTATACCTATAGGACATTACATGTACCAAGGACTTTATTAATCCAAAAGCATGCACTAAGATAAAAATTATCGAGATATAATACTAATTTAGAAACTAATGACTATTTTTAAAATATCACTTAAAAAATATTTGATATTAATACGCTAAATCAAATAATATGAATTCAAATGACTAATACCAATACATATATAACATTATAATTTTATAGAAATATAACAGATGGTATAACGGAGGGGCAAGGCACATCCCTTCCTCTAATTTGAACTTGGATAGCCAACAACATACCATTAAGGTGGACAAAGGTTGCTTATGATAAGAAAATGATAATGTTGTCTCGCAAAATATCCTTATAATTACTCGAAAGAAGAAAAAAAAAAAAAATTGAACTCCTCCAACCATACAATCTCTTCCGTATCACAATCATTTACAATCTCTTCCGTATCACAATCATTTTCTACTATCAGCAAGGTTATCAAGTAGGGTTTGAATCTTGGGCTGCCCCCTATAACCTTTGGGCGTCCACTTAATGTTAATCCGACCTGAGATGACGACTATCGAAGTTCATATTCTCAGTTTAAAACGCACTTAAGATTTAGAGTAAAACTATGCACTGCTCTCGGCTTTTCCGAATTCAAGGCCTCAAAACCTACGTATAACTTCCAATCATAAGAAGTAAAATGTCACGGGAAAGGAATCCTACGCGTGGATGTTAGAATTTTCCGTCCGACGAAGATTAAACCTGGCACTGATTTACACGGAACCGTAGACGCAGAAAGTATTGAAGACCTTCCTTTGCGGAACGGTAAAGCCTATTATTTTATATTTGTTGTAGACTTTTAAGGCTTTAAAACTTATCCAGTGACTTCTTCGTCGGCGAACTTCGCGATTAAGCTTTCCGCTGCTTCTGCGAAAAAAAAACCTTTCGATCGTTAGAGAAGGAATATTCATACCCACCTGTCTCCTGCCATTAATTCCACTGGCCTTACTCTCTTTGAATAATCGTGAAATCTGTGGGCACCGACACACAAATCCTTCCTAGACAATCTCGATCCGTGGGCTAAGATAAATTAGAAGACTAAATTCATGAATAGAGGAATGCCAAATATAGAAAATATGTCTTTTCCATGTCGTAAGGCGTGCTGAAAATAGAAATGATGACGTTATTTACTGATGATTTTGATATGATATGAATAGTGGAGTGTCTATCCATTTATATCGGAGTTTTTGAGGAGAATAACGGTGGAGCGTGGAGGTAATAAAGTGGGGAGGAGAATAATGTTAAGACCAGGGAGTCTGGAATGGGAGAGATTAACGGAAAAGGTCGATAATTTTGCATTATTTTTTGGTCCGTGGAAGATGATGATGTGACCGTTTGCGTCTTTTAGTGGTGGTTTGGGTGTGGATAGTGAATTTTTTGTTTTTTTAGTGTCTGGGCTTCTTATCCACATTTTAGGTGTTATAAATAGGACTGGGTTCTTGCTGGTTTGAATGCAATTTCATTTGTAGAATTGGGTGGTGTTTCCACTGCTTTGTTTAACATCTTCGTCAATGGCTGTCAACATGTCTGGGGCTTCAATGGTAAGTGGAGTTGTCTGGTTCTGATTTGAAAAGTTTCTTCTTCTTTTGAGCTTTTTGGTTTCAGAGCAGAATGAGGACGTTGATTTGAGTTGAGTTGAGTTGTTTGAGGACGGTGCAGTCCATTTTTGAATGAGTTATATATTTAGAAATGTAGTCAGGATTGTTGGGAAGTTAGGAGTTTCTGTGTTGATAGAAGTTGTGTTATTCCATCTGAGCTTAGCTTATGGTGAACGTAAAACAAGTTTAAGCAACCCAATTGGACTTTGAGTGACAAGTTGTCTCAGAAATCAACTGACTATATCCAAGAAAAAATCTCACACCATCGGAGCACCTTTTTTCTGCCGATAATAATCATGGAGATGGCCATCTATTGACTTTGAGTGACAAGTAGTCTTAGAAATCCACTGACTATATCCAAGAAAAACCTAACACACCTTTTTTCTACCGATAATAATCATGGAGATAGGCCATCTGTTCCATTTTGCTTTGAATGTAGAGATGTTTATCCATGCCAGAGTATTTGTTCTGCTTCGTTAACTTCAACGATCACTCCCAGATGTTAAAGACTTAGGCGTCAAACTTCCCTTGTCATAAGATGTGCTCACCACCTGCCGCTTCTCACCTGGATTATGAAAGCCACCTTACAGCCCGCTTGTCAGGCACTCTTTCTTCCCTTTGGCAAATTCAGCATGCTTATCTCTATAGAGACGTCTATCTAGCAATTGCCTCGGTTAGCTCCTTAGCCTGTATCAGTCGTATTCACCATTGTTTTAAATGATTTTTTTTAAGAACAAGATAATTTATAGCAAGAATATGTGTTTCTGATCTTTAGATTTTTTTTTGAAATGTGGTGTTAGGGATGTGACATCGTCAGGTGTGAAGCTTTTCAGGTTTCATAAATTATAACATATTTTTCAGTATGCAAATTTACCATCTTTTATATAATTTTAATTTATATTTTTAATAAAAACTTTAAAATATATCAACTCAAATATTCTTACTCCAACATTCCACGTTTCCATTTTCCATTGAGATCTCCAGTCAAAGATTCATAAATTTTTGAGATTATCCAGTGAGATCTCCAGTCAAAGATTCATAAACTTTTGAGATTATCCAGGTTTGCTTATTTCCTATAAGCCAACTATAATAATAAAGATACTTTAAAATTAAGAAAAAGGTTTATTCTATGATTGAAATTTTTGTAGTTTTAAAAACATAATCAGGTTCCATTGTTCCACAGGTTCCATTGTTTCAGTTTATACATTCCAGATCTTTAAGCCAACTATAATAATGGAAAGGAGTTTTAGATGATAATTAGGAAAAAGGCTTATTCCATGATTAAAATTTAAGTTTTCACTTACGTTTACACGTTCCATTGAGATCTAGAGATGGTTTTTGATCATAATAATTATTAAAATTTAAGTTTCCACATTTCATTGTTCTACATTTACACGTTCCATTGAGATCTCCAAGCCAACTATAATAATAGAGACGGGTTTTACATCATAATTACAAAAAAAGCTTATTTCATACTTAAAATTTAAGTTTTCACGTTTCATTGTGTTCCATTGAGATCTCCAAGCCAACTATAATAATAGAGACGGATCCTAAATCATAATTAGGAAAAATTTACATTTCATGTCCATTGTTCCACGTTCCATTGAGATCTCCAAGCCAATTATAATAATAGAGACGGGTTTTAAATCATAATTAGGAAAAAGGCTTTAACTTTAACTTATTCCATGATTAAAATTTGGATTTCTTTTACTTTCTAAAAGGGCTGAAACAGATAACCATGTGAGCTGCTTTGTAAGCGGCAGCCGCCTCTTATTCAACTATGTATCACGAAACTGTGCGTAGGGTCAGCTTCAATTCTATAAATACTGAAGCGTAGTTGTATCTTGGATTCTATTGTGTAGATGATGGAGGAGGAAGCAAGATTCGAGGCAGAAGTATCAGAAGTCCAAGCATGGTGGAAGTCGGACCGGTTCCGCCTCACTCAGAGGCCCTACACCGCAAGGGACGTCGTGGGTCTAAGGGGAACCATGCGCCAGAGCTACGCCTCCGACCTCCTGGCCAAAAAGCTCTGGGCCACGCTCAAGACCCACCAGGCTAACAAAACGGCCTCCAGAACATTCGGCGCCCTCGATCCCGTCCAGGTTGCCATGATGGCCAAGTATCTGGACACCATCTACGTCTCCGGTTGGCAGTGTTCTTCCACCCACACCACCAGCAACGAACCGGGCCCCGATCTCGCCGACTATCCCTACGACACCGTCCCCAACAAGGTGGAGCACCTTTTCTTCGCCCAACAATTCCACGACCGAAAGCAGAAAGAAGCCAGAATGAACATGACAAGAGAAGAGAGAGCCCGGACCCCTAACGTGGACTACCTCAAGCCCATCATCGCCGACGGCGACACCGGTTTCGGCGGCACCACCGCCACCATCAAGCTCTGTAAGCTCTTTGTGGAGCGCGGCGCCGCCGGGGTGCACATCGAGGACCAGTCGTCCGTCACCAAAAAATGCGGTCACATGGCCGGGAAGGTGCTGGTGGCGGCCTCGGAGCACATCAACCGGCTGGTGGCGGCAAGGCTGCAGTTTGACATCATGGGTGTGGAGACGGTGCTGGTGGCGAGGACGGATGCCGTGGCGGCCACTTTGATCCAGACTAACATTGATGGTAGAGACCATCCCTTCATTTTGGGGGTCACCAACCCCAAGCTGAAGGGTAGTTCCCTGGCGGCTCTCATGGCCGAGGCCATGGCGAATGGCAAGACCGGAGCCGACCTGCAAGAGGTGGAGGATAGGTGGATGGGTATGGCCAACCTGAGGCTCTTCTCTGACGTTGTGGGGGATGCCCTTAGGAACATGAACTTGCCCGAGCAGGAGAAGGGCAGGAGGATCAATCTCTGGTTCAGCCAGGCGGATCAGCTCTCCCACTTTGAGGCCAGGGAGCTGGCTCAGAAGCTGGGGGTCTCAGATGTCTTTTGGGATTGGGACCTGCCCAGAACCAGGGAAGGTTTCTATAGGTTCCAAGGGTCTGTCAGGGCTGCTGTCGTCAGGGGCTGGGCTTTTACCCCCCATGCTGACCTCATCTGGATGGAGACCTCCAGCCCGGATATGGTAGAGTGTAAGGAGTTTGCCGAGGGAGTGAAGTCGAAGCACCCGGAGATCATGTTGGCCTACAATCTGTCGCCTTCCTTCAATTGGGATGCCGCCCGTATGAGCGACGAGCAGATGCAGAACTTCATTCCCCAGATTGCACAGCTTGGGTATTGCTGGCAGTTCATCACTCTCGCTGGATTCCATGCCGATGCACTGGTCATTGATACTTTTGCTAGGGATTATGCTCAGAGGGGCATGCTTGCCTATGTGCAGCAGATCCAGAGGCAGGAAAGGATGAATGGGGTTGATACTCTTGCCCACCAGAAATGGTCTGGTGCTAATTATTATGATTCTCTTCTCAAGACTGTGCAAGGTGGAGTGTCTGCAACTGCTGCCATGGCTAAAGGTGAGGCTTTCCTGTTCAATGTATATTCACCATCTTTTTCTTCAGTATAGAATAGTTTGAGAAGTTGAATGACATATGTAATATATGGTTTGTTTGTAGGAGTGACTGAAGATCAATTCAAGGGGGAAGAATGGAGCCGCGGTGGGAGCACAGTGGACCTGAATGGTACCGCTGTTGTGGTTGCCAAATCCAGAATGTAGGATTTGTGTGGCCAACTTGACTGGAAAAATGGCCAGATATATTTTTATATGTCTAGTAATGGGGCTACTAAGCCTATAGGTGATATATTGTTATTGTTTTTATTGCTATTATAACAAACTTGCAGTATTTGATGCTCTAGCAACAATCTATTTAATTGGCCATTGGTCATGTAGTGTTGCATTTTTGTAACTGTGGATGTCCTCCACAGCTTACCATTCAATAAATTTTGACTCTTACACTCTTTTGCTTTTTTAGTGTTTTTTTTGTTTTGTTTGTCATTGTGCATGCCTTTAGCTAACCCAAGATCTGTTTTTAGAGGAAATGCATATTTATAGTTTTATTTAAGAGAAATACAGTTAAAAATTGTCAAAGGTTTACATTATTAAGTAGTTTTTAATGTTTATATACGATTTTTATGAAAGATGTTGTCTACTTATAGTTATCCAACTATATTTTTGTTATGAATGTATGATGTGCAATCTACCCTTATCCCTAATATTTGAACTTTAAACTTTTATTCAAAGTTCTAAAGTCTACATGGCTATGTCCACTCAAGAATAAGAAACAAAGGTTAATAACGAAGATGAGAAGTGAGGATTTAAGTAAATAACTATATTTTAGTTATGGAAGTATGATTTGCAATCCACCCCTACCCCTAACATTTGAACCTTAGACCTTTATTCAAAGTTCTAAAGTCTACATCGTTATGCCCACTCAAGTATAAGAAATAAGGATTAATAACGAAGATGAAAAGTGAGGATTTAAGTAAAGTAGAGTAGCTTTCAAAGGTGGTAGGCCATATCAAATAATATTTATAGATATTTAGAGAACTTTGTTTATTTAATATATGTTTATTCAATCAAACTCAAAGTATTGAAGTATTATGCACAACTTTATTCATGTATGAACCTTGGACTTTTATTTAAAGTTTTAAAATTTAAAATAAACATATTATTAAATTATTTATTATTATACAATACAATGGTTAATAGTTATATTTCAATAAATTAATTATAATTATATATATAAAGAAAGAATAATTATATTGAGCATCACATGATGTTAATAAAAATTATACTATTAAATAACATGCACTTAAATATTATACCATCAAATAACATGAGCTTAACCAATTAAATTTAAGGAGGAAACTAAATACAAGAATAAGTTCAACTAATTAAATTCTTCAACTTTTAAGGAGGAGAATAATGTTTGAATCTTTCCAAAAGATACATACATATGCATAAGTGCTAAGTTGTTGTATTATGTGGTAATGATGTAATATAGGTGGAGAATGAAAGATATTTGTGTAGTATGCACATGTTTTTATTTATCACTTTTTGCATGGGAAATTAAAATTATATTTATTTATCAAAAATAATATAAATTAAAAATGTAAAATTTATTTCCAAACAAATAAATTTACATTTTTAATATGTATCAATAAAGAATATATGTCTATGGGGTTTAGAGAAATTACGTAATAGAAAAACAAATTACATATTAAACCAAGTTTAAATCTCATAGGTGATCCTTAATATTTTAGGTGAAAATACAAGAAGGAAGGGAGAACCCATCTTAGCCAGGAAGTCTGCCACTTTATTTAGATCTCTACTCATCTAAAATCAATAATGTAATTCCCTCCACAATTCTTTAATTTGGGTGACAAGAATCCTCAACCTCCATGTCTTCAAAGCAAATTTCCTCATGCAATACAGATATCTTACCAATATTTGAGAATCTGATTCTAGGATTATCCTCCTATAACCTTGTCTTACCACTCAAATAGAAGTATATTTGATAGGTAAGGCTTCTACTTTGTTGTTTGTGGCTCTTCCCAAGCCTTGGAGTTCCCAATAGAGCACTATCCTAACATGATTCTTGCAAACCACTCCAAATCTAGCTCTACTTGGATTAATTTTTGTAGATCCATCAATATTAATTTTAATCCAACCTTTTGGGGATGGTTTTCAACTAGCTTTGTCCTGCTCCTCTTGCACTTCAGCTTCCTTCTCCATCATCCCTATATCAACCTGAGTTTCCTCTTTAGCATACACTACCATATTTTTTGTGACTTTGCTCCAAATGACCTACCAAAAACCATCTAAGGATGAAAAGGTTTCTCTAAAAATTCTACCATTTCTCTCCAACCACACTTGCCACCAAATAAATTTTAATCCAAGCTTCCAACTGATACAAAGAGCTTTAGATTTAAATCTACCCCTCTTCCATATTTTCCAAATATTAATCCAATTCAAATCACCATTGGCTCAAATTTTATAAGATAAAAACCATCGCTCCCAGTGGTTAGATGTTTCTTTGCTCTTATAGCATAAAACACATTGAGATGGACCAGTGATTCCCCTATGTGTTAGATTATCAAAAGTAAGAACTCCATTATCTATGAACTGCTAGACAAAGAAGTTTACTTTCAACCAACTCTTGGACTGCCAAATCTTTTTCCAATCCTTAACTTGATATGCATGAGGAGTTTCTGGAAGGATCTTATCATATCCATACTTCACTATGTAGACTCCAAGACTCCCATATCCCCAAGATAACTCATCCTCCTCATCTCTACCTATGAGAAATATTTCTGCCAAGATTTTAGTTATGATGGGTATCAATTATGAAGGGATTGGAATTGGCCACTTATCCAACTTTATAAATTGCTTAAAATTATAATCCCTCAACTGACTAGTGTTGAAATAACTTTCAATCTAGATCCAACCCTTTGGTTGTTTTTACTAGTTGCAGTTTTGGGAATTCAACAATTAAAATTTGGGTATTGATCCCATGAATATATCCAAAATCGTGTCTTTTCCCCTCTCCCCATTTTCCAAAATAATCCATATTTCACTACCTGAGATCCTAACTTTAGAGCTTGTCACACTAAGGACCCATTACTATCCAAAGGAAAATGACTCACCTCATTCGGGTTCACCTATCCCAAATATTTACTAGTTAAAAGTCTACTAAAAAATATGTTGGTTGGGAAATCCACCTCCAATAAAGATTTCTAGCCAAAGTTTTATTATTTAACTCTGATCTCATTAGTCTCAAACCTCCCTTTACCTTGGGCTAGCTTACTTTATCCCAATCTACTAAGGCTCATTTCCTCTCTCCTTTTACTCCTCCCCATAAAAAATTTCTAGCCATCTTGTCTAACTCTTTCCATATGGTATGTGGGGCAGCAAGGATAGAAAATTTATAAATTTGCATGGCTTGAATGATTGACTATAAAAATATTAATCTACCCCCATAGCTTAACCATTTGTGAGACCAATGATTAATTCTTTCTTTGATACAATATAAAATATTCCTCCAGATATCTATTTTCAATTTTTTTAAAAGTAAAGGGACCCCCACATAGACCATTGGGAGAGAAGTCCTCATGAATCCCAAGATCTCTAAAATTCTCTCCTGAAGCCTTCAATCAAGATTGAAAAAAAACACTTTGGATTTTTTTATCATTGATGACTTGGTTTATGGCCTTAAGGTAAAAATTAAGAGTATCTCTAATCATTCTTACTTCCCTAAATTTGGTCACTCCCACCAATCTTGTGTCATCCACAAACTGTAGGTGAGTCAAAAAATCCTCACCCACCTTGATACTTGTTAGCTAACCTTATCTTCTCCTCAATATGAGTCTACCGAAGCCTTTAGTCAATATGATAAAAAGATAAGGGGAACAAGGATCTCCTTGATGAAGGCCCCGAGTAGCTCCAAATAGTTGTGGGGAAAGGCCTTTGATTAATACTAAGTATGTCAGATTAAAAACATAGCTCATGATCCATTCTATCCAATCCTAAGAGAAATAGAAGGTTGCCATCATCCTTGACAAGAAGCTCCACTCCACCCTATCATAAGCCTTTGACATATCCAATTTTATGAACATTCCCCTATTACTAGATTTTTGCATTAAGTGGATTACCTCTTGAGCTAGAACCACACCATCCAAGATTTTCTTTCCCTCTACAAAACTTCCTTGCTCTGAGGAAATAATGTTATGTAGGAGAGATTTTAGCCACTCAACAATTACCTTTGTAATTATCTTATATATGGCATTGCATAAGATAATAGGTTTATAATTAAAAATATGCATCCCCTCCTCCCCTTTATGAATTAAGGTAATGATTGTATGATTTAATGCTTTAAGAATTATTTTACTACCTCTGGAATCCTTTATAACAACCATTACATCCTCCTCTAAGTTGTCCCAAAAGGTCTAAAATAACTCAATTGGAAAGCCATCTAGACCTAGTATTTTTTTGGTACTCATTCCAAATGCTACTTTCTTCAATTACTCTCTATCAATGGGTTTAAGTAGGGCCCTATTTTATTCTTCAGAGATAATAGAGGGTATGACAACAAGAAATTCTTTTTGAGCCTCTTCATATTGCACCATACTTTCCTTAAACAATTTAGAAAAATAATCCATTGAATGGAAATGCATACATGGGATTGTATCAAAGGAGTGTTCATTCTCATACTAAAGTGCTTTCATATTGTTTTTTGTCTCCTAGCACAAGCAAATTGATGGAATATTTTGGTGTTTTTTTCACCTTCTAATAACCAAGTGGTTCTTGCTCTCCGTTTCTAGTATATCTCCTCTTGGTTGTCAATGTCATCAACTACTTTACCCACTGCATCATCCTCTTGTTTGAGCTACTTTGTAATTGTTCCTTCCCTGAAGTGTTTTTGAACCTCATACCATTTATCCACCAATGGAACTCTTTGGACTTGGAAGTCTATCTTGCTAGCTCACCTCCATTGTTTCAGTTGATCCTTGACATAATGAAGCTGCTTTTAGAGTCTAAACAATCATTGTCCCATATTTTGGGCATCCCTCTTCCCACCACTATGGTTACCATAGATGACCTTTATCAACTTAAACAATCTAAGACTAAACAGTTCTCAGACTTCTTAGCCAAATGAATAGGCTTAGTGGGAAGACTTAAATATATTCCTCCTCCTAAGGAAATCCTATATGTTTTCATAAGAAACCTTCAGGAACAACTATCATACCCATTAGAAATGATGAACCTAACCTCTTTTGAAGAAATTTTTGACATGGCTAAAAGATTAGAAGCCATCCTCATAATATGGGGACAACTCAACTATAACAAGAAAGAAGAGGGAAAATCCCCTAGAAAAGGATAGTATAAAAACAAACATGTTGTAGGATACGATGTAACAAATTCTCATCAAAATAATAACATAAACATAACTCAAAATGCTCCTCAAAAGTAAGTCATCCAAAGGTAAGGCAAACCCAAGATACAATACACAAACACTAGACAAAGTCAAGTAGTCATGTTAAAAATTATCCTTGATTTTAAGATATTGGAGCTTCCAACTATTAGACTTTGGAACACAACCAAAGAACTATCAAATTGGTAAAAGCATGACGAGTATTGCAAATATTACCATACAAAGGAACATACTACCAACAAATGCATAGCCTTAAAAACATTATCCAAGACCTCATATAAGAAGGAAAAATAATGTTCGATCAACCAGAGAATCCCAATAAAAATTAGGGGATCTTCCAAAATCCCGTACCAACACATAATCAAAAGTTGGCCAACTTCATAGGCACTATGCATTTGTCAAAACCTTCCTACATTGTGAATAGGCAACAAGAAAAGAATCAATCCTTGGATTAACCTCTTTTGGTTAACTTGAGAAGCACTAAAGTCAATGTTCCTAATAAATCACCTCAAGTTCTCACACCTTCTCAAAATACCTTACATACCTTTGATCTTCGTTAACAATTAGATGATATACCCATAAAAATATCTCTTCTAGAATTGTTAAAAACATCACCCGCTCATAGGAAAATATTGTTGAAACTCTTAAGTAAATAAGAAGTCCTTTAAGAGATATTTATGAATGATATCACCAATATAGTTGGGTTTACTGGGGTGAACAATGTTATCTTAGCATTCCATGAGGTAGATACCCCTCTTGAAACAATATTAGGAAACTCACCTCTTTATATCATACCTCAAGTAGGCAATAAACATATCAAAAGAGTAATAGTAGATAACGGGTCAGCCTTAAATGTATGTAATGTCAAATTTCTACAAAATTTTGACTTAAGCATAAATGATTTACAAAAATCCAACCTCATCATTAGAGCCTTTGACAATGAAGGGAAGTAACAGGAACTATTAGTGTCATGTTTCCTAAACACCCTCTTCTACGTTATATCATATTGTGTAACATATAGCATTCTCCTTTGTAGACCTTGGATACATGCCATGAAGGTAGTGCCTTCTACCTTACATCAATGTCTCAAATAAAAATATCAAGGGTAGATTATCCACATCCCTGAAGATCCAAAGCATTTTGCCTAATTCAAATTTATTGATACCCAAGAGATTAATTTTTTTCCTTTTGTACAATAGGTGACTAATCAACCCAAAACAGACAAAGAGAAGGAAATACTTGAATAACCCCTCATAAACCTAGGGGATGCTTCCCAATCATCCTCTCCCAATGATCAAGTCAATTTAACCACCAAAAATTAAATCCCTTCATAGAATTAGTAATCATATTCCTATCTCCTTGTGACATAGGCATGCCAAAAAAGAAAGGAATAAAATTCCAAATAGGGACTTGTGCTTTCATTTATGGTAGGAACCACCTTTGATGAGATGATTCAAGGACATAATTTCATGCTAATTGAATTAACATACATCATGTGTTATATATCACCCTCATTATCTACAACCAAGTAAATGCTAACCAACATGGGATACCAAGGTAAAGGCCTAAGTCATTATGAACAGTGCATCAAAGATCCCCTAAAAGCCAAACCTTGGTTGAGACAATGTGGAATTGGATTCATCCCTAGAAAAAATGAACCCTCACCTTTATTAGAAGAAGACAATGAGGATAACTATTCCAAATTACTACATGGCTCTCAATGGGGTGATGAAGATGAAGAAGAACTATGGTCACTCCTCAACCAAGCACCCCATAAAACCATACAACTTGGTTGCATTAACATGTTGGAAATGGCAAAAATCATAGGTGCAAGCATATGGCTGGTCTTTTCCAACGCACGACACTCCTTTTGAGGCATGTGTTGATACATGGGCAACAATGATGAGGCAGAATAGCACCAATTGGAGGGAGGCTAAGGATAGTTGGTACAATATCCTCATGGATAACGGTGATTGGACTACCATAGTTGGCACGACAAATAATACAGGTTTCATTACATTCAAGGAAATTTTTAAATCCTACCACCTTCCTAGCTGCAGCAATAGAGGAATTTCATGGAGCACAATACATAACAAGTTTGAGACATCTGTGAGGAGGAGAATTGCAAGCAACAAGATGACGTACGTGGAACCCTACATGGTAATTATGGAACCTATTGCTCAGGCCATCCTTACTGAGCGAAGGTTCACTCAATTATTCGACCTTTTTCTCTGGGGCAGAGGAGGATATCACCTAGGCGGTGATGGACACTTGGAAAGAAGGGAATGTGGAGATTCAAGGCAAAGAATTCATCATCGACGTGAACCTACTTACTACGGTGATAGGGCAAACTGTAAGAGGACGGTCCATCCACCGTCAAAAACACCACTAGGAGGTGGAATTGAAGGAATTTTGTGACAACCCTAAAATTTTTAAGGAAGCTAAGAATGGGTTGACAAGAATGGACCTGCCCACCCCATGGAATGGGGTGATGAAGAATGTGATGGAATTTATCACGACGGAATAACCCAGCAAGACACTGTTAAGCTTTCACTATGCTTTTGTGAACTTCTTTTGGGATTTCAACCCGATAAGTATCCCATAGTTCCTCATGAACTCGATGAATTATACTATCAATGCTTGTCGTAGCAAGAGGGGGTCTGCTATGCCATTGCACCAAGGATTGTTTAAGGTGATCTACAAATGGGTGTTGGCTATGACTCTGAACCCTGATCCCCCAGTCATTGAGGAGATACCACCCAACCACCATGGAGAAAGTTCAAGAGTAAGAGCTATCCCAGGCACTAACAAGCTGGCCTTAGTATCTCCAGTGAAGAAGCACATGGGGGAACCTGTTAGCAGAGACAAGACGGTGAAAATAGACTGAGGATTGAGGAACCCCCTACGAGATCCTCCTTAAGGCTGAAGAATAAACAGATTCAAGAAAGTTCCAAAACAAGTGCCAGTGATATGGACGAAGAGGGACCAACCATCATGGTCCTCAAACGTTTCATCCTGAAATCCTATGTTGGCATAATTCAACAGATGCAGGAGGCCCATGAAACTTTGACTCAGGTTTTCTTCAATGAGGGGTACATACCGAAAGTGGAAGTCAAGGATGATGATGAGGACGAAGAGGATGACAAGGATGAGGAGCTTGAGGAATACGCTGAAGATGAAGACTGAGGATCCTCTATCCTTGGGGGGTTCTTTTTTTTGTTTACGTATTATACAAAGGATGCAATCCTTTCTTGTCTCATGCCTTTTTTCTCTCTTTGTTAAGGTTTTAAAGGAATATGCCCAGCTTTAGTTGAAATATCTCAAGATTTTTTTTATGTTTGCTACGTCCGCCTAGTAAGGCGTTTGAGGAAGATCAACAGTATTAAAGGACAGAAAGTCCTTAACATGAATAGGATCCGCAACATCAGCATAAGGATGACTTTTGTAATAGGTTTTGGGTCAACCTATAAAACCCGATAATTAATGAAGATTTTTACTTACCAAAAAAAAAAACATGTTGGAAATGGTTCATCCAAAATAAATAGCAATAGAAGAAAACCTTGAGGGTTCTCTAGAAAACTACCCTATGGAAGAATCCCTTAAGCAAATCTTCAATTTAAGCTCTACCTAACTTCCTGAATCAGAACAAACATCTCTAGATCCACAAGAGCTTGAAATATTAGGGGTACTAACCACCCCTCCTCATTTTGAGAATGAATCACAAGCCTTAATCAAATAGACAATAGATATCAATATCAAAACAGATCAAGATCCTTGCCTTATCAAATTCAAAAAATTCCTAACTCAAGAATAATGGGTAGAATACACAAACTTAATAAAATAATTTCATGACATATTTGCTTAGGTATATGATGATATGCCAAGAATTGACCTCTCGTTAGTACATCATTCGGTAGTGCACCCCGACACCAAGCCCCTTAAACTAAAATTAAGGAAAATACATCCAAAAGTTGCTCTTTTGGTAAAAGATAAACTACAAAAACTTCTATATGTTGGCTTCATAAAAGCCATAGATTATTCAAATTGGATCTCCAACATAGTTTCTATCACTAAGAAGGAAGGATCCATTCAAATTTACATAGACTTTAGGAATATAAACAACACCTTCCCAAAATATGATTTCCCTTTACCAAACATAGACATGATAGTAGACTTCACTACAGGATCTAAAATGCTATCTTTTATGGATGGATTCTTAGGATATAATCAAATTAAAATTGTGCTAGAAGATAAATCCAAAATGACCTTCACTACCCCTTGGGGAACCTTTTGCTATCAAGTCATGTCGTTTGGCTTTAGAAATTTAGGATTAATATATCAAAGAGCCATGACATATATATTCCATGACCTTATGCATAAAAGTATAGAAGACTACATGGATGACCTCTTAGGTTGATCCAAGAAAAGATAGAACCATGTTCTAGATCTTAGATGCATTTTCAAAAGATTACAAGACTACAAAGTTAGGCTAAAACCCCAAAAGTGCATCTTTGGGGTAACCTCAAGAAAACTATTGGATTTCATCATATCCCATCATGGGATTGAATTTGATCCCTATAATATTACCACCATAATAGATATGTCACCACCTACAAACTTAATCGAATTACATAGATTTCAAGGCAATTTGCAAACTATCAATAGGTTCATATCACAACTCGTAGACAAATATCAATCCTTCTCTAAATTACTAAAGAAGGGAATAAAATTTGAGTGGGATGATGAGTTTCTAAATGCCTTTGAAGCCTTAAAGACTTATCTCTTAACACCAACTGTCTTAGTACCACCAAACCTAAATCAACCATTGTTGCTATACATAGCTACTACTAAACATATCCATGGAGCTTTATTATCCCAATATGACAAACAACATTGAGAAAGGGAAATCTACTATAGAAGTAGAACTTTGGTGAACTATGAAACTCACTACACACCATTGGAGAAGCTATGCTTGACTGTTGTCTTCTCATCCCTCAAATTGAGACATTATATGCCTATCCAAAATTCCTATGTCTTAGCAAGGGTAGACCCATTGTGTTACCTTATGTCAAAGACTTACCTATTAGGAAGGACCACAAAGTGGGTCAGAGTCCTTAGTGAATTCAACATAAAATTTATCAATCAAAAATAACTTAAAGGGAAATTTATAGCCAATCAACTTGTCACGACCCATTAGAATCAAAGCAACCCATAGAAATATCCTTCTTCAATAAAAAAAATCCTTGCAATAGAATCTCAAGAACCCAAAACTTGGATCTTGTACTTCAAAGGAGCTAAGTGTGCTAAAGGTGCAGGGGCAGGAATAATCTTAGTCACTTCGCAACAACAACTCATTCCATTATCTTTTAAACTTCGCTTCTTATGCACCAACAATATAGTAGAATATGAGGCATTGACATTAGGTCTTAGGGCTATGTTAATATTTAAGATCAAAAGCATAACAGTGTATGGTGATTCACAATTTGTGATCAACCAAGTAAATGATACTTATCAAACCAAGGCTAAAAACCTAGAATCTTACAAGGATATTATAGACATGTTAAAAAATCACTTCGACCAAATCACCATATAAGTTATCCGATGATATAACAATCGCCATGTTGATGCTATGGCTACTATTGTGTCTCTCATCCTTTAGATTTAAAATATGAAGAAAATTATATTATTATAATATCAATTAACGATTCCTCTACACTTGAATCATACATGCAACCCCTCAACATATGCACCATCAAAACATCTCCACCTTAGGAACCTTGGTACCAAGATATCTTTAAGTTCCTTAAAGAAGAACATTTCTTGAGGTATCCAACTCTCAAAAGTAAAGATAGTTTAGACTAAAATCTTGTATGTATGTCATCATTGGAGATATCTTGTATTGACACTATTCGCATTCGCATGATGGAGGAGGAAGCAAGATTCGAGGCAGAAGTATCAAAAGTCCAAGCATGGTGGAAGTCAGACCGGTTCTGCCTCACTCAGAGGCCCTACATCGCAAGGGACGTCGTGGGTCTGAGGGGAACCATGCGCCAGAGCTACGCATCCAACCTCCTGACCAAAAAGCTCTGGGCCATGCTCAAAACCCACCAGGCTAACAAAACGGCCTCCAGAAAATTCGGCACCCTCGATCCCGTCTAGGTTGCCATGATGGCCAAGTATCTGGACACCATCTACGTCTCCGGTTGGCAGTGTTCTTCCACCCACACCACCAGCAACGAACCGGGCCCCGATCTCGCCGACTATCCCTACGACACCGTCCCCAACAAGGTGGAGCACCTTTTCTTCGCCCAACAATTCCACGACCGAAAGCAGAAAGAAGCCAGAATGAACATGACAAGAGAAGAGAGAGCCCGGACCCCTAACGTGGACTACCTCAAGCCCATCATCGCCGACGGCGACACCGGTTTCGGCGGCACCACCGCCACCATCAAGCTCTGTAAGCTCTTTGTGGAGCGCGGCGCCGCCGGGGTGCACATCGAGGACCAGTCGTCCGTCACCAAAAAATGCAGTCACATGGCCGGGAAGGTGCTGGTGGCGGCCTCGGAGCACATCAACCGGCTGGTGGCGGAAAGGCTGCAGTTTGACATCATGGGTGTGGAGACGGTGCTGGTGGCGAGGACGGATGCCGTGGCGGCCACTTTGATCCAGACTAACATTGATGGTAGAGACCATCCCTTCATTTTGGTGGTCACCAACCCCAAGCTGAAGGGTAGTTCCCTGGCGGCTCTCATGGCCGAGGCCATGGCGAATGGCAAGACCGGAGCCGACCTGCAAGAGGTGGAGGATAGGTGGATGGGTATGGCCAACCTGAGGCTCTTCTCTGACGTTGTGGGGGATGCCCTTAGGAACATGAACTTGCCCGAGCAGGAGAAGGGCAGGAGGATCAATCTCTGGTTCAGCCAGGCGGATCAGCTCTCCCACTTTGAGGCCAGGGAGCTGGCTCAGAAGCTGGGGGTCTCAGATGTCTTTTGGGATTGGGACCTGCCCAGAACCAGGGAAGGTTTCTATAGGTTCCAAGGGTCTGTCAGGGCTGCTGTCGTCAGGGGCTGGGCTTTTACCCCCCATGCTGACCTCATCTGGATGGAGACCTCCAGCCCGGATATGGTAGAGTGTAAGGAGTTTGCCGAGGGAGTGAAGTCGAAGCACCCGGAGATCATGTTGGCCTACAATCTGTCGCCCTCCTTCAATTGGGATGCCGCCCGTATGAGCGACGAGCAGATGCAGAACTTCATTCCCCAGATTGCACAGCTTGGGTATTGCTGGCAGTTCATCACTCTCGCTGGATTCCATGCCGATGCACTGGTCATTGATACTTTTGCTAGGGATTATGCTCAGAGGGGCATGCTTGCCTATGTGCAGCAGATCCAGAGGCAGGAAAGGATGAATGGGGTTGATACTCTTGCCCACCAAAAATGGTCTGGTGCTAATTATTGTGATTCTCTTCTCAAGACTGTGCAAGGTGGAGTGTCTGCAACTGCTGCCATGGCTAAAGGTGAGGCTTTCCTGTTCAATATATATTCACCATCTTTTTCTTCAGTATAGAATAGTTTGAGAAGTTGAATGACATATGTAATATATGGTTTGTTTGTAGGAGTAACTGAAGATCAATTCAAGGGGGAAGAATGGACCCGCGGTGGGAGCACAGTGGACCTGAATGGTACCGCTGTTGTGGTTGCCAAATCCAGAATGTAGGATTTGTGTGGCCAACTTGACTGGAAAAATGGCCAGATACATAATGGGGCTACTAAGCCTATAGGTGATATATTGTTACTGTTTTTATTGCTATTATAACAAACTTGCAGTTATTTGATGCTCTAGCAACAATCTAATTGGCCATTGGTCATGTAGTGTTGCATTTTTGTAACTGTGGATGTCCTCCACAGCCTACCATTCAATAAATTTTGACTCCTACAATTTTTTTTTTCGGTCATGGTGCATGCCTTTAGTTAAGGCATGATCTGCTTTTAGAGGAAATGCATATTCATAATTTTATTTAAGAGAAATACAGTTAAAAATTGTTAAAGGTTTATATTATTTTTAATAATGATAAGTTTTAAATCAATCAACTTAATATAGTTTATAAAAGTAACATTAACCCATGATCTGCTTTAGAGGAAATGCATATTCATAGTTTTATTTAAGAGAAATACAGTAAAAAATTGTTAGTTTATATTATTTTTAATAATTATAAGTTTTAAATCAATTAACTTAATATAGTTTATAAAAGTAATATGATTTTTATGAAAGATATTGTTTATTTAAATATATGATTATCCAATTATATTTTAGTTATAAAAGTATGATGTGCAATCTACTCTTATAACCCCTAATAACATTTGAACCTTAGACCTTTATTCAAATTTCTAAAGTCTAATCCCTTCGCTATGCCCACTCAAGTATAAGAAACAAGGGTTAATAACGAAGATGATAAGTGACGATTTAAGTAAAGTAAATTAGCTTTCAAAGGTGATAGGTCATATCAAATAATCTTTATAGATATTTAGAGAGCATTGTTTACTTAATATTTTGCACAACTTTATTTTCATTTGATTTGAACCTTGGCTTTTTAATTTGAAGTTCTAAAATTAAGAATAAACATATTATTAAATTATTTATTATTATAGAATATAATGGTTAATAATTATATTTAATAAAATTAAGAATAACTATAGATAAAAGAAATTATAGAAAGAAAGAATAATTACATTCTTGAGCATCACATGATGTTAATAATTATTATACCATTAAATAGCATGCACTTAAATATTATACCATCAAATAATATGAGCTTAATCAATTATATTAAGGAGGAAACTAAATACAAGAATAAGTTCAACTAATTTAATTCTTCAATTTTTAAGGTGGGGAATGATGTTTGAATCTTTTCAAAAGATACATACATATGCATAAGTGCTAAGTTGTATTATGTGGTAATGATGTAATATAGGTGAAGAATGAAAGAGATTTTTGTAGTATGCACATGTTTTTATTTATCACTTTTTGCATGGTAAATTAAAATTATATTAATTTATCAAAAATAATATAAATTAAAAATGTATAGTTTATTTTCAAACAAATAAATTTAAATGTTTAATATGTATCAATAAAGAATATATGTCTATGGGGTTTAGATAAATTAATTAATAGCAAAAAAAATTACATATTAAACCAATTTTAAATATCATAGGTGATCCTTAACGTTTTAGGTGAAAATACGAGAAGGAAGGGAGTACCCATCTTAGCTAGGAAGACTGCCACTTTATTTATATCTCTACTAATATAATTTGGAATCACATCATCTAGTTCTCTCCACGATTCTTTAATTTGGGTGACAAGAATCCTCAACCTCCATGTCTTCAAAGTAAATTTCCTCATGCAATCTAGAGATCCTACCAATATTTGAGAATCTTATTCTAGGATTATCCTCATGCAACCTTGTCTTACCGCTCAAATAGAAGTAGATTTGATAGCTAAGGCTTCTACTTTATTGTTCGTAGTTCTTCCCAAGCCTTGTAGTTCCCAATAGAGCATTTTCCCAACATGATTCTTGCAAACCACTCCAAATATAGCTCTATTTGTATTACCTTTTGTAGGTCCATCAATATTATAATCCAACCTTTTGGGGGTGGTTTTCAACTAGCTCTATCCTGCCCCTCTTGCATTTCAATTTCGTCATTCATCGTCCCTATATCAACTTGAGTTTCCTCTTTAGCATACATTGTCATAGTTTCTGTGAGTTTGCTCCAAATGGCCTGCCAAATGCCATCTAAGGATGAAAATGTTTCTCTAAAAATTCTACCATTTCTCTCCAACCACACTTGCCACCAAATAAAATTCAATCCAATATTCCAACCGATACAAAGATATTTAGATTTAAATCTACCCCTCTTCCATATTTCCCAAATATTAATCCATTCAAATCACCATTGGCTCAAATTTTATAAGATAAAAATCATCTCTCCCAAATTTGGCATGTGAATGGAAACTCAAACATCAAGTGGTTATATGTTTCTTTGCTCTTGTAGCATAAAACACATTGATATGGACCAATGATTCCCCTACGTATTGAAGTTTACTTTCAATCAACTCTTGGACTGCCAAATATTTTTCCAATCATTAACCTAATATGCAGGAGGAGGTTCTTGAAGGATCTTATCATATCCATCCTTCACTATGTAGACTCCAAGGCTCCCATATCCCCAAGCTAATTCATCCTCCTCATATCTACCTGTGAGAAATATTTCTACCAAGATTTTAGTTATGATGGGTATCAATTATGGAGGGATTGGAATTGGCCACTCATCCAACTTTTTAAATTGCTTAAACTTATAATCCCTCAACTGACTAGTGTTGAAATAAATTTCAATCTAGATCCAACCCTTACTTTTCATGGTTGTTTTTACTAGTTGCAATTATGGGAATTCAATAATTAAAAGTTGGGTATTGATCCCATGAATCTATCCAAAATAATTCCTTCTCCCCTCTCCCTACTTTCCAAAATAATACATCCTTCACTACATGAGATCCTAACTTTAGAGCTTGTCACACTAAGGACCCATTACCATCCAAAGGAAAATGACTCACCTCATTCGGGTTCACCTATCCCAAATTTTTATTAGTTAAAACTCTATGAAATAAGATGTTGGTTGGGAAATCCACCTCCAATAAATCTTTCCAACCAAAGCTTTATTATTTAACTCTAATATCCTTAGTCCCAAACCTCCCTTTACCTTGGGCTATCTTACTTTCTCCCAATATACTAAGACCCATTTCCTCTATCCTTTTACTCCTCCCCATAGAAATTTTCTAGCCATCTTGTCTAACTCTTTTCATATGGTATGTGGGGTAGCAAGGATAGAAAATTTATAAATTGGCATGGCCTGAATGATTAACTACAAAAAAGTTAATCTACCCCCATAGCTTAACCATTTGTGAGACCAATGATTAATTCTTTCTTTGATACAATCTAAAATATTCCTCCAGATATCTATTTTCATTTTTTTAAAATCAAAGGGAACCCCAAATATACCACTAGGAGAGAAGTCCTCATGAATCCCAAGATCTCTAAAATTCTATCCCAAAGCCTTCAATAAAGATTGAAAAATACCACTTTCAATTTTTTTATCATTGATGACTTGGTTTGTGGCTCTAAGGTAAATATTAAGAGTATCTCTAATCATTCTTGCTTTCCTAAAGTTGGCCACTCCCACCAATCCTGTGTCATCCACAAATTGTAGGTGAGTCAAAAATTCCTTACCCACCTTGATATTTTGTAGCTAACCTTGTTGTCTTCTCCTCAAGATGAGTCTACCCAAGCCTTTAGAAAATATGATAAAACGATAAGGAGAACAAGGATCTCCTTTATGAATATCTTGAGTAGCTCCAAATGGTTGCGAGGGAAGGCCTTTGATTAATACTAAGTATGTTAGAGTAGAAACATAGCTCATGACCCATTCTATCCAATCCTAAGATAAATTGAAAGCCACCATCATCCTTAACAAGAAGCTCCACTCCACCCTATCATAAGCCTTTGATATATCCAGTTATATGAACATTCCCTTATTACTAGATTTTTGCATTGAGTGGATTACCTCTTGATCTAGAACCACACCATCCAAGATTTTCCTACCCTTTACAAAACCCCCTTGCTTCTAGGATATAATTCTATGTAGGAGAGTTTTTAGCCACTCAACAATTACCTGTGTGATTTTTTTATATGACATTGCATAAGGAAATAGATCTATAATCTGAAATATGCATCCCCTCCTCCTCTTTTCGAATTAAGGCAATGAATGTATGATTCAATTCTTTAAGCATTATTTTACTACATATGTAATCCTCTATAACAACCATTACATCCTCCTCTAAGTTGTCCCAAAAGGTCTAAAAAAACTCAATTGGAAATCCATCTAGACCTGGTGTTTTTTCAGTACTCATTCCAAATACTACTTTCTTTAGTTACTCTCTATCAATGGGTTTAAGTAGGGCCCTATTTTATTCTTCAGAGATAATAGAGGGTATGATAACAAGAAATTATTTTTGAGCCTCTTCATATTGCACCATACTTTCCTTAAAAAAATTAGCAAAATAATCCATTGAATGGAAATACATACATGGTTTTGTATCAAAGGAGTGCCCATTCTTATCCTGAAGAGCTTCCATCTTGTTTGTTTGTCTCCTAGCACAAGCAACTCGATGGAAAATTTTGGTGTTTTTATCACCTTTGCTCTATGTTTCTAGTATAGCTCCTCTCGGTTATCAATGTCCTCAACCACTTTACCCAATGCATCATACTCTTCTTTGAGTTTCTCTATAATTGTTCCTTCCCTAAAGTGTTTTGAACCTCATCCCATTTTACCACCAATGGTACTTTTTGGACTTGGAAGACTATCTTGTTAGCTCATCTCCATTGTTTCAATTGATCCTTGACATAATTAAGTTTCTTTTAGAGTCTAAACATTGTTTTCCCATATTTTGGGTGTCCCTCTTCCCACCACTATGGTTACCATTGATTACCTTTATCAATTTAAACAATCTAATACCAAACCATTCTTAGAATTCTTAGCCAAATGAAGAGGTTTAGTGGGAAGACTTCAATATATTCCTCCTCCTAAGGAAATCCTACATTTTTTTCATAATAAACCTTTAGGAACAACTATCATACCCCTTAGAAATGATGAACCTAACCTCTTTTGGAGAAGTTTTTGACATGGCTAAAGGAGTAGAAGCCATCCTAATAAGATGATGATAACTCAACTATAACAAGAAAGAAGAGGAAAAACCCACTAGAAAAGGACAATACAAAAACAACATGTTGTAGGAGATGGTGTAATAGATTCTCATCAAAATAATAACATAAACACAACTCAAAATGCTCCTCAAAATTTAGTCATCCAAAGGCAAGACAAACCCAAGAGACAATACACAAACACTAGATAAAGTCAAGTAGTCATGTTAAAAATGCTCCTTTATTCTAATATGTTGGAGCTTCCAACTATTAGACCTTGGAACACAACCAAAGAATTACCAAATTGGTATAATCATGACGAGTATTGCAAATATCACCATACGGAGGGACACACTACCAACAAATGCATAACCTTAAAAAACATTATCCAACCTCATAGAAGAAGGAAAAATAATGTTCGATCAACCAGAGACTCCCAACAAAATTAGGAGAACTTCAAAAATCCCTTACCAACACATAATCAAAAGTCAGCCAACTTCATAGGCACTATGCATTTATCGAAACCTTCCTACGTTGTGACTAGGAAATAAGCAAAGAATCAATCCTTGTATCAACCTCCTTTGGCTATCCCGAGAAGCACTAAAGTCAATATTCCTAATAAATCACCTCAAGTCCTCACACCTTCTCAAAATACCTTACATACCTTTGATCTCCGTTGACAATTAGATGAGATACCTGCAAAAATATCTTTTCTAGAATTGTTAAAAACATCACCTGCTCATAGGAAAATATTGTTGAAAATCTTAAGTGAATAAGAAGTCCCTCAAGATGTATCTGCGAATGATATCACTAATATAGTTATCTTAACATTCCATGAGATAGATACCCCTCTTGAAACAACATTAGGAAACTCACCTCTTTATATCATAACTCAAATAGGCGATAATCATATAAAAAGAGTTCTAGTAGATAACAGGACAACCTTAAATGTATGTAATGTCAATTTTCTACAAAATTTTGACTTAAGCATAAACGATTTACAAAACTATGACCTCATCATTAGAACATTTGACAATTAAAGGAAGTAGTAGACACTATTACCCTACTTAATAAAGTAGGGTCACGTGTTCTAGATATCCACTTCTACGTTATATCATGTGGTGTAACATATAGCATGCTCCTTTGTATACCTTGGATACATGCCATGAAGGCAGTTCCTTCTACCTTACATTAATATCTTAAATATGACTATCAAGGGTAGATTATCCACATCCCTAGATATCCAAATCCTTTTCCCTAATGCAACTTTATTGATACCCAAGATATCAATCTTTGTCCTTCTGTACAATAGGCAACTAATCAACCCAAAATAGATAAAGGGAAGGAAATACTTGAAGAACCCCTCATAAACCTAGGGGATGCTTCCCAATTATCCTCTTCCAACGATCAAGTCAATTTAATCCACCAAAAATTAGATCCCTTAATATAATAATTAAGCATGTTCCTATCTCCTCCTGACATAGGCATGTCGAAATTGAAAGGACTAAAATTCCAAATAGGGACTTGTGCTTTCATTTATGGCAGAACCATCTTTGACAAAAGTATTCAAGGATGTAAATTCATGCTAAGTGAATGAGCATACATTGTGTGTTATATATCACCCTCATTCTCTACAACCAAGTAAATGCTAACCAACATGGGATACCAAAGTAAAGGCCTAGGTTATTGTGAACAGGGAATCAAAGATCCCCTAAAACCCAAACCTTGATCGGGATGATGTGGAGTTGGATTCATCCCTAGCAAAAAGGAACCCTCACTTTTATTAGAATAATACAATAAGGATAACTATCCCAAATCACTACATGGCTCTCAATGGGGTGATGAATATGAAGAAGAACTATGGTCACTCCTCAACCAAGCACCCCATAAAACCATACGACTTGGTAGCATTAAATTGTTGGAAATGATTCATCCAAAATCAATAGCAATAGAAGAAAACCTTGAGGGTTGTCTAGACAACTATCCTATGGAAGAATCCCTTAGGTAGATCTTCAATATAAGCTCTGCCCAACTTCCTGAATCAGAAAAAACATCTCTAGATCCACAAGAGCTTGAATAATTAGGGGTACTAACCACCCCTCCTAATTTTGAGAATGAATCATAAGCCTTAATCGAATAAATAATAGATATAATATTGAGACAGATCAAGATCCTCACCTTATCAGACTTGAAAAAGTCCTAACTCAAGAAGAATGGTTAGAATACACAAACTTATTTAAATAATTTCATTACATATTTGCTTAGGTATATGATGATATGCGAGGACTTGACCCCTCATTGGTAGTCCATCATTTGGTAGTGCACCTCAACGCCAAGCCCCTTAAACAAAAACTAAGAAAAATACATCCAAAAGTTGTTTTTTTAGTAAAATATAACTAGTTAAAACAAACAAGTTCATGATACAAAATAAAAGAAAATTTGTAACTAATAGTTCATTTTAGCCAAATGAATCAACAATGCAAGATTAAATTAATTTACAATAAATATTTTCTTTTAATTATGCTTAATAAAAAATGTAATATAAAAGATACCTTTAACTTAAGTTCCTTTAAATGCAAGAAATTCAACATTAAAGAGAAATCCTTAACTAAGGTAGGGTTAATGAAAGATGTAAAATTCAAAAACTTTTCTACTTAATATTAATGTAAAATTTCCCAGAAGGGATACCGTAGTGGTAAGAACTTAGGTTTTCATCTAGGAGACACAGGTTCAAACCTCGATACGAGGGGAGTAGAACCCCTCATAAAAATCCACACTTTACCCTAACATTTTAAATATATACAATACTCCCACATTGGAAGGAGGTATAATATGGTGGTTGATCACCTTGCAAATGAGGCCATAAACATAGCCTATTTGCATCTTAGAGTTAAAAAATAAAAATAAAATCAAACAACATGAGTGCCACAGATGATAGGAAGCATATAGTAATTTTTGAGCCTTTGAATATTTTGGTGTCTTTGTATATTTGATGCCTCTAGATAACCCTAGAACATTTCATGATTCTAAAGCTTTTGGTGTTTCAAGTTTTATTGATGATTATGGTACCCTTTGCATATCTGGCACCCTTCATAAACCATTGCACTTTTTAGATTTTTTGAATTTATTTTGTTGCTTGTTCCTCCTTTTGGACAACAATCTTGTGACCTCCAAGCTACTTGTTGGATAATTGTTCTTTGAAAAATTTAATATCAATATATAACTCCTTATATTTAAAAAATATATTAATGCAAAATTTGAAAATCCTTTCAACTTAATATTCCTTTTTAATAGATTGGTGAAAATGAAACAAAAAGATCCTATGGCTAATACTTTTAACTTCCAAAATGAAAAGGGAAAAGATTAAGTTTTATTTTAATATCAATATGAGATCAAAAGATCCTATGACTAGGATTCCAAAATGAAAATACAAGATTAAATTTTGATATTAAGGTGAAATCAAAATATCCTATGACTAAGATTTTTTTTTCTATGATGAAAGTACAAGATTTTTTAGATAAAGAAACTTACAAATTAAAATTTTAAAATGAAAGAGATTACGAGACTTCTAAATTAGAACCTGAAATAAAACCTTGGACTTTCTTAAACCCATTTTTAATAAAAATCCTTAGAAAATATAATTAGATTTTTCCTATTTTACACAAAAGAGAAACAAAAACAAAAACCTTAGATTTTTTCTTAGGAACTATGTAGAGAAAATAGATAAAACTGCAAATTTGTTGTTTGACTGTAATTTTACCCCTGAACAACAAATTCTCCATAGGTGTGAATTTGCACTACAAATACATCTTGAACATAAATTTGCATTGATTGCCTCATATTCAAAGGGGAAAAATAGAGTAATATTATCTTGCCATCAAAACCTACAAAACATAATGTGAAAAACTTACAACAATAAAGAGAGCCAATATTAGAATATTTTAGGGTCTTGTCCTTCTAGATTGGAACACGCGGCTATCTTGATCCGTGGAGCAAGCCCCAAAATAACCACTTAAGGTTTGATAAGACACATAACTGAAATTATGTGAGCTCATATAACAAAAATAGTTGTAAAATTATAAGGGAGAAGATGAAGAGAGAAAGAGAAAACCTTTGATATGGAATATTAGAACAACAACATTCTCACCCTGCAAATGCAAAATCACCACAAGATAGCAATTTCACTCGTAAACAACAAATTTGCCACTTAACTAAAAATTTACCTTTGAACTACAAATTTTCCCCTAGGCCACAAATTCACCTTGACGACAAATTTTCCCCCAAAGTACAAATTTACCCTTTGTATCGCTCCAAATTTTTCGCATCCCTACCTTCAGGCTATTGGATCCGCGCCCGAAAGGAGGATGGGAAAAGTATGGTGCGGTACCTCGGACGAGAGGACTTTGCGAAGGTCCCGCCTCTCAAGGGAGGTGCATTTTGGTGATTTTTCGACGGATGGTGGGTTCACCAGGAAACATTTGACTGCAGTTTCCACGCCTAGGTTTTGGGAATGATTTTTGATGAGTTCGTTTTATTTTTAAACATTCATCCTAGGTTTGGCCGAATGATTCTAACTTAAACTACATGAAAATGCAATTTAAATGCATACAACAAACAGAAAGGAAAACAGAAACAGAGAATTTGTAGGAGGCCAATGAAGATTACCTGATCCGGAAGTCTGATAGAGTTTCTGAAGCTTGAAGCAGTCTGGATCGTCTGCAATTCAACAAAATCACCTTCAATTTGATAAAATCATCTAAACTAATAGGATCGTCTGCAATCTGACGAATTCGTCAGACGAATTCATCAGAGACCTGCAAAACAGCAAACAGATGCGAAATACAAGAAATTCTATTTTGTAAACAGGGGCAAACTATATGAAACAGTAATATGAGTGTTGAACAATATACAAGAACATAAGTAAATGCAAATCACTGTGTTTAGATAGCAGAATATGATCTTAATATGCAAACTAGACAAAATGGGTGAACTCCAAATGCAATATAGTATAAAAACTGAATAAAAAATCTAATTTATAGCATAAAATGACAGAAAAAAGAGATAGAAGAGCAAACTCCAGGCACTGATTGCCTCGATGTGTGCTGCAGTCGAAATCATCTCGCATCAGTACGAGATCGTCCCAAATTTGACGAGATCGCCTCCGATCTTGACAGGTTCATCGACTGCGATAGGTGCTGGCTCCGACTGAAAACCAATGGTGTACCTGCAATGAAATGACTATAGGACTAATGCAAAATATGAATTATGATGTTTTAGAGCATAAGGGTTCAATTTGCATAAAAATTCAGCCGGGGTTTGGGGAGGTAAAAGTCTTAGAGTTAAATAGGCATAGGATAGTTGTTGGGAGGTTGGAGATCATCCCAATTTTGGAGATCTCCAACGGGGGAAGGGTCCCAACGGTGCAGTACACGCTTCGCCCGGATTGGAGACCCGTTGGAACGGATTCCAACTATGCAAATTTAGTTTTGCGACAAAATCATCTGGACGTTCTAGTCCAGACGAAATCGTCAAATCTCGGGCGATATCGTCTGATCGACGACGATATCGTCCAACGGTCAAAACAACCTCTAAAAATGGTGCGAAAAAAGGGGAAACAGGTTTCTCGGCGGTTAACGGGCGGTTTGGGAGGTTAAATTTGAATTTAAATTTATTTACTAAGGTGAATGTAATTATTCCAATTTTACTGTGCCAATTTTAGGGTGCTACACCCTTGTAGCTGATTTGATGTAGACTTATAAAAGCAAAGAAAACAACCCTAGTTTCACCTCCAATCCATAAAAAAACCTACAATTGAAAAAACCTATGTAAGATCTAAAATATGTATGCAATCTAGTATCTATGATCAATGCAATATCCATACATCATTGTGTATCTTTGTTGTAACCTACTTGGGACCTCAAGGATATCCTTTTATAGGATATGAAATGATTTGGAAGTTCCACCAAGGGTGCTTACGATAGGCTTGATGCATGTACTTTCTGAGAGGTGATTCATCCAGTTATGTAATTGTTTGGAAAGTGAGGTTTCTAGTTAACTGTTGAGTTAGGAAGGTGATTCATGGAGTTATCTACCTTTATTGGTAGTCATAATATTTGATTGGAGGCTAATTGGGAAGTTAACAACCCTTTATTTGTAGTTAGAATATTTTATTAGAGGTGGATTTGGTAGTTAACTACCTCTAATTGGTAGTTGCATGCATCAGTTAGAAATTGATTATTGAGTGAACTCCCTCTAATTGGAAATTGCATGAGTTAATTGGAGGTGGTTGCCAATTTAACTACTTCTAATTGGAATTTTAGATAGATTAATGTAACTTTTGAGATGATTGGACATGAAGTAGTAGAATTGGCGATGATTGGGAGTTGTGCCTCCAAAACAGGGGGTTTTGTCAATGGTTTTACAAACTCGTCATTGGGGTGAATTTGCTTATGCAAATTTATTGTTGTAAATTTTTCATAGAAGTAAATTTATCGTGCCTACACTCTTGGAAATCTTATTCTAATATCTTTCCAATGGTACCAATTTTATGGAATTTGAAGGTCATTTGCCCTAGTTCTATGAAAGTTAAAAAGTTGAGAGGATCTTTTTATTCCAAATTCAAGCATGAAAGGGTGATTTGGTCAAATTAGTCAAAGATGCGATGAGTGGTGTTGAATGATTTATCTAGGGAAATAAATTAGGTGTCTACATTTTCCTTCTTTTTGAGTGTTTATTGTAAATGCTTCAAAATTTTATGCTCGCAATTTTACAAAAAAAAAGGATACCATTTTTTATGATGTTGATTGATGCATTGATTACTATGTACAAAAAAAATATGTGTCATTGTTTGGATTCTTGTATGATTGTGCCTGGGTATGCCCCCTCAAGTTGCCAAGGTGAGTTATCACTGAGCCATGAAATTTCAAAATTGCAAGGTGATTTTTTATTTTTTATTTTCATAAGGTTTAATTTTTTATTTTTTATTTATAATTTTTGTAATGTTTAAATTTATTTTTGTAAGATTTTGATTTTTTATTTTTATTTTTGTAATATTTAAACTTACTTTTGTAAGTTTTTTTTTTTTTTTTTTTTAAATGAATGTGCAGATTAGGGTTAGGGTTTTGGTAGGAAAATGGTTGGGGATATAAAAAGAGACTATGGGGTTATTTTCCCTCCATTTGTGTTGTAGAGATAAAGAGGGAGGAGGAAGAGAGAAAAGAGGATATTGATAGTGTTTAGAAATGAGATTTTAAAAGGGATGGCATAGGCAATGTAGTTGAGGCATCGGGTGGAGGACGTGTGCGTTATCGAGCTAGGAGAGCTTACACCCAAGGTAGGTTTCTCAAAAATTATACCCCATTTTTTTTGTGTTGGTATGGCACACAAAAATGTGAAACATTGAATTTACGTTTGTACAACGAATTCATGTCCATACGAGAAATTTGCTGCCAGACTGTTACTTTACTGTCATACGATGAATTCATTGTCATACAACAAATTTATAATCATATGGTAAATTTTTGTTGTACAATGAATTTATGACTTTCTCATAAGGCATTCATGTTAATACTCATTAGAGAGCATTTTTTTTAGTACTTTCCAATGGTATGGTTTGTTTTACCTTTTGAGGTGTTTTAATCAAAGTCGTCTTTTGGGTCTATTTGTCTTGTTTTGATGCTTCAAATGGTTGTGAAAAATAGTTGTTTTTATACTCATTATATAGAATTTTCTAAATTATTTTTTGTTGTAGTGATTAGAAATGGTTATGTTTATTTATAATGTATTTGAGGTTTTTATGCCATTAGATGCTAGTAAAATGTTTGTTTGTTTGGTATATACATCATATTCAGAGGGTTATAATGCCCCAAGAGACTCATCTATGGTCCATAGGTCATGTTTTCCACTAGATGAGAATGAGTTATTGAGGGTCATAGGCTTGTTCTACATAGTAGAAATGCCTAAGGCGACATTTGATTATGCTCTGCTTATAGCACTGGCAAAGAGATGGTACTCTAAGATGAGTATATTCTAGCTCCCTATAAGAGATATGACCATGATACTTGAGTATGTTTTATGGATCCTTTGCATCACAATTAGGGGTGTTGATATTATATTAGGCCTTGACTATAGGTAGTGCTTAAATAGACTTATGGGTGACCCTAAGTATGGGATATTTGGATCTGGTGTTGACATCAACAAGTAATTTGTGGATGATCATCTAGATTATTGCACTATATTACTTTACAACTTGGTATCTTGTATGTTGATGGGTGACATGAGTCGACATAGTATGTAGTGGGAATGGGGTGAGCTAGTGGAAAACATGAGATATCATCATACTATATACACTTGAGGACTAGTGGTGCTAATTCGATTATAGCACACTCTTCACTGCATAGTATATAAGTGGAGGAATATCATAGTGTGTTGCTTCAAGTTTAGGTGTTTGAGCATATAGCAGTAACTCAATCCCCTAGCTTACCTAGAAGGATAGATAATATTTAGGTGCATATTTCTTACCATTGGGCACGTGGCTTTGATATTGGTTGTAGGGATTCAATAGAGTAGGTTGTGGACCACTTGACAGTTGAGCAATGACCTAATTATAGATTATATCATATGGAAGACTTATCAATCACATCCTAGATGGGTCAAGGATACTACCAAGTTAGCTTGAGTGAGATGAGTAAGATGGCTAATGGGGGCCTCAAATGCATATGAGCTATATCACTTTGACCAAGCATTATGGCAATTCAATAGGGAGCAAAACATTCTTGACAAAGAGGTCTGGTATAGACAAGCTAGTCATGAATAAGGAGTAGGTCAGGCTCTTGATCCTACCAACTATGTGGAGGTGGATTTGGATGACATTGTTATTCCTTATTATGGCTATGATGATCTTGGTATAGTCAAGGGCTATCAAGAGTGGTATGAGGGTTTTCATCCTTGGCCAGTGATATTTTAGTATGTTAAGGGGTATAGGAAAAGGGCCAATATTGACATCATAAATATCATCATCAAGAGAGTCCATCATTGTAAAAGCATCTATGGGATATTTTATGAATACATAGGTAACACTTGCTAGTGGTTTTCCCTTTGCAAATGTTACTACCCTTGGTGGATAAGGCATATGAGGCAAGTCCTAATGAGCCTCTACATCTTGTATTTGAGGGTAGTCCTAGTGAGTATCTAGAGGGACCTATGAATGAGGTCAGTCTAAGTGAGCCCCCTCCAACATACCTTGAGGGATCCACTGGCAAGGTAGTATTGGCATAAAATCTACCTATTCTACAGATTTTGAAACCACCCTAGACTTTAGCCCATGTTTTTGGATGACTAATATTTCTCTCAGTTCAACCTCTAGAGAAGCTCAGCTTCTTAGATTTCTTATAAAGTAAAATAGGGGTTTAAGCTAAAAGTAAAGAGATGGAAGGGTTAAGAGAAGGTAAGGGTTTAAAAAAATGAATAAATGATGGATGGAATATCACGTAACAACATTAATCATGTAATCGACTCATGTAATCACTCTAAATGACACCTAATAGACCATCCATTGTCAAATGCAAAATAAATTTATTCAATTTCAATTACATACTTTAATCATTCCAAAGACTCAAATGAATAGTAATCCAATAACAATCCAAATAGCAAAATTCACTTTAAAAAAATAGACTAATCATAAAAGTGTAACAAAAATGACTTAAAGTAAAGATACATTCATAAAAACCTATAATAACACTAGCAATGAAGGCCAAACAACTATCACTTTTCATTAATTGGTAGCAAGATTACATAGCAAGCATCCAGACAAATGCTATAGAGTCAACTTAATTAGAGGTATCATGGATTATTAATAGGTTGTATTTTTAATCTTACAGCAAAATATTTACAATTTCAGCTATAGTTTTATTGTGAAAACAACTTGGCAGAGAAGGCACACATTGCTAAGGTGGCAATTTTTAGATTTCACTCTACATTTAAATTTAAACTTATGTGCAATATATTGTTTTGATCTGCAACTAAATACTACAAATACTAAAACCACTGCAACTAATCTATTAAAACTATCATTTTCATGCTTTGATATCATTACTTGGAATAGCTACAAGGCATTGGGGCAATTGTGGCTCTGAAAGAGATGTTTTAAACCATTTATTTCGAAGTTAGGCTCATCATTTTTTTTGCAAAGCTTCTTGGAATAAATTCAAATCTTATGAATATTTTGATGATGTCACCCTAGGGTAAGCTCTGTCTTTGTGCATCTCTTTGGCTTGTTTAGTGCTTTAAAATCATTCAATTCTAGCTTTGTTCAGTTATCATATTTGTTGCATTATTTTAGACTTTGGCACTTGGGTGTTGATGTCATTGTCAAAAATATTTCAAGATCATTACACTTTGTCTTTTTGGAAGAATGTATACTTTGGTTGATGTCGAGAACAAGTTATTGGATTTCAAAGGTCTAGCTTTGTTCATCCTAGCTTTATGCATTCCAACTTCGGGTACTGTTGCTTGCATGATTCTAGACTTTTCTTTTTTGATGTTGATGGCATTCATTTAAATGGTCTGGTTTTATTCATACTAGCTTTGTTTTCTTTGGCTTTGTGCAACTTTGAATTTATGTAACTTATGCATTTTTGTTTATTTTTATGATTTCATATTGACATCATAGCTGAAACAAATCCAGCTCTATGCATTTCAACTTTGTGCAATCCTAAAAAGAATTTACAACACAACCAATTATTTAAAAAATGAAGCTTAGCTTCTTGTGTTGGAAATGAGGTCATGAATTTGACCTACATTCTTGATGCCTCCCGGAGATTTCCACTTACAAAAATTAAGAACTAAGGGGGGCTACTTCATTGGGTATAGAGCCTATAGTGTTATGAAAATAAATGTGAATGGAGTTAGTTTGATGGAGAATCATCCAAGAAATGAGAGGTGTGATAAATGAGTGATTTTGAATGAAATGGAGAAGTGTGGATGGCTTATAATATAGAATGAAATGGTTTATGGAATGACTATTGGGATAGAATAGGAATGGATTATATATTTTCAAAATTTCTAGGTGGCCTTGCCTTTATGCTTCTCCTTTTAGGCAACCAATGATATTTTGGTGATGTGTCTTCTCCATTTTTTGACATCTTTTATTTTTACTTTCATGGTGTGGAGGTGTCAATTTTTTTTCATTCTTCACTCTGGAATTGCTCTTTTTGTACCAAGAGTCTCTTGACCATCCTTCATACCTAAGATTCAGTGGGAGGAGCTTCTACCATAGTATATATTTCTATTTTTTCATTCTCTTAATTCTCTTCATCGGCTAAGATATTATCTGCTCTCTAGAGGACTTGATAGACCAATTTCCAAATTTGTGGGGGATGATTTTTGAGTCCCATGACTTTCTCATGTATTTTATTTAGTTGATAGGAAGTTTTATAAGAGGGGTCTCAATATATTTTGGTTATTTCTTGAATATTAGTCTTTATTAGAGCCATTTTGTTTAGGAACTCAAGAACTTGGGATTTGTCAATAGGATCTTGCAATTGGTTTATATCCTCTTAATCATAGGCTATAGATTCTATCTAGGTCTAAATATCCTCCTTGGTATGGAGTTGGGATCCTTCATCCTAGAAGCCTAGAAACCCTAACTCTTTAGCTTATTTTGCTAGATTGATTATATTTTTTTCTTTGAGTTGTAGCCTTTCTACCATATCCCATCCTTGTTGGACCCACTTATCTCTTTTTAGTATGGTCTAGGAGACAGTCATTGCTACATTCCATTGGTTTTTTGTAATAACTTTTGTACTTGTTTCAAATATTTTCCTAGCCAAATTCATTAAGCTCTTAGCTTACCCTATTTTATATTCTAACTCATCTTGAGCTTGTGTTAAGTCCCTTTTTGTAGCTTATGTGACTTTTGCACTTAAGTTTAGCAGTAGACAACTAGATAAGCTTCAAGAGAATACTGAAGGATTTTATTCTAGTTGTTCTTTCTTAATTACTTTAATGCTTCTCAGAGAAGTGAGAGGCTCTGGCCCTTTCTTTATCTTTTCATATTATTTTTGCAAGTTCTAAATTTGTTATGTCAGCACTTTGTTCATTTCCTCCTCTTGTATTTGCTAACAACTTGGGAGTTGCATAATCATTTTCTTCCACTTCTAGTTTTTATTTTACAAGGAATTTTTAACATTTTTCTCTCCCTTTATCGTTGTTTCCAAGTTTTTTTATTTTTCTTCTAACTGCTTATATTTGTCTCTTAGTTTATCACCTTGAAAATAAATGGTGCTAACATGGGCCTATGCATTGAATATAAAGTCTTCCAATGGTAGCCAAGAAATATCTATTGTTTGTGTCTCCATCTAGTAATCATCTAACATTATCTTAGCTTCTAGCATGTAGCATGTCAACCTTTGGAGTAGTTGTAACTCTTAGTCTCAATAAATGGTTGGGTCAACCACAGTCATTAGCTTGGTAGGAGCTTTCTCTTCTACTTGCCTGTATGACTTGTCTTTTCACCATTCTTGTGCATTTTGGCTCATCTCCTTGAGTTTGTTGATGGTAATCATAGATGGATGGTCGGGTGGTGGTAACATTAGAAAGATGTATTGTATGTTGGGGAAGGGATATAGAGGTATTTTGTATATAGTTGAAGTGGTAGTGCTTGTAGAAGTTTGTATTTGTATAGTGTATGTGACTAGAGGGGTTTTAGATATCATTGTATCTTAAGTAATTGGTCTCAGTGGAGAGCTTTGTGGTGATGAAGAAAGGGAGGGAACATTAATAGGTATTAGAGGAGAAGAAGTAGTCATAGATATTTGAAAATTCATGCCTGTCTCTATAATTTGTGTCTACCTTATTTTTGGCTTAGTCACTAGCCTAGTTGTTGGTGTACCCTAGGTCTTGTGTTTCTTATGGGATCATTTTTGTAATTCTTTGATAGGGTTGATTTTCCTTTTACTGTCCCTTCTTGTTTTTTTGAAATTGAGTGATTGGAAGATGGAATTTTGGAAAAATGTTGTATATATGACCATATGCTTATGTTAAATCCCTCATTATTGTTAGTGGGATGATTTGGATGTGTACTCTCTATTGATGTCTCTTGTTCTTGGGGGATTTGATGCTCCATTGGTCCCCGGACAAACTTGGGTGTTGACATGATTGGGGAATCTGATATGGGTCTCTAGCTTCTTTTCCTTTTATTTTGGAGTAGGGGACTTAGGAACAGGTGTTTCCAAAGCTATATTTTGATGTTGTTGTACTTGTATAAGCTCTTGTGATCCAATGGCCACTTTCCCTAGACCTCCTCTAGTGTATCCCATTCTACCTATGATTTGAGATCCCTTTGGAGATATTTCTTGTTGCAATTTTATTGGGACAAAGGTCATAGCTTATTTGTGTGGCCTTGAGGCCTCTTTCATAGAAACTTATTTCTCTATGACTCTTATGGTAGTACCATTAGCTTGTCCTTATTTTGACATTCATGTGGCTTCTATTATGTGTTCCTCTTTAGAAGTTACTTGTTCATAGTTTACGTTATCTCCATCTCCTAGGGTTAGAGGCCCTTCTTCTTGTACTTATTCACATTGAATGTTAAAAAATTTAGCCTTAATTTTCTCTTCCTAAGATTTCTAGATCCCTATATTTTCATCTTATTTTTTAGAGAAGATTTTATCCATCAACAATAGGTACCTAGACCTTTGACAATTGTGCTCCCATCTAAAAGTTCACCATTCTATAATTGTGGCTTCGTTCTAGCCTGTCTTATTAGCCATAGTATTTATTTTATCCTAAGTCAATCTATGATCTTCATACCTTTCTAGGTCATAGTCACATTTCACTTTATAGATTTCTCTCCAAGGAGGCAACTCCTACATTTTTTTGATGTTCTAACTTAGCTCGTTATCCTTAGAATTATTTTTGAAGTTATTCAATGTCAAGTCGACTGACCTTTTTGAATGTTGGTGGTTTACCTTTGTTTAAATACAGTAATTTCTCCTTGAATTTATCCTCAGGGTTATACTTTCATTTGTGTGGTATTGCCCATAATCCTAGTTTCTCAAGTTTATTATACAAAACTTCCCCTTGCCCTTTCACTGTTATTGTAATAGGTTCGAAAGTGAATGGATATTCATAAATGGAATATTTATTTATGCCTGAGCCAAAATCTATATTTACAACATCTATTTATCAACAATATTTCATGGTGAACATTCGATCAGTCACATAGTATGGCAATAGAAAAGGCTTCCCCATAAAGTCATATAGTCTTTAAAATTTGCAGTTGTGTCACTGCTCGTGCATATTTTGGCATAGAAATTTAGCCTAGTCAAAGAAGTGAGGATTATTATATTGATCTGAGTGAGATTCATCATATTTATATAGATTATAAATGGCATATGCTAGGGTAATCTGATAATCGTGGACTTCCGAGTCAGTGTGTAAACCAAAAATTATGGCCAACATTGAAAACACATCATGGAATTTGAATTCAAAGATTAGAATTAGGGTTTTTGGGAGGTCATTACTACGTTGAGGGTTGCATAGCTATTGATTGGACTAATTTTTGAATAACTTTCCCACTTATTTATGCCTTCTAATGTCATAATACTTCCTCTAATCTTCAAAAGTGAAAGGCTTGGGGGAAGTTATGGTTTCAACCCCTATGGAAAAGGCTTTGGTAAAGAGGTCAGAAGTAAGCTAAAATAATTCCTAGCCCCTAAAGTTCTAGACTATTCTCATTTATGGGTTGTAGAATTGGGTAACAACTAATACTAATTCAATATAGGTATGAGCAATCTTGTAAATATAAGAAGACAAGAAGGGATATCATGCAAACACACCTAAGATACTATATGATATATCTTTCACTCACTATTTAGCTACTTCTCGAAGGTGCATATATTTTGACTTGAGGGTTACCAATGTATCCCAATTATACATTATTATCTTGAAGCATTTTCTTTTCCTTCTATATTTTTTGAATGTTAGCAGGAGTATTTATGTTCCTGGCTATTGTTGTTTATTCCATACTTATACCCTTTTATTTAACACTACAAATTGTTCTCATTTATGGTTGTAGTCCCATCTCAAGATGGTTCATCATCTCAAGAATTATTTTTCTTAATAAATTTGTAGAACAAATTTTTTGTTGAAGTGTTTGCTTTATTAGCGCTATACTAGTCATTGTGTAGTTATTATGATAGTTGAATTGCATGTTCACCTTTTCTTGAATATTGGATTTCATGTTTTGCAAGGTCATGTAGAATATTTGCATGTCAGTTAACTTTTAGTTGTCATGGCTACCTAGCGAATAAGTGTATGAGGCTTCAAAAGCATCGTCAGTTGATTTTAATCTTGACCAATTAGATTTTAGCTAGTTTTAAAATTATCGTGGCTTTTTTATTTTTTGTGTCTCTATGTACATATGATACAAAGGGTGAAGTCACCCTAAATGAAGTACTTTATGTGTTGGCCATTTATCAATAATGATAAAATCTAGTCATTGGTGTCTGATAGCTCATACACATTATGTTCATGTTTGGATTAAATACAGTATGGTATAAACCAAAACAAATAATTTTTTAATGATTTTATGGCTTTGACTTGTCTTCATCCCATTTAAGTACAAGGTCACCGATTTGATAATAACATAATGTGGCCCTTTTGTCAAACCATTGCTTCATTGTGATTGAATCCTTTTGGAAGTTATTATAAGCCTTTTCTCTATGTTCCTCTAATAGTATAAGTTACACTATTTGAGTCTTTGTTACTTCCATATCGGGAAGTTCCTCTCGATCTATTAATTTCATCATAGGTAGATTAAGATGTAATGGGATAATGGCCTATTTTCCATAAACTGAGGAATAAGGTGAGGCTTTCAATACATTTTTAATTGTTATTTGGCCTACCCATATTGCTTTGTTGAGTAACAAGTGCCAATCCTTCTTGTTTTTAGCAATGGTCCTTTTGATAATCTTTAGCAACTTTTTATTGGTGGATTTGGCCAACCCATTACCTTGAGGGTAATAATTTGAAATTGCTTTTAAGTAGATACCATATTTACTAGCAAAGTTAATAAATTATTTCCCTATTAAATTGAATCCATTATCAGTTACCAAGGTGTCTAGAATACCAAAGATTATGATTAGCTTTTCTAGAAAATCAATCATTGTATATTAATTGGCCAATTTTGTGGTTCTCGCTTTTGTCCACCTAGTAAAATAGTTTGTCATTGCAAATATATACTTATGTCTTGCTGATGAATTTGGATTTATGACCCTAATAAAATCTAATCCATATTTTTGGAAAGATTCCTCTGCTATGATTGGTTGTAGTGGTAGCACAAGATTTATGTTTTTGTCAATGAATCTTTAAAAAATTTCACAAGCTTTAGATACTTCGAACAAATCTGCAAATATGGTGGACCAATAATATCTAGCTCTACAAATTTTAGCAACGGTTTTTTATCCTAAATAATTTCCTTTAGACAATACTTCATGGAATTCTTTTAACACTTTCTCAACCTATTTTGGATTTATGCAACAAAGGAGGATTCCATAAAAAAACATTTGGTATAATCCTTTTGGTAGTAATATATACTTAAATTCTTGTAATCTATGTTGATGCCTTTGTGAAGCCTTTAACCCTCTAGGGCATCTTTCCATTTGAAAATATTTTACCAATTTATCCATCCAATCAGGTTCTTTCATGTGTTGCTCACCTTTAAAATTTATCCCAAACTTATCCTCTATGCACATATTGTAGTCATATTTAGAAGTGGTCATCAACTATTGACATAAGGCTCTACCTCTCACCAATTTGGTAGGGTATATTTCAATGTCATATTCTTATATTTTAGTAACCCATCCAGCTCTTTTTTCTTCCAATTCTCCTTGAAGGATGAAATTCCTAACATTTGAGTGAACTACATAGACTATAGTTTTACTCTAGGGTACATAATATCTAAATTTTTTAGTGCTTTCATGATGGTGAACAACTTTCTTTCTATGAAATTATAGTTCTTTTGATAATCATCACATGTTTACCTTTAAAAAAACATCGGGTGTTCTTAATTATCATCCTTCTAAGTCAGCACTACAATATAGTTATCTTCAATCCCATATGCTATAAGATGAAGTCTTTACTGAAGTCAGGATTGATCAAGATCAAAGTCCTTATTATAGCCTTTTTGATCTGTTCAAAATATATCCTCCTTTTAGGGGTCCATTAGAATGTTGTATTTTTCTTTAAGAGCTTTTTCATAGGTTTGACTCTCTGTGCAAAGTCAAAAATAAATTTCCAAATAAAGTTGATCTACCCAAAAAAAGATTGCAAGTTTCTTATTAAAAGTAAGATATAGAGCTAAAATAGGTTGAATTATTTCTAGATCAATGGTCATTCCTTGTTTAGAGATAACATATTCCAAAAGTTTCCCCTCTTGGATAACGAATATTGATTTTTTGGATTAAGTGATATTCCAAACTCGTGACACTTCTGAAATACCATCTCTAGATGTTCTAAGTGAATTTTCTTGTCATGAGATAAAAATGCCATATCATCTAAGTAGATTAAGATGATTTTATTAACCAACTCATTGAAAGCAAAGTCCATGGCATTCTAAAAAGTTGCTCTGATATTGGAAAACCAAATGATATTTTTTGGTATGTGAATGTTCCCCATTTAGTAGTGAATTTTGTTTATGTTGGTCTTCATATTTGACCCATATTTGATTATATCTTGAAAAACCATCAAGGAATGAAAACCTTTCTACTCTTGCTACAGCTTGCAATATTTGATCAATATGTAAAAAAGGATAATGATCTTTCAGTGAATCTTTATTTAAATTTTGGAAATCAACGTAGAGGTGGATGTCTATGTTCTTCTTCCTCACTGGTACCAAGTTGGATACCCATGTAGAATGCTTGATTGGATATATTATTTTGGCATTCAATAATTTGAGAAGCTCTTATTTCATTGTTGCTTCTACTTTGGGATTAATCAGCCTATGCTTTTGCCTAAATGGTTTGGCTTTAGGTGGTATCTCTATGGTATGCTAGATCACCTTTTTATCATAAACTCAAAGGTCATCGTATATCCATGCTATTATGTCTTGGTACCATTTGCATAGTGACTTGAATCTATCTACTTCTTTCATGGAGCAATAGATTTTGACCTTTAGAATTTTTTCTGGTTCAATTTAGACTTCTTTGTAAGCTTGCTCTTCTATTTTCATTTTATGCCCTGTATTTTGGTCATTGTTGTCAAACAAGCTTTCTAAAGTGATCAGTCCTTTTGGGATATGATTGTTCTTTAGTTGAATGACTTCTTCTTGGTCAATTTCTTGTAGCATTTCTTCTTTTTTGGTTTCATATATCACCTCTCTTATCAATAAGTTGATAATTTTTTGAACATATTCTAATACAAAACTTAGTAAATATACCTTAGACACTGATTGAATAAGATAAATCAAATAGTCTTACCACTTGAGGAGGTCTAAGTCCTTTTCCACTTAAGTAGGGCTAAGTCCTTTGCCACTTAAGGAGGGCTAAGTCCTTGTGAATACGCAGATGAAGATTATAAAATGGATAGATGATTAATTATAAATCAACCTACAACTATATATAAGAATAAATCAATAAATTGATGAACACTTGGAAATATAGTCGACTAGCTATATTGGTGTTGTAACATGGCTCCCCTCCTCGAAAATATTTGTCCTCAAAGATGGAAATGACTCAAAAATACTTTTTTTCCCATGTAGCATCTTCTACTGGTAGGTCCTACCATTTGATTAGAAAAATCTTTAATGTGGCGAGATCACAGATGATGTGATCTACTTTGCAATATTGCTTCTGGTTGAAGATTTATACGTCCTTCTTCATCAAGTACTGGAAGCTCTATCTAGAAGTGTACTTTTTGGCCAATCACCTTTTTGAGATAGGAAACATGAAAAATTGGATGTATACGGGATGAAGGAGGAAGCTCCAATTGATATGCTACTTCGCCTATGCAACGAACTATCTTGTAAGGACCATAAAATCTTGGAGCCAACTTCTGACTAGTCTTGATCTTCAATGATAGTTGCTTGTAAGGTTGCAACCGTAAGAAAACCATATCTCCTATATTGAATTATCATTCTGAATGGTGTGAGTCTTGTTGTTGCTTCATACGATTTTGTGCCTGGATCAAATTATCTTTAAGAATGTTGAGCATTGACTGATGATGTTGGAACCAATCATCTATTTGAGCTACTTTGGAAGATCCTAGAACATAACCTGTTATTGTTGGAGGTTTTAACCCATACAATGCTTCAAATGGAGATATTTTGAGGGAAGAATGATAAGAAGTGTTATACCACCATTCTGCTAATGAAATCCAGTGACTCTGTTGATACTTCTTATCTTGAGCAAAGAAACACAGATAGGTACCCAAAAATTAATAACAATTTTAGTTTGACCATCGGTTTGGGGATGGTATGCAGATGACATATTTAATTTGGTATCACTGAGACAGAATAATTCTCTCCAAAAATTGCTAGTAAATATGGGATCATGATCACTTACAATAGTTTTGGGCATTCCATGTAACTTGAAAATGGAGTCAATAAATACCTTGGCCACTTTTCTTGCTAAATATGGGTGTTGGGGACCGAGGAGGGAGCATTGTTAAAAAGATGCACCACTACAAAAAACATATTTTACCTTCTAACTTGGGAAGACCTTCAATAAAATCCATTGATATGTGTTCCCACTAGTGGTCAAGAATTGGTAAGGGTTGAAGAAGTCTTGGAGATTTGACTGTTTCACCCTTATTGCGTTGGCATACTTCACATTCGACAACAAATGTCTTGACATCATATTTTAATCCTTTCCAATAAAAGGATTGTTTCACCCGTTGATATGTTTTCAAGAATCCTGAGTGCCCTGCTGATGGAGAAGCATGTGATTCTTCAAGGATCATGGATTTAATAGTGGAACTTTACGAAATGTAAATGTGATCTTTCTTTCATAACACCTTGTCAATATATGAAAAATAAGGATGCTTTGATGATCCTTTATTCATATCTTGAATAATTTGAGTAGTTTCGGTGTCAACCAACCATTCTTCTTGGAGTTGAGAAACCCATTGAGAACAAGGACCCGAAATGGCATTGATGGAAACTTCATCTTCATATTTATGGGATAATGCATCTGCTACTACATTTTCTTTGTCCTTCTTATACTCAATGATGAAATCATATCCCAATAACTTTGTCATCCACTTGTTTTGTTCTGGATAGGAGAAACGTTGTTCTAGAAAGTGCTTAAGACTACTATGATCCATTTTTATGATGAAGCAATTGCTGAGTAAGTAATACCTCCATTTCTCGATGGCATGTAGAATAGCCAATATTTCTTTCTCATATGTGGACCTCCCCAAATTTTTACCTAAAAGTTGCTTGCTTTCGAATGCCAATGGATGACCATCTTGCATTAATACTGCTCCAATACCTATACCCGAAGCATCACATTCAATAATGAATGGTTTGTGAAAATCTAGAGTTGCCAAAATTGGAGTAGTACACATAGCTTCCTTGAGTGCCATGAATGCTTGTGTCCTAGCATCAGACTAGTGAAAAGCATCCTTTTTTGTGAGGGCGGTGAGAGGAGCTACAATTTTACCATAATTGCGAACAAAATTTTGATAATAACCTATAAGACCCAAAAAACCACGAATTTTTTTGATAGTTTTGGGTAAAGGCCAATCTTGAATGGCTTTAATTTTATTAGGATCCACTTTAACGCCTTCATGAGAAACGATATGACCCAAATATTTGACCTCTTGAACACCAAAGGAACACTTGGAGCATTTGACAAAAAGTTTCTCCTTATGTAATACATGAAGAACTTTCTCCACATGCATTAGATGATCCTTCCAATATTTGCTATATATCAAAATATCATCGAAGAAAACCAAGACAAACTTGCGAAGAAATGGACGAAAAACATGGTTCATGAGACTTTGGAAAGTGGAAGGGGCATTGGTGAGACCAAAAGGTATGACCAAAAACTCATAATGACCTTCATGTGTACGAAAAGCAGTTTTGGGAATGTCCTCATCTCTTACTCAGATTTGATGAAAACCCAAATGTAAATCCAATTTTATGAAATATTTAGTACCATGCAATTCATCTAATAAATCATCTATGACAGGGATAGGAAACTTATCTTTGATCATGATTTTATTGAGGGGATGAAAATAAGGACACATGCACCAAGAATTATCCTTACGATGAGCCAAAACCATTGGTGATGAATAAGGACTAGTGCTATGATGAATGATGCCATGTTCTAATAATTCTTGGACAATATTTTCAATTTTTGTTTTTTGAGGTTGAGGGTATCGATAAGGATGAACATTAGGAGGAATACTACCAGGGACAAGATGTATGGCATGGTCATGAGATCGCTTGGGAGGTAGCCCTTTTGGTTTGTTGAAGACTTCATCATAGTTAGCCACAATATCTTGAAGATATTTTGAGGGAATTATAGGGGTATCCAGTGCTTGAACTTCCATGCAATTGATTTGAGCTATGAATCCATAACCTCCTTTCTTGAATATATTTTCCATGTAGTGTGAACTCACCACCTTGGATGGTGGAGATTGAATTCCTTGGAGATGAATAGTCTTCCCGTTCTCTTTCCATTCAACATATAATTTTTGAAAATTAAAACTAACAACTTCTAGATTTTCTAACCATTCGACACCCAGAATAACATCTAAACTTCCCAAGTTCATAATGAAGAGAGTTCCTTGCCAAGTGTAATTTCCCATTTGGATTGAAACTGGAGATGTTCTACCAACACATTGAGTGTTTCCTCCATTTGCAATTAAAACTTGAAACTTATCTTGATTGGTAGTATTAATGAACAAGTTCAATGCTTTAGCAGTCTTGATGTCAATAAAGTTATGTGTACTACCTGAATCAATCAACACATTAATACATTTGTGCCTAATAAATCCTGGTACCTTAATTGTATGATGAGTTGTTATCCCCATAAGAGCATGTACTGAAATAGCCATAGTGTCATCTTCTAGTGTTGCTTCACTATTATCTACTGAGATTTATTCTGTATATGTGGGCGACTCTTGTTGAGTGATATCTTCTGCTACTTCTTCTTCATCCTTATTTTCGTATTCTATTTGAAAGGTTTGATGTGGTACACATGCTTGATCTCTGGGATGATAATTGCGACACTTAAAGCAGAAATATCTTGATGATTGTTCATTTTTGCGAAAAGAGTTGTTGCGATACTAAGGACGAGCATTAGAGTCTCATCGAGAAGATGTCCAATTTTGAAACTTTCATTCAACAATCTTAGCAATCTGCATGGTAGCATCCAAAGTGCAGGGATCATGTAGGTCCACTTTGAGTTGAATATTTTCCTTCAAACCATGATGAAAGGTAGAAACCACCACAAAAGCTTTTACATCTTCCGTGTATGCGAGAAGACTTGTGAATTTTAAAATATAATCTTGGACAAAACCAGTTTGTTTGAGCTCCAATAGGCAAACGATGTAAGAAGAAGAAACACCTTCATCAAATCTCTTGAGGAAAATATCTTTAAATTTTGGCCATAATATGGGATGTTTATGTTGACGTTGTTGCCAAATAAACCACTGGTAAGCTTTTATACCCAATTTGGAAGAGGCATAAGAAACTTTTCTGACTTCAGGAACATGATATAAGTGGAGCATACCATCCATTTTAGCTAACCAACCACGTGGATCCCCACCCTCAAATATGGGCATATCAGTACGTGGAACGGTAACACCTGGAGGCCATTTCAAAAATTGAGCAACTTCACCCATATCCGAGTTAAGATCATTGTGACCTAGGGGAGGATCCTGATCCATAGTATCATTTTGTCTATGGGAATTAGTTGGAGAAGGAGGAGGTTCAAGGTTTTGATTTTGTACTAGTTGCTGGAGAACTTCCGATATTTTGTTCATATTATTAGTCATTTTAGATAGACAATCTTGTAATTCTTGGGAGCAAGAAGAAGGGATTACGACTTCATCATGTTGGATATTCTCTTGGGATGAGTTGGAAGGAGCCATGGAGTTAATAGCAGGGTGGTTGGGGTTAAAATTGTTAATGCATAAAGGAGAATTATGTTGCGTACCTTTATTTCATGGAGGTCTTCTTGATGAATTTAATGATCCTTCATTTGGATTAGTTGCACTATGTAATCTTTTGTTTGGTCCTCTATTCCACTTATCACTCATGCACTTGATTTACCTCCCAATAATGTGCAAAAGGAAAATATTTTGATAATTTTGTTGATTTCTATAAAAACAATTGGTTAATAAAAAAAAAATTATCAATTTTAATTGATCCTTAATTCACGATGTAACTGTGAATTTGGAATTTGAATCACTTTATCCAATGGCTATATTATTTTTCAATGGTACTGATAGCTTCCAACCACTAATAGCTCCAACCTTAGATGACCGCAACTGGTACCAATGGCTAGCGACTTCTGAAGATGATAACTAAATAGTGGGGTGACAAGAAGTGATTATTTTGACAAAGATGCAAGTGGTGGACACAAAGGACTCATGAGTGAAGCAGGGGCAAGTGGAAGACTATACAGTGGGGTGACATGAAATGGCTATTTCAACGAAGTTGCAAGTGGAGGACACGGAGGAATCATGAGTGACACGAATGCAAGTGGAAGACTAAACAGTGGGGTGACACGACCTACGATGTCACACATTAGGTGTACAACAAGTGAAACTGACATGTGCTGGCGGATGGGTATGACCAGCAAGTTGGTCAAATAATACTAAGCACTTTTTTGCTTATATTTCCTCCTAATTTCGTCAAACGGAGGCATGTGGGATAAAAAAAATTAACTTGATTTCATTGGTGGAAATAAATAAAAACAATAATTTTAATATATGATAAGCCGCAATGCGTAATTGATTAATTCGAACATAGGAAATATACGCAAAGCTTGACATCACGAAGATCTAAAGACTTGTAATTTAAATGTGGTAATTTAATGTTGTTCAATTTAAAGCTTACCACTTGATAATGTTTGAACTAGCTGAGAAATATTTCTACCGAATTTAGATCTTCAACTGGATGATGGAACGGAGAAGCCGAAAATATTAGGAACCCTACTAAATTTTTTCTTTGTTGCCAAAAAATTGAATTGAATTCCTGCCATGTGTTGAGTAAGAATATTTTAGGTCAATTGATTGGCAATTCTAACTTAAGGAAATATCAACTGGATGAAATATCACCCAATAGGAATGTGAATAATGCGATTATGAATCCTATCAATAATTTATTTATCTGCATTTAGTGGATGGCACGATCATGGTAGAAGGATTCCTTGGTGAAATTTAGCTAATATTGTTCTCAAATTTTGAAGGTAAAAATTTCTGCAACAACCCAAACAAATATCTTTAATGGAGAAAGTACATAATTAATTTGGTCTTCTACTGGAGTTGTTTGAGTTGAAATGCAACTACAATTATTTTTTTCTTTTACTTTTAACAACCTAGAAATGACACCTCAACATGGAAAATGAGTCATCCTACTATTATTCACTAAACTGGTGTGATCTAAAACTATGACGATGGTTTTCTTCTTTAGAATCCTACTACGCTCTGATACCACTAAATATGAAACTTCATAAATATACCTTAGACATTGATCGAATAAGATAAATCAAATAGGCTTGCCACTTGAGGAGGGCTAAGTCCTTTGCCACTTAAGGAGGACTAAGACTTACGAATATGCATATGAATATTATAAATATTTATTTTAATTTTACATGGTGGAATCAGTAGCTGCCATGAATCTGGGTAGGTTGTCTGGATTTTATGGCTGCCATAGTATTCTGCATTGTTCACCTTGGAAGCCACCACATAGTTCTTTACACAGTCCACCCCTATAACCACCATGTCATAATCATTTTAAACCTTTTATACCATTGAAAGCACTAGGAAAGCATATGAAGATTATTAAATGGATAGATGATGAATTATAAATCAACATATAACTATATATAATAATAAATCATAAATTGGTGAACACTTGGAAATATATCCGACTAGCTATATTGGTGTTGTAACATATTCAAACACCTTCCAGAATACTTCTTTATCTAGAATTTTTAGCATGAATATCATATTTACTTTATTCATATTTTAACCATAATTGGTAGAGGGCATGTAATTAGCTCCTTGAGAAGCTAATGTGTTAGCTAACTCATTTTGCTCTTGGGAGATGGTTTTTATATTTAATGCTTTAAAACTCTCCATCAAATCCCATACACTATTTTGGTATGCCTTCAAGTGGTGATGTTTATTACTACATTTCTTTGTCACTTGGTTGACCATAAGCTCAAAGTGACCATGGATTAAGAGTAACTTAATGCCCATTCTTTCTGCCTACATCAAACCAAGACATGAGGCTTCATATTTGGCTATGTTATTAGTGCACCTCCATGTTAACCGATAGGAAAAAATTGATTCCTCATGAAGGAAATATTAGCACTATCCCAACTTTAACTCCATTCTTGCATCTATCCCCATCAAAGTAAAGCTTCCAAAGCTCTATTTTTTAGAGTTCTTGGTTTATCATAGATGGTATCTTTTCTTATTGTGAATCTATGATACAATATGTGCCAATTTTGGTTTTAATCAAGGCATTGTAATATTTTAAATAAAATTCATCTTTAATATGCAACTCTTCAAGAATATATTTCAAAGGATCTCTTTCTTCGATAATTGTATTGACACATTATTCCTCCATCTTCTCTATATGGTATAATGTCAACTTTTTTGGAAATATTAATTTTTTTTCCTTTATGTGGGATTATCATGTGAGAATAGTTTAGGTACATATAACCTCCCAAATTTGTTGTAAATTCTTGATAATGGTAGAGACTAAAGTATTGCTTGAGATCCACAATTACCACTTCATGTATCATAGTAATCTCTAATGCTTTATATAGCATCATTGGAATATCTTTGATAACCCTAATTGTTTTGATAGGGATACCATCCAATTATAAAACTCTAGGACATAATGAGTATATTCCATACCCATAACTTCACATACTGCTTTAGGAATCACAGTAGTCATAGCTCCAAAATCGATCATACAATCATGTACAATCCACCCTTCTATTCTCAAGGACACGTAAAATGGAGGTGGCATATTCTTTTCAGACCCAAAAGTTATAAAATCCTAAGCAAGATTATATTTTAAATTTGGATCACCTTCTAATTTGGTATTTTTTCATGAATCTTTGAGCAAAGCAATCTATCCAAGAATCATCAGGGTGTCATACATACTTGCTTTAGAAGGGGTTTTCTTTAGTTCTTCAACAATGTTGAAACTAGATGATTCTATTTGTTTCTTTCCTTCTTTTATTTTTGGTTCATCAAACCTCCTCCTATATTCTTGAGTGGATTCTATCCTCTATCATTTTTTATAGAAGATTATTTGAGCTTATCCTGATCTTGTTCCTTTGACTTAGTCAGATTCTCTTTTACCTTTTCTACCTATTCCAATTTTTATTGCTCCTTTTGTGGCTCCAACGTGGGAATCCTTTCTTGGTTTTGGCTAGGCAACAACTTGTTTGGTATCATGCAGAGTCTATTCTTTGGAATTTTGTAATTGATTTGGGATTGAAATGAACCTAACTTATATGGATCCACTTGTAACATATTCTTTAGAGACATGGTTAATATTGATATTCACTTCTTTTTCAAAGGATCTTGAGTTTTCATGACCTATTTTGGTTTACATAGCATATTAATATGATCCTTATGTGCCTTTTCAACCTTTTCAATAGTATCCAACTAGGCTTGGTGCTAATACATTATACAATTTTTACATTATGGGTATCACTACACACTATGCACCAAGAGTGGCCTTTCAACTCTGATATAGTTTATTTTGGTTCATGATCATTACAACTATTATTGACCTTTTTTGTTGTATTGCTAGTGGAAGCCCTTTGATCCTTAACAACATAGGGTAATCTTCTTGGATGGTGTATTTTTGCTTCCCTTTTTCAATAGTTGTCACCTTATTATTCAATGTCTTCAAGGTAGTTAATACCTCTATAATTATTGGAGATTCCTTTGGCTTTGATGTTAATAAGGCTAGCAAAGTAGGTACCAGAGTCAATGCCTTGGGAATAGGAATAAGAGCAATTAGAAGGAGATGTGTAATTGTGATAGGATTTTTCTTATATTTAGTAGGTTGAAATATCTCTAGAACATATGGTATTACAACCCTAGGAGGAAACATTCCCATAGATATTAGTGTATGCTCAACGGTGACAGTTGCTTGGTAGATCTGAGGAAAAGTCATCATGTTAGACTATTGTGTTTGAAGCCCTAGGTTAGGACTTAATACCCTGATGTAATAAATGCATGTCAGGGGGCAAGTGGTCTAATATCTAGAGGAACCCTTTTCCAAGTTCTACTGAACCTAATATTAAAATATGTGATGATTTCTTGAGTATACCTCTAGATAACTATGAATTGTTCTAACAATGAAAAGGGTCTGCCAACTTATTGAATTCTTTGACAAAAGGCCTTGCCAAATTAGCCCATGAGAGGATACTTCCATCTTCTAAGGTATGATACCAGTGTAGTATATTTCCTTTGAATGACATGGTGAGAAGCCTAACCATAATATATTCCTCCCATATGTTATGAATTGAAGCTAATGAGACCAAATCTTAGCAGTTTTCATATGTAGTTTTACCTATACCATCATAGGTAGGGAAGGATTTGAGTGTTTTCTAAGGGATATCATTAACATGTTCTAAGCCTAATGGTATGGTGGTGTTCCACTCATGGAAATTGTGATTGACCTATTGTTGATTGTGAGCCATGACTTCAAAAATAGACATTCCTGACAGTTCAGAAGAGCTAGAGAACATAGAATCTACACTTTGTGATAAAGAATTTGGAGGTAGATACTTAGTTCATCTTGACTTAAATGAATGCAATTCAAGAAATGACAATGGATTGTCTAGCTTCTTGGTTGTATATCTTGTCAGCATACAAAATAAAATATGTAAACTATAATGTGAATAGCAATTGGGTTTTTTTATTACTTATAAATTAGTTGAGTTTCGAGGTGAAAAAAATTCAAATGATCTTATATGGTAAAGTGTCACCAAGATTTTTCTAAATTAGATAGGTGAGCGAATTGTTTCAAATCATTCCATTGGGTGAGCCAAAAATAAACTAATGGTGTAAAATCTACCTAGTCTATGGATTTTGAATGCACCCTAGACTTTAGCCAATATTTTTGGATGAATGATATTTCTCTCAATTCAACCTCTAGAGAAGGTTGACTCCTTAGAATGCTTATAAAGTAAAACAAGGGTTTAAGCTAAGAGTAAAGACATGAAAGGGTTAATAGAATGCAAGGATTTAAAGAAATGAACAAATGATGGATGAGATATAGCATAATAGCATTCGATATTACCATGTAATTGGCTCATTCATTATCTCTAAATGACACCTAATAGACCAACCATTGTTAGATGTAAAATAATTTTATTTAATTTCAATTACATACTTTAATCATTCCAAATAATCGAATGAATGGTAATCCAATAGTGACCCAAATAGCAGAATAAGCTTTAACATAATAGACTAATCATAAAAGTGCGATGAAAATAACTTAAAGTAAAGATACATTCATAATAACATGTAATAACACTAGCAATGGAGGCCAAATAGCTAACACTTTTCATTAATTGGTAACAAGATTACATAGCAAGCATCTAGGCAAATGCTACAGAGTCGACAATTTAATTAGAGGTGTCATGTCTTATTTATAGGTTGTATTTTAAAACTTATAGTAGAAGATTTATAATGCTAGTTACAAGTCTGTTGTGAAAATAGCCTAGAAAATAAGGCTCACATTGTTGAGGTGGCAGTTTTAGATTTTACTTTGCATTAAAATTTGAATTTATGTACAATATTCTTCTTTCATATGCAACTTCCTACTAAAAATGGCTGAACTACTACAATTGATCTATAAATGCTACCATTTTCATGCTTTGATATCATTATCTAGAATAGTTGGAAGGCATTAGGGAGTTTATGTCTTTGAAAGAGATATTTTAGACCATTTATTTCGAATTTGGACTTGTTCTTTTGTTTATAGATCTTCTTGGAACAAATTTAGACTTTATAAATATTTTGATGATGTCACCCTGGGGTGAGCTCCAGATTTGTGCATCTCTTTGGCTTATTTAGTGCTTTGGCATCGTTCAGTTTTAGCTTTGTTTAATTATGATATTTTTTGCATGCTTTCAGACTTCAATATTGGGATGTTGACATGATTGCTAAAAATATTTCAGAATCGTTACACTTCATCTTTGTGTAAGAGTGTATGCCTTGGTTAACATTGGGAATGAGTTATTGGCTTTCGAAGGTCTAATTTTATTCATCCTAGGTTTATGCATTTCATATTTGGGCACCCTTTCTTGCATGATTTTGAACTTTTATTTTTTGATGTTGATGTCATTCGCTTAAATGGTCTGACTTTATTTATCCTGGATTTGTTCACTCTCATTTTGTGCAACTCTAGGTTTTTGGAGCTCTAGATTTTTGAAACTCTAGTTTTGTGCAACTTGCATATTTTTTATATTTTTATGATGTTGCACCGATGTCACCACTAAAAAAGCTTGGATTTGTGCAATCCCAAAAAATTTTACAACACAACCAAATTTTTAAAAAATATATCTTAGCTTCTTATGTTGCAAATGGGGTAATGAATTTGACCTAAAGGTAGTGCTAGCATCCATATTTATACTTAGTGGTAGACCTTACTCCAAAGGTTTTATGAGGTTTAGTTTGAGTGGGATACCCTAGCACAATAGCTTGAGAGTTAGGAGGTAGGTTGACACATAGCGGAGGGGGACCAAGTGCAAGAGATATCCTTTCTATGGGTAGAGAGGGATTTCCTCCAATAAAATCTAGAAAAGCCAACTATAGATAGGTTTTATGAGGTAGATCAACTTTGATGACAAGTATCTTATCTAGAGAAGGAGAGATCTTGATTGGTGGAGGGAACTACTTCCTTGTAGTGTGAGGTAGAGAGGTTGATGGAAAAGTGTGGGGTTATTTGCCCTACCATTTTCACTACAGCGAGAAAGTGGAATGAGGAAGAGAGCAAAGATAATATTATTGGCATTTAGAGGTAATATTTGAAAAGGGATGGTGTAGGCAATGCAGTTGAGGCATGAGGTGGAGGACGTGTGGGCTGTCAAGTGAGAGCTGGAACCCAAGGTAAGTTCATCAAAAATCATGCCCTAATATTTTAGGTATTTGTTCAAAGCATGAAACTATCATATAATTAATTTGCATTTGTATGACAAATTTGTGGTCATACAACAAATTTACTGCTAGATAGTGATTTTGCTATTGTACGATGAATTTGTTGTCATACGATGAATTTACAATAATACAAAAAATTTATGACATTTTCAAAATGTAATCATGTTTATACTTGTTAGAGAGCGTTTTTTAGTACTTTCCAATGGTATGGTTTGTTTTACCTTTTGAGACGTTTTAGTGAAAGTCGCCTTTTTGGGCCTATTTGTCTTATTTTGGTGCTTTAAATGTTTACAAGATATAGTTGTGTTTATACTCGTTAGAAAGCATTTTTTAAATTCTTTCTTGCTATAGTGATTAGAAATGATTATCTTTATTTATGATGTATTTAATTTTTTTATGCCATTAGTTTTTGATGAAATGTTTGTTTGTTTGGTATATGTAGCATATTCCAAGGGTTCTAGTGCCCTGAGAGACTCATTCACGGTCCATGGGTCATGTTTTTCTACAAGTAGGAAGTGATTTGCTAAGGGCCATAGGCTTGTTCTACATAGTAAAAATACCTACGATGACATTTGATTACCCTTTTCTTACAACATTGGCAAAGAGATGGTACTTTAATATGAGTAAAATATAGCTCCCTATAGGGGAGATGAATGTGAATTATGAGGATTTCTAGGAGATCCTTCACATACCTATTAGGGATGCTGATGTTAAATTAGTCCTTGACTAAAGGTGATGCTTAGATATATTGATAGGCGATCCTAAGTATGAGATCTCTAGATCTAGTGTTGACATCAATAAAGGATTTATGGATAGTCATCTAGGTCATTGCACCACATTGATTTACACTTTGATATCAAGTATGTTTATGGATGGTATGATTCAACACAATATGCAGTGGATATGGGGTGAGGTGGTGGTAAACATGAGATACCTTCACATCGTATACACTTGGGAATTGATGGTGTTAGCTCTACTATACCACACTCTTCATTACATAGCCTTAAGCAAGGGAAAAGTATAGTGTGCTACACATTACTTCAAATTTGGATGTTGGAGCACATATCAAGAGCCTGATCACTCAGCTTACCTAGGAGAATAGATGAGTTTTAGGTGCTTGTTGCTTACCATTGGACATGCAGCTTTGAGATTGTTCACAAGGATTTAGTAAAGAGCCAATTGTAGACTACTTAAGAGTTGATAGATGAATTGACTAAATATCAAATCATATGGTAGCCTTATCAATCATATTCTAGATGGGATGAGGATGCTATTGAGTTATCTTGGGTGAGACAAGTGAGATAGTTGATGGGGGTCTCAAGTGCATGTGATCTCTATTGCTTTGATCGAGTGTTGTAATAATTCAATGAGGAGTAGGATATTCTTATTAGAGAGGTATGATATAGACAAACCAATCATGAACATGGAGTATGACAACCTCCTTATCCTACCAACAATGTGTAGGAAAATGTGGATGACCCTATTATTCTATATTGCAACAATAATGATCCTAGCATAGTCGAGGGCTACCATGAGTGGTATAAGGGTTTTCATCCTCATCCAATGATATTTTAGTGTGTTAGAGGGATATAGGTTGAGGATCAAGATTGGGTTCATAGGTCTCATCGTTGAGGTAGTCTATCACTATGGATGCATTTATGAGAGATTTGATGGAGATGCAAGCAATGTCTACTAGTAGTGTCCCCTTTGTAGATGTTACCACCCTTGAGGTAAAGGGTTGATAAGGCAAGTTCCAGCAAGCCTCTACATCTTGGCTTCAAGGGTGTTCCTATCGAGTATTCTAAAATACCTCTAGATGAGGTTATTCTAAGTTATTCCCCTCTTATATACCCTAATGGATCCATTGGTGAGGTAGGTGCTAGCATCCATATTGAAACTAAGTGGGAGACCTTGCTCCAAAGGTTTGATGAGGTTCAATAAACATGGGATGTCATGGCATGGTAGCTTGAGAGTTGGGAGGTAGGTCAATGCATATAGGAGGAGGACCATATGCAAGAGATCTCCTATCTACGAGTAGAGAGATATTTCCACCAAGAAGATATAGAGCAACTAATCATAGATACGGTTGGTGAGATAGATCGGCTTTGGTGATAAGTAGGTAATGTAGAGGAGGAGAGATCTCAATTGGTGGAAATATGAGATAGAGATATTGACAATAGAGTTGGTTGTAGCTTCCTCATAACTTTTAGAATTTGGTTCAATAGGAGATATGAAAATGGTGCTACTATATCAACAATCAAATGTGTATAGAGATATAAACCAAGCTCAAGGATAGCCAGGTCAAGTCTATGAAGAGTTAGGTCATACCTAGGGATAGCTAGGTCAACCCCAAGGATAGTAGAGTTTATTGTATATAAAGGTGGGTCGCTTATAGGAGGAGCTAGACAAGACATAGAGGGAGGTAGTTTTTGTTCTAGAGGATATTCAACTTTTCCAATAGTATTTACAAGTGGAGACAATATGAGTGGTCAACTATATGGATATCCACTATGTTGTTATGCCTACAGAGCATCATGTTGCATCACCTCCATGGACCCAATAATTTATTCACAATCAGTTACTCATGTATCATAGAGGTCAATGAGGATGTCCCCACATCCTAGGTAGGCACCTAACAATGGGTCACAATACTAGGTCTCAAGGTTTTTGATAGTATGATTAGCATGAGAACACCACTTTTGTCTTATTAAGTGCGTCAACATAATGATATAGTTTGAGTGTATCATTTTTATCCTTTGTGGTGCACTGGACTTAATGTATGATGATTTTGATATATATATATATATATATATATATATATATATATGTATATATGTTGATGGTTGTTTTGTTAATGTTGTTTGAAATTTTTATGTGATGTGAAATTTGATATTTGTAGTTTTTATGATGAGATTTTTAATTAGTCACATGGTTTTTCTTTTAGTATGGATTATGTTAGCTTCATACATCTAGTTTTGTTTGCTTGTTAATTTTCCAACTTAATAGGAATATTTGAAAAACTAATGTTAGCATTGCCTCTAGAAGACTTAGTTAGCATTTCCTGGAGATCGTGGTTAGCATTATTTGGAGGGATTTGTTAGCATTGATGTTGCATCATTAGCCCCTAAGTGGTGGTTTGCTAGCCTAAATAATGTACAAGTGCTTAGTTGACTAATACTGATAGCATTTTTAGATTAGATAGTTTATTTCCATATAGATAGATGTTTTCTTGGATAGTCAATCTGCTTAGATATGCTTTTTGATATTCTATGTCAATTTTGATATGCTTTTGGGCATTCTATGTCTGCTTTGATACGTTTTTGGGTAGTCTATGTCTATATAATATAATATTTTTTGGATAGTTTATGACACAATATTTTTGAATAGTTTATGATACAATGGTTTTTGGATAGACTATGTTCATATGATAAATTGATTTTTGAACCATCTATGTCCTTATGATACAATGTCTCTCAGACTATCTATGTTCTTATAATAATGCTTTTTGGATATTCTATGTTTGTATAATATAATATGTTTTATACAATTTATGATACAATGACTTTCATACAATCTATGTCCATATGATATAATAATTTTTTAATATTCTATGTCCATATACAATACTTTTGGGATAGTCTATGTCCTTATGATAGAATGTCTTTCAAAAATTATGTCCTTATTTATTTATTGTTTTGTTTTTTTTATGTTGAATGCCCCTAGTTGTGGGGCTTATCATGATTGAACTAAATTATTAGTGGAAACCCATATGCGTGAATCTTACCATAAGTTATATATGTTATAGGCCACTTGTCATCTAGTGTGTTCATAAATTTGATCATTCCAAGTGCTTGTAAGCTCCTAAGAAAATGGAGCCCATAAAGCAAATAGGATGAATTAAGATTTTTGATTGAGCCCCTCATTAGGGCCCTTGAGGAAATGGGGTCTATTTTTTCCATCACTTAGGAAGCATTAATATGATGATCCAAGTGAAGATATTGAAATAATTAAGTGTTATGGGTTAGATCTATCCTTTCCTATGACTTAGGACGGTTTGTTATCATTTGGCAATAAGGTAGTATTTTTTGCCTTATTTACAAAGTGTGGTGGAACTAAGAATATGTACACAATTATATTATATATAATGCCAAGTTTATTCATGCTAAAGGTTTATCTCCTATCAACAAATTTTACAAATGAGGCTAGTAGTGGTACCAATATTCTTTCAAAAGGCTACTTGAGTTACTCGGTATATTAGACTATCACCAATGCAATGCAACCCTTTGTTAAAGTTGTTACAAGGGATAAAAACTTATAGAAGTTAGTAATCCTAATGTGCAAATACAAACAACCAATCATGCATAGTCATATGAAACATGGAAGCACACAAGTTCCTTGCCTTGGTAAACTATGGACTGCTTCTAATTGATGATAAGTGCATGTATCTTTATACATTTAGTCAATGGTTATAAATAGTCCTAGCTCTCCTAATTAAGTGTAGATGTGAACATATGCAAGACATGAAAATATATAAATAGTTATGATGAGTCTTTTTGAGAGATATTCTACCTCAGTTACCTAGCTAAAATTTAAGCAATAATGCAATTTATCTTGACTAGGATCATCATGGGTCATGACAAATCATCTCAACTTTATATGTAATCAGCAAGTATATAAACACAACCAGTGAGGTAGCACTCAATTGTGCAACTATCCAAGTATGTATATAATAAAATTAATCAAAGGCTTACAATTATTGAGTGAGAGAGAACAAGAATTATTTCTTGTGATTTTTTAATATCACTAAAAACTATTGGACAATAAATAATTTTTGTTATCTCACCCTAAACAACATGTTGACTCAGATGTTCTTCCAAATAGAATATGAATGATATAATATCCTTTGTAAGTATAGGTTCTTTTAATAGGGTATATTCTCAATTCCCTTATATTTCAACAAGCACAAAAGGCTAGATGTTTTAATTATATGCCACAAACATATAAGCTAGCATTTGACTATATGATAAGTAATACAATGTGCATACATGTCAATGATAGCCATGCAAAAGAAATTTTTATAAGCAACAAGCTTATATACTTTTGAATGAATAAGGAGAATGGAAATTATTCCTAGTGAATGTCTTTGGTGTGGTGTGCCTTCATATGAAAATAATTTTAGCAAGGAATAATTCTTATTCTCCATCCTCCTAAGATTCAGTGGGTTTGTGTCTTTCCAGAATGCAAGAAAATGCAAAGCAAACAGTATATCAAAAGATAAATTTAAAAATTATTAGGAGTAGGGACCCACTTGGCATAAATAACCTAGTGTAAGTCCAATACATATGATCTAACCTAGCTAATTGTCATCATTGCTTTATTGTAGAATCCCCTGATTCTAAATGCTCAAGTAGTCATGCAAAAATGCAATATAATCATATTGGTGGAATGATGTACATAGAAATATTTCAAGGATTTTTACGAAAGGAGGATGGGAATTATTCCTCATAAATATTTTCAATATTATATGAGAACTATTTGATCAAGGAGTAATTCTCATCCTTCAACCTACGAAACGCATGATGCATTTACAAGAAAATCATACATTTATGAGAGACAGTTGTGTATTACTAACAAATAATCTTGTAGAAAATAAAAGGGAATTTTGAGGATTCATCAAGGATCTATACCAGCCTAGTGACCTACTGCAAGTGTAATACAAGTTACGCTATTTGATAACTAGGGTAATTATGGCCTCATTGCAAGAAGCTCCCTCTTGGATTTATGGAAAATCTAAGCAAAGTTATCAATAATACAAGCAAATATATGAGTAAGCAACACACAATAAAGTCCACTAGCACATTTATTTAGTAATATAGAATAAAAATAAATTATTTGGGTCTTATATAGGCAAGGGGATTACAATTTCCATCATTTGACCCAATAGATAGGAAAAGAAGAGAGGAAAGTTTTGATGATTCTAATAAACCTCTATACTAATGAAGAACATTTGATATAGTTATCTCATGCCATTGGATGCCTGAGGAAATAACTTTTTGGTTAGTAAATAACCCTAAAAAATATCCTTATTCAATATAGATATGAATCGAATGAGGTCTCTAACAAATCCCTACACTAAGGAGATACTTTTGATAGAATAATCCAATTTTGTCAAATACCTAAGAGTATTAAGCATACTCTACTCATTAAATTATTCTTCCAAGCACATATCCTAAGTGTAAAAATGAATTAGATGAAAATAATTTGATGTAAAGGAAGAAATGTGGAATACAATGATTACCCCCAACTATCCTATAAACAATCGAGAGACAAATTCCACTCAAATATTGTGTCCAACATATTTGTGATTGCTCATTTCATTAAACATTGAATGTGAATGGAAGTACCTCCCAAGTGTTTACAAGGAAAAAAATGAGTATTGATGAGGAGAGATACCTTGACAACTCATGCTTATTCCCTTGATAATTTAAATATGCCCAAAGTCATCATGGTGAGCTAGCAGGTTGTCTACAAGGCAATAGAAGTAGGGAATGAACGAGATGTGCATATGTTAGAAATAAAAAGAGGCTTTAGGGATATCCACTAACTCAATGACCTAGCTAATGTAATGCAATTTCCTAACTAATATCATCACTGATCATGATGAATCTATTGGAGTTACGCAACCAACATATTGTATTCATTAATAATATCAATATATAATACATGATACATGTGTAGGAGGTAGTTGGAATAAACAATAAGTAACCAACTCCCCTAACCAAACCAACTCCCTTAATCATATATGAGAACTTAGAATAGGTGCTATTATTCCAAGTTAGAGAATATTTACTCTAACACCCCCCCTTATTCCATTATTTGGGATAACATATATGACCCCCCTTAATGTGTAGGAGAGTATAATGAAAGATGCTCTTATGTTGGCTCTTGCTCTACATGTACCTTTGGATTAGTACCTTTGGGTCTATCTCTGGATTTGCCTATGGATCTACCTCTAGATCATTACCTCTGGATAATCCTGTAGGTCTACCGTTGTATCATTATCTCTAGGTCTACCTTTAGATCTATCACTAGGTCATTGCCTCTAGGATTGCCACTTGGTCTATCACTGGAGCTACCTCTGGGTTTACCATAGGTTTTACCTTTTCTGTAGAATCCATACAACATTTCTTTCATCTTGGTCCATTGTGTGATATCTGTCCATCCACAATCAATATGAACCTTGTTGGTCATTTTCACTTTATACCAATAATTTGAAGAGAAGTGATTTGTACATCCACATGAATCACAAGGATGTAGTTTCCAACACCTAGCTGCTACATGTCCTGTTCTTCCACAATGAATGCAACAATGCTTTGTAGGATATGAAGGAGATTTAGGTTTTTCAAACATGGTTTTACTGGTACTTGCTTGTCTAGAATAGCCAAGGCCTTCATTATTTGGCCTGATATTTAGCATTATAGGATTTTTAATTCCTTGTGCATGTTTACCTAATTTTTCACCATTGAATTCCATTTTCTTCATCAGTTTGGATCCAATCCCTTTGGTGTATTTTTCAAAACATCCAAGTTCTTCATATTCATCAATGCTTTTAACAATATGGTATTTGTTACTATTGATGATATTATGGAGCTCATTTTTAGGATTTTCAGCATTTAAGTCACTGGTGTCACAAGAAAAATTTGCTCTTGTGATGAGATCACCTATGCTACAACTGATATCTACCCTTATAGGTAGGAGGTTTCCTGTATCACAACAAGCATTGGCTACAATGGGCTTTAGATAACTTTTTTTACATCAAGAATTCACCATCATGGGCTAAATATCACTTGTGTCACTAGAAGCATCAATCGTTAGAATCATGACCTCTAATTCCTCATTGATGTCCATTTTCTTTTTTCACTGGGCCATGTTAAGTGAAACCATTATCATGTATAATGCTCGTACAACACCTATAGGTATTTGAGCACCATTTATCTGAAGGTCTTTAGAAACTTCAAAATCTCTAAGAATGGATTTTACACCACTATGTAGTGTAAGATATTTTCCATCTTCAAAAAAATCCATTCCTTCCCATCCTGCTAGAAAGTAAGGATCTTTAACTAATTTTACAACATCATCACTTGGTTTTAGGGCATTCTTTTTCTTGGATCTACCCATTTAAGGTGTCGATCTCTACCAAAAATACACCTTTTACAATAGAATTTTGTAATAAGTTTAACTAATATGTCGGTATCTTTTGAAAATGTTGCACCCTTACAAGTCTTCCCTCACTTTTTTCAAAATGTTCTATGATGGAGTAAAAGAATCTTCCCCTCCTTAGTGCAAAAAATTTCTACTATGAAGATTGACAACTATGCTTTAGCAATGACTAGTATGAAGGTTCCTTATCTCTCCAAAATGGTCCCCCTTTATTTATACTTAAAAATAGTATGTGAAAGGGAATTCACTCAAATTGATGGCACCTCCCTAAAAACCCTTCCAAAAAAGGATGATGAGTTGGAGGAGTTTAATCCAAGCAATAAGAATGAATTAGGGTTATAAAATGGAGTGAATATCAAAATTGGCTTTCCTTATTTCTCCCTGATAATTTATAGAGAACAATAGCTCAGACATCGTTTTTGCAGCTATGTTAGGTGGCATATACAGTAGCCCAAAGCATGATAGCATTACTTGTAAGTGTGGGCCAAAGGTATCACATATACCAAACACTATGGTGTAATAAATTGCACAAATAGGTGTAAAATTTGGGGTCTTTTCTTTACTTGCTTTTTAATTTTAACTTATGTTTGAAATGTAAAAAATAGGAAATTAAATGTAGTAAGCAATCACAAGTGCCCACAAATTTTAACTATAGGTGTCGATTTCCACAAAAAAATGTACCTATTTACAATACCAATTTTGGTTAAGATGTTGATTTCCATCGAAAATGCATCTTTGTTACAATTATTTTTGCAAAATATTTGAGGTTTTGGTTTGCAAAAAATGATATTAAAAACCACAATTTTCCCCCCTTTGTCTTAGAATTTTTCAATAAAAAATAATGCTTTTATCCCCTCTTTTTATTGTAAAATAAACAAGGTGTGAAAAATGTTTGAGGTACCCTTGCAATGTGTAAAAGAAATAATGTGCAAAGTGGTTTTCTTATCCCTCCATGGCACAAAAAATGGTACTTTTCCTTGAAAATTTGACAATGAAAGATAAAATCTCTAATCTCAGTATTTGCTTTGACTTTACAATAAAATACCCTAAGGTATATAAAAAATACCTCTTGCTTGAATAGGTTTGATTGCCAAAAAAATAGAATTGTGCAATAAAATACCCTAAGGTATATAAAAAATACCTTGTCGAAAGTCGCTGCATGCAAAAAATATGCTTTTTGGACTCCATGGGATTGAACCCCCATTCTTCCAGCTAAAGTGTTTGCGCTGGTCTAGCGAGGCCAACGGGAATAGAAGGCCAAGACCTACTTATTCCCTCCTCATTCGAAATGTGATCAAAAAAATAGTATTCATCAAACGTTGCATGTGGGGATGTATCCCGTAACTTGGTGTGATACAACGCCTTAGCAATGGTCGGCCTACCGTCCCAGATTCCACTCGATATGTGTACCAAAAAAACATGACTTCACTTTTATTTTCATTTTCGGTCGAGAGGCACAAAAAAAAAGTCTAGGACTATAGTCCCACATGCATCCAAAATATGCATTATCACCTATTTAAAATAGATAACTCTCCTCTTTTAACATGATTTCCTATGAGTAATCAGAACGCTTGAAGAGAATTTTATCACCCACTACAACAAAGCACAACTCACCATGTGTACAAGTCGAGAAGATGCCACATCAGCAACCAGAGTACCACGTCATCAACCAACTGATGCTCACCACATCACCAACCAACTGATGCTCACCACATCACCAGTTAGGTGTCTACCATGTATTTACTCACCTCAAAATATGTGCCACTAGATATTCACCATGTTAGCACCTCGGATGATCATTGGTTTGATCCAATTTGCTACCTTGAAAGGTGTGTCCAGGTGCAACAAAAATTATTACCTTCTCCCAGCTCTACATGTCTCACATGTGTGCTTTGATAGCGCTCAGATACGACTCTTGCCTTGAATACTATTCTGACTGCAAAATACAAGTGTGTCTACCTTGAAATGCATTGAGTTCTATTAAGGTTTATATGCTTTTTTTAGTGGGGTCTACGTGTGTGATTCAAATATCACATGTCCCCCTGATATCTGCTCTGATACCATATTGTAGTTACGCAACCAACAGATTGCATTCATTAATGATATTAATATATAATACACGATACATGCGTAGGAGGTAGTTGGAATAACCAATAAGTAACCAACTCCCCTAACTAAACCAACTCCCTTAACCATATGCGGCAACTTAGAATAGGGGCTATTATCCCAACTTAGGAAATATTTACTCTAACATAATCTCCTGACTCTGTATGCAATAGTTAGCTAAACTTCAAACATATGAATACAGGCAAGTGATTTGGTCATCCAATAAGCAAGAGATGGAATCAAATACATGAGGTAAAAAATGCACATTCAAGCATAATATCTTAAGTGCATTATGTTTATTGGATATTTATTTTCCTTACCATCTAACAAGGCCAGGCAATATGTGCCTAACCCAAATATAGAAGTTACAATGAATGGTCCTAATCAATTAGGATCAAATTTGCTTTTTTTATCCTCTTTAGCATTTGTGTTATTTGGTTCTCCTTAAGGACTAAATCACCTACTTCAAAGGAACAAGGTGGCACCCTATTATTATATACTCTTTTAAGTCTATTATGATAAGCTTGTAAGTGCTCTAGGGTGTGGATATACCTTTCATCAAGCAATTCTAGTTGAATAAGTCATGCATGGTGATATTCATTGCCAAAAAATGCATCCTTAAGAAGGATTCTATGAGATAAGAATTCTATCTTGAAGATGAATACAACCTTAGTTTCATACCAAGGCATAGGGAATACCACTATTCAGAGTCTAGAAACTAGTGTGATACACCCATAAGGCAGGATAGAGTTGTAAATGCCAATCCCAAAAAATTTTACTAACTAGTTTCTTTAGTATTTTAATTTTCTTGTTTGATGCTTCAGCCTAACCATTACCCTATGGGTAATATGGGGTTGACCACTTATGTTGAATTTTTAAATTGGTGCAAAGCTAGATTATATATTTATTTTTAAAGGATGGACCATTACCACTAATTACTATGTTTGGGATACCATACCTCAAACGGATCTAGTTTAATATAAATTTTGACATCTGAGATTTAGTGCAAGAGGATAAGGGCATAGCCTCTACCCACTTGATGAAGTTCTAAGTTGTATTTATTATGAATTTGTGTCCACATGAGGACATAAGTTTAGTTTTTCCTATTATATCTAATCCCTAAGTAGAGAAGGGCCAAGAGAATTTTATAGATTACAACTCTTGGCTAGGAGCATGGATGAGGTTATCAAGTTTCTGACATTTATCAAGTTTTTGTATGAACTTATGGGTATCCTTTTCCATATTTGGCCAACAATATCCTATATAAATAAGCTTTTTAGTTATTGCACTTCCATTGAAGTTACCACCAAATGTTCCTTCATGTGCTTCTTGTAATATAGGTTTAGCTTCATTACAATTTAGACACTTTATAAGGATGCCATCGAATGTGCATTTATACAAAATATCTCTGAGTATAAAAAATCTGCAAGCCATTTTTCATAGGCCCTTTTACTTATTGTGATTGAGGCCTTCGATAATGAATCCATTCTTAAGAAAATTATAGATTTATTTATACCAAGCATCGAGGATAAGCATTTGTTTAGTGGTAAAACTAGTTAAGGACTCTTGACTATGTTGTAAAGTTGTTGATTGTCTTATTTGGAAAATAATGATTTTTGTTTGTTTGTCATCTAGTTCTAAAGGTATAAATGTATAGTTTGAGCCATTACATCTGCTTGATGATTGCTAGATCATGGAATTCAATGGTCACTTTGTCAAAGAAAGCCATCAATTTTTCCATGATGTATTTATAGGGTTTTAGTTTATCATCTTTGATCTGATAAAATTCATTGATTTAATTAACTATAAGCTAGGAATCTCTAAATATGGAGAGCAAAGTTATTTTTAGGGCTAAGGTTAAATTAGTCATTGACTAGAGGTTGATGCTTAGATATATTGATAGGTAATCCTAAGTATGATATCTCTAGATCTAGTGTTGACATCAATAAAGGATTTATGTCGGTCATCTAGGTCATTGCACCACATTGATTTATACTTTGGTATCAAGTATGTTTATGGGTGACATGAGTCAACACAATATGTAGTGGAGATGAGGTGAGGTGGTGGTAAACATGAGATATTATCACATCGTATACACTTGGGAATTGATGGTTCTAGCTCGATTATACCACACTCTTCATTGCATATCCTTAAGAAAGGGAAGAGTATAGTGTGCTACACATTACTTCAAGTTTGGATGTTGGAACACATATATGGAGTCTGATCACTCAACTTACCTAGGAGGATAGATGAGTTTTAGGTATTTGTTGCTTACCATTGGACATGTAGCTTTTATATTGTTCACAAGGATTTAGTAAAGATCCAATTGTGGACTACTTAAGAGTTGATCAATGACCTAATTGAGGATCAAATAATATGACAGCCTTATCAATAACATCCTATATGGTATGAGGATGCTATTGAGTTATCTTGGGTGAGATGAGTGAGATGGTTGATGGGGGCCTCATATGCATATGATCTCTATCACTTTCATCAAGTATTGTAATAATTCAAAAAGGAGTATGGTATTCTTATAAGAGAGGTATGATATATACAAGCCAATCATGGACATGGAGTAGGGAAGCCTCCTTATCCTACCAACAATGTGGAGGTAAATGTGGATGACCCTATTATTCTATATTGTAAAAATGATGATCCTAGCATAGTCGAGGGCACCATGAGTGGTATGAGGGTTTTCATCCTCATCCAAAGATATTTTAGTGTGTTAGATGGGTATAGGTTGAGGGTCAATTTAGGGATCATAGGTCTCATCATTGAAGTAGTCTATCACTATAGATGCATCTATCGAAGATTTTATGGAGATGCAAGCAGTGCCTACTAGTATTATCCCCTTTGTAGATGTTACCACCCTCAAGATAAAGGGTTTATGAGGCAAGTTCTAGCAAACCTTTACCTCCTATATTCAAGGGTGTTCCTATAGAGTATCCTAAAATACCTATGGATGAGGTCAATCTAAGTGATCCTCCTCTTAGATACCCTAATGGATCCATTGATGAGGCATGTTCTAGCATCCATATTGACACTGAGTGGGAGACCATACTCCAAAGTTTTGATGAGGTTCAACCAGAATGGGATGTCATGGCATAGTAGCTTGAGATTTTAGAGGTAGGTCATTGCATATATGAGGAGGAAAAAATGCAAGAGATCTCCTATCTATGGGTAGAGAGGGATTACCTCCAAGAAGAGATGGATCAACTAACCATAGATACGGTTGGTGAGGTAGATCAACTTTGGTGACAAGTAGGTAATGTAGAGAAGGAGATATCTCAATTGGTGGAAATATGAAGTAAATATATTGATAATGGAGTTGGTTGTAGCTTTCTCACAACTTTTAGGAGTTGTTTCAAGAGGAGATATGGAAATGGTGCTACTATATCAACAATCAAAGGTGTATAGAGATCTAAACCAATCTCAAGGATATCCAGGTCAAGTCTAGGGAAATTTAGGTTAGGCCTAGGCAGAGATAGATCAGCCCAAATAATAGCAAATTTGATTGGATACAAAGGTTGATCGATTATAGGAGGTGCTAGACAAGATACAAAGGGATCTAGTGTTTGTTCTAGAGAAGCTTCAATTTTTTCAAGAGGATTTACAAGTGAAGACAAGATGAGTGGTCCACTATAGGGATATCCACTATGTTTTTGTGCTACAGAGCATCATGTTGCATCACCTCCATGGCTCTAATCATTTATTCATAATCAGTTACTCTTGTATCATAGAGGTCAATGAGGATGTCCCCACCTCCTACGTAGGCACCTAAAAATGGGTCACAATCTTAGGTCTCAATGTTTTTGATAGTATGATTAGCATGAGAACACTATTTTTGTTTCATTAAGTGCCTCAACCCAATGATATAGTTTGAGTATATCATTTTGAGCCTTTGTGGTGCATTGGACTTAATGTATGATGATTTTGATATATGTATATATATACATATATATATATATATATATGTTGTTTGTTGTTTTTTTAATGTTATTTTAAATTTTTATGTGATGTGAAAATTGATATTTGTAGTTTTTGATGATGATATTTTTAATTAGTCACATGTTTTTTCTTTTAGTATGGATTATGTTAGCTTGATAAATCTAGTTTTGCTTGCTTGTTAATTTTTCCAATATAATAGGAATATTTGGAAAACTGAAGTTAGCATTGCCTAGATGACTTAGTTAGCATTGCCTGAAGGGCTTGGTTAGAATTGATGTTGCATCATTTTCCCCTAATTGGTGGCTTGCTAGCCTAAATAATGGACAAGTGCTTAGTTTACTAAGACTGGTAGAATTTTTAGATTGGATAGTATATGTCCATATAAATAGATGTTTTCTTGGATAGTCTATCTACTCAAATATGATTTTTGGATATTCTATGTCTATTTTGATATGTTTTTGGATATTCTATGTCTGCTTTGATATGTTTTTGGATAGTCTATGTTTGTATAGTACAATGTTTTTTGGATAGTTTATGACACAATGATTTTTGAATAGTTTATTATACAATGGTTTTTGGATAGCCTATATCCATACAATACAATGATTGTTGGACCATCTATGTCCTTATGATACAATATCTTTTAGACTATCTATGTCCTTATAGTAATCCTTTTTGGACAGTCTATATATGTATAGTAGAATAGTTTTTAGATAATTTATGATACAATGACTTTCAGAGATTCTATGTCCATATGATATAATATTTTTTGAAAATTCTATGTCCATATACAATACATTTGTGATAGTCTATGCCCTTATGATACAATGTATTTCAAAAATTATGTCATTTGTTTATTGTTTTGTTTTTTTTATGTTGAATTCCCCAATTGTGGGGCTTATCATGATTAAACTAAATTATTAGTGGAAACCCCTATGCATGAATCTTACCATCAATTATATATGTTATAGGCCACTTGTCATCTATTGTGTTCATAAATTTGATCATTCCAAGTGCTTTGTAAGCTCGTAATAAAATGAAGCCCACAAAGCAAATAGGATGAATTAAGGTGTTTTCTTAAGCCTCTCGTTAGGGCCCATGATAAAATAGGGTCTACTTGTTCCATAACTTAGTGAGCACTAATAATAGGGTCCAAGTGAATATGTTGAAATAATTAAGTGTTATGGGTTAGATCCATCCTTTCCTATTACTTAGGACGGTTTGTTATCATTTGGCAATAAGGTAGTATTTTTTGCCTTATTTACAAAGTGTGGTGGAACTAATAATATGTACACAATTGTATGATGTATAATGCCAAGTTGATTCATACTAAATTTTGATATCCTATCAACAACTTTGACAAAGGATGCTAATAGTGGTAGCAATATTCTTTCAAAATGTTTCTTGAGTTACCCGGTATCTTAGACTATCACCAATGAATGCAACATTTGGTAAAGTTGTTACAGGTGACAAAAACTTATAGAAGTTAGTAATCCTAATGTGCAAATACAAAAAACCAATCATGCATAGTCATATGAAACATGGAAGCACACAAGTTCCTTGCCTTGGGGAACTATGGACTACTTCTAATTGATGATACATATCAATGGTTAGAAATAGTCCTAACTCTCCTAATTAAGTGTATATGTGAACATATGCAAGACATGAAATTATATAAATAGTTATGATGAGTCCTTTTGAGATATTTCCTACCTTAGTTACCTAGCTAAAATGTAAGCAATAATGCAATCTATCTTGAATAGGATCATCATGAGTCATGATAAATCATCTCGACTTTATTTGTAATCAGCAAGTATATGAATACAACCAGTGTGGTAGCACTCAATTGTGCAACTATGCAAGTATGTATTTAAGATGAAAATCAAAGGCTTAAAATTATTGAGATATAGAGGGAAAGAATTATTTCTTGTGAATTTTTTTAATATCACTAAAAACTATTGGACAATAAATAATTATTATCCTCTCACCCTAAACAACATGTTGACACAGATGTTATTCCAAATAGAAGAGGAATGATAAAATATCCTTTGTAAGTATAGGTTATTTTAATAGGGTATATTCTCAAATCCCTTATGTTTCAACAAGTACAAAATGCTAGATGTTTTAAGTATATGCCACAAATAGATAAGCTAAAATTTGACTAAATTAGATAAGTAATGCAGTGTGCATACATGTCAATGATAGCCATGCAAAAGAAATTTTTATAAGCAATAAGCTTATATACTTTTGAATGAAGAAGAAGAATGGAAAATATTCCTAGTGCATGTCTTTGATGTGGTGTACCTTCATACAAAAATAATTTGAGCAAGGAATAAATCTCATTCTCCACCCTCAAAAATAGTGGGTTTGTGTCTTTCCAGAATGCAAGAAAATGTAAAGCAAACAGTATATCAAAAGATAAATTTAAAAATTCTTAGGGGTAGGGACCTACTTGGCATCAATAACCTAGTGTAATTCCAATACATATGAGTTAACCTAGATAGTTTTCATCACTTCTTCATTGTAGAATCCCCTGATTCTAAATTCTAAAGTAGTCATGCAAAAATGCAATAATAATCATATTGGTGGAATTATGTACATAGAAATATTTCAAGGCTTTTGGGGGAAGGACGATGGGAATTATTCCTCATAAATATTTTCAATAGGATATGAGAACTATTTTATCAAGGAGTAATTCTCATCCTCCAACATGCAAAAGACATGATGCATTTACAAGAAAATCATACATTTATGAGAGACAGTTGTGTATTACTAACAAACAATCTTGTAGAAAATAAAAGGGAATTTTGAGGAGTCATAAAGGATCTCTACTATCCTAGTGATCTACTACAAGCGTAATAAAAGTTACGTTATTTGATAACTAGGGTAATTATGGCCTCATTGCAAGAATCCCCCTCTTGGTTTTATGGAAAATCTAAGCAAAGTTAGCAATAATACAAGTAAAATATGAGTAAGCAACACACAATAAATTCCACTAACACATTTTTTAGTAATATAGAAGAAAAATAAATTATTTGGGTCTTATATAGACAAGGGGATTACAATTTCCATCATTTGACCCAATAGATAGGAAAAGAAGAGAGGAATTTTTTTATGATTCTAATAGACCTCTATATTGATGAAGAACATTTGATGGTTATCACATTCCATTGGATGCTTGAGGAAAGAAATTTTTGGTCATTAAATAACCCTAACAAATATCCTTATTAAATATAAAGATGAATCGAATGAGATCTCTAAAAAAATCCTACACTAAGGAGATACTTTTGATATCGAATACCTAAGAGTATTAAGCACACTCTACTCATTAAATTATTCTTCCAAGCACATATCCTAAGTGTAAATATGAATTATATGAAAATATTTTGATTTCAAGGAAGAAATGTGGAATACAATGATTGCCCCTAGCTATACTATAAACAATCGAGAGACAAATTCCACTCAAATATTGTGTCCAACATATTTATGATTGCTCATTTCATTGAACATTGAATGCAAATGGAAGTGCCTCCCAAGTGTTTACAAGGAAACAAGGGAGTATTTATGAGGAGAGATACCTTGATAGCTCATGATTTTCCCCTTGATAATGTAAATATGCTCAAAGTCATCATGGTGAGCTAGCGGGTTGTCTGCAAGGCAACATATGTAGGGAACGAACGAGATGTGCATATGTTATAAATAAAAAGAGGCTTTAGGGAGACCCACTAACTCAATGACCTAGCTAATGTAATGCAATGTCCTAACTAATATCATCGCTAGTCATGATGAATCTCCTGACTCTGTATGCAATAGTTAGCTAAACTTCAAGCATATGAATACATGCAAGTAATTTGGTCATCCAATAAGTAAGCAATGCAATCAAATACATGAGGTAAAACATGCACATTCAAGCATAATATCTTAAGTGCATTATGTTTATTGGATATTTATTTTCCTTACCATCTAACAAGACCAAGAAATATGTACCTAACCCAAATATGGCAGTTACAATGAATGGTCATAATCAATTAGGATCAAATTTGCTCTTTTTATCCTCTTTGGCATTTGTGTTATTTGGTTCTCCTTAAGTACTAAGTCACCTACTTCAAAGGATCATGGTTGCACCCTATTATAATATACTCTTTTAAGTCTATTATGATAATAGTGTAAGTGATCTAGGGTATGAATCTACCTTTCATCAAGCAATTCTAGTTGACTAAGTCTTGTATGGCGATATTCATTGCCAAAAAATGCATCCTCAAGAAGGATTATATGAGACAAGAATTCTAGCTTGAAGAGGAATACAACCTTAGTTTCATACCAAGGCATAGAGAATACCACTATTCAGAGTCTGTACACTAGTGTGATGTACCCATAAGGTAGGACAGAGTTGTAAATGCCAATCCCAACCAATTTTACTAACTAGTTTCTTTAGTATTTTAATTGTCTTGTTTGATGCTTCAGCCTAACCATTACCCTGCAGGTAATATGGGGTTGACCACTTATGTTGGATTTTTAAATTGGTGCAAATCTAGGTTATATATTTATTTTTAAAGTATGGACTATTATCAGTAATTATTATGTTTGGAATACCATACCTCAAAAGGATCCAGTTTAATATGAATTTTGACATCTGAGCTCTAGTGCAAGAGGATAATGGCATAACCTCTACCCACTTGATGAAGTACTAAGTTGTAGTTATTATGAATTTGTGTCCATATGAATACATAGGGTTAATGTTTCCTATTATATCTAATCCTTAAGTAGAGAAGGACCAAGGGGATGTTATAGATTGTAACTCTTGGCTAGGAGCATAGATGAGGTTATCAAGTTTTTGACATTTATCAAGTTTTTGTATGAAATTATGGGTATCATTTTCATATTTGGCCAATAATATCCTATATGAATAAGTTTTTTAGTGATGGCACCTACATTGAAGTGACCACCACATGCTTCTTCATGGGCTTCTTGTACTATAGGTTTAGCTTCGTTAGAATTTAGACACTTTATAAGGATGCCATCGAATGTGTGTTTATACAAAATATCTTCAAGTATAAAAACCTACAAACCATTTTTCATAGTATCTTTTGCATATTTTGATTGAGCCCTTTGATAATGAATCCACTCTTAAGATAATTATAGATTTCTTTATACCAAGCATCAAGGATAAGCACTTGTTTAGTGGTAAAACTAGTTAAGGACTCTTGACTATGTTGTAAAGTTGTTGATTGTCTTATTTGGAAAATAATGATTATTGTTTGTTTTTCAACTAGTTCTAAATGTATAATTGATAAATTTGGAGCCATTACATCTGCTTGATGATTTCTTGCTCATGAAATTCATTGGTCAATTTGTCAAAGAAAACTATTTATTTGTCCATGATGTACTTGTAGGGTTTTATTTTATTATATTTGGTTTGATAAACTTCATTTATTTTATTAACTATAAGATAGGAATATCCAAATATGGAGAGCAATGTTATTTTTAGGGCTAAGATTGTCGTTAACCCAAGGATGGGTGCCTCATATTATGTCATGTTATTTGTGCATGAGAACTAAAGCTTGAAAGATAAGGGGATGATTATTTATTGAGGGGATACTAATATGATGTCTGCATTTGCACCTTTGAATAATTATGAATCATAAAAAAAGAGGGTCTAGATATCTTGTTGGGAGACCTCTAAGGTTCTTACCATTTCAAGGTATTCAACCACTAAAGGATGGCTAGCTTGTAAAGGGTTACTTGTTCTCTAATTGATTTTTGACCTATAAAATCTAATTCAAATTCATTGAGAGCCATTACCCACTTGGTTGCCCTACTTTAAATGTAAGGTTTAGACATGAGGTACCTCTTTGAGTCTACCATGGCTATCACATAGGTTTTATGACTTAGCATATAATGTCTTAATTTTTTAGAAGGAAAGACTACTACTAAGCATAATTTTTGTAGAGGTATGTATCTAGTTTCATAATTGATAAGGGTTCTGCTAATGCAGTAGACTAACCTTTCCCTATGTTTATCATCATATTACATCAACATAGCTTCTAAGCATGAACCATCACCATAATATATAGCATTAATGGTTTAAGGGGATATAGAGGGATCATAACTAGTGGGGCTAGAAGATATGTCTTCAAGGCATCGAAGGCCATTTGAACTCAATTCCTTTCCTTAAAATTTTGGAGAAGGGTTGACACTTGTTAACTAGTTGGAAGATGAATCTTCTTATTGCTTCAAACCTTACTTACAAGCTATGAAGTTGGGTTAAAAAAAATTGAGGTGGTGTTTCGGTTATGGTCAATATATTATTAGGATCTACGTCAATACCATGTCTGGATATGATGAATCCTAATAACTTGTTGGATGTTACTTTGAATATGCATTTTGAGGTATTAAGGTAAACTTTATATTCTCTAAGTATTTCAAAAATCTATTTTAAGTCTTCAATGTTATCTTATATTTTCATAGATCATCCTAAAAGTTTATTGACATAATCTTCCATGATGTCATACATCATGTTATGAAAGATATATGTCATGGCACATTGGTAAGTTGCACCAACATTATTTAAGCCAAAGGGCATCACTTTGTAGTATAATCTTCCCCCAAGAGTAATGAATGTTGTTTTAGCCTAATCCTCAGGGGTGATCCAAAACTAATTATATTTGGATAAGCCATCCATCAATGATAGCATCTTGCATCTAGCAGTAAATTCTACTATAATATCTTTGTTACACATAGCAAAATATTTTTTAGGACATGCTTTTTTGATATCTCAAAATTTCGTGTAGACCCACATAGGACCTTCCTTCTTAGTGATAGGGTATGTTCAATATCCAATCAAAATAATCAATTACCTTAATGAATTTTACATCCAAAAATTTTTGGAGTTCTTCCTTCACAAGTAAGGCAACTTTTGGATGCATCTTTCTTAGTTTCTATTTCATTAGTTTGGTGCCCAACCTAAGTACTAAGTGATGAACTACCAAGAAGGGATCTAGTCCTAGTATGTCTATGTAGGACCATGTAAAAATATCACAAAATTATTTTAAGAGTTTTGTGTATTCTTCACATTCTTCTAGGGTTAGATTTTTTTCTACCTTGATTATCCTTGGGTTGTCTTCTAATCCTACGTTAATGCCTATATTTTCTTCTATCAAGATTTAAGAGTCATATATTCATATTGAGGAGGGGCAAGTAAGGCCCCCAAAATTTGAAGTTCATCAGCATCTGAAGTGTATTGCTTGTCATTGGTTGACTATGAAGGATGTGTGACTTGTGAAGGAGGCCCTTTAGTAGGGGTGTTTCCTTGAATGGGATAATTTTCATTAATATCCCTTGAAGGGTTGTGCGGTAAAAATTTCACCTCATAGTCATTTATAGCTAGAACTAATAAAGCATCTTATATTTATTGGGGTATTTTTGGAGTTTTATTTACCTATCCTACATTACAAAGTGTTGTTGGAGTCATGTTCTACTTCTATGAGTTCAATATGGATAACACTAAGTGTGTTTATTTGGGCAACTTGAGTAAATAAGTTAGAAAAGGAGAAATGGGAAGACTCATCATCCTCTTATTAATCCTAATCTAACTCTTATATTAGGTTTATTTCTCTTGAAGGTTTTATCTAGAAAAGACACACTTCATCATCATCACTTTTCAAAGAAGCACAGAATATCCTCTTATTGGATTTGGGAAAATAATCCAATTTCCAACATCCATGCTAGGTTTCTTACTCTAAAGGTTCCTTTATTACTTTCTCTTAGGATATTAAGCCTTTTCCTTTATATTCAAAGTTACAAATAAGCTACTTAGGTATTAGGTAAATATTCGAAAGATAGAAATAAGTATACTTCCATTCTATTGAACATGGATTGTTCCCATGAATTTTCTCTTCATTTGTCATTCCAGTAGAAATGACAGTATAACTTCCAATATTTACCATTGTCCCACTCCTACAAGGTAATCCTAAAGTTTGAGTGGATAAGGATAGCCTAGCTAAGTCTAAGGCTAAAATTTTAGACTGATGGTTGAGGTTTATGTGGTTAATGTCTTGTATTATAACCTTTTTTCTTTTATTTTGAGTTAAGCTTGGGCACTTTTTCTAAATTTTTTATTTTCTTTAGTTTATCTTGATGGAACAAATGCACATAATCACTGATAAAGGGGCAAGAACCATTTAAGGATGGGCATATAGGATTTTTAGTGTTCTTGGCTTGAATATTTTGATAATATGCAAAAGGGTCCTTATCACCCTCAATGTTATACACTTCTCCATGATATTCAAATTTTGCACATTGATGGTACATTGATAGGATTGCTTACATAGAATGAATCTGAGATCACCCTAAGAGGATTTTATAGTTTTAATTGCAAGGCAACACATAAAACAAGATATTCAAATGTGAGGCCTAATTTAATTGGTAAGATTATAGATCTTGTAGACACCAAAATCTAGCCACTTGTCATCCATCCAATTCTTCCCACCATTTTTACCCATTATTTACATATATTATATATATTTATTTAATATATATTTATATTATAATATTTTATATTATATGTTTATATATTTAATAAATGTGTATACATATGTGTGAATTAATCCCAGCCATCCATCTTGGTATAATCCTAGCCATTCATCAGCCTTAATCCATGCCACTTTCCCAAATATAATCTCTACCCTCTATCACATTTTAATCTTAACTGCACAAATTGTGTTGTTGAAACCCTAACATGCCCTAGGAAAGATTTTAAAAAAGATTCATTTTTATGACTCAACCCCTAAGCAATCCTTGAATTCCCAAATTTTTCCCTAAGTTTTTGAAGTCCCTGAATCCCCCAAGTAATTCGTGACATGAGCTTCTAGAAGTCCTTGAATTCCTTTCATCCATCACTGCCCTCGCCCTTACATCCATCGTTGCATCCATCATCATAGCCATCGCCTGAAGCATATATGCTTCTGTAGACCTTGCTTCAACCCCTAAATGCCCCTTTGCTACTCCTGATCATCCATCCACTACTATTGAATTCTCACCTACTATTCCTGAGTGTTGGGCATTTTCCACCATTCTCAAGCATGCATGAGTGTTATTTGCTACTACAGAGCACCCATGGGTGTTTTAGACCAGATTTATGTAGCCCTACTAACCCTCGGGTGTCGTTGTTAGAGTTACTATGTTAGTAACTATGATTATTACCTCATTTAGGTAATATTTAAGTTTCACCTAGGTAGATATAATTTACCACATGGTAAAAAGTAATTTCTTACTTTTTACCACTAGTAGTTACTATTACCGGTTACCTTGGTTAGTAGTCTACCTTACCGTCATTTCCCTTTGGATGGCAGATAGGTTAGTTGTTAGCGTAGACATAGGATCTATTGTTAAATAATCTATTTTGTAACCTACTTAATCCTATAGCTATCCTATGCTATAGTTGATGAGATTAATCAATAATAATTCTTGTCTTACCTTTTGTAACATTGGTATCATCGCAGTCGGGTGGCCTAATATGAGCTTCGCTCGTTCCACCCGACCTGGACCTGGCACGGTCTTCGAGGGCCCTGTTGGCCCTCAAGACCTGCATGGATCCCTAGGTGGGCCTGCAGGCCCCCATCATCGGGCGGCCACGGGAGAGGGCCCGCAGGCCCGATAGCTCATCGGGCGGCCACAGGCAATAGGGCCCATAGGCCCATAACACCCGGTGACCATGGGAGAGGGCCCACAGGCCCACGTCATCGAGCGGCCACGGGAGCAGGCCCGCAGACCCTGACAGATTTGATAGCATTCTGTTGTCCGACCTGTCGAGCCTGACAGGAGGCCAGAGCCCACAGCACAAGGCCCAAATCCCGAGGGTAGGAGGCCCTTCGGTTATCGACAGTCGATAGTGCTGCCCCCGTGGGTCCAGAACACAGTCGAGAGGGTAGGCACACCCTCTTAAGCAGATACCGAACCCAAACCCAAGGGCAAGACCACCCTCGAGTCTGACCACCACTGACAGGGGACATCCCTGTCAGATCTTTGGCAACCGAGATCTAAGAGGGCAGGTGCGCCCTTTGATCCCCGATGCCCGGTGGCACAGATTCAACGATTGAGATCTAAGAGGGCAGGAGCGCCCTTTGATCTCCAACAACCATATTAGATACCCTACAACTGCGGACCATCTTGGGCACAAATCTTGAGGACAATCGTAGCTAGGACCCATGCATGCTTGGGCATAGATCTAGAGGCACTGACTCAGCCACTGGATCGGACACGTGATGGACAGCCACTGGACCGGATCCTGAGGCACTGACTCAGCCATGGACCAGATACGTGGCGGACAGCCACTGGACCGGACACGTGGCATAGCCACTCGACCAAACATGTGGCATAGCCACTCAACTGGACACGTGGCACAGCCACTGGACAGGACACCTGGAAGAGACTCGACATGTGGTAGACAGCCACTAGACGACAGGACAAAGATGGGCACGACACATGGTGGACTAGCCACGTGCCACCGAACTTGAAATGCGAGTGACATGTGGCAGACTCCCATGTGCCACCTGACTTGACCCGACCACGACACGTGGTGGCTTGATAGCCATGCCACATGGCGGTGACCAAAAGGGGGATGGGGTGACTGCCCAAAGGCAATCAATATTAAAAGGGCTTGAAAGCCCTTTTATACCCCTTCATAACCCCCATGTGGGCGATGTGGGATAAATCCCACATTTTTCCCCACCCGCACGAGGAGTGAAGGGAAAGGGAATATCATTCCCTTCCCTTCACGTCGGGCCAGCTAGCCCGACCGACGGAGGGGCCAGCGCTAAGGCGCTGCCCGACGGGAGGTCGGGAGTTCGACTCCCATCGGGGCAAAATTATTTTTTGCTCAAAGGGCAAGAAAAAAAAAACATCCTAAGGTATATTTTTTTATTTTTTTTGTAATATTTTATTTTTTTTATTCATTTTTTTTAATAATTTAATATATTTTTGTTTAAAAATCAATTTTTTTTAGGATTACATTGATTTTTACAAAATTTATTTTATTATTAATTATATAATGATTAGATTAAATTGAATTTTGCATTAAAAATAGAAAATTACAAAGGATAAATACAAGGCAATTTTTTTTTGCAAAAACATCAAGGAAGGAGCTTTTGTTTTTTCTCCAAGGGGGAATATAAGACATAGAAGAGCACCTACTTTTATTGCAAATAAGAAAACCTTTACTCTCTTCTCAACACCTTGTTTATTTTGCACATTTCAAAGAAGGATAAAATCAAAACAATTGATTCTTTATTGCAAATTTCAACACAAGGAGACTTAAAAATTTTGTAATATTCAAAGGCAAAGTGTGCATTTGTTTTCTCCAAGGGGGGATATAAGACATAAAATTGCACATTATTTTTTGCAAAATTGAGAAGAATTTGAAGGCCTTGGGTCCATAAAAACCAAGTCGTTTGTCGATTGGTTCTGGAAGCCTTCCAAATGCGGGTCGTGTGTCGACTTGTCTTGGAAGGAGTGCTCAAAATTGTTAATTTTGCAAAATACAGGGGAGAAGACAACATTGTACTTCTTTTGCAAAATTGTAAAACAAAGTAGGAGACATAAAAATATCAATTTTTGCACAACACAAATCCACATTTTGTTGCAAAAATTAAAAGGTGCATTTTTTATTTTACTCGACACCTTTATTGGCAAATTAGGTGCATTTTCGGTTGCATCCGACACCTAGGTGATAAGAATTTTGTGGGCATTCTTGTTTGCTTATTGCATTATTTCTTTTGCAATTATAAGTCATAGAATCAAGAACACACTAAACCCCAAAATTTCACAAATTTGTGTAAATCCTTGCACAGATTTAAAGCCAAAATTACTTGATATTCTCTCCTAAATCAACAAAACCCCTAATTCACTCTTATTTGTTTGGCTTAATTTCCTCAAACTTTTCATCCTTCTTGAAGGGAGTTAAGGCAGGTGCCATTAAATATCTGTTTGAGTGAATTATATTTTGATACTCTCTTAGGGTAATCAAAAGAAAGAACAAGTTTTTTGAAAATAAGGAACCTTAAAAGTAGCAATCCTTTGCACTAAGGGGGGATAATTCCTTTCTTCCTTCAAACATAGATTTTGATAAGAGGGAAATAAAACTTGTAAAGGCAATCAGAAAAGTCCAAGTCATCAACATTAAAACTTTTCTTTTAGACTTCATAATAGCAATCATGCTTGAAGTACTTACAATAAGAAAGGACAAATTGGTGAAATTTTTTGATCAAATTGCCTAGAAAGCATAGTTTTGCACAAATTGTAAAAATGAAAACCATGACACCATTCAGTGTTGGTTTCAAAACAAGCAAAACTAACATGGCAAAGGCACATCACAGAAGCCATATTTCTAGTGAAGTGTCTCATACTGATTTTTTTTTTGGTTCAAAGATAGCACAAGGAGTGCTAAATTGCTACAACAGTTTTGTAGAAGGAAAACACATGTGTCCCTTGGGCAAAAGCACCATTTTCTCTCACTCTTCTTTTAGGCTTCATAAATAGCATAAGTTTTTTGTTTGAAGACCTTGCAATAAGGGGTGCTTGTACCTCTTTTAGGCTTCATAAATAGCAAATTCTAGGTGTTTGAAGTACTTGTAACAAGAGGAGCGATTTTTTGTGGTGTACAATTGTCTAGGAGGCAATATTTGTAAAATCCTTCACAACACTCTTGAGTTGCACACTTTTTTGCAATTGAGGGGGGATATCCATTTCTTTTCTTCACTGATTTTTGTAAATAGGGAAGATGACTTATAAGGGTGCATTTTTGGCTTTGTCCGACACCTTAGTCACACTTCCTTCAAAAATTAATTACACTATGTTTTGCAACAAGAAGGGGGGAACTTATAAGGGTGCATTTTCGGCAACGACCGACACCTTAGCTACCTTATATTTTGCAAATTCATATTGTAAATAAATGAACCTTGTATGAAGTGATCTATTCTACTACACCTAGCGATTACAGTGGCTGGTTACCCATGCAAATCGGTTGGATGATGTGATTACCATAAGGACATTCGTTGGCATGAAGACAAAGTGAGGAATGACCCACTTTTTGCTTAGAAGCAGCTAGAGCACTGTGATAGAGCAAAGAACCAGCAGATCAACATCTTCTTCACTATATTGGGATAGCTATATACTTTACCCAAATATTGTTGTATAGAGGGATATGTATGTATTACCCAAATAATGTAATAAGGGGGGATGTTAGAGTTACTATGTTAGTAACTATGATTATTACCTCATTTAGGTAATATTTAAGTTTCACCTAGGTAGATATAATTTACCACATGGTAAAAAGTAATTTCTTACTTTTTACCACTAGTAGTTACTATTACCAGTTACCTTGGTTAGTAGTCTACCTTACCGTCATTTCCCTTTGGACGGCAGATAGGTTAGTTGTTAGCGTAGACATAGGATCTATTGTTAAATAATCTATTTTGTAACCTACTTAATCCTATAGCTATCCTATGCTATAGTTGATGAGATTAATCAATAATAATTCTTCTCTTACCTTTTGTAACAATCGTGAGGGCATCCACACACCTATTTCCTACAACGATGACTATTGATCAGAAAAAATCAAGTTCACAAGGTAAATATTTTACTATTATACTAATTTTATTATTTCCATATTTGCATGCAGTTTATCAATTGGTATTTAGAGTTTTTATTGATTTTTGAGGGTCTCACACAGTGGAGCCCTCATAGTTACTACTAATTCTCTTTCATGATTTTCCATGTGCAGTTCTGGAGATATACAAGCATTGAGTATTTTTTTAAGCTGGAGTGGTCTGGTCAAAGGATATCTGAATGCCACTCACTTCTATTGGGATTGATCAAGCATGAAGACACCACCCTAATTTATTGGCTAGGGTTTCAGAGAACCCTAGCATATTGAGATTATTATATTGAGCAATAAAGCTTTGTAAAAACCCCAATCTAGGGCATATTTGGTTGTAATATCAAAAATCCACCCGGTAATAAAAATCAAATTTATTTCTATGCAATCACATGTGTTTATTTTGCTTTAATTGTTCATTTGTTTAAGTTTAGTTATTTGGTGTTGTTTGATTTGCATCTACAAATGGTGATAAAAATGGGATACCCTAAGGGTTTCTTACTTTGATTTATCTTGTGATCTAACTTGTTGTTTTCTATTTTATCTTTCAAGTTTTTAGAAGCACAGATTGCACGATTTTTCATAGAATCTAGATTTTTGAAACAAGGAAAAAGTTGCAAAAGATGCGCAGACACCCTACGACACTCATGGGATATTCAAGAAATGCCCAGGGGTGTTTTTGAAGCATAGAGGTGAATTTTACAAAAAAGAGGAAAAATACGTAAGCTTCCTTATTTTTAGAAGCACGGATTGCATGATTTTTTGTAGAATCTAGATTTTTGGAACAAGACATAAGTTGCAGAAGGTGAGCAGATGTCCTACGGCACTCATGGGATATTAAGGAAACACCCAAGGGAATTTTTGAAGCATAGAGGTGCATTTTACAAAGAAGAGGAAAAATACGTAGGCTTCCCTATAAGCTTACCTTCAAACCCTAATCTTTGTTTTTATGCATTTTTACATTTTATATTTTTCTATTTTCTTTCAGATATTGGGTTAAAAATAACATAGTAATAACATATATGTTAGAAATAATCATTCTAGTGTGCATTTAGGCATCAAAGTAGTTGTTGCATATAGTTGCATTTACACATTTCCATTTAAAAAGAATTCATGCTTTCTGGTGTGTTGCATATTTTGTTTGCATATGATATGTTAAAATCATAAACTAGTGTGCATCCTAGGGTTAGAAGTTTCTATTTTTATTAATCTAAGTAGGAGCAATATTTAAAATGCCAAAATTACCCCCGTATTTGGTGATTCAAGGTGGAGGAGTATATGAACCCTCTTCTATTTAGAGAGCGGTCTTAAGCGGTGTCCTCTACCTCCTTTGGAAAAATTGGTATTTATTCTTTTTTAGATTGATGAAAGAAGTTATTTTCTAACATTCTATGAGCACAATAGAAAAATAAAGTTTTCAAAAGGAATCACACATTGCATGTGGCACTTTTAATAGTAATGGTTGGATCTCATCACCAATCATTGCTTGAGATCTGGTGACAGTGGATTTCATCTCCATCCACCAATATCTACCCCTAGACACCATAGGTTACCCCTGAGAAAACTTGCTAGATTTCATCACCAGTAAGAATCTTGTCACCCATTCCTAGCCATAGTATTCACCCATTGTAATTTCAAATTAGTACATTCAAACACACAAAATCAAAATAAAAAAAATGGAACCCTAGGCCTCAGCCAATTTCCACTCAACCCACCTTCATCACACAAATAATCTTGGGTACCATAATCTTATAGGGTTTCCATTCCAACACCACCATCAACCCATTATATTCCCATTGGCCAACCTGGCCAAAGTCCTCATACATCATCTCCATATATTCATTCCCAATCATTCCTTCATCAACCCCATCATCATCATTTTCAATCCATGCCCCCCAATTCATCACACCATCAACAACACACTCAATCTCATCCATTCATCAATCCATCCACCACATATCAATACACTCAAAAATAAAATCAGGGCTTACAATCAAATTGTCAACACACTTTAATTTTGCAACAAATTTTAACTCGACTCACTAACATTGAGTTACAGTTGAGTCATCTTCAATTTCATCATCATCCATGTCAACAACCACAGTAGTTGCAACATCCAATTTCACAATCCACATATCAGGTTTCAATACATGTATCACAAATTCAACATCCAACACAATCGGAAAAATGCACCAAATGTCCTACAAAGCCCTGTCGAGACTACATAGTGCTTTCAGAATCTTATTCAACCATATTTCAAATGCTTTATGAAGCACAAGAGATTTCTCCTCCATAAATAAAACCAAGAGACCCAACCAAACGAGGCAAACACTTTAAGGAGCACTTGTTTAGTCCCTACCATTAACAAACGGGCTATGATATCAAAAACTATCATGTATTTAAAGACGTTGTCCAAGATATTATTGATCTGAAAGTCTTTCCCATAAACGGTCCATCCAGCCCATATGATCAGTACATTGGTACCAATTCAATCATTAATTATACTGGGGATTCTCAGGATATTATATCCTTCCAGTCACTCACATCATTAGTCATCAAGCAAATTGAGGATGCTTAAGGTATCGCACCTTCCTCACAAAAAAAAATCTCCAAAGATACTTAATCCCTTTGGTCACATCTCAATTTTCAAAAAGTTCCAAAGGTACTTAATCCCTTTGGTCACATCTCAAATTTCAAAAAGATCGAAAGGTATTTAATCCCTTTGGTCATGTTTTAATTTTCAAAAAGCTCCAAAGGTAGTTAATCCCTTTGGTCACATCTCAATTTCCAAAAAAGCTCCAAAGGTACTTAATCCCTTTGGTCACATCTCAATTTCCAAAAAATATCCAAAGGTACTTAATCCCTTTGGTCACATCTCAATTTCAAAAGGCTCCAAAGGTACTTAACACCTTTGGTCACACGTCAACTCAAAGTCATTTGCATCTATACATGTTGCTTACTGTTATCTGAGTTCACAAGATTCAAGGAGCACATAAGATTACCAGGTTAGGGGGAGTAAAATAACCTGAGCCACTGGACATCATACATTTGAAAGATTTTCAGGCTTAATGTGATTTATATATGTATATATGCATGGCTATTACACAAAAATAACATTGTATTTCATACAATTGCATTTCACACATTTGGATTGCATACATTTCATTTGCACACATTGCATTTCACAAATTGCATTTTATACGTTGCATTCACAACCACATTTCACATTTCATATTAGGGGTTATTTATTAAATTTATATATTAATTGATCCAATAAATTAATGTTGCCTTAATTAGGGGCACCTTCACAACATCATCCACACCATTCCATAAAGTCAATTTATCATTAGCAAAGTCACATATCTACAATTCCTAGGTGTTTTAGGTCACTCAACCAATCCTAGTGTTTTAAGCAAACCACAAATACATGTCGAGTTATTTTTAGGACCATTACACATATTCACTAAGAAAATATTGAGTTCTAGGAATTGACTCCAAAATATTCTTGAACCAAACACAATTTCACATCTTAAAAACATCTTGTGTCAAATAGGGATAACACCATACTTGGTTTGAACCTTGAAGTGAAAAGGGTAATCCTCACCTATCCCATCATGCAACATAGTCCACAAAAATAGTGGTTTTCACCACTATCACAATATCAAAATAAAATAAATAGCAGGGTAAAAACCCTATAAAAAATCTAAATCTTTTACATCACACACCACTGACCCTCGAGTTGTAAAGATTGTACTACATTTTCAGTCATGAGGTTAGGTATTCATACCCAAAACTTAGAGATCAAAATTCTTAGACTATGGAGCTAATCTCCACTGGGGCTATAAATTCTCGACTTAAAATGGAGTATGCTCATGCGTGGAAAAACGTCTCTTTTAAAGATATCTCTTATCGCACATACAAACAAGCTAGCTTCTTGGTCTCATCCATAATAGGTCACACCCAATTTACTCAATATGAGTTAATGAACTCACTTGCACACACATTGGTTCTTTATTACCTCAAGTTATTACCATGCTCATGATTCGGTAAATGAATTCATTGCACATACATTTGATCTTAGAGGGATTAGGCAGTTTTAGTGAGTTTGTTTGATACCACTAGTATGTTTGAGTCTCTGCAAAACAATCAGTTTTCCATTTCAACATCCATATCTTCTTCCATATAAACATCCATATCTTTTTCCATATCAACATCCATGTCATTTTCATGAGTCTTCCATTTCACATGCCACCGGTTTGGTACCCTTGATTAAACAATAATGCTAAACATGGTCAAGAAAAATTCTAAACTATAAATGATCATTAGAGCATTAGTTCATTTGCATCCATAACACATTATCATATGCATTAATCATCCATATACACATGCATCCACAACAAGCATTCACATAAAAGCATAACACAAAAGTAAAATCCATGTATATATATATAATTTGCATATGCAAATATCGCTAGAAAGTTCAAACAACATCACAACTTGGGGGTGTTCAAGGTATCACACTTTCCCCCTAATCAAACATGTTGGGACTGAAACTGATAGGATTGATTTTATTGATAAAAATGGTTACAATATATAGGCATAAGCTTATATTCAACACATGACACTTGTCAATAGAAACTGACAAGTGTCAAGGTGAAGGCATAGTGCACTTTAACTCTAACATTCCCCCTTAAAGTGCACTATCCTAACTCAATAAGAAACAAAACAAGTCAACATTAGGTAACATTCCCCCTTAATTTTGACTTCTCTAAAAAAACCTATCATCCTCTCTTATTGCTGATTTGGTCTAGGCTCGTGCTCTTTGCGCTTGGCTCTCCAACTGTGAATAATGCTAGATTCACTGTGTATACATCTCGATCTGTTGCCTCAGGGTCAGCCACTTCCATGGGTCTGTTGCCACTGGGTCAGCCGTCTAAGTGCCTTAGGGTCATCATGGGTGCCTCAGGGTTAGCCACTTCTGGGTTTGTTGCCTCTGTAGGTCATCCTCAGAGGATGTTGCCTCTCGTAGGTCACTGACTAGATTCACCATAAATATCAAATCTCTCCTTATGGTGAACTCAATCTAGAAGGTGTCGGTCTCTGCCAAAAATGCACCTAATACAAAGGAAAAATGAGCCATATAAGAGTGTCGGTCTCTGTCGAAAATGCACTCAATACAATAAAATGATCCATAGATCCAAATATGGAGGAGAAGAAGAAAGAATAGAAGAGAATATTTTGAAGTGTCTTCGTCTGTAGTCTTCAGAAGTAGATCCAGAAAAACCTCGGATAGAGTCTAGGGTGTCTATGTCTGTAGTCCCTAGAATAAGTGTCCTTATGGTAGTCACCTCATCTTACCAAAATGCATGGGTAACCAACCACTGCATCCGCCAAGTAGATAGAGGGTACTACTAGATACTAGGTTCACTTACAAGTACCTTGGGAGTGTCGGGTGCAACCGAAAGTGCACTCCAAGGTAAAAAAAAATTTGAGGCTAAAAAACTAAATTGAAACAGCCTCAAAATTACAATAGGACACCACCATTGTGTTTGTCGTGGAAAAACGTTTCCAACGACTATAAATACCCCTATATTCCACCATCAAAGGGGCCTTCATCATGTGGAAAAACAATAGCATGCCTATCTAGGCAGTAAATAGACAACATCGCTCAATGGCGGCATCACTCTCAAGCGGAATAAAAAAATAGTCTTAAAATTTCCCTCGCAGGGGAATTACATGGGCCATTTAGGCCTTCCACTTCCACTCTGCATGTGGAAAAATAAAATGCCTTACTTCATAAAGTGGTTTCCCATAACATTATCCATGGGTTGTGTCCCCCATGAATTTATAAAGTGTTCCCTTACACTTAATAACTTAAGTAAAGAGAAAATAGCAGCAATGGGCCTCCGATGACGGCGGCGACGGCGTTCAATTCGTTGATGATATTGGCACGGTGCTGGTGGAGCTGTTCACATCGTAGGCTATTCACTGTCATTAATAGAAATAATAATTGGGCCCACCTTCGTTCATGATAGCGCCACTAATTTTGACCCTCCAAATGATCATTTCAATCGCACATTAATCAAACATAGATGTGAAGGCGATATTCTTGGCTCATTATGCGGTAAATAACCATACATCGCCACTACCACTTCGCTGGAAAAACACTACTTTAAAAACTACTGCCACTGCCATAGTGTAACTTCTTCAACAAATCTCAAAGTGCCCCTATATGGATATTTATCTGGCATCGTTATTAAAATAAAAAATAATAATAATGGGTAGTGGATTCGATGCATAAGGGACTTGAATTTCCCTCTATAAACTACAGCATGTCTAAGGCCCCGATCAAAAATTTGCCTGTGCACATCTCATGACTTTCTCGGTGTTCTCATCCGGGTTTTCGTGTACAAAGTCCTACCCTTCTACAATGGGGAGGGATTTGAACTCCTGACCGCCCATAGTAAACTATGACCAGAGTACAATCGGACAAATGATAACAGGACAAGTAGGGATTTGAACCTCCACCAAAATTGACAGAGGAGTGCGACGATTCAAAGCCCTATATCGGAGGGGTTTCTGGTTGCTGTAGCGATGCGTCGTCTTTGGTCAGAGTCATGTTACATACACAGGTGGAGGGGGATTCACCTCGATGCCGCTGTCGCTGCCCCCAACGCCACCACCGCCCAGATCGAAATCATCTACATCCTCAAATATTTATGGACATTAAATCTGTTGTAACCTGAAACTACAGCGAGAATGTTGGGACTTCAATCACTGCGGGATTTGGACTTGTCAAAAAAAAAATAGTATGTGGAGGACCTCCATTGCAAACAAAGTTTTTTTTTTTTGAAGGGCGAACAAAAATCTGGAGGCGAAGCAGTATGTGGTCATGCATGTAATACTCATCAACAGGTAGAACCCCATCCATGGTCTTCGACATTCTATAGCTGCCCATCACCTAGAAATCCTTGCCTACCACGAAGTTGTAAGAGCCTCGAAACAAAGTATCAGATGCCCATATGCTTCTCAAAAAATACCCCTTTTTACTCCATTTATCTTATCTCCTACTACTTCTAATCTCCATTCCTCTGTGCAGTCAATACCTTTACAATTACAGTTCTCTTTATCATCGTCACTATCCCCCCTAACTCTGACGCTCGTGAGCGTATCAAAAAACTCCTTTGATGATTGCGTCATCGGATAGAGATTCTAGCTCCAAGGCTTCATCATCGACAAACCAGGCGAGCAGAACATTAGATCTTCTATATATCAAACATAAGGACATAGTTTTCCTCATCCAACAGGGCATCGTGCTCTTCCTCTCGAATGACTGCGAAATGGCTGAGCATATTGATTTGCAGGAAGTATTGCAGAAGTTTACGTTCAATTGGTTCGTTCACCGATCAAACGATCCGTCAACTAATAGAAATCATCATGGTGGAGAAGGCAAAGCAAAGCGAAGCCTAAGAGAATGGATCCTTTGGATGCTTTGATAGCGCAGGTTCAAGGATTTTCTGATAGCAATGCCGATCTGACTCACATCCAGGGGTTTCTCAAGGAATACGAATCTGTTCTACATGACCAACCCTGTGCTTGCATCTCTTCTCTCCTCTCCCAACTCAACCCTGCAAAACTCTCCCTCGGTTATCTTTATGTTCTGGAAGTGCATACATCTATCCATCAGAGCCAGCATAGTTGATAGTCAAATCTGCAGTTAGCTGTCGTTGTTGCTCCTTATTTTGATCCATCACCAAAGCATCCTCTCACAATCTAAAAAACCCATGCCACAGAAGACAATGCGGCAAATGCGAATGCCGATGTAGTGGGCCGCTTTGGATTGCTCTTTCTTCGCTTCTCGAATCTCCATAAACATCAAAGTTATATTTGTCAAAACTTCTAATATTTATGAGTGCCCTGTGATCGCTACCCGCTAATGACAAACGACTCTCTAGTGATTATTGTGTAGTTAAAATCCACCATCTCTCCAATCCTCTAGCATCAACCAGTCCCGCACAACGAAATCTTCCTCCTTGACATAAAATATGCAGCATCAGAACATCTTCCTCCTTTTCTTCGAGTTCGCCTCACGATTTGTCAATCAACTGGCATGGATAGAGTAAAAAAACATTTGCTTATTTGATAAGATGTCGCCACTATTGCTGCTAACAGCAAAAATGCACTGAGAACATTTGTTGAGCAGATCTGGTTATAGCATCAACAGGTGAACTTTGTGGCACATAGAGAATATTGGTGAAGATAGGATGGTTGTTAAAATTTTGCACGACGGGTTCTTCTCCTTGGTGGTATCTTCGGGCATCATCTTCCCCAATGCACTATTGTCACCCTATACATATGAGGGCCATGAGAAATCACCCGCTTCTTTTCCAGCCATAGCATTCATCAGGTGCTGTCAACAATGTAGATCTGCAACTTAGACGGATGGATACATAAACTTTTCTTCAACATCTGGTTTCTAATCCATCCATTAAAGGATGGAGAGCATACTCCCTAGGTCAAAAGAAAAAAATGGAAAAAAAATAGGGAAAAATATGAGGGAAAAATGGGGGAGGGGGGATTTCCATGAGAGAAATCCCCCCTCAAGCTCACAGGGCAAGGAAAGCATGGAGCTCTGATACCAAATGTTGGGACTGAAATTGATAGGATTTATTTTATTGATACAAATGGCTACAATATATAGGCATAAGCTTATATTCAACACATGACACTTGTCAAGAGAAACTGACAAGTGTCAAGGTGAAGGCATAGTGCACTTTAACTCTAACAAAAAATGTTGGGACTAAAACTGATAGGATTGATTTTATTGATACAAATGGTTACAATATATAGGCATAAGCTTATATTCAACACATGACACTTGTCAAGAGAAACTGACAAGTGTCAAGGTGAAGGCATAGTGCACTTTAACTCTAACAAAACAAAAAAACACATAACTTGGGGGTGCTCAAGGTTATCACATCTTCCCCCCAATCAAGAAAACAAGCATACAACTTGGGGGTGCTCAAGGTATTACACCTTCCCCATTAATTCAACAAACAATTCAATCATCATCCACATCAATTGCTAGGTTCAAAAGATTGCTTTCTTTTGTCAAAGGTTGTGCCCTTTGCCTTGCACTCATTCCTTGTCAAAAAATCCTTTTCTATTAGGGCAACAACATAATCATTCATTACATCATCCACATTCAACATCATCAATTTTACTCATCATTGCATTTATCAAATTCCTTGGCACTTTCCAAGTGAACCTTGTATCTAGTGCTTTATCCTAGTCACCTGGTGGTTGCAATGACTAGTTATCCATGCAATTTGGTAGTATGGGTAAATAATCATTAGGACACTTACATTGTCAAAATCCCCTTCCTCTATTAGGGCAAAAATATACTCTATAATTTGTATTTTTATAAAACCCCTTCATCTATTAGGACAAAAGCAGACATATTCATCACATTTTTCCCCATTTCAAAAACATCTGTTAGGGCAAAAACAGACACAGTCATCACATTTTTTCTATATTAAAAACCCCTTCATCTATTAGGGCAAAAATAGACACAATCATCATATTTTCTCCATTTCAAAAGTCCTTGTCATCTGTTAGGGTAAAAATAGATCACATTCACATTTACATTCAACATCATCAATTTCATTCATCATGGCACCTTCACTCAACATTTGTCAAATACATTTACAAATACAAGTGAACCTTGTATTTAGTGGTTTATCCTATTAACCTGGCAGTTGCAGTGACTGGTTATCCATGCAATCTGGTAGGATGGATAGATCACCATAAGGATACTTGCATTTTCATAAAATACCTTCATCTGTTAGGGCAAAAATAGACACAATCGTCGCATTTTCCCATTTCAAAAATCCCTTCATCTGTTAGGGAAAAAACATAATCAATCATTGCAATTTTCATAGCCATCACATTTTTCCATTTCAAAAAATCCCTCATATTTTTGGGCAACAACAGACCACATTCACATCAACATTCAACAACATCAATTATCATTATACCTTAATTCAAATACAGGTGAACCTTGTATTTAGTGGTTTAACCTATTAACCTAGCAGTTGAAACGACTGGTTATCCATGCAATATGGTAGGATGGATATATCACCATAAGGACACTTACATTATCAAAACCCCTTCATATGTTAGGATAAAAATAGAATCAATCATAAACATGTCAAAAAAAACCCTTTCATCTATTGGGGCAAAAATAGATTCAATCACTTGAATCCTATATTAAAAAATGTAGCTTACCTCCACAAAATCACTCAAATTGCATCCATAAACACATTTCTCATCATCACATCCTCATGTCATCATCAAATACATAAAAATTTACATTTACATTCAACATTTTCCAAGTTCATCTACAATTTCTAGTGAACCTCGTATCTAGTGGTTTATTCTATCTCCTTAGCAATTGTAGCGATTTGCATCCAAGCAATTCGGTAAGATGAATAAATCACCATAAGTACACTTGGACATCTTCATCATCCAATATCTCATTGTTTGAAAATAAAATCACTTTTGGTACTTCATCTTTCGGGTGAGACTATGCCAAGACCAATTTGCTCAAAATTTATCATTGATGGCCTTGTTTGTGGGGCTTGAAACACGGACAAAATCATAAATTTGTATTATCTCCTTTGCAATTACACCATTCTTTGAGGATGAAGGTCGGGTAAAGTGATTGAGCAATCATTTAGGGATTTCATGTAGGAATTTTTGCAATCATGAGTGGCCCGAGGATAGACTATTTTTATTTTATTTTTTTGTATTTGCATAGTTGCATTTCAATGACACCATATGACATTTTGTTCAATAGCATTGAATCACCCCATAATTGGGGTAACCAAACTTGATTTTTATTTTCCCACAATGGGATACATCTTACATGATCATTTCATCTACACTTAGCAAAAACCTCTTTTTTGTTAGGGCAAAAACAGAATCAATCACATGCATCTTCCACCAATCCCCTTTCACCATTGGGGCAAATATAGTATCACATTTACATCATTCATATCGTCCACAATCACATCATTCTCTTGCACAACCATTTACACTCATATATAAATTGGTTCATGAGATTCATCCGCAACTCATTCATCAATTGAGGGGGTAAGCTATGCAATCAAAATTCTTTTGTCTTCAAGGTCATTTCCACATCTCAACAAAAGTTGCTTCTGCATCAAGCCAAAATAGGTGTCTTGTATTTTTGCATCGCATTGTGTTTCACGCAATGCAATACAAAAAGAGGCATCTATAGACACCAAAATCTAGCCACTTGTCATCCATCTAGGTCTTACCACCATTTTTACCCATTATTTACATATTATATATATATATATATATATATATATATATATATATATATATATATATATATATTGTTTATTATATATTTAAATATTAATATTTTATATTATATTTTTATATATATTTAATAAATGTGTATACATATGTGTGAATTAATTTTGCCATCCATCTTGGTCTAATACTAGCCATTCATCTACCTTAATCCATGCTACTTGCCTAGATTTAATCTCCACCCTCCATCACGTTTTAATCTTGACTGCACAAATTGTGTTGTTGAAACCCTAACGTGCCCTAGGGAAGATTATAAATAGGAGTCATTTTGATGACTCAACCCCTAAGCAATCCTTGAATTCCTAAAGTTTTCTCTAAGTTTTTGAAGTCCCTAAATCCCCCAAGTAATTCATAACCTGAGCTTCCAGAAGTCCTTGAATTCCTTTCGTCCATCGTTGCCCTCGCCCTTACATCCATCATCGTAGCCCTTGCCTAAAGTAGATATGCTTCTATAGACCTTGCTTCAACCCCTGAATGCCACTCTGTTACTCCTAAGACTTTGCTATTTATGAACACCTGCATGTTATTCCTAAGCATCACTAGGCATTTTTTGCCATTCTTGAGTGTCCACGGGTGTTCTCTACTACCACAGAGTGCCCGTGGGAATTTTAGAATAGATTTTTATAGCCCTACTAACCCTTAGGTGTCATTAGGGCATTCGTGCACCTATTTCCTACAACAAAAACTACAGGTCATAAAACATCAAGTTCACAAGATAAATCTTTTATTGTTATACTAATTTTATTATTTCCATATATGCACGCAGTTTGTCATTTGGCATTTAGGGTTTTTATTGATTTTTGAGTGTCTCATACAGTGGAGCTCTCACAGTTACTACTAATTCTATTTCATCATTTTTTATGTGCAGGTCTGGAGATATACAGGCATTGAGCAGTTGTTTAAGCTGGAGTGGTCCGGTCAAGAATATTTGAAACCCACTCACTTCTGTTGGAATTGATCAAAAGTGAAGACACCACCTTGGTTTTTTGTCTAGGGTTTCAAAGAACCCTAGCATATTAAGATTATTGTATTGAGAAATAAAACTTTGTAAAAACCTCAATCTGGGGCATATTTGGTTGTAATATCAAAAATCCACCTAGCAATAAAAATTAAATTTATTTTTGTGCAATCACATGTGTTTATTTTACTTTAATTGTTCATTTTTTTAAGTTTAGTTATTTCGTGTTGTTAAATTTGCATCTACAAATCCCATAGATTCTCGCTCTTCATGTCATAAGCTTTTATGAAATTGTTAGATTTTTTTATCTTTTCTATCAAGTCTTATCCTTTGGATGAACTTAAGGTTACAAACATTAATGGTTGAGACACCATTGATTAAAACTCTTTTTATGCATTGATCATCGATATGGTAAGTAATATACAAAGGTAACTCACCTATCATCGAGGGGGAGGGAGATCATCCTTAAAGGAGATCATGGTATGATTTATTTTTAATGATCCTATCATGTTAGCTAAGTCTATGGGGCTATCATCTTGGTGGATGGTCTATTCACTTAGAAGTTTAAATAATCTCTTTATGGTCTGGTGATGTTTTTAGCAGCTCTAATATGGAGATCTTAGTTGGGATTTGTTCCTATTTTTGTTGAAGTTTGAAGGCCTTTTTTTCTTTATTTTGTGGCTTTAATACCAAATGTGGACCTTCTATATCTGAGGCATGCCTAGTACTTAGTTCTAGAGGTGCATTAGAATGTTTTTAAGGTTGACTATTTTCCTTAGCTTGTTGACTAGTTATAGTGCTTATCTAGATCATCCCCACTATATTTTGATCCGATGGGGGTACATTTCTAGAATACACGATGTTAGTAGACTTTTGCTCATGTTTGGGTAAGGGGTCTTGGAATATCCCTAAGTCCTAACTAGAGGAATTTTCCTACTCGAAACTTCCTACTACCAGGCAACCATCAATAAGATCTTGTACTAGGTTTTTAAGTGTTCTACATTTATTAATGTGGTGCCCATTCATATTATGGTAGCCACATGGTTTATCTACCTTAAACCAAGGATGTTTTTTCCTTTTGGGATTGTCTTCTCTCAAAGGCAGTAGTTCAATCATTTGTGTTTCTAGGAGCTATGTTAATATAAATGATAAATATTGATTTAACCTAGTGAATTTTCTCAAAGGTTTCTCTTGATTTTTATTCAATATTAATTTATTAAGGGTAGCTATGATGTCCACATGACCTATTTTTACATTATTTATGGGGCAATATTTGATTATTCCATCGTCCACTATATGTGTATTTTTGTATTGTGATTTAGAATTAGAAGAATATGGTTTTCATCTTCCTTCTTAGTTTGTATTTTCCCCCTACGTTGGAAAGAAACTTCCATTTGTTTTGTGAGATTGATTGCATCATCAAAATACATGACATAAGTCATCTCTAGGGGATAATATGTTCATATAAATTGCATATAAAGATATGCAAAATTTATCTAGGTAGTGGGTGAAAGGAATATTCCTAACCAATGCCCTTCATCAAGGTGAAATTTTATTAAGGGATTTATTTTTTCCTTGTTTTAGTTGATATAGGTCATAAACTATGCATTTCTCCACAAAATATGCAAAAAAAATGTTGAATGAACACTTTAGCCATATCAAAAAAATTCTTAAGTGAGTGGTGGGGAAATTGGTAAAACCATTCCAAGGCTTCACCACCAATACTTGAAGGTAAGAGCTTTAGTAAAAATATTTCATCATATTTGATGCCATGACATGCAACTCTAAAAACTCAAAGGTTCTCTATGAGGTCACCCTCTCTCTTATATAGCCAAAACTTTGGTAACACAAAGCCTAGGGGATAAGGTCTATTTTTTAAGGTAGGATCTACAGGTTCATTGCAATAATCTTTATAAGAGTAATTTTTTGGTGCACCTCCTTGAATAGAGGCTAGTTGTTTCTTTAACTCAATTTTTTCTTGGCATGTTGCTCTAACTTAGCATTTATATCCTATAAACTTGTATAAGAAATTGGTGGTACCATGAATTAAGGTTGTGTATTAATTAGAGGGTAGTATTATGAATTAGGGTGAGTTGATCCAAAGGGTATAGCTATATTATTGTCTATATAATTATTAGGGATAAAAGGATTTAATGATGGGATATTAGAAATTGAGAACTGTGGCAAAGGTAAGTTGATGAAAATACTAGATGTCATAAGGTTAGAAATATAGGCATACTAGAAAATATATCCACATTTTGACTATGTGGAACACTCACAGGTTGGGATAGGATTATTTAACCTAAAAGGTTCCATATTAAGAGGAAGATACCCTTGATTCCCAAAACATGATGGAATTTTGGGGGGTCTTCATTCTATTGTTGTTGTTATTATAGGGGTATTAGAACTTGTTCTATTAACTTGAGATTGGTTAACATCTAAAAATAGGAACCCAAGTGAAGGGTCAATTTGAGATCCTATAGGATTTGACCTAGGCTATTGTAGAAGGTTCATAAGAGATTATCCCATGGCTAAAGTAGTCAAATGCTCTTCTTCATCCATAAGAACTTTTTGCATTGTTTCTTTGTTTCCCCTATGAAAAGCAGTTAAATGGTCCATGGACCTGAAAACTAGTTTTCCTTGTTGAGTCTGTATAGAAGAAAGGGTACCAAAGAAGGATTTTCCTCATCATCTTCCTCTTCAATATAGGATTCTCTATAACATTTTGTTTTTCAATAGTCTCAAGTAATGCATTTGGATTTTACACCATTTGATGCACTATATTTTTGGTTATATATGGTGGTTCATCCATGGCCAAAGGAGTTCAATTATTAATGTTTTTGTTTCTAGAGTACTTATAGAAAATAAGAGAAGATGTTTGAGTTCCTTATATCCCCTTGGAATAAAAATCCTCCTTATGAATCCTGTAATCCCCCCATAATAAACTAACCAAAGGAGATATCCCCCTAAGGTCCATACATCGATTTACTCAAGGGTTCGTTAACCTTCCCCCAGCAGGATTGATGGTTATGTTCTTGTTATCTTAATTTAATGTGGTTTAACTAGACAAGAAAATTAAGATGGTATTTATTAAAGTTTAACAAACTTTATATTTATTAAAGGTAGGCTTGGTCAAGAACATAGTATGGGGATCCAAGTGGTGTTCATTAGATTCACCAAATATGTCGAGCAACAAAAAGGATACTGAGGAGGCACTGGCCCTTGGGTTATGTTCCTTAAGGGCGATCCCACACTCAAATAGGAGGATGCAAATTTTACCTCATAGTTTGTGCATTTTTTCAAGCTTTATCTTTTGTGAAACAAAAATAAATAAAGGTTCACCAAGGGAATTTTTCAATTTCCCTAAATCTAAGTTTTAAGTGTCAACTTTGCAAAGCACCTAAGTTTTCTTGTTCTAACCTAGTATCTAAATATAAAATATGATGGGCCAACGCAAATGAATACAAATAGTGTAGCAAGCAAGATCTATATGTGATTTTTATTTTGATGCTAATCTAAGATGCACCTCTACAAAATAGAATCTTTATTTCAAACAAAATGTAAATAGACAAACTAGCTTAGTACAAATCTACATGCAATTTTTCTTTCAAATGCCTAATTACCAAACAATGAAAATGGTAGACTAAGGTCTTTGCTATTGGATATAAATTTGATAGACTTGAGGATATATGTAAAGATGCATAAAAAAATACAACCAAACAAGAGCCAACATAGAAATTATTTTGTTTCTTTGAATGCTTGTTAATCCTAGATTCAAACAATAATAATAAACTTCTAATCTAATCTTTTCCAGGAAAGGGTGCAAGAGGAATGCAAGAAGATAAAATTTATCTTAGATGCAAACGGCTACATGCTCTTCTTATTTTCAATGTCTAAAAGATATGTTTCCTTTTAGATTTATTTAAATATCCTAAGTTCTTTTGATCCAAATTCCTTTTAATGATTTTATCAAAAGACAAATAACAAACAATAAGGGAATCAAATGACTTGGTCCTTTTATGGAGAGTTTGTTTGCTTATCAAATTATGTCTCATTCCTTTTAATATAAGCTTTGGTATTTTCTTATTCTAAAAAATCTTAGATATGAAAGAGACTACAAGAAATTGTATAGTTCCTTTTTTTTATGTGTTAAGACTAAAGAAAACTACTCAAAATGAAGACTCACAATTTTCTTATGTATTGATTATTAAATTATATAAACAAGAATGCATAAAATATGTAGAAATCAAGAATTCTTTACTTAAAATCAAGATTTATGAATAAATGTGTGAGATCTAAAAATTGTTTGTGTAGGATCCTTTTAAAAAAGATATAAGATGCAATATTAAAGAGACTATTAACTGTTGGGGAAAGCAGTATTGATTATTGATTAATGAAAGGTTTAAATACAATATAACATGCCCATATTAGTCCGTAGATTATGGAGATAATCAACCATAACTAACCTAATAATAATATACTCACTAACAATTAAATAATATGTTGACTAACAATAAAGAATATTGTTAGATGTACAATAGGAGGAAATAATGAAATAAATACTAGTAATTCTAACATCCCCCTTATTACATTATTTGGGTACTAATATAATTTTCCCAAAAACAACGAAGAAGAAGAGAAATGAAATAATGGTGGCTCGTTCTTTATCTTCGACTCTGGCTTTGGCTTATGGCTCTGGCTCTGGATCTGGCTCTAAGCGTACCTTTGGATTTATACCTCTGGGTCTATCTCTGGATATTTCGATGAATCTACCTCTCTATCAGTACCTCTAGATCTGCCTGTAGATCTGCCTTTGGAACTTTGTCTCTAGGTCTTTCTTTAGGTCTGTCTCTGGGTCAATATCTCTGGGACTGCCACTCGATTTGTCACTGGATTTGCCTCGGGGTCTACCATAGGTTTTACCTTTTTGGTAGAAGCCATACAACATTTCTTTCATCATGGTCCATTGTGTGAGATCTATCCATCCACAATCAATATGAACCTTGTTGGCCATTTTCATTTTGTACCAACAACTGGAAGAAGAGTGATTCGTACATCCACATGAATCACAAGGATGTAATTTCCAACACTTAGCTGCAACATGTCCTGTCTTTCCACAATGATTGCAACAATGCTTTTTAGGATATGGAGGAGATTTAGGTTTTACAAACATGGTATTACTAGTACTTGCTTGTCTAGAATAGCCAAGGCCTTCATTATTTGCCTTGACATTTAGCATTATTGGAGTTTTAATGCCTTGTTCATGTTTACCTAATCTCTCACCATTGAATCCCATTTTCTTCATTAGTTTGGATCCATATCCTTTGGTGTGTTTTTCAAAACACCTAATTTCATCATCTTCATCAATGTTTTTAACAATATGGCATTTGTCACTATTGATGAGATTATGGAGTTTTTTTTTAGGAGGTTCAATTTTTAAGTCACTAGTGTCATAAGCAAAATATGCTATTGTGATGATATCACCTATGTTACAACTGATATCTACCATAGAAGGTATGAGGTCGCTTGTATCACAACAAGCATTGACCATCATGGTCTCAAGGTCACATGTGTCACAACAAGCATTCGCCATTAGGGGTTTGACCTCTATTTCCTCACTAATGTCCCTTTTCACTTTACGCTGTGCAATGTCAAGAGCATAAAATGACATGTATATTCCCATTACAGCGCCAATAGGGATTAGAACACCATTTTTTTGCATGTCTTCACAATACGCAGAATCATTGATTATGGCATCTACACCATTACGTAGTGTGAGAAATGTGCCATCTTCATAAAAATCCATCCCGTCCATGTGTGGGGAAAAGTATGGGCCTTTAACTGATTTAGCAACATCAGTTGGTTTTGAGATAGTTTTCCTCTTTGATCTGCACATTCTTAAGGTGTCGGTCGTTGTCGAAAATGCATCTTTTACAATGAAATTTTACAAAAAATAATTTGACTAAGGTGTCGGTCACTGGTGAAAATGCACCCTTATAAGTCTTCCCCCTTGGTTTTGTAAAATTATATCTCCCCTGTGTGCAAGATAGGAGATAGTGGAGAGAAAAAATTTATCCCCCCCTTTAGTGCAAAAAAATGCAACTATGAAGCCTCAAAAGGCTCTTACAAAGCTTACCTCCTTGACTAAAATTCAAAAAAATCAACAATGAAAAATCCCCCCTCTTATTTCAAGAACTTCAAACACAAAGATGTGTTGTTTATGAAGTCTAAAAAGAGTTGTTTTGAGATGACGGTTGGTTTCTTATTGCCTTTAGAACAATGTTGGAGGTCCCTTTGGTTTGATTTTTTTTATTGCAAATATAAATTTTGAATCAAAAATTAAATTAATAATAACATAATTTTGTTTTTAAAAAATCAATAAAGTTTAAAATTGATTTTAAAACAAAAAAAAAATGAAATTATTAAAAAAAAATTGTGAAACAAAATTTTAAAAAAATTGTAAATCAATAAATATCACCGTTTAGCTGTCGATGGGGTTTGAACCCCTGAATTGGCATACGGTAGCACCTTTCCTACTGGTTTTCACACAAACCCGGCTACTACTACCGGTTGATATATAGGGGAAATATTCCCTATTAGAACGATAGTTGTGTCCAATCAACCTCCTATGCATGACGCTCCTCTCTGGGTGGCGCAGTAGCACTTCTCTTCGAACGACAACGAATCTCCTTCGATATGCAGCAGCTCCTCCAGGCAACGGCTTTTTCCATGACGGTAGTGCCTCTGCACAATAGCTTGCAGGAAGGGGGTGCTCGAGCTTAATAGATCGTCTATATGTAACGACATCACCTACTGAACGTTGATTGCAATTTTAGGACAATAGAATAGGTGAGCATCATCTTGTTCTAGCGATGCATCCTTGGCGATGACCAATAGCAATGTGCCTTCCGAATGGGCATCACTCAATCATCAGTAGGATGCGCTTGGTGTCTGCAAGATACAAATCAGGAAGCCGTCTGTGTGCTGCAATTTTTATTAATTTTTGTGTTATGGCTAGTGTTTTCTAGATTAGAGCGAGGCATAGACTGTGTCACAGGGAGATATATGCAACAACAAATCTGGTCTATGAGCCCAATTGGATACAACATGCGGAAGTTTGTTGTTATAGTCTACAAAATGGTTGTTTACACAGTTTTTGCGCATCACAATCGAATATCTATAAACTTTGTTTTCACCAATGCACTATGCGCATCTTCTGCTTATGAGCGTTGAAAACAAGCCAGACGATCACCTTATGAGGTCACACCCTCTGCAAATCGAGGTTCTGCGATCACATTTAGCAATTTAACCCTCTGCAAAATCTGACCCGTAGTAATGAAAATTGTGCGTATTTTGGCAAATCATGTTGGGGTCTCATTTGCCATGTAGCTCGTCGATTGGGGTCTTGTCCACCTATAGTCAGCTAGCTCCACGTAAGCCCTTGGCCTATGTTGTAACTAGGTCCAACACGCATGCCAGGTTGTAGATTTATATTAGATCAAATAGCCACGTTCGATCTATATTGGATAATTAGGTCACAGCCATATCTCTGATCAAACGTGTAGATCCTCGATCTGCCTAGTCTAGTCAATCACACCAGGCAAGAGTTGCATCAGTGACTCCTCATAGTAAGAGCCTTTGTCAGTGACTCCATTCCACCCGGTTGAAGCTACAAGAGCTTCAATGAATTTAGCTTTGATACCATGTTGGGGAAAGCAGTATTGATTATTGATTAATGAAAGGTTTAAATACAATATAACATGCCCCAATTAGTTCGTAGATTATGGAGCTAATCAACCATAACTAACCTAATAATAATGTACTCGCTAACAACTAAACAATATGTTGTCTAACAATAAATATTATTGTTAGACGTACAATAGGGGGAAATAATGTAATAAATACTAGTAACTCTAACATTAACTAGGATTCCATTTTAAACAAATAAGTTCATGATGCAAAATAAAATATAACTTATAACTAATAGTTCCTTTTAGCCAAATGAATCAATGATGCAAGATTAAAGTAATTTACAACAAATATTTTCTCTTAATTGTGCTTAATGAAAATGCAAGATAAAATATACCTTTAACTTAAGTTGGCCTAAATGCAAGAAACACAAGATTAAAGAGAAATACTTAACTAAGATAGGGTTACTGAAAGATGCAAAATTCAAAAACTTTCTACCTAAGATAAGATTAATGCAAATTTTGAAAAGTCTTTTAACTTAATATTCCCTTTTAACAAATTGATGGAAATAAAAAAAGTTTAAGTTTCTTTTGAGACCAAGATGAAATCAAAAGATCCTATGGCTAAGACTTTTAATTCCCAAAATGAAAAGGAAAAAGATTAAGTTTTATTTTAATATTGAGATGAGATCAAAATATCCTATGACTAGGATTTCAAAATGAAAGTATAAGATTAAGTTTTGATATTAAGGTGAAATCAAAAGATCTTATGACTCAGATTTTTTTAAATTACCAAATGAAATTACAAGATTATTTAGCTAACAAAACTTACAAATTAATATTTTAAAGTGAAAGAGATTATAAAAATTAATGAAATTGAAGCAGTAAATGAAATTGATATCGGATGCAGATTAAATACAATGCCAAGTTGGTTAAGTGGTTTACAAACCATATTGGGTGGTTACACCAACTACCAAATTGGATAACGCCTAAGCGCTATTTTACTATGCCCAAAAATAATGAAATAAAATATGTCTAACATCCCCCCTTATTACATTATTGGCAAGTATAGAGAGAATTGCGAAATAATTCAAATCTCACACGTGTAAGTGCCTTAGTGAAAATATTTGCAACTTGTTGATCTATAAGAATGTACTGGAGTTGTATGTGGTGCTTTGGAACTTCATCGTGAATGAAATGACATCTAGTGTCGATGTGCTTGGTGCGATCATGAAAAATTGGATTCTTGAAAATATTCAAAACACCTTGATTATTGCAAAATAAACGAAGTGGAAGGGTCTTTGGAAGACTTAACCAAATTATCTTACAGACTGCTCTACTGGTTGCGCGATATTCTACCTCTGTAGAAGAGATAGCAACCACCTATTGCTTCTTATTATGACAAGAGACAGGACCAGATCCAAGATCAAAAATGTATCCAGAAGTTAATTTTCGATCATCAATGGATCCAGCATAGTTGGAGTCTGTGTATCCCTGTAGATAGAACTTGTTATTCATTTTGTATTCCAAGCCAAAATCTGTTGTACCACAAACATAATGAAGAACTATTTTTGTTGCTTTCCAATGACTTACCTTGGGGTCCTGCATGAACTGTGAAATATAACCCATAGCAAAACTGAGATCAGGTCTGGTATTGGTTAGATATATGATACTCTCGATAAATTGATGATAGAGATTGCCATCTACCTATGGAGATTGATCATATCGATATAACTTAAGTCCAGCTTCCTTTGGAGTAGCTTTTGACTTACAGACAGTCATGCGATATTTTTCAATCAATGTCTTGGCATATTTATTTTGTGTAACTTTGATATGATGTTTCTTTTGAGTCACTTCTAAACCAAGACAATAGTGTAGAAGTCCTAGATCTATCATTTCAAACGATGTTTTTAGATCATTTTTCACTGTATCAATCATACTTTCTGAACTACCTGTTATGTTCATATCATCTACATATAACACCAGAATCACTATGTCAGAACCATTGTTATTTATATAGAGATTCACATCTGATGGACTTCTTTGGAATCCATGTTGCATTAGGTGACTATCAATTTTGATGTACCAAGCTCGAGGAGCTTGTTTCAGCCCATACAAGGATTTGATCAACTTACAAACTTTATGTTCTTGCCCTTCGACAAAAAATCCTTCTAGTTGGATCATGTACACTTCTTCTTGTATATCACCATTCAGAAAGGCACTTTTTACATCCATCTGATGTAACTTCCACCCAAACTGGGCTGCCATGGCATAAAGTACTCGAATGGTAGTCATTTTTTTAGTAGGGGCAAAAGTCTCTTCATAATCTATGACTTATTTTTTAGCATAACCCTTTGCAACAAGACGGGCTTTATGCTTATCAATAGTACCATCTGCCTTGTACTTCACTTTGAACACCCACTTACATCCAATGGGCTTCTTTCCTGAAGACAGATTTACTAGCTTTCATGTATGATTTTTCATGAGAGATGTATGTTTTGCTTCCATAGCAGCCTTCCACTAAGGCTTACTAAGTCATCCTAAACTGTTGCAGGTTCATTTTCATTCAATTTTATGAAATAAACTCTCTCATCCTTCGTATCCATTTTTGTATCTTCCACTGCATCTACAGATAGTTCATCAAATTGATGGTAAATCTCATCAACTGTTGAAGTGGATGCTTCTGCCATCTTCTACTGAATCATACTACGAGTACAAGATCGATCTAGAGTTAGATTTGGAAGTGATGTCAACTTGGAATATCTTAATGTGCTAGTATACCATTTTGGTATCTTATTCTGAGGAGGTGAAGTCTCTTTCTTAGGCTCATCATCCTCAAGATATACCATTGTAGAAGTGTTATTTGATGTTAAAGCTTCGTCAAGTACCACATCTCTACTTATATGTGTTTTCTTGGTTATAGGATCTATCAATCGATACCCCTTTGAGTGCTCATCATAACCAAAAAAGATACATTGTAGGGTCTTCTCATCTAACTTCTTCCTTTTATGTTTTGGTATGTGCATGAATGCCTTACATCCAAAAACCCTTAGATGAGATATGGAGGGTTTTTTACCACTCCATGCTTCTTGTGGAGTTTTATCCTATAGAGCTCTTGTGGGTGCTCTATTCAGGAGGTATGATGTTGTGTTTACTGCCTCTGCCCAATACTGATCCTCAATATGTGCTCCCTTTAGCATACATAAAACCATTTCCACAATGGAACGATTTCTCCTCTTTGCAACTCCATTTTGTTGTGGAGTATAGGTTGTAGTCAGTTTTCGCTTAATCCCATGCTCTTTCAAAAATGATGAAAATTCCTTGGAAGCATATTCCTCCCTCGATCTAAGTGAAGGGTTTTGATGAAACATCATGATTCCTTATCAACAAGCTTCTTGAATTGTCAAAAATACAAAAATGCTTCAGACTTCAACTTAAGGAATAAAACCCACATCTTTTGTGAATAATCATTAACAAACAATTGAAAATACTTCTTTCCACCATATTTGGTTGGCATAGGACCGCACAGATCGGTGTGTACCAAATCCAAAGGTTTCTTAGCTCTAAAATAGCTAGGTTCAAACGGTACCCGATTTTGCTTCCCTGCTAAGCAATCTGAGCAAACTAGAAAAAAGGATGAAAGGTTGGGAAGTCCTGATGGGGAGACAAAAAATTGCTCATCCCAAAAACCCAATTCTCATTAAACAACTTGGAAAGATTTACAAAAATGGTAGCAATCTGCCAAATAAACTCCTTTATTCCGAAAGATAGTTTATTTTTTTTTTTTTACAGCATTTCCAACCCTGGAAGAAAAACAGCCCAAATAGGTCCAAAATGGCCCTCTCCTTTTGCCTTCATGTCTGCAACTCTGTCTCAATAGTTTTTTGACCCCTTGTGCATGCCTTCGCTTCCCCTTTTAAAATCTCTGGCGTGACTCTCTGTTTCCCTTTTTTGACCCTTCGTTTCATTTCTCGTGCCTCTTCGTTGTCTTGGCTTTCGAAACGTCTTTCTTTTCGACTCTTGATCTTTGTCTACTTTCATTGCACCTTGGTGCCACGTGCTGTTCAGTGCTGCCACTGTAGACTCTGTCCGCCTATCAACCAATGATGACGTTCGGTATACCCACCGCTCGATAATTTCCTCTATAACGGCCCCTATAACCGCCTGCCCTTTTTTTTCTTTTTTTTTGGTCGCGATATCGCGACACTTTTCCCTCTTGCTCTTCCTCTTCTCTTTTAGTCGCGATAGTGCGACATGTCACGATATCGTGACACTTTTTCTCTCTGTGCCTTCTCTTCTCTTTTGGTCGCGAAAATGCGACATGTCGCGATATCGCGACACTTTTTCTCTCTTATGCCTTCTCTTCTCTTTTGGTCACGAAAATGCGACATGTCGCGATATCACGACACTTTTCCTCCCTTGTGCCTTCTCTCGTCCTTTGGTCACGAAAATGTGACATGTCGCGATATCGCGACACTTTTTCTCCCTTGTGCCTTCTCTCGTCCTTTGGTCACGAAAATGCGACATGTCGCGATATCGCGACACTTTTCCTCCCTTGCGCCTTCTCTCGTCTTTTGGTCATGAAAATGCGACATGTCACGATATCGTGACACTTTTCCTCCCTTGTGCCTTCTCTCATCCTTTGGTCACGAAAATGCGACATGTCACGATATCGCGACACTTTTTCTCCTTTGCGCCTTCTCTCGTCCTTTGGTCACAAAAATGCGACATGTCGCGATATCGCGACACTTTTTCTCCCTTGTGCCTTCTCTCGTCCTTTGGTCGCGAAAATGTGACATGTCGCGATATCGTGACACTTTTCTCTCTTGCGCCTTCTCTCGTCTTCTGGTCACGAAAATGCGACATGTCGCGATATCGTGACACTTTTCTCTCTTGTGCCTTCTCTCGTCTTCTGGTCGTGAAAATGCGACATGTCGCGATATCGCGACACTTTTCTCTCTTGCACCTTCTCTCTTCTGGTCGCGAAAATGTGACATGTCGCGATATCGTGACACTTTTCTCTCTCTCGCCTTCTCTCATCTTTATGTCGCGAAAATGCGACATGTCGCGATATCGCGACACTTTTCTCTCTCTCGCCTTCTCTCGTCTTTACGTCATGAAAATGTGACATGTCGCGATATCGTGACACTTTTTCTTCTTTGCCGACATGTCGCGATATCGTGACACTTTTTCTACTTTGCGGTATTTTGCCTTTCGTTGGATGCTCCTACATCAGACAACCAGGGTGGATTGAGAAGTGACCTTCACTTCTGTACTATTCTGTCACCTTCTTTTTAATTGGGGTTGTACAAGCTCTCCAAGCTTCAACAAAATCTGGGTCTTCAGGGTACAAACCCTTAAGTTCTTCAAACTCCACAACTTCCACTCTCATTGTTGTCAACAAACTCTTTTCATCCATCTCCTTCAATGGCTTCAACTTGTGGCGCACTCCACCTTTCATCAGAGAGTAAGTATTCGCACGTCCATCATACATCGCACGTCTGTCAAATTGCCATGGTCTCTCCAACAACACATGGCAAGCATCCATAGGCAAAACATCACACAGGACCTCATCCTGGTATCTCCCAATATTGAACTTGACTAAGGACTGTTCATTGACCAATGCCCTATGGTCCTTCCGCAACCACACAATCCGGTATGGATGCGGGTGTCTCCTCCTCTCTAGCTGTAACTTAGTAACCATTTCTTTAGAGACCAAGTTATCAGTACTACCATTATCTATAATAACATTATAGACCTTACCTAAACATTTGCACCTTGTGCGGAACAGGCTCCTCCTCTAGTCTGGTCCTTTCTCCTCATTCAACAAGGTTCTCCTTGTGACCATAACTTCTCCTCTCTCTGCCTCCTCAGAATGTTCTGATTCAGCACCTTCATCTGCTACAGTAGCTCTGGCATGACCCTCAGGTCTCCTATTCATCCTCTCTTGGTGTTGGGGACACTCATATGCCCGATGTCCCTCTTCCCCACAATGGAAATAGGTTCCACGAAATCCTCCTCTTCCATATCTACCTCTTCCTCTTTGGTAACCATTGTTCTGATTACGGAATCTGTAATCATTATCTCCCTTCTGATCCTGACTGCTGCTAGCTTCTTCTTTCTTCTCATCTCATCCTCCATCTATTCTTCCACTAGTTCTTTCTCCATGACCTCTTCCTTTTTGCTTACCCTCAAACCTTCTGTTCAACTTCTCTTCAACTTTTAGAGCAAACTGGTAAGCATCCTCAATGGTGCTCATCCTAACCAGACTCAACTCTTCTTGAATACTGGTTCTCAATCCATTGATGTAACGGGCTACCTTCTCCTTGTTAGCCTCAGAATGGCCAGTTCTGATTGAGATCTGGTAAAACTCCTCTATATATTCTTTGACAGATTTGTTTGACTGTCTCAAACTCTGCATTTTCCTCAACAGATCCAATTCGTAATCTATAGGAATAAACTGCCTCTTCAACTTCTCTACCATTCGATCCCATCTGGTTATCTTTTCCTTTTCGCTTCTATTTCTTTCTAGTTGCACTTCTTTCCACCATATGCTAGCATGGCCTTTCAACTTCATTTTTGCCAATTTGATCCGATCTGGATCTACAACCTCCTCATACTCAAAATATTCCTCCAAATCATTGATCCAATCAATCAACTCCTCTGGATTGAGATTCCCAGAATACGTGGAGACATCAAACTTTGGCTTCTTCCCGATCTGAGATATGGCCCTAACTAATCTAGCTTCTGTAGGATCCATTGCTTCTTCTTCATCTGATGGATTATCAACCTCCCAAGCTTCATCTTCACTATGGTCTTCTCTCCTTGGCTCAACCCCTCTTCGCAACTCCTCTTGTAGGGCTTGCACTTGCCTCTGCAAAGCTCTAAAATCTTCTTCAGGTACCACATTTCTCCCACCACCACGGTTTCTTCATGGAGGCATTCTTCCTCACTCTCTTCTCACAACCCTTAACCACAGATCCTGGTGTAAACTGCCTCACTTCTAGCGATCTGCTCACACACTCAGGAACCCTATGCTCTTCCACAGATCCTGGTGCAAACTGCCTCACTTTCGGTGATCTGCTCACACACTCAGGAACTCTCGCTCTTCCACAGATCCTGGTGCAAACTGCCTCACTTTCGGTGATCTGCTCACACACTCAGGAACTCCCACTCTGATACCACTTGATGGGGAGCCAAAAATCGCTCATCCCAAAAACTCAATTCTCATTAAACAACTTGGAAAAATTTACAAAAATGGCAGCAATCTGCCAAATAAACTCCTTTATCCCGAAAGATAGTTTATTTTTTTTTTTTTACAACATTTCCAACCCTGGAAGAAAAATAGCCCAAACAGGTCCAGAATGGCCCTCTCCTTTTGCCTTCACGTCTGCAACTCTGTCTCAGTAGTTTTTCGACCCCTTGTGCATGCCTTCGCTTCCCCTTTTAAAATCTCTGGCGTGACTCTCCGTTTCCCTTTTCTGACCCTTCATTTCATTTCCCGTGCCTCTTCGTTGTCTTGGCTTTCGAAACGTCTTTCTTTCCGACTCTTGATCTTCGTCTGCTTTCATTGCACCTTGGTGCCACGTGTTGTTCAGTGCTGCCACTGTAGACTCTGTCCGCCTGTCAACCAATGATGACGTTCGGTATACCCACCGCTCGATAATTTCCTCTGTAACGACCCCTATAACCGCCTGCCCTTTTTTTCTTTTGTTTGGTCACGAAAATGCGACATGTCATGATATCGCGACACCTTTTCCCTCTTGCTCTTCCTCTTCTCTTTTAGTCGTGATAATGCGACATGTCACGATATCGCGACACTTTTTCTCTCTCGTGCCTTCTCTTCTCTTTTGGTCACGATAATGCGACATGTCGCGATATCGCGACACTTTTCCTCCCTTGCACCTTCTCTCGTCCTTTGGTCACGAAAATGTGACATGTCGCGATATCGCGACACTTTTTCTCCCTTGTGCCTTCTCTCGTCCTTTGGTCACGAAAATGCGACATGTCACGATATCGTGACACTTTTTCTCCTTGTGCCTTCTCTCATCCTTTGGTCATGAAAATGCGACATGTCGCGATATCGTGACACTTTTCCTCCCTTGCGCCTTCTCTCGTCCTTTGGTCGCGAAAATGCGACATGTCGCGATATCGTGACACTTTTTCTCCCTTGCGCCTTCTCTCGTCTTCTGGTCACGAAAATGCGACATGTCGCGATATCATGACACTTTTCTCTCTTGTGCCTTCTCTCGTCCTTTGGTCACGAAAATGCGACATGTCACGATATCGTGACACTTTTCTCTCTTGCACCTTCTCTCGTCTTCTGGTCGCGAAAATGTGACATGTCATGATATCACGACACTTTTCTCTCTTGCGCCTTCTCTCGTCTTCTAGTCACGAAAATGCGACATGTCGCGATATCGCGACACTTTTCTCTCTTGCGCCTTCTCTCGTCTTCTGGTCGTGAAAATGCGACATGTCGCGATATCGTGACACTTTTCTCTCTCTCGCCTTCTCTCGTCTTTACGTCACGAAAATGCGACATGTCACGATATCGTGACACTTTTCTCTCTCTCTCCTCTCGTCTTCACGTCGTGAAAATGCGACATGTCGCGATATCGCGACACTTTTTCTTCTTTGCCGACATGTCACGATATCGCGACACTTTTTCTACTTTGCGGTATTTTGCCTTTCGTTGGATGCTCCTGCATCAAGTCCTCACACCATCTCATATTTGCTCAACTTAAGCAAATATCCTAAACTTAGATGCCCATATTGTTTATGCCACAGATAAGTAGCCTCCTTTGTAGTTGCTTCTAGAGCAACATGAGGTGTTGATATGGCATCTAAAATGAATAAGCCATGCTTGTATGATCTGGTTGCTACATGTTTTCCTTTTCTGGTTATAAAACATCTCTTTTTACCTTTCACAACATGGAATACAACATCCATACTTTGATCCAACATCTATGGGATGTACAATATATTATTAGCTAATCCAGGTACATATATTACCTTCTCAATATGACATTTACCATTGGGAAGAGTAACAGAAACATCACCTTCACCCTTCACTTGGTAGACTTGATTGTCAACAATTGTTATTGGCTTATCTTCTTTCTCCTCAAATATCTCAAACCACAATTTATCTCTAGTCATGTGCTTACCAGCCCCAGAATCAATATACCATACAACATCTATCTGGGGAGATGAAGTATGAGTCATGAGCACTTTGTGTGCTCTCTCAAATTTTGAGTCTGAGTCTGATCTTGTAGAATCTGAGTCTGAATTTGATTCAGCATAAGCAACATGCCTCTTAGGTTGCTTATTCTTTTTTTGAGGTTTGTATTTCCCTTTGCCTTTTTTCATATGAGGTTGGTCATTTTGTTGCTTATTCTTAAACCAATACTTGTTGGTGTCATGGTTATTCATATCACAAATTTTACAATATTTTTTGTCTTTCTGCTGATGTTGTTTCCCTTTTTCCTTTGAGGAAGATCCTCCTTTTTGAAACTGACCTTGTTTCTTGCCTCCTTGTTTGGTGTAGAGGGCATTATCTAGGACTTCATCCTTCTTAAATTGATTGGACTCCTCAGTTTGAAGCAAATTCACAAATTCCACAAAAGATACTTGTCTTACAAAGACATTAAGAGAGGTAATCAACACTTTATAGGACTCGGGTAATGCTCTCAAGATGACAGAGGTCAAGAGAGTATCATCCACTGGTTGTCCCATAGTATTTAGTTTTGCTTTCAATTCTACCACTATGCATAGGAAGAGATCAACTATCTCACCAGAAGTCATACTGAGTGTGTGAAGTTGAGTTTGAAGGTGTAGAATAATGGACCGATTCTTTCCTTCATAAATAATAATCAAAGCATCCCAAGCTTCCTTACTAGTTTTGGCATCATAGATATGAGGTTGGATCTCATCTGTAGTAGCAAGCAGGATAAACATGAGACTTCTTTTGTCCTTCTTATCAAACTCTTCTTGATCTGCTCCTACTATTTTAGGATGTGTTGTAGTGTCAGTCACTACATCCCACAAATATTCCACTTGAATAATAGCACGCATCTTATTCTTCCATGGTGTGAAATTAGAACCTTTCAGCAATTGTGAATCTAATAGATATTTGTGAACAAACGACATTGTGAAGGTTTCTTATAACAACTTTTCTTCCCCTGTGTTTTAGAATTTTTGCAACAAGGAATGCTGAAGATCCCCCCTTTTTTTGTTGCAAAAAAAACAAGGAAAAATTTGTATTAGGTCTTTCCCAAACTCAAAAAAAAATCTTATCCCTCCAAAATGGGAAAAAAACTTTAGAGCATCTTTGCCTGTGCCCTCCGAGAGAGAAAAAAAAACTTTGCTTGTGTACAAAAAATTGACAATATCTTGCTTGGTCAATTTCTTGCTGTGACAAGAAAAAAAAACGTCAAATTCTTGCTCCAAGAGTGGCAAATTCTTGTTCTAAAATTGCATTTTTTTGCTTTTGTTTTTGTTTTTGTCATAAAAAATTGCTTTGTCAAAAAAAACAAACCAAAAAAAAATGTTTTTTTCGCAATTTTCTGTAGTCCAAAAAAAACAGATTCATGCAACATTAAGTGGCACCCATGGGATTTGATCTGGAGATCACTTGCCACACAACGTCTTACACACATCCCGTCGATCATCTCTGCTAGCACAGGGGATGAGAACAAAGGGGAATTATAGAGTATATGATACCACTCGATGTAGCGACCCCAGGAACGCATGCACCAGTCCCTTTTCTGAAAACCCTACTTGCAATGCTATTTAAAATACCAAAGATAAAATGGAAAGACAAGAGGAAAAGGTATATAACATGAAATAACAAAATACGGATCTCTTTATTGATATTGAAGCTCGGTTACATGTCGGTCCCTCTTAGGGATACCCATTTTGATACTATAAATTACAAGTGGGCAAGGAGTGCCCCTTCCGCGAAGAGTTGGTGCGCTTATAAAATCTTCTCGATTTCACACACATAAATGTATGAGGGCTTACAGATACCTCCTTCTCCAAGGTTGTCTCCTAGAGGGATCCCTTTTGCTCTCGTATGTTGTAACCTTCGTCTGATGTACCTGTGGCCCTACAAGAAATGAAACAACACACTTTTAGGTTTTCAAGATTGCCTCCCTAGATAAGGTTGTTAGTAATCAAAGAATGTAATAGAAATATGATAAAACAATACCATGTAATCAAGTAAATCTATGCTAGTGATATAAGAAAACAAGAAAAAAGATGTTATGTCTATCTAAGCCAAGCCTGCAGGCCACTGTCCAAGACAGCGGCCGCTAAAGAAAACCTTGCTCTCCTTGCCCCAAAGATATGGGTCAAATACTATGATTTGATGTTGAAGAAAGTAGGTGTTATGCCCTTTGATTTGTCAAAGCTCTACCGCACACGTGATCTCAAAGAGAACTCTCTCTCTCTGAAATGATCTCATGTATGTAATTCGGGTCTCTATTCTCTGTATGATAAAATATTAAAGGATCTCTGGATATGATAAGGCTCTCTATATGCCCTGGTGCTCTTAGGCTTGCACCTTTTATAGTGTGAAACCCTAGGTCTATGTCCAAGCCCTAGAAAAGAATTTCTCATGCATAGTGCAAGTTAGCATGAGAAGATTTTGTTTATTGTCTATATTTGAAGGCCAGTTAACTGAAATCTAACTGCCCACTTGAGTCTTCTATTCAAACTTTTCATTAGCATGAGAAGATTTTGTCCTTTGTTTATGCTTGGAGGTCAGTTAACTTAAGTCTAAATGCAAATTCAAGTCTCCTATGTGAACTGGTCATGAAAAGGAATGCAAAGTCACTCCCGCTCACCTTTATTGCATGCAGACTGCTACTTTCACCTGATATTGGGCCTATTTATCGACAAACCACTTCTTTTGGCTTAGTCGTTGTCGTCTACAGTGGCTACGATCTGGCCGCTGTCATCTACAACGGCTAGGTCTGGCCACTCTAGGCTTGAGCGACTATAATATGGTTGCTCTTGGCTTGAGTGGCCAAGCTTGGATGGCTTGAAAATGACCCAAATGAGTGGTGAGAACCACTGTTGATTCTTGGAAAGTCCAAGATTATGTCATATGATCTTATGAGTGTGTCTATGTAAGTAGCTCCCCTAAGTATGACATGATTTAGGTGTCTCAGATGCCCCTTTTTATGATGCGTTGTGTGGAAAACACAACGCTGAGCAAAAATGTATACTGATCTATTTGTAGGGTGTATGGTGATCAATGGTCTGATCAACATGTTAGTCTCACAATGACACTGAGAGGGGGGTGAATCAGTGTAGCTCTTTAAAACTTAAATCTTCAACTCTTAAAGCCGAAACAATGAAAACTTAAAACCAAATAAAGCAAGTATAACAAGAGAACATCACACAACACAAGATGTACCGAGGTTCACCGATTTGGCTACTCCTCAAAAATGACTGTTTGGACTCCCATCCAAATCCAGCCTTTGCAAAGCACAACTTTACAATCAATTTACCAAGACCCACTGGAAGGAGCACCAACCCCCGATTTATCCGCACCAACAGAAAGGAGCACCAACCCCGATTTATCCGCACCAACATAAAGGAGCACCAACCCCGATTTACCAAGCACCAACTAGAAGGAGCACCAACCCCCGATGCCAAGCACCAACTTGGACTTCAATTTTGAAACTAGAAGATTGACATAAAAATGCCTTCACTTTTACAAGACCTTGACTGGTCTATTGCTTACTCAACATCGCCCACAATTCACAAAACACACACCCTTCTCACTCACCTTTCGCTCGCCTCTCGCTCTCGCTTCTCACTTTTAAAATTCTCCAAGCAACACTCCTTTTATAACCATCCTTTCTCTTTGTAACTCCAGTTGTAACTCCTTCTTTCATATTCTCATATGCCACTTGTCAATTGTAACTCCTTTATGTAACTCCTTTTGTATATATTTAGAAGGCATTTCGTCAAACACGTCACATGCAAATAATTGACACCATATTCTCCTACCATGACTGTTCGTTTTCTCCTTCATGACTGTTCATTTTCTCCTTCGATGACTGTTCGTTTTCTCTTTGCATGTATGTTCGTTTTCTCTTTGCATGTCTATTCATTTTCTCTTTCATGACTGTTCATTTTCTTTTCCCTTGTGCATGCATGTGTTTTGGTTTCTGAAAAGGCTTTTCGTTTCTATTTTATTCATTTTCTCCTCTCTTTTTCTTTCATTTTCTCCTTCTTTGTTCGTTTTCTCCACATGGGCATGCATCCGCTTCTTTCCATGTGTAATGACCATCTTAAATGATTTCAAATCATTAAATATTCCTTATGGGTCCACGTCACTATGCAGTCTTCAGTTTCACCATCCTGGTGTTCATCACTAATATCAGATGCACTATCAACTACTCTGTTCCTTTGGCGAAAATGCAACATGTCGCGATATCACGACACTTTTGTTTCTCTGCCTGCCTGCCCTTTTTGAGTCATGAAAATGCGACATGTCGCGATATCGTGACACTTTTGTTTCTCTGCCTGCTTGCCCTTTTTGAGTCACGAAAATGCGACATGTCGCGATATCGCGACACTTTTTCTTTCTCTGCCTGCCTACCCTTTTGAGTCATGAAAATGCGACATGTCGCGATATCGCGACACTTTTTCTCTCTTCCTTCTTACCTTTTTTGAGTCGTGAAAATGCGACATGTCGCGATATCGTGACACTTTTTCTCTTCTCTTTCTCTCTTTGAGTCATAAAATGAGACATGTCGCGATATCACGACACTTTTTCCTTCTTGCTCTTTCTCTTCGCTTTGGCCCGCGAAAATACATGTCGCGATATCGCGACACTTTTTCTCCTTGCTCTTTCTCTTTGCTTTGGCCCGCAAAAATACATGTCATGATATCGTGACACTTTTTCTCCTTGCTCTTTCTCTTTGCTTTGGCCCGCGAAAATACAACATGTCACGATATCGCGACACTTTTTCTCCTTGCTCTTTCTCTTTGCTTTGGCCCGCAAAAATACAACATGTCGCGATATCACGACACTTTTTTCTCCTTGCTTTTCTCTTCTGCTTTGGCCGCGAAAATGCAACATGTCACGATATCGCGACACTTTTTTCCTCCTTGCTTTTTCGCTTCTCTTTTGGCCGCGAAAATGCAACATGTCGCGATATCGCGACACTTTTTTTCTCGGTGTTTTGCTTTTTCTTTGATCTTTAGCATATGGGCCACTTCGGTCTTCTTGGAAAATATGCTTAACAAGGTGGGTCAAAAACATCCTCATAAGCATTTAACATCATTGTACATACTCTGAGTAACCTCTAAACTCCTATCCACTGCATCAACCGATCTATCTGACTGTGTTGACAACAATGACAATACTGTCGTTGCACCTTGCTCAACAATCTCCCCCTTTGGAATTGTTGGCAACACACGTGCAATTTCCTGTAACTCTTCTCCCCCTTTGACAACAATATCAAAGGGCTACTGCAAACTCCCCCTGAGTCCATGCACAACATTCTCAGGCAAAAATTATTACACTTAGCAAAAATCACAAACATGAGCAAAAAGATAAACAAATACACAAATGCTCCCCCCGAGAATGTGGTCCCGATAGCTAGTCAATTCTTGGGAAGCGTGACCACTCCCAATTTATTGCGAAGGTACTCAAAGACTTCCTTGGGCAATGGTTTTGTGAAGATATCCGCTACTTGCTCTATTGTTGGAACAAAATCCAACTTAACCTCACCTTCCGCAACTTTCTCCTTCAAAAAGTGATACTGGATAGCAATATGTTTTGTGCGAGAATGCATAACCGGATTCTTTGAGATGTTAATGGCACTGGTGTTATCACACTTAACTAAAATTGGCTCACTGAAGTTAATACCAAGATCTTTCAAGGTTTGTTTCATCCATAATACCTACGTACAACATGTTGTCGCTGCAATATATTCTGCCTCTACTGTGGATAAGGAGACTGACTCTTGTTTCTTATTGTGCCACGCGACCAACCTGTCTCCAAGATAGAATGCACCTCCACTGGTACTCTTTCTGTCATAAAGTCTTCTTGGATAAGCACTCTAATCTCTGCTCATCATATTATAATTCTTGTTGTACCTTGCTTTTACTTATTTAGTATAGTTTGATCAACATGCAACTCTCAGCTGTGCAAAAGTTACTCCCAAATCAAAAGTGACCGACTCTCCAGGCAGCCTGCGCGTAATTTCTTCAGCCTTTTGACTGCCACCTCCTCCGTGACTGACGACTTTGCCTCGCATCCGTTGTGCAGCTCAATGTCTCTGGTTTCTAATGGCTACCATGAATGTTTTCATCGTCTGCGTAGGTATTGACAGTGGACCGTTACATCTAGCGTTGGAACCTCAATCTACGCGCAGTCATCAACACTCGGTATTCTGCTTCTTGCTAGGGCATATGTCAGGGCTACTCAATGTCTTAGGCGAACGTTCTTCACGCGATTCCAGGGAGCATTTCTCCTCACTACGATCAAGGGATTCCTCGGGCAATATCTCGCATTTCTCAAATAATGCAAGACTTTCTTAGGTGCATGGGCATCTTGTCCTCCTTGGCGCTTCACCACCTGGGCGCTATTCTCTCAACGTCTCTTCCTTGCATGTGCCACTTGGCACTCTTGATGAACTGGGTGCTAGTGCCACTGTTTGCTTTGACTCTGCATCTCTTTGATAATGGCTACTTCTTTAGAGAAAATTAATGCTCTCTTATACCAAACGATGTGTTGTATTTTTGGTTAAGAAACGCACGCCTTCCCACCTACACGTTGGCAGTAATTTTCATAACGATCATGAAGAGCTTTACCATAGTCCTCCCTCGATATTGGTAGATGAATTGAGACGTACTCACAACATGGATTCTATTTTATCTACAGATTGGGAATGTTATAGGCTTCAAAACTAGCACCTGCCAGCTTATGCTTCCATGACACGTCGACCTGTGCTGCATGTTCTATCTCAGATAACGCCTATCAGCTGTTGCATCAAAACCTAGTTGTTCACCATGTTGTTCTACTGAAGCACATCAGTTTGACACTATCTACTATTGTAACCGCCATCACCAGAGAGATTTCACAATAATTAAAAAATGGCTCTGTCAAGCCAACGTCTCATGCTCCTGCTTATTACCTCCACAAACAACTACATGAACTGAAACACACTTTGACAACTATACGACAACTCCCCCTGACTACTTGCCTTTCATCCTCAGATAACCAAACAAATACATAGGAGCATTAAAATAAAACTTTAAGATTGCTCCCCCTGAGGATGTGCTACCTGGAGTTGCTTAGTGCAATAGAGGAGTAGTCTCCTTCAGTCCAAGGAGACACGATTTCCTCTCTTCTTTCTTTCTCCAAACTTTCTTGAACTTGGGCTTGAGTTTTTCAACTACATCCCTATTTTGAACCTTTTCGTGAACTTGAACATTTCTCTTGGGTGGTTGTCTCTTGTGCATCCTTGATGGATGATTATTTTCCTTTCTTTGATGCACATGATTTCTTCCCTGTCTGTGTTGCATTCTTTGTGTCTGATGAAATCTACTGTCTTGCCTTAGATTAGATACAAAAGTTCTTGGACAAAACCTTGCTATGTGCCCATGACCATTACATTTAAAACATTGCACATGGTGTTCAATCGGAAAAATAGATGTATTTCTACCAGCATAACTCTTTGATCTATTATTCAATCCACAATAAATTGCCTTGTGACCATAATGGTTGCATCTAAAACAATAGCCATTAAAAGCATTATTATGAATAAAGTGAGAGTGATAGAACCTCTTTTGTTGTGGTTGCTTTGTTGTAGATCTCCTTTGAGATTTTCTTCCTTTTGAAGATTCAACTTCAAACTTTTCTTGCTTTGATCCTTCAATAATGGACTTCTTCTTCTCTCGCATATTTAGAAGATGAAGGTTGTTCAGCTTCACATCCAAGACCAAGCTTAGCCATGGGGCTTCTTTGTTGCCTTATCATTTCATCTAGCAACTCTGTGCTCTTCTCAAATTTGAGATTTGTATTGGCCTCTTCTAGTTGTTTCCTCAATAAAACAATCTCCTCTTCTTGTTTGCAGCAAACAATCTCTTTCTCATTGATCTGTGACTTGAGAGTTTCTTCAATCCTTTTGGACTCTTCTACTTGCAGCTTTAGATCACTAATAACTTTGTTAGATTCCTCTTCACGTTTGCTACATACATCGCCTTTATCATCCAGGTGTGACTTCAAGGCTTCTTCTATTTTCTTGGCTTTATGAATTTGTAAGAAGAGATCTTCAATATTATCCCCATATTCTTCCAACTTCTTGGACAGTATTTTGTTCTTTTTCCTTTCTATATCCAACTCTTCAAGTGCAGCGATCAACTCACCTTCTAGATCTACTTCAACCTCAAGGTTTTCATCACATACTTCAGAATTCACTCCTATCTTTTCTAGTTCAATTTTCTCTTCCACAGGAACTGAAACTGACTGAGATGCCTTATTTGAGGAGGATCTATTCTTCTTACCCATTGCATACTAATCCAAGATCAACCCTAGCTGATTTAGCCTGACAAGGGAAACTGGCTCTGATACCAATTGTTAGTCTCACAATGACACTGAGAGGGGGGTGAATCGAGTGTAGCTCTTTAAAACTTAAATCTTCAACTCTTAAAGCCGAAACAATGAAAACTTAAAACCAAATAAAGCAAGTATAACAAGAGAACATCACACAACACAAGATGTACCGAGGTTCACCGATTTGGCTACTCCTCAAAATTACTGTTTGGACTCCCATCCAAATCCAGCCTTTGCAAAGCACAACTTTACAATCAATTTACCAACACCCACTGGAAGGAGCACCAACCCCTGATTTATCTGCACCAACCCCTAATTTATCTGCACCAACAGAAAGGAGCACCAACCCCTGATTTACCAACACCAACTGGAAGGAGCACCAACCCCTGATGCCAAGCACCAACTTGGACTTCAATTTTGAAACTAGAAGATTGACATAAAAATGCCTTCACTTTTACAAGACCCTGACTGGTCTATTGCTTACTCAACATCTCCCACAATTCACAAAACACACACCCTTCTCGCTCACCTTTTGCTCCCTCTCGCTCTCGCTTCTCGCTTCTCGCTTCTCACTTTTAAAATTCTCCAAGCAACACTCCTTTTATAACCATCCTTTCTCTTTGTAACTCCAGTTGTAACTCCTTTCATATTCTCATATGCCACTTGTCAATTGTAACTCCTTTATGTAACTCCTTTTGTATATATTGAGAAGGCATTTCATCAAACACGTCACATGCAAATAATTGACACCATATTCTCCTACCATGATTGTTCGTTTTCTCCTTCATGACTGTTCGTTTTCTCCTTCGATGATTGTTCGTTTTCTCCTTCCATGTCTGTTCATTTTCTCTTTGCATGTATGTTCGTTTTCTCTTTCATGACTGTTCGTTTTCTTTTCCCTTGTGCATGCATGCGTTTTGGTTTCTGAAAAGGCTTTTCATTTCTATTTTGAGGACTGTTCATTTTCTTCTTCCATGACTGTTTGTTTTCTCCACCATGACTGTTCGTTTTCTCCTTCCATGATTGTTCATTTTCTCCACATGGGCATGCGTCCGCTTCTTTCCATGTGTAACGACCATCTTAAATGATTTCAAATCATTAAATATTCCTTATGGGTCCACGTCACTATGCAGTCTTCAGTTTCACCATCCTGGTGTTCATCACTAATATCAGACGCACTGTCAACTACTCTGTTCCTTTGGCGAAACTGCAACATGTCGCGATATCGTGACACTTTTGTTTCTCTGCCTGCCTGCCCTTTTTGAGTCGCGAAAATGCGACATGTCGCGATATCGCGACACTTTTGTTTCTCTGCCTGCTTGCCCTTTTTGAGTCACGAAAATGCGACATGTCGCGATATCGCGACACTTTTTTTTCTCCTGCCTGCCCTTCTTTGAGTCACGAAAATGCGACATGTCGCGATATCACGACACTTTTTCTTTCTCTGTCTACCTGCCCTTTTTGAGTCATGAAAATGCGACATGTCGCGATATCGCGACACTTTTTCTTTCTCTGCCTGCCTGCCCTTTTTGAGTCACAAAAATGCAACATGTCACGATATCGTGACACTTTTTTTCCCTTTGCTTTTTTGCTTCTCTTTTGCATATGGGCCACTTCGGTCTTCTTGGAAAATATGCAATAAGGTGGGTAAACATCCACATAAGGATTTAACATCACTTTACATACTCTGAGTAACCTCTGAACTCCTGTCCACTGCATCAACTGATCTATCTGACTGTGTTGACAACAATGACAATACTGTCGCTACACCTTGCTCAACACAACACTGGATGGCCCAATCATGCAAGATGGTGCACATCCCTTGAATAATTGCCTCAATGTTTGAAGGACTTAGCTCAGTGGCTTTTGCATGTTAAATTGCACTCATTCCTCAAACTCAATCGGGTAGCTTCAGCTACTACAACAATTTTGACCAGTAGGAGAGCTACAATTGAAGATGTCATGTTTGCTTATGTTCCTAGCAAACAAGGGAAATTTGTGATTGTTGTATGCAATGATTCAAAGGACAAACACGATTTTGCTATGATCAAGTGATCTTTTGTTGATTTTGATTATGATTATGCTGAAGTTTGAACTACCTCTTCACACAATGAATGTGTGAAGAAATGACAATGATTGAAGTGACGAGTCGTTTGACCAATATGACTAATCTGGTTCCTTTCTAGCATTTGTTGTTTTTAATGGGCAATCCCACATTCAAGTGTGACTCCAATTTCTTATGATAATCATCCATCCCTATCTCGAGGAGTGATACGGCTATCAATAGCCTTCTTAGGGAGTTAGGATGAGTGATTCTATTCATGCCTAGATTGTATCACTTTGACTTAATATTTTTTATGTCATAGGGGAATTAGAATTACCCCTTCGCATCCGTGGAGCAGTCCGACCATCTTGATCTTCTTCGGGTTTGAAGGGTGACATATCATAATTCCAAAATGAGTTGCTTTTGTCCTAAGTGACCTTATGGTTGCCTACTCATCTCACTAAAATACATGGAGTGCAAATCGCTGCAATCGCCGAGTGGATAGAGTAGGTAACTAGATATGAGGCCTACTTGAGATTGTGATTTTATGTGAATTTTTTTGTTATTTTGAACATTCTGATGATCCTAAACCATCAAAGTGTGATTATTTTTTGTTTTTGTTATTCCCTCATTGAAGGAACTATTTTACTTTGATCTGTGAGCTTGGCCGTTTTCAGGTCTAGTGGCTTCTGATTTCCTACCTGTGGTCGTTGTCACCTTGATTGACCAAGAAGCTTGGGTCGCTAACATCAGTAGTGACCGGGGCATAATTAAGGAAATATAAAATTTACAATTCTAGGGTTTTGACCTATCATTTTCATTGTTGAAGATTCTATTTTCAGAGCTCTGGTGCAGTGGTGATGGTTGTGACTTCAAAACTTGTTGGTGCTAAGGACATGGCTGCGCAAGGTGAGACATCAACTATTGGAGGAGTCGGAGCTTCTCAGATATCTATCTTCAAAACCCTAGCTCTCTTTTCTTTGCTTAAGTAAAATTGAACTTCACTAAGAAATGAGCAAAACAAACATCACTAAACCTATTGGCAATGAACAAACTCTATAATTAAGCTTAGGTTCCCTTTTGCTACAATGGGTTGGTCCCTAATATTGCAATCTATTCGTGGCTTTAGCCTAAAGTTTTTGAAAATTTTCTATTATTCCCTTGCTGCCACCATTTTGGGCATTATCAAACTTAGATTAGTTTCAATGCTTGGTTAGGGGATTTTTTTTCCAATTTGTTTGCTTTCCCTCCCTTTTTTTGTTTTGTTGAAGCTATCTTGTCAAAGTTGTAAAATTTTTTGATTTTATGGCCAGGGGTTCACGAGTTTGTCGTGCTGCCCCTTGGCCACTGTCGCTCACAGCAGCTAGCTCTGAGTCGTTGTCGCTTAGAGTGGCCAAGATTGAATCACAATAGTTAAAATTTTTACTGTTGGGCCTTGGCCGCTACTACCTCCAACGGCCAGGTTCGGCCGTTGTACGCGACAGCAGCTAAAGCTTGAGCCTTGTTTTTGTATTTTGTGTATTATTTTTTATGATTTTTTTTTTTAATTTTTGCTTTGCTTAGGTGCAATTTATTATTTTCTTGCTTAGGTTTAGAGTAACTCATACTCTTTTGCACCATTTTCATTTTTATTGTGAATTATGCCTCAGATGCATTGTAGTTATGTTTTCTTTTTCTTTTGCTTAGTTTAGATCCTCACTGCTCGGGCTCGGGACCCGAAGCTCCTGCTTTACTTGCTTCCTGTATTTGATGACACTAACTAGGAGTGGTTTAAGGCCCATGGGCTATAGTATGTTATCAGGTTATCCCACATTATGGCCTATCAGGCATATCTTACGGTCTTAGCCCATCGTTGGGACCTGCGGACCAACACCTTCCATCTTTCGCCCGACCAGATGACTATCACGTCGAAGGACGTTTATAGGATTTTTTAGATCTCGTTCGATGAGGTACCCATTGTTTCATCGACCACTACTGATCAGGTGGCTATATATGCTCAGGTTTTTTGAGCACGCTCTACACAGGCCCTCTGGGAGACTGGGTCCAGGGGAGTATCTATCAAGACTTGGTATGATGCTCAGGTTTTCACAGTGAGACATGTCGTGTTGTTGATGGTGATCAACAATGTTCTCGTCTTGGATTGCTTGGGTTTGATGTTCCCTTGGAATCTCCTCACGATGGTGTAGGACCTTCTGGATAGTGAGGAGCCTATAATCTATGCATGGGGTAGATCACTATTGGCTCAGTGCTATGATGAGTTGTACCACATCCGTTTATGGGGATGCGTCAGCATTTCTTACAGTTTGCTCTTATAGGTTTAGGGATGGGAGCACATTAAGATAGATCACCCTAAAGGGCTCCCAGCTGAGATTACATCTATTGAGGCTTGAACACAATGTTATGCTACTATATGGGCTCAAGAGCATGAGGAGCGTAAGATCCATACTTTTGTAGGGGAGTTGTCCCACTATACTAATGATTTTACCAGACTGTTGGTTGGAGATGTCATGTGGTGGTTATACTATGAGTGTCTAATTTGGGATGATCCAGCTAGTTTTACTGCTAGGACATGGCACGAGTGATGGCTCATTGGCCATAAGATTACCATCCAAGATTATTTCTTCTACTCTCGAGTTCTTTGTTAGTACGGATTATAGCAAGATGTTCCCTTAGTACCATTCTTGTACAGGCAGTTCACAGCAGAGAGGGACCTACCTCCACGATAGGTCACATAGCTTGCATATGAGTAGGATGCCCCAGTCATAGACCGTACAGTGGATAGGGGAGTTACAGAGGCCTACTCTTAGTGGTAGGGTGATCGGATGTGGCATGGCATCGGTAGTCTAGGGTGCGAGGATGATGGTGGGGGTGATGATGCAGATTTGGTAGGATGCAGGGTTCAAGCCAGGACCGAGGTATGGGCCAGCCGGTAGAGCAGGTGGTAGTAGAGGATCCTGATGTTCCTGAGGAGGATGAGGAGTTAGAGCCTTAGGAGAGAGACTCTCCTCTAAGAGCATAGTTGCATGAGATCGAGACTGAGCTCCAGGATACTAAGATCTAGGAACAACAGTAAGATGCTACGATTGAGCAGCTCACAGCACAGATACAGGCTCTGTAGGCTACTATTAGGGGTGGCGATGTCAGGATGCAATTTTTTGTTCTTGCTTTTATAGCATAGGAGGTTCCAGCAACAGACTCAGGGGCAGAGGTGGGATGACTTCAACCCTTGTTGGATGAGCATGAGGCTCGGATCTAGGGTCTTACAGATCATGTTACTCTCCTTCATATGCAGCTCAGGAAGCATGGGCTTGTCCCTAAGGATCTAGCAGATGTAGGTGGTTCGTAGGCCAGTGGGTGCTCTACCTTGAGGAAGTCTTCCACCCATCCTATCCAGTAGACCTGGTCTCAGACAGAGAGACCTACAGGTTCATGTCACTCAACTCATGATATCGTCACAAGGAGAGGTGGCACTGGAGGAGATGGCACAGGGGGCTCAGGCCCAGCACTTGATTGATGTTCTACTTGGTTCTTGATCCATTTTTGAGGTCGACTGACCTACATGACTATAGCCCATGGGAATTTTTGTATATCCATTGGACTTGATACACATACTTTTATGATAGATTTGCCTTTTATGACTCATTATGTGTATCATTTATTGCTTATGTTTTTGTTGTTATTTTGTTTTATGATATGATGCGATGATGGTATTATGATGATATGATGAATATGTTAGATGATTGATGATATTTGAAGATGCTTATATGGATGTGTATATGTTTATATGATTTGATGATATGATGCAATGTATTTTGATGATGAATGATGAATTTATGGTATGCAAATGGATGTTGCCTATATGTTTTATGATGTGGTTTATGGATGATTAATGACTTGTTTTCGTGGATGCAAATATTATTGTTAAATGCATGTTTAATTTTTGCTTTAATTATATCCATCTAACTCATGTGATGGAATGGTAGAAATGAACATGTATGCTCTAACATACGAAATGCATATGACATTGACAATCTTAATGGGTGATACCACAGAAAGTTTTAAAAATAGTCGTGAATTTAAATAATCGCTTCTATCATAAGAATTGATTAAGTATTCATATATGAGATGTAATGGTGTGTAATGTATTTTCTTAATAAGTTTATGCAAATTAAAATATATAAAGTAGTCAGTGGTCATCTATATACTATTTCTAATATATATGTGGTATCTTTCCTACTATGTTCATACCCCTTAATTTATATAATCTTATAAGGAATATGATGGTGTGAATGTTGTTATGATTTGTTGCTATGTAAAAAAATTTGGGGCTTTTCATAGATTCAAACACTCTAGTTCCCCTATCCATAGTTGTCTACTTACCACTTAGACTTTTGAAAAGTAATGCTTTTACCATGGACCTGGATTTTTATGATCTCTATGTGTGCATGTGATTGTATATTTTGAGTTAGAACTCAAGCATTTCTTCCGATGTCAGGCGGGATTCTTTCAACCCATTGCTAAGATCATGGATTCTCAAGTGTTCATATCATCCTTATGTTGGACTTAGTTGGACTATACCACTAGGCAATATTTGGTTACCTAAGCTAGCTCATCCACATTCAAACATTGGTCTACACAAATGCATGAAGCAATTGTAATAGACATATCGTCATGCGTAAGGATTTCTCCTTCCAGTTTTGTACAATGCTGAGAATTCCAGGGATTCAAGCTTTATTCCCTTCTTTTTGGCTTCTTTTTGGCTTTGGATTTTTGCTCATATGTAGTTATGAAAATCACTGTTTATTTTTTATTGATTTTTTCATTGAGCAAGGATTTTTTTGTAGTGACGATAATCACTGTTTATTTTGCTCATTCTGGGTGATGAAAATCACTGTTTATTTTTGTTTGATTTTTTCTTGAGCTTGCTTTTTTTTGTATTTTGAATATGTAATTTTTGTATCGAATTTTTCTTTGAAATCTGGACTGTATGCTTGGCCTTTTGAATATGTACTTTGCTTTAGGATTTTTGCTTATTTTGATGTAAGCAAGGTATTTTTATAGGGTAAATCTTGTCCTTTTGCCAATTCTCAGCACCTTTAAACCGGTTGCATAGGGGGATAAGCAAGGATAATCCTTTTCGCTTAAGGTAACCTAGACCGCTTTGTAGCTTTCATCTTTTCATTGTACCAGCTAGGATTTTAGTGTTTCAATTAGTGACGAGATCTGGAGTATCCAAGGCTTTATCATAGCTAGGCCTTATTTTCTACTAATCAAAGTTGTTTTTCTCAAAATTTGATAATATTACTAGATTTGGTTGACTAACCGAAAAGCCTGAGTATATTATGTATAGCAACAAATAATGTTTGTGTTGAAAAACACAATTACACACATGTGGATGGATATGAATGACTTGTGCGACAAACTATGGTATCACTTTTAAGACTCTCATGACATATGCAATTGTAGTGGATATGAAAATGCAATGCAATGATGTGGATGCAAAATGTGAGATGCAATTGTTTTTTTGTATTTTTGATTTTATGTTGTTTTTGTATTTTTTATTAGTTTGACCAAAGGGCTTATTATGCCTTTGGTGCTTTTGTTATTGCTTTTGACCAAGCGGTTTGAATCACCCTTGGAGCATTTTTGATTAATTTTTGACCAAGCGATATGAATTACCCTTGGAGCCTTTGATTTTATTTTTGACCAAGCGGCTTGAATTACCCTTGGAGCCTTTTGAATTTTGACCAAGTGGTATGAATTACCCTTGGAGCCTTTTGAATTGATGTTTGACCAAGCGGTATGAATGTTTTTTATTTTTGACATATTTGAATGTTTTTTTATTTTTGACATATTTGAATGTTTTTGTGTTTTATGAAATATTTGAATGTTTTTGTGTTTTTATGTGTAAAATACCTTTAAGTGAATTATATTGAGAGGTTCAGGCTCTTCAACACCATCTAATGATATAAGGCGATATGCTCCAGGACCAACTCTCTGTGAAATCATGTATGGACCTATCCAGTTTACCATGAAATTATCTCGCAGATGCGACGGCAGATTTGAATTTTGCTGGTTTTCTTTGAGCACTAGATCTCCAACCTTGAATTACCTTAGGTGGACTTTACTATTGTAAGCTCATGCAAGGTGACCTTGATAAACACGAAGATGCTCTAAAGCTTTGACTTGGTGTTCATCAAGAAGCATCAATTGATCAAGGTGGCCTTGTCGCGCAACTTCATCATCTATGAAGTCTTTTAGTGCTATGCGTATATTTTTTCATTAAAGCATGCACATTTTTTTCCTTAAAATATGGCCCATTATCTTATATTACCTTATAAGGGACCCCAAAATGACTTATGATATTGTGGAGTATAAACTCCGTAATCCTTAGTCTAGTTGTTGATGTTAAGGGGATCACTTCTACCCATTTAGTGAAGTATTTTGTGGCCATTATGATGAATGTGTGTCAGTCTAAGAATGGGGGTGAGTTCTTCCCAATAAATTATAGTCCCCATTGCGATAATAGCCATGCTTCCTGGATGGGCTACAAATCTTGCGATGGTAAGTGCGTTAGGTTCGCATGATGTTGGAACTTACTACATTTCTTGAAATACTTGTAGCAGTCCTTTTCCATTATGGGCCAATAGTAACCCATTCTCAATATGCGCTTAACAATGGCCATGCCACTAAAATGGCCTCCACATGTTTCGTCGTGAGCTTGTGAAACTACCCAAGATGTTTCTTGGGGCTCAAGACAATGGAGCAATACTCCATCATATCCTCGTCTGTAGAGGATTTATCCTAGAAAAATGTATCTTGTTACTCTATGTTTAAATTTTCACCTTTCAATATGCGACAAACCTTGAGGTATTATTCCGAGCTTCAAGAAGTCCCGTAGTTGGAAAATCCAATCCTGATAGGCCACAACCTCTATAGAATAGACAACTTGCTCTTCCTACATTTTTGAGGTAGTGAACACAGATTGAGGAACAACTCTATGGTATATGGTCACACCACACTCTATGGGTCCTTGGGAGATCAATTACCCCCAAGGTGTTATTTGCAAGAAACCTTTGGCTGCAAAGGACCAATCTTGATTTGGTTCGATGTTGATCATGTTGACTAATTCTTGATTGTCAAAAGCTTCATGATGTATTGTTGAGTGCAAAAGCACTTTCACATGAACGGTTGTAAAAACAACAGATGGATTCTGAGTGATTAAGGATCCCAAAGATTCCATAATGTCTACAAATCTATTTGACGTACGAGGGATTGCCTCGATGTTGTACCATTCTAGCCAGGCTAAGTAATTCTTAACAAGTTCCTTGTAAGTATTTAGGAGTGGGCACCTACATTGGAAGAGTCCTTTAACCTGGTTTACTATGAGCAAGGAGTCACCAAAGATATTCAATATTTTAATGCCTATTTCTATGGCTTTTTGGAGTCCCAGGATCAATGCTTCATATTATGTATTGTTGTTTGTGCATGGGAAGTCTAGTTTGAATGATAAGGGTAATGGAGCACCCTACGGTGTGATTCAGACAATCCCTGCTCCACATCCTTGTTCACACTTTGAACCGTCAAATAATAATGACATGTCTTTTTCTCTCTTAGGTTCTTCAAGTTCTGGCAGATCTAATAATGCAAATATTGCATCATTAGGCAACTCTATGGTGAGAGGCTTATTATCCTTAAGGTGCGCCTTTGCTAATTAATCTGCTATAACTTATCCCTTGATGGACTTTTGGCTTATGAACTCTAGATCAAATTCTATTAATAGCATGATCCACTTTGTGGTACATGTATTGTGATACATCTTGCTCATCATGTACTGCAAAGGATTTTGTTTTGATATGACGTAGGTCATATGGCTCAACATGTAGTGTCACAACTTTTGAGTTGCAAAGACCACTGCTAAACACAACTTTTCGACATACGCATATCCTAGCTCATAACTCACCAAGGTGCGACTAATGTAATATATGGCTTGTTCTTTATATTATGCATTATTTTGGGCTAACATGGTGCCCAATGCAAAATTAGTAGCCGATATATATAGTAAAAATGGTATGTCTGGCCTTGGTGGAGCCAATACTGGCAACGTTGCCAGATAAGTCTTAATCTCTACAAAGGCTTGATTGCATTCTTCATCCCAATGAAAGGGGACTTCCTTGTGTAGCAACTGATTCATAGGTCAGAATTTGTCTGAGAATTGCGCGATGAATCTTTTGATGGATGCTATCTTGCCTTGTAGGCTCCTCAACTCCCTAATGTTGGTAGGGGCGACCATTTCCAGTTTAGCCTTTACCTTTGTAGGATCTACTTTGATGCCTCTCTTGGATACGATGAGTCCTAAAAGCTTGCCAGAAGTTAAGCCGAATATGCACTTCTTAGGATTCAATCGGACATTGTGTTCTATGAGGCGATCGAAGACTTGTCTAAGGACTTCGGCATGCTCTTTCCACAATAGGGACTTGGCTAGCAAGTCATCCATGTAATATTCCAATATCTTATGCATATAGTAATGGAATATGTATGTCATGGACTACTGATATGTGGCACCAATATTTTTGAGACCGAATGGCATCACTTTGTAACAGAATGTTCTCCATGGAGTAATGAAAGCAATTTTATGTTGATCTTCGAGCTTAATCCGTATTTTGTTGTATCCAAAAAAAACATCCATTAGGGAGCATCTCATGACCTGCATTTGCATCTACAAGAGCATCTATGTTTGGCAACGGGAATGAATCCTTTGGTGTTGCCCTATTTAAATCTCTAAAATTCGTGCAGATACGGACTCTTCCATCAGGTTTCCCTATGGGAACCATGTTTGACACCCACTCAGGGTAGTCGATAGGAACTATGAATATGTTAGGGTCCTCAATCCTAATATTATTAGTTAGTATTATTAATCATTTAATTATTATATTATTAACTTTTAAAGTGAACCATCACAACCATTCATAACGTGAACCATCACATCTCTTCATACGTGAACCATCATGTCTCTTCACCAACATAGCTTTAGGGTAGATATATATATTAGGTTGGACATCCATATCAAATCATCCAAGAAGAAGAATAAGAATAAGAATCATAGATTCTAAAGGAGGGAGCCCCCTATAGCGGTAAAGTGATTACAAGGGAGCCCCCTTTGAGTGGCCTGAGATTACATTTATATTAATTTGTTAATAATTTTATAGTAAGACCTTGGGATCTTACCATTTGGTATCAGAGCCATGTGGGACCCAGTCATGTGGGAATTTCTCAAAGATCTTCATCAAATCACTTTTGTACATGAGTATCAAACTCGGTTTGAGGATATCACCAATATTGGATGAATCAATTCTCATAAGTGGCTTCATTAGGGGATTAAAAGAGGAAATTAGAATGGAGGTGACAAGGTTCAATCCCTATACAATGATGCAGACCTATGGATTGGCAAAATTAGCTGAAGATAAAATCAATGCACAACAACAATTAGGGAAACCACTTATGGAAAAATTGTTGACCACTTACATCGCTCCCAAACCTATGCATAATGGAAGGGCACAAAGCACTTACACAACCCCCAAATCTAACCGAACTTTATGAATTAAACATCTTAGCTTTGAGGAGATGAAATAACGACGAGCAAAAGGACTTTGTGATAATTATGATGAACAATTTGAACCCCACCATAAATGTGCTACGCTAACATTGTATTTATTTAAGGAAGATCCCTGTATCTCCATAGAGCAAGCAGATGAGGTAGTTGTGTCCGAAGAAACTAGTGCACCTACTCACTGCAATGAAGACAATGAGGTTGATGTGTAAGAATTGATTGATGTACCAAGCAAGGATGAGGTAAACATACCCAAAGTGATCAATCCTAGCCAAACATGCACTCTACAAGACCTACAGATACCTTCCTCACCAATAGTGTGTTCTTGCCATATGACCAACCTATTCGGAACCAACGCAAAGTGACTACACACTCCTCTGTTGGTTCTACCAAGGAACCAAAAAAGGATATGAAATCATTACCATCACTTTTGATGCATCATTCTAAAGTATTTGAGGAACCCCAAGGGTTGCCCTCCCATCGTCATCATGATTTTCCTAAGGAAGATTATATTATTGTTCTTGGCAACCCCCCACTAATGCTTCATCCTTCTCGATATCCCTACCTATGAAAGGATGTCATTAAAAGAGTCCAAGAACTTACACAAATCCTTCTTGGAAAACAAAGGATAAAGCTTCTCACTTTGAGATTTGAGGACAAAGCTCTTTTTAAGAAGGGTGGCATGTTAGGATCCTCAATCCTAATATTATTAGTTAGTATTATTAATCATTTAATTATTATATTATTAACTTATAAAGTGAACCATCACAACCATTCATAACGTGACCCATCACATCTCTTCATACATGAACCATTATGTCTCTTCACCAAAGTAGCTTTAGGGTAGATATATATATTAGGTTGGCCATCCATATCAAATCATCCAAGAAGAAGAATAAGAATAAGAATCATAGATTCTAAAGGAGGGATCCCCCTATAGCGGTAAAGCGATTACAAGGGATCCCCCTTTGAGTGGCCTGTGATAACATTTACATTAATTTGTTAATAATTTTACAGTAATACCTTGGGGTCTTACCAGAATACTGCATCCAGTAGTGTTTGCAATTCGTTCTTTACCATCAAAGTGATGGTTGGATGTATTTTCCTCAATTTTTGCTTAACTAGCTTCTTCTTGGGATCCAATGAAAGGTTGTGAATGACTAACTTTGGATCTATACCTGGCATGTCTTTGTAAGTCCAAGCAAAAATATTTGGCCTCTCCTTGAGGAGAGGAATCAAAATGGCTTATTCCTATGGAGATAGAGCTTCTTCGAACTTGACTTTTCTTGGTTGGGTAGGATCATCACTGATGTCAACCTTGAAAGTTGCTTATATAGCCATATGTGACCCATCCTCTAGTTGATGAGGCATGGGTATCAAATGAATGTCATTAGAGGGATTCACAAGACCTACTAACTCAGGTTCTAAATCAACATGGAAGACGTCATACGCACAACCTGATGCAAAATGGAATGGCTGTAACATATCTTCATTTGGGAAGAGGTCTTCTAGCTCTATGGGTGAACTAGCGCAATCCCAATTAATAGCGTCTATATCAAGATGCAATTATTTGGTAGGATACGCTGGATTATGAATTGGAGTGGTCAAATTGATGGAGATCATGTTGATGGATGGGATGAAATCTCTAGGACCACATGGGTGCAATCTTGTCATAGGGGTTTCTCTTCCATTCTCGCGATGAGGTTCTGGAGGAATGGGGATTTTTGGATCTATCCCGTGAGCAGGGCATACAATAGGATCATTGGGCTCTAATTGCTCTTTTAATGTAGGCAGAGGGGGATTAACCATCCGATGAATGGCAAAAAAAATTTAGCTGAGGGTCTATGGTACGAAGTGCCACTTCTCTCTCTACTAGGTCGTTGACTTGCCACAAGTGGTGAGGTCTAAGATAATCCATCTTGGTATCATCCTCAAAGTCATCATCACTTATCCAAAAATCGTTAGCATTGGTATGCAGCCCTAAGACAAAGGGCTCATGTCTTGGCCCTAAGTAGGCCATCTCTGTTTCATCTTCATATTCTTCGTCACTTATGAAGAACCCATTTGCATTTTTCTCTTGCCCCAAAGTCAGGGTTTGATGGCTTAAGCCTAAGTAAGCTCTTTATGTTGAGTCTTCTGATTCATAGTCACTTTCATCTTATGTATATTCAATCTCATCATAGATGGACCATGCTAACCTTTGTAAATAACGAGGCCCTTGATAGGCTAAGCCAAGTTGTGCCTCATCATCACTTGCTCCATATCCATTCTCCTCATCCCACGAGTTGTACCCTATTGGGGTGGAATGAATTGAGGTGTTTGGATGATAAGTTTTTGGAGGCAGTATGTTTACCATGGCTACTTATCTATTGCTCAAGTTTGCTATTCTCAAGGGGTGATAAGGAATGAAATCAATGTCTTCTCCAAACCCTATGCTTAATCTTTCTAATGTCGCTGCAATTGAGTCATCTCGACCTCCACTATAATAGCCTAAGACAAATCTATCAAAAGGAATCTGATATAGTGGCTTGTAAGGCCTCCTGCACCCCTGCTTATATACACCAAGGCCATAGCCATGTCAATGGCAATGCTCAAAGTATCTTAGAGCAAACTCAAGATTAGAGAGGTAATTAACATTGACTGTGAATAATTCATCACCATATCCTTCTATATTTGAAGACTTATGAGCACAGTCCAGGCTGGCATAGATAAAATTGGTTTGGTTGGGAGGGATTCCAAGTGGAACCACTATTCCTACTATCGGCCTCAAGTATTTAGGCCTCCCTATGTCCTATGCAGACTCAATGATAGGCGTAAAGGTGATGTTCTACACAAGGTATTCCCTTATGCCTACACTAGCAAAGTGTATTGATGCATGCGATGTGGATGACCCTACGGATGATGCTGGTGAAGCAGGGTGATAATCACTATCCTCATCTTGATCTTGAGGATCTTCCTCTTCCATAGGACTTGGAATTTTAGCAATGGCTATAGTTGGCACTTCTTTGGGCCTCTCTTCCTTAACTAAGGGGGCCTTTAGCTTCTGATTATCTTTTGGTTTTGACGTTGATGGTACTTTAGAAGCATTGACTATCTTGAGTGCACCAGGAGGTGTTGATGTGCCTGGGTCTTTTCTTACCCTTTGTCTTTGTTATCAACTTGTGTGGTTGGGGATGAAGGTGCCACGTATAGGTGAGTAGAAGGGATCATGAATTCTCCTAGAATATCCACCTGATTAATGTATTTAAAAGGCTCTTCATCGACCAGAACCACATAGACTTTGCTTTCGTGCACATACTTGACACATTGGTGCAAGATCGAAGGCATGCACTTCATGGCCCTTATCCAAGGGTACCCTAAGAGGATGTTGTACTGCATAGAGCCTTCCAAGACATGACACATCATGGGGATGGTCTTTTACCCCACCTTGATGGGTAGGACTATTGTTCCCATAGTATTGCATAAAGCATCATTAAAAGCTCTCAATGTGTAAGCTCTTGGAAAAATATTGGTCTTGGGTTCTTGAGGTGCTCTATTACAGTTGTTGTGATTATGTTTATTGATGAACCTGTATCGACCAAAATCCTCTTGAAATGTAAGTCATTGATGTCCGCTACAATGTTTAGCGAAGGGTCTGGTAAGGCAGCAAAAACTATCTTAATCTCATGATCATAGAATCATATTATAGGTTCCTGGCATTCTTGCACTTGTCCCACAAAGTGAGTGAATGCATTCGCATCTTGCGATTGAAGCTCAATTGTTCTTAAAATCTCCATTAGAGTCTCCCTATACTTTTGGGACTGTTGTATGAGCTCATAGATGGATAACTTAGCTAGAGTCATTTGTAGGTTTTGCTCCAATATACTTCGAATACTTACCATAGGTCTCGTTGGTGGACCTGGAAGGTTTTCTTGCCTTTTCCTAGGAGTGGCTGGGATGTTCATGGGAGATACAGGTGGTTGTGGTTGACCATACCACCTAGTCCTTGTTGCTATGTTAATGATCTCAACCATCCCAATGCATCCGTGGGTAGGTATGTAAGCTTGAACCTAATTGACTTGGGCCCCTTGCTGTTGAGGGGCTTCATGATTGGGCAATGGGTTTTAGTATATGCCCATTTATCTGTTATCGAGAGCTAATGGGTTGTCAACATTGAGCTCTCTCGCCTCAATCATGTTTTGCACTTGATGCTTAAACCCGACATAAGCCTCAATGTCATGCCTCGGTATCCTGTGATAAGGACAAAATTGATCTTCCCTATATCCTTTTTACTTAGGATGGTTGGGATCTATAAGAGGTATATCAAGAAATTTGATCCTCCTGGCCTCGCTCAACTGATTAAAGATTGATTGCATTGATTATGTCAGAGGCATGAAATAACGAGGTGGCTTGCATTCTCGGTTTCTTCCTTGATTGTTCTTTTGGTCATAGTTGGCTGGTGGAGGATGTGCTTGATAGTTCTATGGTTGTTGTGCACCCCCATCCTTGGGTGTAGCCAATACGACTTGATTTACTGGAGCAGGGTTACTATACTTCTGCTTGTACTTGTCATTCTTACCATTCTTGTTCCACTCCTTTTTGTTTCAGAGCTTAATGGTTCCCTCATCTACTTTTATCTATTCGATGAGCTTGGCCTATGCCAAAGCTTCCTCAAATGAAGGATACGGTTGGATTTGTATCAAGAGGGAGATATGTTTAGAACAAATTTTGGTAAACATGCGAATGATCTATTCTGTGGGAATAGAGAATGATAATTTTACCATGATTTTTCTACATCTATTCCCATAATCCATTACTGGCTCATCATCATAATGTTTCAGGTTCACCAGGTCTAAAAATTTCACCTTCTTCTTAGCACCAAAGTAGAAACGCTTCAAGAATGCATTTACTAGTTGTTCAAAGTTGGTTATGCTATGCTTAGGTAGTTGGTTGAACCATTGAGTGGCAACACCTGAAAATGTCATTATAAATGTTCTTAGCATGAGAGCATCATTGTCTTCAATATGAAAATAGGCATTGATAAAATTGGTGACATGCTCTTGTGCATCCTCTTCACCTTTAAAATTTTCTAACCTAGGCATCTCAAAGTGATTAGGATATGGAGGGCTAGGGATTGATGGGCACAATGGTTGATTGTGTATCTTGCTCAATGTTGGTGAGTTCCCAGCTGCCTCTTATTTCTCAAAGGTTTTCATCTTTTCAACAAGCTCTTGAAATGCCTTTGATGCATGGATTTTCTCCTCGTGTAAGCCTATTCACATTGGCAATGGAGGTAACTCTCTATCCATTTGATTTATTCCATTTTCCTCCCTCCTACAAGGGGACTCAGGATTGTGATCTTGGTTTGTTATGTTTGCCCTCCCCCCATTAGTTGGATTTTGTTCATGATTTGGTTGGAGGTTTCATTGTGGGATATCTTGTCTAGTGTGCCTTTCCTTAGGTGAGTCAGTGTGTCTTTTTCTTTGGTGGTCACCACCATTTATCTATAAATTATTAAGAGCTAGCTGCTCAGATTGCTCTCTTAAACGCTGCTCATGTTGGCACAAGAGTATTTCTCTTTGTTTCTCTTGTTCGAGAGCTTCCACTAACTCTCACTCTTTGTGTAATGCATTTTCTAACCACCTCATTTGGTCAATTTGTGTTGTTGTAGAAGACTCATGTTTATCTGACTATGTTCTTGTAGTCTTGACTCACAGATTCCTCGAGGGGTTTTATGTTGTATCTGTACTCTTGCTAGTTAATGTGACTTGTTCAGTGTACTGTTTAATATTCCTATGATCATACTCCATGTGTCTTCTGTGAGGTTGCTCTGAGGTGCCCCTATACTGGGAGGTATGTTTAGAAGTCATAGTTCGTGAGCTTCCAGATGTAGAGTTCTCAGTATCTATAGTTCTTTGGGTTGGTTGAGTAGAAAATCGATCCAACCTGTCTAGCTGTCTCGTTCTCCATGGTTGGTCCCGTGGGGTGCCATTTACTCCTATGAGGTTATATTCTATGGGAATATTTCCTTTTTTGTGAAGGGTTTCTTCTATATTATTCCCATGACTAAATGTAGCTCTAGTTTCCTGCCCTTCAGTGGGTAGACCTGTTCATATATTTCTTGTGAGTCTTGAGGTGTTGCAATTCTTGTTTGCCTTCTTGATGAAGAGGGCTTGGTGGTGACATGTTTTCTCCATGTGGATGGAGATGTGGCAGTCTCGTCATCCCTATGTAAAGAATGAGTCTTAGAACCTTCTTTATGTCCATGTGATGAGGAAGCCCTTGAAGCTTCCTCATGTCTTTGAAATGTTTCTATGTGTTTAGAGGAGGCCCTTGAGGTCTCCTCATGTCTCCTTGATAAGGATGGCTATGAAGCCTCTTTTTTTTTATGTGACTTTATTCCATAATGTGGTTCCTTACTTGGGGTTTCTCGAGGAGATCCCCAAGAGTTGAGTTATCACCCTTTAGGCTCATGGAGCTACATCTGATGGTATTATGGGTAGTTCATTCAATATTACTATGACTCCACCTATGGTTATGAATTGCTTCTGTCTCTCCCTCGACATCAAACCGGAGGTGTTTACTTCTTGTTTTGACCATGTTATTTTATGACTTGATCTTTTGAGTTTGCTATTTAGGAATGACCACACAATTCCAAATAAATGTTTATCTTGATTACCAATTTGAGTGTGCCCTAAACTATTTGATATATTTTGATGTGTTCTTCTCTCAATTTCTTTGCTCTTGTTCTTGGATTAAGACTGAGAAGACTCATCCATAGTGACAATCAAGTACACTCGTGCCAAACATTATTTTCTCAAAAGAAGCTAGGGTACACCATTGAAGACCCAATAGAGGATTCGCCTACCTCTTCCACTCTGAACTAATGATTGTTCCAATAGTGGGAGATATTTTGAACACAAGTAACTTAGTGTCACTATAAGTAAGTTTCCCAATCCATTTCTAGGAAGCTCTAGGGGGCAAACCAGTGGAAGGAGATGAATTCCAACATCACTAGACTGAATTGAAGGTTGGTGATGAAATCCAACTCTCTAATGTTTAAATGAGACGTACGTGGGTGGTGTTCATTTAAGCTTGTGTAACATAAAGTACATCATATAGCAAAAATGAGTCTTTCCTATATGCCTAAGTGTAAAAATACGTTTCAATATTCAGAAATATGCATGAACTATTATGATTTGTATGAGCACACTTTATCTCGTGCAACTATGGCCTCTAGTAGGGCCTCAAAGCAAGTAAACAACATACAATGTCTAGCACGTTGGATTCTAGGGTAAACTTTTCAAGCATAAGTCGTTGTTCCTAGCAACGCCTAGTGGAAAATTTAAAAGAAGATCTAAGATATGTGAAATGCTTAATTCTTTCTTCTTTATTATTTTAATTTCCAAACATAAATGTGCTTTAATTTCTCTGTTCTGAACACACAGAAGCAGATAGAAAGCTGTAAAACATCAAAAAAACTCTACCAACCTTTGATCCAACTTAGAGAGTCGATGTTTTGACCTCTGCTGCACTCCAGTCCTGGCTGCTGTTGACAAGAGCAGTTGGTTCTTGGTCACTGTAGCTTAGAGTGGCTAGTTTTTTGCCACTGTAGCTCAAAGTGGCTAGTTTTTGGCCACTGTAGCTCAGAGCGGCTAGACCTGCACACAAAATTGAGTTAGTATTCTAGTAGAAAATGAAATATTAGTGGTCGTCCCACCGTGATTGCCATCTGTAGAGACCCTGGGAACGCACACATCGATCCATTTTTTGAAATCCCTACTTGTAATTCTATTTAAAATACCAAAGATAAAATGGAAAGACAAGAGGAAAAAGCATATAACACGAAATAACAAAATATGGATCTCTTTATTGATATTGAAGCTCGGTTACATGTCGGTCCCTCTTAGGGATACCCATTTTGATACTATAAATTACAAGTGGGAAAGGAGTGCCCCTTCCACGAAGAGGTGGTGCGCTTATAAAAGCTTCTCGGTTCTATACATAGAAATGTATGAGGGCTTATAGATGCCTCCTTCTCCAGGGTTGTCTCCTAGAGGGATCCCTTTTGCTCTCGTATGTTGTAACCTTCGTTCGATGTACTTGTGGCCCTGCAAGTAATGAAACAACAACACACTTTTAGGTGTCTAAGATTTCCTCCCCATATGAGGTTGTTAGTAATCAAAGAATGTAACAGAAATATGATAAAACAATACCATGAAATCAAGTAAATATATGCTAATGATATAAGAAAACAAGATAAAATATGTTATGTCTATCTAAGCCAAGTATGTGGGCCACTATCCAAGACAGCGGCTGCTAAATAAAACCTTTCTCTCCTTGTCCCAAAGCTATGGTTCAAATACTATGATCTAATGTTGAAGAAATTAGGTGGTATGCCCTTTGATTTTTCAAAGCTCCACCACACACGTGATCTCAAAGAGAACTCTCTTTGAAATGATCTCTTGTATGTAATTTGGGTCTCTATTCTCTGTATGATAAAATATTAAAGGATATTTGGATATGATAAGGCTCTCTATATGCCCTGATGCTCTTAGGCTTACACCTTTTTGAAAGCATGAGATTCCGGAAATAAAAGAAACACTAATATGCAATAAAAACAGAACTAGTTTAATGCATGTAATAACACGGATATGATCAAATTAAAAGTAGGAGCACAACCCTTTTTATTAATGTGATTCCGGTCGGTTACAATACGTCTCTTCAGTTACATGTTTCCATTACAATAAATGAATATTGATCTTCTTCCGCATGCCCACAATTTGAAATGGACGGGCCAAAGTATTGCCGTCGCTTGCGTTGATAAATCCTTGCTTACTGCTGTTGTTCCTGTATTCAAAGAAACAATAAAAATGTTTAGTAGCACCTGTTGTTAAAACAAAGCGTTCGGTCCTTTAGAATAAACAGAACAGCAGATTGTAAAACTCAGAATACTTTGAAATCCGCGTATTAGTTAAAATGAAATAAAAATAATAAAACCCGCAGTTTGACATACATTCGATCTTAAAAATAAATAAAACGCGCATGTATGATTAGAACAACGAACTGCAGCAGATCTGAAATTATACCGTAAAAGAAATAAAAATACATTGAGTTTTGTCGACGAATGGGTGGATCCAGGGATCCGGATTCATATTCTTCGTATCATGGATGTAGAAGAAAACGAATCAAAAGGGGTGAAGTCGGGTGTCTCACTTTGGCAGCACTTCGTTGCGTTTCTAAAAATGCTTCGTCGTCTCTTTTTTTACATGGCATTGAGCTGGTTTTTATAGAAGATTCTACGTCAAAACCCTAAGTCTGCAGGCGCCGTTGAGATTTGACCGTTGTCAGATGAGTATGAGGCATGGCTTGTACTGAGATTGTCGCTAGAAAATCACATCCGTAATTACGAAGCATGGCCTCGGGTCAGATTTGTTGTTGAGATTGCTCGTCTCATTACTCCAGTTGGTGAAGTTCGCCGTTCTTTTAAAAATGGCATGCAGGGATGCCACGTGGCGTGAATTGCTTTAATGCTGCCTTTGACCGATGAAGTCCACCGTTGAATGCTGACGTGTCGTCTTTGAATGCTTAAATTCTGTTTTATGTGCAAAATGTCGAAGTGTCGCGATATCGCGCGCGATATCGCGACACTTCGGCCGAGCCTCCCCCTTGGGGCCTTAGGTGTCACGATATCGCGACGCGATATCGCGACGTCTAAGGCCGAGGCCTCCCTCGGGGCCTTAGACGTCGCGATATCGCGACGCGCGATATCGCGACGTCTAAGGCCGAGGCCTCCCTCGGGGCCTTAGACGTCGCGATATCGCGACGCGCGATATCGCGACGTCTAAGGCCGAGGCTTCCCTCGGGGCCTTAGACGTCGCGATATCGCGACGCACGAAATCGCGACGTCGCGATTTCGCGACGTCTAAGGACAAGGTTCCCTTTTGACTAAGGCTTGTTTGCTTTTGAAGTTTTGCTCTTGATTGCGGCTTTCTTGCTTAAGACTTAAAGTTTGTTAAAGGCTCGCTTTAGATTAAAGGCTTTAAAACGACCAACTTTGCTCTGCCATTTTTTGACCTTCTAAACTGCTGTGTGAGTGGTCAGGACCACTTTTTGACCTCTGAGGGCTGCCCTGAAAGCTGTGTATGTTGATGCGATCAGTGTTTGTAGTCACTTAATCGGATCGGTGCTGTTTTGGTGTCTACAGATGCCCCTTTTTGGGATGCGCTATGCATGGCACAACGTCGAGCAAAAATAGAAAACCAAAGCACTAATGATTAGGGTTTCTTGGTAACCTAACCAACTTTTGATGCCCCAAGTATGGAAAGGGCATGCATTCTTGAACCCTTGCTTCTGACGAGCTAAGGAATTTGATTTCAAGTGTTAACCTGTTTTGGTGAGGTGTGACTTGAGCTTGGACATTGATCAATCATGATTAGGCAAAGGGCGTAACCTTTTGTCCACAGGGGAACCTTGTGTTCATGATTCACGAATGCCAAGTGTTTGATCAATTTAATGATTGCTTGTTTACTGCCCCAAGCAGGAGCGTGATTGTCTTTGTCAATGATTCTTTGAATGCATGTCATTGCCTTGATTGGGTGTGTGCTTGTTGATTGGTGACTAAGTGTGACTACCCCCTCAAGCGACGAATCGATGAGGAAATGACCTTCGTGAGAAAAGCGACGAGTCGCTTGACCCAAGATGACTTAGGTTAGGGTGCCTTTAGATGTTTTACTGTTTACGCACGTGCAGTTTTCCGACATTTGGACCTATTTTTGGTGGGTGTTAACCCTTTTGGTGATGCCATAATGAGGTGAAATCATCAAAAACCCGTCTTCCCGTGGAGCGGTCCAGCTATGGTAGCCTTCTTGGGGAAGTGAGAAAGTGACAATTTGAGCCCCGACATCGATTTTCGTTATGCCAAGAGGTTAAGTGCAAGAGCACTTGTGTCCGAAAACTTATTGCTATGGTTTTTGTGGTGCAATTTTGTGATGTTTTTGTTGTTTTGATTTTCTTTCTTTGTATATGTCATGATTTTATGCACAATGATTGATGTGGGTGGATGCATGCTACTTTATAGTGATGGATGCATATGTTATGATAAATGCGATTGTTGTATGTTGATTTATTTTGATGGATGCATGATGGATGCAAATGCATGTGATATGCAGAAATGAAATGGATGGGTGGACTTTGTGGTGTTTGGCCATGGCAGCATAGACTGTTTAGAACTCCATTATTAGACTGTGTACACATGTGGTGTTTCTTTTTTTTTTTTGATGGTATTGCAAGGATGAAAAGTAGTGCAATTGGTTTAGAAATGTAGCTAAGGTTTTCTGAGACTCAAACAGTTTTAACTTACTAGCCATGATTGTACTTTATCTTACAAGACTTTTGAACAAGGTATGAATCGGACTTGTTTTTGACCAAGGTATTTCACATCCCTGTGTGTGCAATTGAGTTCGTTTATGTGGTATTTGTCAGGATACCGCCAGTGTCAGATGGGCTTTCAACCGAACCTGTACTGAGGATCACCTAATTAGCTCCACTAACTCCTTTGTTGTATGTAGTTAGATTAATCTGCGGTGTCATCCAGGATACCATAAGCTAGCCCATCCACATGCAAACATTGGTCTGTACATACGCAAAGCGAATGTGACAGACATATCGTCGTGCGGGTAGGATACCACCATTGCCAGATAGGCTATCAACCAAACCTGTAATGAGGATCACCTAGATGGTTTTTCGAATGCTGAGAATTCTAGGGATTCAGGTTTAGGATGTTTGTGGGCTGAATGATTTAGAGGGTTGCTCGTCTATATAGTGATGAAAATCACTGTTTATTTTCTATTAATTCTTTTTGAGCAAGGATTTTGAATAGTGGTGATAACCACTTGTTATTTGATTTTGTATTTGGAGTATTGTAAATAGCTTTGATCTTTGTGGCCTTGGGGATGACTACCCATCCTGGTTAGGGGCGGATAGTACGAATCCTTACGGCTTTGGGGACCAAGGGGATGATGGAGGTTATGAAGTAAGGGAATTGATCTGTTAGGCCTTGGGGATGACTACCCATCCTGGTTAGGGGTGGATAGTACGAATCCTTACAACTTGGAGACCAAGAGTGAATGGAACATGGTAAGATGATGATTTGTTGGAATTTTGTTTGTGAATGGTGTTGATCCCTTTAGGTTTTGGGGATGACTACCCATCCTGGTTAGGGGCGGATGGTACGAATCCTTACAACTTTGGGGACCAACTGTGATTGGAATTTGGTAATGGTGAAAAGCACTGTATATGGAGGTGAGTGGATAGGGAAGAGCTTGTCCTTTTGTCAATTCTCAGCATTCTAGAACCATTCGCACGGGGGGATGAGCAAGATAACTGTTTTGCTGATGGGAACTTGGATTGTAATGCAGGTTTCATCTTTCTTTCACACAACTTGGGAATTTTTATGTGTTTTAATTTGTGTTGGGATGTTACGTAACAAGGCGTATTTCAAGTATGACTCTACCTTCGTAAAATCTGTCTGACCGGATACATTACATGGCTAAAGAGCAAAATGATGACTGAATCACGAAAACCCTTGATACATTAAAAGACCATTGACTCTAGTGTGGAAAAAGAAATGCATGGTGTTTTTGTTGTTTTTTTGGAAAATGGAATAGTGTGGAACAAGACGGACTAGTGGAATTAGTACAGCCTATGGGGCCCCTGACCTGTACGACCACAAATATGCAATGTATGGGTGCAATGCTTTAATGCAGCTATGTATTTTGGTATTTTTGATGGATTGATTTTGGTGAATATGAAGATGAATTGCGAGAAGAACTCTCTATTGATGAATTTGAGTATGCCTAGAAATGAGATGCAAATTTTTGTTGTTTTTGATGATTTTTGTTGTTTTTGAATTTTCTTGATTTTTGACCAAGCGATTGTGGAAATCCTTGGAGCATTTTGGGATTGACCATGTCGATTGCAAGAATCCTTGGAGCATTTGGGATGGATTGATTTTGGCATTGGGTTTTGGGATTGGAGCTTTTGGAATTGAATGATTTGAAACATCTTGGAGCATTTGTGGGTTTTGAGCGTTGAGCAATTGCAAGAATCCTTGGAGCATTTTGGGATTGACCAAGCGATTGCAAGAATCCTTGGAGCATTTTTGGGATTGACCAAGCGATTGCAAGAATCCTTGGAGCATTTTTGGGATTGACCAAGCGATTGCAAGAATCCTTGGAGCATTTTGGGGTTTTGACCAAGCGATTGCAAGAATCCTTGGAGCATTTTTGGGATAGATTCTCTTAGATATGGAATGGTCGCAAATGACTGATATTCAAGGGTTCTGTTTCCTTGATACCATCAAGAGAAGCTAGCCGGTATGTCCCGGGTCCGATTTTGCTATCAATGATATATGGACCTAACCAATTTGCCGCAAACTTGTCCCTTAGGTGGGACGGCAAACTGGAATTTTGCTGGTTTTCCTTCAAAACCAAATCACCGACCCGGAAGTCCCTTAGGTGAACTTTCATGTTGTAAGCTTTCTTAAGTCGCTCTTGATAAATACGTAAATGCTCGAGAGCATTAACGCGTCGTTCGTCAAGCAACGTAAGCTGGTCTAACCGGGCTTGCCACGCAGAATCATCGTCGATGAACTCCTGCATTGATATGCATAGGGAAGGAATCTCCAACTCGAGAGGCATGACTGCCTCAGAGCCATACACAAGCGAAAACGGAGTGGCTCCAGTGGGTGTCCGAATGCTAGTGCGATAGGCCCATAGGGCAAGTGGGATTTGAATGTGCCAATCCTTATGACTGTCTGCGACGGTCTTTTTAAGGATGGCAATTAGCATTTTGTTTGACGCCTCTGCTTGCCCATTCGCCTGTGGATAATAGGGTGTTGAAAAGTTGTGCTAAATCTTGTACTTTGTGGTCAAAGCACGCACGTCTTTGTTCTTGAAAGGCGTTCCATTATCCGAGACTATTTTGGATGGAATACCAAAATGACATATGATGTTATGCAAAATGAACTCCACAATGCGGGGTCCTGTCGTAGAGGTAAGCGAAATTGCTTCCACCCACTTGGTAAAATACTCTGTGGCCATTATGATAAACGTGTGACGGCCTGACGATGCAGGGGAGATCTTTCCAATTAGATCGAAGCCCCACTACGAGAACGGCCAATCAGATTGGACTGTTTGCAAGGCCTGAGAAGGTACGTGCATCAAATTGGCATGATGTTGACACTTCACGCACTTCTTGACATAGGTGCAACAATCTCGCTCTAAAGATGGCCAATAATAGCCCATGCGAAGAATGCGCTTTGCAATGGCCAAACCGTTGAAGTGGCCACCACATGTACCATCGTGCGCTTGGGCAACTGCCCAAGTGGACTCTTGCTGGTCCAAGCAACGAAGGAGGATTCCTTCATAGCTGCGACGATACAAAATGTCTCCTATCAAGACATACTTAGCCGCTTTCTGCTTGAGTGCTCGTTTTGCGGCATGAGTCAATCCAAGGGGGAGATTACCTAACTTGAGGTAGTCTCGGATGGGTAAATACCGATCCCGTTGATCGAAACCTCGACAGTATGAACAACCAATCTCTCTTGAAGTTCCTCCCTAGCAAACGCTGAATGGGATAGAACCTGCAAGAATAGCGTTGTGTTGCTATTAATGGGAGTAGGGGAGAACAAGGACCCCCAGTTGGCGCATTTTAGATGATCACGGATTCGAGAGAGCTTATCCGAGGATGGTTCAATCTGGATCATGTGGATTCCTGGCGTTAAGTCGGAGCTTGCACGCTCCATCACAGATTGCGATAAGGTTTTGACTTGAATGGTTGTCATATCACCGAAAAGGTCCTACGGAATTAATGACCCCAAGGAGGCCATTGTGTCCGCAAAACGATTCGATGATCGAGGGAGGGCCTCGATGTCATACCACTCAAGTTTTGCCAGGAATTTGTCCACAAGGGCTTTATAAGCCTTCAGAACTGGGCATTTACATTGATATACCCCTTTGACTTGATTGACTATTAACAGCGAATCACCAAAGATATTCAGTCGTTTGATGTTCATGGTGATTGTTGTCTGAAGACCTAGGAGCAAGGCTTCATATTCTGCGTTATTGTTGGTGCATGGGAAGTTTAATTTAAATGACAGGGGCATTGGGGCACCCTGCGGTGTGAAGAATACAATTCCCGTGCCACCACCTTGCTCACATTTAGAACCATCGAAGAATAGGGTTATATCGGCGTGTGACTCAGGCTCATCAGAATCTGGTGATTCTGAGACATGGAAGACCCCATCATCGGGTAGTTCTATGACCAGAGGCTGATCGTCTTCAAGAGGAGCCTCTGCTAGTTGATCGGCTATGACTTGTCCTTTGATAGATTTTTGTCCAATAAACTCTATGTCAAATTCCGTCAACAACATGATCCATTTCGTCGTGCGACTACTATGATAAGTACGACTCATCATGTATCGCAATGGATTCTCCTTAGACACAACATACGTAGTGTTGCTCAACATGTAGTGGCATAGCTTTTTGGTAGCAAACACCATGGCCAAGCGAAGTTTCTCAACGTATGCATAGTGAAGTTCATAATCGACCGGGGTGCGGCTAAGATAGTAAGTAGCCTGTTCTTTGTGAAGTTCATTCTTCTGGGCTAGCATGGCGCCCAGTGCCACCTCGATAGCTGAGATGTATAAGTAGAATGGCACTCCTGGTCTAGGTGGTGCCAATACTGGTGGCGAAGCCAGGTATTGTTTGATCTCGTCAAAGGCTGACTGGCACTCGTCATCCCAATGAAATGTAACTCCCTTGTGCAATAATTTGTTCATAGGTCGGCACTTGTCAGATAATTGTGCTATGAATCATTTAATTGACGCGACCTTTCCCTGCAGACTTCTGAGCTGCTTGATTGTAGTTGGGGGAACCATTTCAAGGATTGCCTTGACTTTCTTTGGGTCCACCTCGATTCCTCGTTTTGAGACTATGAAACCCAAGAGTTTTCCAGATGTGACGCCAAAGACGCACTTCTTGGGGTTTAGTCTAACTTTATGCTCCATGAGGCGATCGAGGATCTGGCTTAAGTCAGCGATATGATTTGAGCGCAAAAGAGATTTGGCTAACAAATCATCCATGTAATCTTCCAAAGTTTTATGCATGTAATCGTGGAAGATATATGTCATGGCACGTTGGTAGGTGGCACCAGCATTTTTAAGGCCAAAAGGCATGACCTTATAACAAAATGTCCCCCAAGGCGTTGTGAACGCCGTTTTTAGTTGGTCTTCAGGATTGATACGAATCTGATTGTATCCTGAGAAACCATCCATGAGGGAGAGCATTTCGTGACTTGCTGTAGCGTCTACCAACGCATCGATGCTTGGTAAGGGGAAATCATCCTTAGGACTCGCTTTGTTTAGATCTCAAAAATTGGTGCATATGCGAATCCTCCCGTCGGGCTTCTTGACGGGAACCATGTTGGACAACCATGGCGGATAATCCATGCAGATGACAAACTGTGCATCCAACAACTTTTGCAATTCATCTTTGACCATCAAGGCCACTCGTTGGGTGCATCTTACGTAGTTTTTGCTTTACAGGCTTGATTGTCGGATCAAGCGTTAAATTATGCGTGACTAGCTGCGGGTCTAGTCCCGGCATATCCTTGTACGACCATGCAAAAACCTCCTTCTTCTCTTTGAGAAGGGCAATGTAGTCGGCTTGCTCTTTGGGGGAAAGACTTACCCCCAACTTAAGAATCTATGGATTCATTGGATCTGTGCCGATATCTACATCAGTCATTTCCTCGACTGACATGTGGGATCCGTCCTCCAATTGATGTGGAGTCGGGATCAAATGGATGTCATCGGCTGAGTTTAGATCTGCATTTGGAACCTCGGGTTCCTCTTCAGCCTGAAAAATATCCTGAGTTGTCCTTGGGGTAAAATGAGGTATTTCACCGAAAGGCCGATACTCGATGGGGATAAAGGTGAATTGACGCGATCCCAACCGATGGCATCTATGTCTAGATGTAATGACCATGTTGGATCGACCAGATTGCGGATGGGTGTAGTCAGATCAATGGAGATCATGTGGATGGAATGAATTTGGTCTCCATTACCGCGGGTGTGATAACTTGATTCTTCTGGATGCTCCCTATACTCTGGATCTGGCTCTAGGGGAACGGGCACGAATGGATCGGCCCTATGTGCTGATAGGAGGACAGGGTCTTCCCTCGGCACTGTTGTCATGATAGGGTCTCGAGGTGGACGGTGCTCATCATGAATGTGGAGCCATGGATCCAAGATCAGGTCCCACCCTGCTGGGTCTACCCACCATTCATGTCCTAATCTTATGCCCATCTGTCCCATTAGATCTTCATGAGTTAAAGGGCGATGATTCCATCGCGCATGTCTGAGATAGTCCATCTCAGTCTCATCTTCTGAGTCACTTTCGGAGATCCAAAAATGTTCATTCTCTTCAACAACTGGTACTTGCGACGTTGAGGGTTCTCCTTGTTCCAGTAAGTTAATCTGGTCCCATTGCGGTTGTTCCACTCCTGGTGGAGGGACCTGATTCTCTTGACATGGTATTGATTCAACTGGAACCTCTAAGGGGAATAGCTGCAAAAAGATGTCCGAAAGCCATTGATGTTCTTTTTGAGGATTAATCTCCAAACTTTCACCTCTCTCTAGTAAAGGAGAGGGATTTACTGTTGTTGCCAAGGGTGTTTGTTGACCATGGGAGGTAATCTCCCAAAGTATATTCTGTATTTGGGTTGGCATAAGGATCTGGTGCCAATCCCCCCTTGTTGCCTATTTCTAGGCCTTGCATATTTTCTACCAAGATGTCTAAGGGCAGGGGATGGTGGAACCCTACCCCTGACTTATCATATGGCATCTGATATCTTGGTTGGCAAAGGACCCGCATCCCTTGCTCATATCTGCCTAGCCCGTATCCATGCCAATTGCATTGGCCGAGATATTTTAGGGCAAAGTCTGGGTTTGACAGATAGTTGAGGTTTTCAACAAAAGGTTCGTTGTCTGCTTCCTTTTGTTTGCATGGTTCAAGACCATGATCAAGGCCCCCATACACAAAATTTGTCTGGTTGGGTGGGTGACCTAGAGGAACAACTGTTCCTATGGGAAGGCGAGGTCTCCCCATATCCTGTACTGACTCTACCGTAGGCGTTGCCACAACATTCTGCACTAAGTACTCTCCCAGGCCTGTACTGGCCATTTCAATAGTGATTGTTGATTCTTGGGAGGGAGGGAACGGCAGTCCTTCCCGAGTCCATTCCATGTTTGGTGGTTTAGGAATCTCAACTTTCGTAGTGCTAGGTGTTTCCTCTGTTGATACTGTTGATATTGTGGGCAAACCCTCTTCTAAGGGTTGAGCCTCTTCCATGATTTGTTTTCCCTTGTCCTTCTGTTTAGCCATGATAGGTGGCATTGGTAATGAAGGAGCGGATGATGAGGATTCACCTGGCTGGGATTTTGGTGATTTGGTCACCAGTGGTGCCTGCGGTATTGGACCTTGTTTGGATGGATTTAACTGGAAATCCAAATGCGTTGAAGGGAGGGTCGATTGAGGCATTAGTTGTACCGCATTGCAATACTTGAAGGGTTCCAAGTCCATCGGGACTACATGTATTTCTCCTTCAAAAGCATACTTTAAGCACTGGTGAGCGATGGAAGGGACACACTTCATGTCCCTGATCCAAGGCCGCCCTAGCAGTATATTGTAAGCCATCTCGCCTTCCAACACATGGCACAATGTTGGTATTGTCTTTTGTCCTACCTGGATAGGTAGAACGACTGTGCCGATTGTCGAGCATATTGCATCATTGAAAGCTCGCAGTGTGTACGTGGAGGCTGTGATATGAGAGGCTGGCAGCTTTAAATGTTTTAACATTGCAGTGGTGATGATGTTACTTTACAAGCCAATATCTACCAACACTCTCTTGTAGGGGATCCCGTTGACCCGCGCGATGACGTGCAGGGGTGGATCGGCCGTGTCATTCGATATTGCTTTGACTTCATCCTCTCTGAAGGTGATGACCGGCTCCGTACATCGCTGCACATGTCCTACGAAGTTGTTGAAAGAATTTGCTTCGTGAGGCCGTAATTCGATGGCTTTTAAAATGTCCATAAGAGCTTCCCTATGAGGTGTTGACTGTTGAATAAGCTCGTAAATGGACAGCCTAGCCGATGTGGTCCGCAAACTCTGCGTGAGTTTGGTCCGTATCGTGACCTCGGGTCTAGGCGGAGGTACTTGCACAGGGCATTGCTGAGGCTGCGATGGCGTTGGAACTTCCCTCGTAGCTACCACGGGGGCAGCTGCTGGGTACTTTTTGTTCCTTGTCACTATGCTGATCATTCCCACAAATCCTTGCATGGGAAGATTCTGGCGCACCTCATTAACTTGGAGAGGTTTTGTCTGTGCCTCGTGGGCGGGCAAAGGGTCTTTGAATACCCCCATTTGTTGGTTATTTGGCGCTATGGGGTTGTCCACGGCCAATGTTTTATTGTCGATTAAATCTTGGATTAATCCTTTGAATTTCCAGCATCCATTTAAATCATGGCCCCTTCGCCTATGAAATCTACAATACAATTCCTCTCTGTATCCCTTAGGCTTGGGGGCGTTAGGGTCTATAGTTTGGATCTCTGGAAGGGTGACTAAATTTGCCGCTGACAAGCGATCAAATAAGGAGTCCCTGGACTCCGTGTAAGGGGTGAATTGTCGCCTAGGGCGACGCTGCTGATTCTGCTCCTGTTTCTTATTATCTTTCTCATAACTAGGAGGCACTGCCTGGTAATTGGCCTTTTGAGGCTGCGTGTCTTGCACAGGCTTGGGAACATTTATCGCAACTTGATTAACCGCTGCGGGTTGTGATTGCGTATTCCTAGTCTTAGTGGTTTTATTCCACTCTTTCTTTTTAGGCTTGGCAATTGTGCCTTCGCCTATCTTAATCTCTTCTATAACTCTGGCTTGCGCCAAAGCTTCTTCTAAGCTGTCGTATTGCTACAGCAGCAATAGACCAGAGATTGATTTTAAACAACTTTTTGCAAACATCTGCGTAAGATCAGACATAGGGGGACGGTAGGGTAACCTTGAAAGCAAAGCCCTCCAGCGATTCTCGTATGTTGTCATTGTTTCTTCCTCATATTGCCTGAGGCTGGCCAGATCACTCAGTGATGCTTTCTTCTTTGTGTTGAAAGCAAAGCGTTCAAGAAACGCATCTACCAATTGATCGAGATTGTTTATGCTGTGTTTGGGTAATTGTGTGAACCAATCCGAGGCAGGGCCTACGAATGTGGTTATGAAAGTTCGAAGCAACAATGCATCATTATCTTGGATGCCGAAGCATTGACTTAGGAACCTTGTGACATGTTCTTGTGCGTCTTCTTCACCTTTAAAAACTGCCAATTGAGGCAACTTGAAGTGTTCGGGGTAAAGAGGTGTAGGCACTGAGGGATGCACTGGATGACTGCGGAGTTGACGTAATGTGGGCTTTTGATGCCCAGAAGCTTTTGTCTCCATAGACTCCAAACGCTCTAATAGCGCTTTGTATGCATCGGAAGATTTTATTTCTTCTTCTTTGGTTTGCTCCCGTTGTGAGTCATGGGAGACGGGAGGCCTATGGGGAGGTGGCCGATTGGCAGCCCTCCCGCCTTGATGGGGCGTGTCGGCCCGTTCTATTTCTGGTTCGAACTCCTCATAAACTTCTTGAGGAGTCCCTGGGCGAGACCTATGACCTTGATTGAGTCCCCGTTGGGGGTACCCATCATTGTTTCGGGGAGTGGCCTCCCTCTCGAGTCTATAAGGTCTCGGAGGCAAAACTTGACGAGGTCACGGAGACCTGTCTTGCACCCAGGGATTGTGCCTCTCATATTGTTCTTCTCTATGGGTGCGAGGGGTTGGCACCCTCTCAGGTAGCTTATAGCGCAATTCATCCGCTTCGCGCTGCATGCGCTCTTTATTCAAGCGGTATAAATACTCTAACTCCTGATGACCCTGCTCAAGCCGCGTGATTCGAGCTTGGCGAGCGGCATGTCTGGCGACTGCCGGGTCAACTGGGTCTGCCCTCTTTTGTTGAGGAGGCTTGAATGTTTTGCCTATGTGTTTGCCTCGATCTTGATGGTCTAAAATTTCAATGGGTTGCTTCCCTTTGTCGGGGTAGGCGACATTTGCTTGAGGCTCTAGCCTTGATGTGTGATCATGATATCTGGCAGGCGTAGAAACACAAGGTTCCCGCGTTGTATGTTGTTCCCGAGGAATGTGATGATCTTCCTCGTACTCCCTTTCATGGGTGTGAAAGGGGCGGGCGGAGTTAGCTTGCCCTGTGTAAAGAGCCCTGCGCTCTGGATGTTGTTTTTCTATTCTGATGGGAGGTAAAGAAGGGACGCCATATCCACGTTGCCCCTCCAAATGGATAGTATGCCTCTCTAGCGCTTCATCGCGCTGTGGCCATTCAAATCTAGCCTCAAGAGGCGGTTGTCTACCGACATTGAGACCTACGTGTACAGCGTCTTCCCGAAAGGGGCTGTGTTGGATGGGCATACCCCAATGAGGAGGCTCCCAATAATTTCTTTTTGATGGGGTCTGATATGGACTCTCTTGTAGGCTAGACCGCCAAGGCGGTATGGCCAAATCCTCAAGGCTAAAGCGAAGGCGACTAGCGCCCTCTCTTTGTGCACCTTCCGCAGCGTTTGCCCTTGATTGGGCTTGGCTACGGGTGTACACCATTGTAGTGCTTCTCTAAGCAGATTTTATCTTGTTTTATGATGATTTGTCTTTTTGTGCACACTAAGCAGAAATGAACACACACACATACACAAAGTCGTGATTATCTCTTTTACGGATTAAATAGTGTGTCCTAAACTGGTTTAGTGCATTTTGATGTTTTGTTATGTTTTTGCAAATTTGGAAGAACGTTTAAATGCATAATGTTTGGCTCATATGACTCCCATAAATGGTCGCCCCTTCAATATACCATTGTCGGACCGATATACCAACCTCTCTATATACCCGCCCTTACGAGAGGGAAACTATAGGTACGTGAGAGCAGATGGTACGTGGAACATAGGCGGTACGGAAGGGGGATTGTCCTGTTTATGACACCTACCATAGAAGACTTATCCTCGCGTGCATGGGAATCACCCCAAGCAACACTCGGTCAACTTTCGTCAGGATTTACGTCTAACAACAAGTGACAATCGGGGAAATGAATGCAAAGCTAAGCCAAGGTGGTGATGAACCCACCGTTGGTCTTGCTCAAGGGTTGGGGTTTTACGACCAGCGCCTTGGTTTAAAATACCACGTGGTGTGTGGGGTTCATTTTACTTTGCAAGATTGAAACAGGCAGCAAAGAAAGAAAACTTTCCCTATGCCAGACAGACACTACAAACCGGAAAACAGCAAGTAGAAAACTAAAAATTGACGGAAATTTTTTTTTTTTTTTTAGCAATTAAATAAATAAATAAAGCAAGAAAAATTTTATAAAAAATTTCTCTACCACCTTTTTTTTTATTATTATTAATTATTAAATAAATAATTACATGAATAAATAAATAATTAAATAAAGTAAGAAAAATTTATGAAAAATTCCTCTACTTTTCTTTAATAATTAAAAAAAAAAAACGAAAGTAAAAGATTGAAAAAAAAAAAAAAGGGAAGAGGAAAACCTCTTCTCTGTCGGGATTTTCTGTTTCTGACCTTCGGCTTTAAAAAAGAAAGGTACCTGTTAAAACACAGCAGATCTGATTAGTTTCTGTGATTTAAAATTCTGGGAACGGTCCCACCGTGATCGCCACTGAAAGCATGAGATTTCGAAAATAAAAGAAACACTAAGGTGCAAATAAAAATAGAACTAATTTGATGCATGTAATAACACGAATATAATCAAATTAAAAGGCAGGAGCACGACCCTTTTTATTAATAAGATTCCGCTCGGTTACAATACATCTCTTCTGTTACATATTTTCAGTTACAATAGATGAATAGTGATCTCCTTCCGCATGCCCACATTTGAAACGAATGGGCTAAAATATTGTCGTCGATTGCTGTTGATGAATCCTTGCTCCTTGTTGTTCTTCCTGTATTCAAAGAAACAATAAAAACATTTAGTAGCACTCTAGTAAGTAAAACAAAGACGTTCGGTCCTTTAGAAGTAAACAGAACAGCATGATAATATATAATCTCTGAACTATTTAAATTGAATACGTGTAATATTACTTAAACCATGTTGTAAATTAACAAGATAAATAAAACCCAAGTTTGAATACATTCGATATTAAAAATGAAATAAAACGCGCATGTATGATTAGAACAACGAACTGCAGCAGATCTGAAATTATCCACCGTAAAAGCTCGAAATTAAAAATACATGTGAGTGTTGTCGACAAATTAGTGGGATATAGTGATCCGGATTCGAGTATCTCTTCGTATCATGAGATGTACAAGAAAACATTGAATCAGAAAGGAATATGATCGGGTCTCTCGATGAGCAGCACTTCGTTGCGTTTCTAAAAATGCTTCCGTCCTCCTTTTTACATGGCATTGAGCTGGTTTTTATAGAAGATTCTTACGTCAAAACCCTAAGTCCCGCAGTGCGCCGTTGAGATTTGACCGTTGTCGGGTGAGTATGAGGCATGGCTTGTCTCTGAGATTATCGCTAGAAAATCACATCCGTAATTACGAAGCATGGCCTCGGGTCGAATTTGTTGTTGAGATTGCTCGTCTCATTACTCCAGTTGGTGAAGTCCGCCGTTCTTTTAAAAATGGCATGCAGGGATGCCACGTGGCGTGAATTGCTTTAATGCTGCCTTTGACCGATGAAGTCCACCGTTGAATGCTGACGTGTCGTCTTTGAATGCTTAAATTCTGTTTTATGTGCAAAATGTCGAAGTGTCACGATATCGCGACATCGCGATATCGCGACACTTCGGCTGAGCCTCCCCCTCGGGGCCTTAGGCGTCGCGATATCGCGACGCGCGATATCGCGACGTCTAAGGCCGAGGCCTCCCTCGGGGCCTTAGACGTCGCGATATCGCGACGCGCGATATCGCGACGTCTAAGGCCGAGGCTCGCCGCGGTATCCCTGGCGAGGCTCCTCGGGCCTTAGACGTCGCGATATCGCGACGCGCGATATCGCGACGTCTAAGGCCGAGGCCTCCCTCGGGGCCTTAGACGTCGCGATATCGCGACGTGCGATATCGCGACGTCGCGATTTCGCGACGTCTAAGGACAAGGTTCCCTTTTGACTAAGGCTTGTTTGCTTTTGAAGTTTTGCTCTTGATTGCGGCTTTCTTGCTTAAGACTTAAAGTTTGTTAAAGGCTCGCTTTAGATTAAAGGCTTTAAAATGACCAACTTTGCTCTGCCATTTTCTGACCTTCTAAACTGCTGTGTGAGTGGTCAGGACCACTGTTTGACCTCTGAGGGCTGCCCTGAAAGCTGTGTATGTTAATGCGATCAGTGTTTGTAGTCACTTAATCGGATCGGTGCTATTTTGGTGTCTACACTTTTATAGTGTGAAACCCTAGTTCTATGTCCAAGCCCTAGAAATAAATTTCTCATGCATAGTGCAAGTTAGCATGAGAAGCTCTTGTCTATTGTCTATATTTGAAGGCCAGTTAACTGAAATCTAACTGCCCACTTGAGTCTTCTATGCGAACTGATCGTTAGCATGAGAAGCTTTTATCCTTTTTTTATGCTTGGAGGTCAGTTAGCTTAATTCTAAATGCAAACTCAAGTCTCCTATGTGAACTGGTCATGAAAAGGAATGCAAAGTCACTCTTGCTCACCTTTATTACATGCAAACTGCCACTTCCACCTGAGATTGGGCCTATTTATCGACAAACCGCTTCTTATGGCTTAACTGTTTTTGTCTGCAACGGCTACGATCTGGCCACTATCATCTACAGTGGCTAGGTCTGGCCGCTCTAGGCTTGAGCGGCTAGAATCTGGTCGCTCTTGGCTTGAGTAGCCAAGCTTGGATGGCTTGAAAATGCCTCAAATGAATGGTGAGAACCACTGTTGATGCTTGGAAAGTTTGAGATTATGTCTTATGATCTTATGAATGTGTCTATGTAAGTAGCTCCCCTAAGCATGACATGATTTAGGTTTCTACACTCGATAGTTGTGTTTTTTTTTAATTATGATGTTTTATCCCACATGCAGTGTGTTATTGCACTGTGGCCCTTTAAGAGAGCCAACGATTACTATAATCATTTATTGCCTTCGGGTAATCAATTGGATGTCCTTTTACCACCATCCACGTGGCACGATAGATGGGTCCATGTCATCCAAGTGGCACGCGTGGCTTGTCCATCACATCGTTGCCACGTATCCAATATTTTGGTCTAATCAACGTTAGTTCGGTCCAGGTGGCTCATATACCATGTGTCCTAGCTAGTCAGCACCACGTGTCTCATCTAGTCAGCATCATGTGTCCCATCCAGTCAGTGTCAGTTTGGTCCTGCCAAGTGTCCTATCCAATCTAGTCCAAATTTTGTCCAGTCAGCACCACGTGTTTCATCCAATCAACGTTGTCTGGTCCTTCCAAGTGTCATGTCCAGTCATGGTCCACTTGGTCTAGGTCAACATACCTCCACGTGTCCACCTACAAAAAAATAACATGTGCCTCCTTGGGAAACGATCCCATGCTTTGACCATCTATGTTTAGCCCTCGGGTAACGAGCCCGCTCTTCGACCACCTACGTCCATCCCTTAGGTAATGTGCTTTAGGTTGTCAGATCATCCAATGTTCTTCATGAGTAACCTGCTTCAATTCGTCAGGTCATCCTGCATTTTGCTTTCGCTATAAGTCTAGATTTTGCTTTCAAAAAATGTGTTGTCACCGTCACGTCCTTCTCCCATAAACCAAATGCTCTGATACCATAATGAAATTGAAGCAGTAAATGAAATTGATATCGAATGCAGATTAAATACAATGCAAAGTTGGTTAAGTGGTTTACGAACTATATTGGGTGGTTGCACCATCTACCAAATTGGAGGGTGCCTAAGCGCTATTTTACTATGCCCAACAATAATGAAATAAAATATGTCTAACAAAAATTTTGAACCAAATTCTAAAATAAAACCTTGGACTTTCTTGAACCCCTTTTTAATAAAAAGTATTAAAAGAAAAACTAATTGGATTTTTCCTATTTCAAACAAAAGAGAAATATAAAAATAAACCTCAGATCTATGCTTGAGACCTATTCAAAGAAAATTATAAATTTGGTTTTGGACTACAATTTTGTCCTAGGCAGCAAATTCATTGTTGGACTACAAATTTACCCTTGAACTACAAATTCATTGTAGGTGTGAATTTGCATTGACTACAAAATCATCATGAATGTGAATTTTCTTTGATTGCCTTAGATTCATAGGGGAAAATAGAGTAACATTATCCCACCATCAAAACCTGCAAAATAGAATGTGAAAAAACTACAACATTGAAGAGAAATAATATTAATAGATTTTAGGGTCTTTTCCTACTCAATTGAAATAGGAAGATATCTTGATCCATGGATAAAACCCCAAAATAACCACTGAAGGTTTGATATGAAACAAAATGGAAATTATGCGAGCTCATATAACAAAAATAGTTACAAAATAGCAAGGAAGAAGATGAAAAGAGAAAGAGAACCCCTAAGATGGAAGATCAAACTAGCAGTATTGTTGCCCTACAAACAAATGAAAAATTGTTGCAAGACAATAATTTTACCCTTGAATAGAAAATTTATCGTTGAACTATAAATTCATCCTTGAACTACAACTTTACCCCTGAGCTACAAATTTACCCTGATAATGAATTTGCCATCAAACTATAAATTTTTCCTAATGGAAAATTTTCCCCTGTAGTCTATTTGGTGCAGACTTATAGAAGTAGATCAAAAAACCCTGGTTTCACCTCCAATCCATCAAAAAACCTACAATTCACAAAACCTATTCTAGATCTAAAAAGAAATAAAAAATCTATATGCAATCTAGTATCTATCATCAATGCAATATTTGTACATCTTCATGTATATCTATTGTAAATTACTTGGGACCCCAAGGGTGTCCTTTTATAGAATATAAAATGCTTTGGAAGTTCCACCAAGGTTTCTCATGAGAGGCTTGATGCATGCACTTTATGAGAGGTGAATCATCCAGTTTTGTTGTTTGGAAGGTGAGGTTTCAAGTTAACTGTTGAGTTTGTAAGGTGAGTATTTGAGTTATCAACCTTTATTGGAATTTAAATTATTTGATTGGAGGTTTATTGGGAATTTAAAAACCACCAATTATAATTTAACAAATTTTACTAGAGGTGGATTCAGTAGTTAACTACCTCTAATTGGCAGTTGCATGCATTAGTTATAAGTTGATTGTTGAGTGAATTGCCTTTAATTGGAAGTTACATGGGTTGATTATAGGTGTTTGTTGATTTATATACCCATAATTGATAGTTTAGATAGATTTATGCAAATTTCAAGTTAATCAAATGCAAAGCAATGGAACTGGTGGTGACTGGGACTTGTATTGTCAAAACTGGAGGTTTTATTGATGGTTTTGTAAAATTTTCCATTGGAAAATTTGTTGCTACAAATTTATCGTAGATGCAATTATGCCTATGCTTGTTGGAAATCTTGTTTTGAGATATTTCCAATGATACCAATTTTATGGAATTTGGAGGTTGTTTTCCCTAGTTTTGTGAAATTTGGAGTTAAAGGGGTTTTTTTGCCTTGAATTCAAGAATAAAAGGGTGATTTGGTCATATTAGTCAAATATGCAATGAGGAGTATTGAATGACTAATCTAGTTAGAAAAAATGGGTGTCTACAAAGTCCATAAGGTATTTTCTATATATTACTTAAACAAATTTGATGTTGACATAAAATCATCAGTAATGTAGATGAAATAAATTTTTGTATTGGAAAACCAAAATGAATGGGAAAATCTTTAGATAAATTATTCAAGATGTTTCCCATAGAAAACTTAGATACAATTTGGGCTTGAAAATGTGGGAACATAATGCGAAGAGGATATTTTAAAAATACACAACACTATAGCAAATTTTAAGAATATTTTTGAAAGGAAACTCTTATAGGATGTCTTCATGTAACACTTAGGCAAACTTCATAATACAAGAAATGGGATATAAGAAGAAACATATGGACGTGACTCATAGGTTAGACATAAATTTGAAGACTTTCGCCTATGTCACAAATTCCACACCAGCTCTTCATACAACACTTAGTCAAAAGTATAAAAATACATGCATGGAAAAAAATCAATGGAAATAATACATAAATATGAAAACCTACCTTATTAGAAAAAAATCCTAAAGCACAACTATGTGAGGGAATTCAATTCAAAATAGAGATATGATTATAGCCTTATTTTGATAACCAAAAAGAGGACTAACAAGAAAAAATTAAATAATATGGAAAAGAGAAGAAAAAAGAGATGCTAACTAGTAAGGGGTAAACAACCTTACCAAAAAATAATCAACAAGCTACTAAAAATGTTGATAGAATTGAAAGGAACGATGGAAATTTGCAAAACACCAAACCAAGCCACAAGGATAAAGGGGTTGAAGCAACACCAAATTAACCAAAAAAGAGATATTAAAAAATAGAAACACAAAAATTGCAATATCATATCATATATCAAAATTTATTTTGAATACAACGGAGAAGCCTTACTTAAATAGGCAAGAAATATCCACCATATTTATAGGATCAACAAAGAGATAAGGATCAATATCCATCATACAAATAGGAAGGTGTGATATGATCCATGGATAAAATATCTCAACCCTCCAAATGTAATCAATGAGTGTAACTCCTTAGGAATTCCAAATATCTCCATAGTATCTAAATAAGATAAAAATAAATATCCACACATAAAGTGGGTGGGGAAAATAAACTAAACTAATATAAAAATAAAGTACCCAGGTAAGCATGAGCTAGAGTCTAAAAAACTACTCTAACACCCCCCCACAAGCAAATCTAGGGGTCAAAAAAAAATTGTATATCCATAGTATAAGTCCTGGTAATAAGGCCTGATTAGGTACTCGTGTACAATGTGTATCTAAAATCTCTTAAACTAGAAGGAGGGAAAACCACATGTGAAAAACCATCCAGTTAGAAAGAGAGGAGAAGAAGAAAGGAAGGTGACCTTATCCACACCCCCCAAGGACAAATTCCTTCACCCCAAGCATCCCTTGCAACAAATTAAAATGAGGATATGGGAAGGGTTTAGTGAAGATGTCAAAAATATATTTCTAAGTGAAAATGTAGTCCAAGTTGATCACTCTATCCTGGGTAAGCTGTCAAATGAAGTGCATATGAATCTCAATGTGCTTGGTCCTCTGATGCTCAATAGAATTGTGAGAAATATGTATGGTACTTTGGTTTTCATATCAAATTCAAGTGTTGCATTGATCCTATGAGAAGCCAAGATCTATAAAAACTATTAAATCCAAAGAATATCTTGACTAGCCAATATTGTTACCTAGTATACTGCCTCTATCGATGAAAGAGCAATAGTTTTTTACTTTTTGCACACCCAAGTAATATGTGAAGAACCAAGGTAGAAGACATAACCAAAAGTAGATTGTCGAGTATCAACATATCCTACCCAATCAAATATTGTGTACCCAATCGATTGTAAAGGACCACTAGAAATGTGAAGCCCAAAATGTGAAGTCCCTCGAAGATACTGCAAAATTTGCTTGGTAGCCTACCAATGACTATCATGTGGATCATGTGAAAACTGGGAGACCAAACCAACTGCAAATGATATATCAAGACAAGTGTGAGTTAAGTGAATTAAACTCCCAACCAATTATCTGTAAATGGTGATATCAACTTTGGGAGTAGAACATGTGGCACTCAAAACAACACCTAACTAAAAAGGAGTAGGATATGGCTTGCAATCAGCCATTCCAAATCATTGAATAAAATCTAATTTGTATTTCTATTGATATATAGAGATCCTTAAATCTTACTATGAAATATGAAACCTAAGAAAAAATTGCAGAAGTCCAAGATATATCATCTCCAAATGCTTGAAAAGATAACATTGCACAGTGTGGATGCGTGAAGTAGAATTTCCTATGATCAATAAATCATCAACAAATAATACAATAATTATGATGTCCTATCTATCCCTCAAAGTGTAAATTGTAGGATCATAATGGTATCTCAAAATCCAAAAGATAGAATAAAAGAATCCATATTCTCATACCAAGCCTTGGGGACCTATTTGAGGCCATAAAGTGATTTCTATAATCTGCACACCAATGAAGAATCCTAGATAAATCTTAGAGGTTGCTCCATATAAATCTCTTCTTGTAAATCTCCATGCAAAAACATCCATCTCATAAATTGACCAACCCTGTGATGCAGTAATAGAGAGTACAAGATAAAAAGAATTCAACTTGGTGATAGGGGTAAATATATAAAAGTAATCAATCCCCTAAAATTGTGAAAAACCCTTCACCACAAGTCAATTCTTGTACCTATGAATGGACCCATATGTTGTATATTTGGTGTGATACACCCATTTGCATCTCACCATTTTTCTTCCATTTGGAAGAGGAACCAAATCCTAAGTATGATTTTTCATTAAGAAATAATACTCATTATCCATGGCATCATCCCACTCTAAAATGTCATGGGCCTCATCAAACCTCTGTGGATCAACAGAAACTACTTGACAAAGAAGACCTATGCCAAAATTAGAAGTATACATTAAAGGTGGGAGACCTTCAATAAAAGGTGATATCTCCTCAAATATAGTCTAAGCCCATCTAGTCATGGGTGAAACATGTGCAAGAATCTCTATAACTATCTCAAAAAATTCCTCATTCTCACTATTATCATCATTAAAACAACCATATTCAAAGTGAAAATTAGATGAGGATGGAGAAGAATAAGGAGTAGAAAGAGTGGGCTCGGTTGGAGAATAATGCTCATAAAACTAGACATGAGTTCGAAAAAGAACTCCATGTGTATCTGGATCCAGTGATCTATAAGCCCTCATATTCTCACAATAGCCAATAAAATGAGTGGCTTGTTCTTTCTATCCAAATTTTTCCTTTTTTTCTTTGGAACATGATCCCATGCTTGACTCCCAAAAACTTGGAAATAAGAAACATCAGGCTTGGTCTCTATCCAAGCCTCCTCTGGAGTTATCTACTTAAGAGCTCGATGAAGTGTATGATTTTAAATGTAATTCATACAATTGACTACCTCAACCCAAAACTTGGGAGGTAAATATTGTGAGTGCATCATACAATTTGTCATTTCCTTAAATGTTATATTTTTCCTCTCAGCTACACCATTCTATTGTGGTGTATGTGGGATAGAGTGTTGATGTAAAATCCCATGAAGGGCCAAAAAATCTAAAAACTCCCTACTAAAATACTCCCCCCATTATCTATGTGAAGCTTCTTGATGCAACTCGAAGATTGATTCTCAACAAAAGCCTTAAAGACTTTGAATGTGGCAAAAACTTCACTCTTGAACTTGAGAAAATATACCCAAGTTCTCCTTGAGAAATCATTAATAAAGGTGAGTGTATACTTAGCTCCCTAAAAATGAGTGGGAAAAACCATCAAGTCATTGTGCGCAAACTCAAGATGGGAAGAAGCTCTCCTAGACTTACCTTTGGGAAAAGGATCTTGATGTTGTTTGCAAAGTACACAACCTGGACAATCTCCATAAATACATGAGACATTAGGTAATCTAATGACCATATCATGAGTTCTTAAATCCTTCAAATATATGTAATTGAGATGGCCAAATCTCTCATGCCAAATCTTGCTTTCTGAATCAGCATGATCCATCAAACAAGTACCTCCAAATGAAGAATCAAAACCCTTTAAGTGATAAAGACGTTATCTATGATCAGCAACTCCTTGTGTAATAATATATTGTGGGTCACTTAAATATTTAATCTCAACTTCTTGAGGTGTAAACAACATAGTTTTAAACCCCTAAAATGACAAATTTGGTATATGGAGAGCAAATTGGTGGAAATATTTGGAACATAAAGAACATTCTTAATGCATCCATTATCAACTTGCATGTCATATTTTCCCTTAACTAAAATGGAAGAATAAACTCCAACCTCAATGCAATATGTAGAAGTAGAACACAAGGTGGAAAATGATTCCCTAGATGAATTCATCTGATGAGTCACTCCATAATCCAAAATCCAATCCTCAAAAATAGTCTTAGATGATTTTTCAAAAGCATTCAAAGCCTTGTCCTTATCTTTTGAAAGAGTGAAGGATATTTTTTTATTCTTAAAGGCTTCCTCTAAGTCTTGTAACTTTTTCCAACACTTGTCGGAATTACCATTGACTCCACAATATGAAAAAGTAATATTTGACCTATTTTTGCTTTTGGATTGCTTAGGTTTATGATTGGACTATTTGGATGATGACTTTTTTATGTGAATATTTGAGATTTTGATGAAATGAAGAAGGGGAAGGATTAGGTTGGGACTTAGACTTGGATTTTCCCTTGCCTTTGGAAGTGGAAGTGGAGGATGCAACAAATGCCTTATGTGAGGAGGTGTAATGCTCAGAGTTAAGAACTTTGAATTATTCCCTCAAAATATTGGTACAAAACTTCTCAAAAGTAGACATTTTGTGATCAAAACCCATGGAATCCATATAGGCAAAAAATGCATAGGTAAACATATGGGATGGACCCCTAAGTTTTGACAAGATCATGAAACTACTTTCTTCATCCATTTTAGTTTTTTCACTACCCTTTAAAAGTGTGAGCAAGGATTGAAACTTAGTGAGAAAATCACCCATAGATGGAAAATCATCTATATTGAGAGTACTAAGTTTAGCATCAAGATGTAAAACTCTCGAAGTGTCCACTTGCCTAAATAGCTTCTCAAGCTTCTCCTAAATTTGAAAATGAGTGTCACAATAATTAAGATGAAACAATATATTGTCACTCACATGCATCCCAATTAATCCCTTACATTCATCCATTTTGTAATCACGAACAAACTTATGATGCTCTTTTGTAAATTCAGGTAGCTCTTCTTGAATTAATCTTGAAAACCCTTTATATTGAATAAGTGTTATCATGTGTGGCCTCCATATGTGATAATTATGTGATTTAAGTGGCTCAAAATCCTCTAAATCCATTTTCAAACACAAGAAATAAAATGCAAGTTCCACAAAGATGGTGTTTTAATCGACACCAAGACACCTCACCCATAAGATTTTTATTCAATGCTTCCAAAAATAAAATCCCCAAAAAAAATTAAATGCCTTTATAATTTAGGTGTTACAAAGAGTATATGATTAGATCTAATTTTTACAATCATTGAAATTTTGCAGATTTGAAAAGAAAAAAAAAATTGAGTAACAATTTCATAAAACAAATCTTTTACAAAGTTGTTTTCAAATACACAAATCTGAAAATACATTTTTTTAAACGTATTTTTAGAAAATTTATCAGTAACTTAAATGCATATTTGAGTTTGAAATTTGGAAAGAACTCAAGAGTGAACAAGATATGTTGCAAATATCTGAAAACTAGATCTATAACAAGCAGCTTCAGATATTGCAAAAAACTAGATAAATGGACTATGTGCAATAAAAAACCTACATACAAAAAAAATTGTATATGATAGTGGTTAATGGCGATTGAAATTGATCGGTGGCGGTTATGGATCGATGACGATTAGGTGAACAGGGTTGTCGACGGTTCTACAACTATTAAAATAGCCCACAAAAAAACTCCAAAAAAAACTTCCAAAAAATAGAACCTTTATGATCAATCCTCATGGTTAGAGGGGTCAACCAAGATGCAATGAAGGGCTAAAAAATATATAGAATCTCTTTGTAAAACAATAGAAGAGAAAAAATTTTAATTTTCACCTTCTAAGACTTAGAAACCGCCAATCTCCAACTACAAATCCTTCAACATGATCCAGTTGCACGAACCTCAACAATGGATGTTTCCAAGAGTTCTTAAAGATCTGATACCATGAAATAAATGATGGAAAAATACAAAACACCAAACCAAGCCACAAGGATCAAGGGGTTGAAGCAACACCACATTAACCAAAATAGAGAGATTGAAAAACAAAAACAAGATAATGGAAGTTAACACAAAAATTGCAATATCATATCATATGTTAGAATTGATTTTGAATACAATGGAGAAGCCTTGCTTAAATATGCAAGGAATATCCACCATAGTCGTAGGACCAACAAAAAGATAATGATCAATATCCACTGTACAAACAGGGAGGTGTAATATAATCAGTAAAGAAAATATCTCAACCCTTCAAATGTAATCAATGAGTGTAACTCCCTAGGAATGCCAAATATCCCCATAATATCTAAATAAGATAAAAATAAATATCCACACATAAAGTGGGTGAGGAAAATTAAACTAAACTAATATAAAAATAAAGTACCTAGGTGAGCATGAGCTATAGTCTAAACACCTACTCTAACAAGAACTTCAAACTCGAGGGTTCCAAAATAGAACCACTATGTGTATAACCTATAAAGAGAGTAAAATGAGAAATGGTCATGGTAAAAGTTATTTATATAATAGAAAGAAGTTATATGGGTAATTTATTATGCACATATAAACAAAAGGCGGATAGTTGAGTATATTAATGGTGAATAAAAAATCTTGTAAAATGTGTCACATTGTGCAAGGTGGATTTTGGAAAGGTACATGGATGTAGGGTTGACTAGAAAAATGACACCAAAGAGTGATATGCAAGGTTGTATTGGCATCTCTATATAAGGACACTTACATGAAATGTTACTTGCAAGAAATTTAAAAAATAAAAATTGACTTTTAGGATGCTTCTACACTTCATTTTCTACGAGGATCAAACACAAGAACTAGATTGCAAGTGACCTAGAGTAGCTAGGTTAGTCCAACATGTATGACATATTCATGTCAATTATTGTCATGTCCACTATTAGAGTTGTATGTGCCAAAAAATCCAACAGACTATTACTCATTGCATAAAAGTGGATGGGCTTTAAACCTTTGATCCCTTGTGTCTAGGAACCTAAATTTTAAAAGATTAGCCAAGGCACCATTAAGAGAGGAGAGAGGTGGATTCATAAGGAAATTACCCCTTGTCCTAATACCCTTTGAAATTTCCCCAAGGGGCACCAACCTAGTATACAACCATGGAAACTGGGGACTCTATCCTAGTCTACAACCATGGAAGTTGAACTGAGAGGAAGCAACACCAAAGGGTGGGAAATCTCCTCTCGAAAATCACATTTAAAATATTTAAAGATATAATAGTTCCTCATATTTGTATTCATTGTTTGGTGTAAAAAGTATCCAATTGTGACCACTATAATATTGTATAGAATCTTTAAATGATTTATTTTGTAAATGAATACTTATGACTTGTACATCATATATTGAATTTTAGTATTATATGCACCTTTTTTTTAGTGATCTACCTAAGGTTAATCATAATCCAATATAAACCATTCCATGTATCCTTATAATCCAATATTAAGAGTAATTATTTATCTACCTAAGGTTACTCATATGTCCTTAAACATAGTAGGATTGTATGATTGGATTTTCATTCAATCAACCTCCAAATAGGGTTGGCTCCATGTTTTATTTTTATTTTTTTTTATTTTAAGAAGGAAGAGGGTTAGATATTTGTAGAATAATAAAATATTCTTAATTATGAAGTTGATCCTATTCAATAATCATAAAAACTCACGTAGTTAACTACAATCCATACATTCACCATCCATAGAGAAATATTTAGGTATTCATCCATATACAAAAGGCCTAACACATTAAGGAAAGAGTCATAATGTTATAGTTGTTAGAGAATATTAAATTATTTGATATTTTATAATCATTTCTTATTTGTAATCATTAGGATGTTAATAAGATATTTCTCTCATGAAAAATCTGAATAGTCATATCTCCCATGATATTGAGAGAAGGTGAAGAGAAAGTTGGAATGTCAAGAGTCTCATGAATATGAAGAGGCTCCATGTAAAACTATATATATGGATGGCAAGGTTGTGTAGTGTAATTTGTTTAGTTGAATGAGAAGTATCATAGATTATTTTCAATATTTGAGTTACTACATGAGTATGATGATATTGAGTACTACTTGAGTCCTTCCATGAAATATTGTAGATAATATGTATCCTAGCATTTAGATTATCTTATTAAATTTGGGTCATTCTCTTCATGTGGTATCAAAGCGAAGTTGAGAACCAATGGAATAGATCCATAGGAAAAGAGATGAATTAATCTAATTAGCTAGTTCTATCCAATTTAATATCCCTGCATGTAGACCAACAAAGTTCTATGTGTTCTCATTTGCAAATAATTATATTATTTCCTTGACGTGTAAGGAAGAGCCTAAGAGTTTTAAGGAAGAGTTTGAGGATTGTGTTAAACCTTGACACTGAGAATTATGACTAAAACACATATTCTAATAATATGAATTAGGCACTTGGAGAAATAAATCATGCTTAGAATAAATTGTAGGAAACATACACCTATGTGAAGTCGGAGGAAGGAAATAAAAGACATAGATGTAACGTCATACTCCTACTTGAAACCTGAGGAAGGAGAAAATTCCAAATATAATGCTCATAATTCTTGGTGTTGTTGGTAGCCTTTCAATAGTCAAAAGGCAATCAATAATTTCAGAGGTGACAGAGTGTTGGAAAGAAACATGGGATGGTCTATTGTCATGATGTTGTGCAGTGAAGCCAAAATGTTGATGTATATTTTAAGATACTTTATTAATGCCCACATTATTTTTGTTCCTATGAAGCATATATTGAGGCTTGGAGTTATTAAAAAGTAAGTTTAAGCTTTATAAGAGGACATGAGTACATTTTTTATAAAAATATTTATTTAAAAGGAACTCTTTGAAGGGATAGTGAATTTATAAGAGAAGGGGTAAAAGGAAATATTTAAAATAATTTATTCAAAGGAAATATTTGAGAAGAGGAAAATTTAAAAGAAGATAAAATGGAATTGGTAAATGTTTAGAAGATTGATATTTTTCATAAGAAATATTGAAAAGTGAGAAAAAGGAAAATATTATTGGGACCATAAGAAAGAGACAATAATTTTTTGGTACCATTTTTTTGGAAAGGTGATTAAAAGAAGGGGAAAAAATGTAAGTTCTTTTTTACTAATTAAAGTTCCCATCATGAGAGGCCAAAGGGCTCAACCCATTGGTTAAAGTGCTCCCTTGGGAGGTTGGGGACTATGGTTCAAATCCCTCATGCCTCATAGAACGAGAGGGTGTGTCGTGCCAGAACCACCAGCTATGCTAAAAAATTTTACCTGGTGCAACTGGAAGTTATAGTGGTAGCAAGGAGCAAGATTCTAACCCATGAAGAGGCGATGAAAAAATGTAATGAGTTACCAACTCCTCTAGTATATGCAAAAAAAAAAGTTCCCATCATGACAATTATAGACAAAGTATTAGTGACTCTGACATTAAAATTTTCAAAATATAATAATTTCTATACTGACTAAAAGGTGAGCAAACATATGACTGGAAGCAAAAAATGGTTTAATTTTTTTCAATAAAGAAATGGTAAGTTGATTACAATTGTGTATGATAAAACTTATGAGGTAAAAAGCATAGGAAATGTTTCAATTAATTTACCTGATGAAAAGAAAATGTATTGTATGTACCTGGATTAGCTAATAATTTTTTATCAATATCTCAAATGTTAGACCAAGATATGATGGTTGAATTTAGAATTATTGATGAAAAAAAGAAATGCTTCATTACCAAACAAGAGAAATTTATAGCCATTGGTTCCTTTAAAAATGGTCTGTTTGCTCTTGATATTACTTCATCACCAAATGTTGCTCTATCTGTCAACACATCAAAAGAAAATGATATTTGGCATAAGAGGTTTAGGCATATAGGTGCTTCATCCTTAAATGAATTAAATAGATATCAAATGGTGATAGGGTTACCTAACTTAACTTGGCATACCATAATTTTTCTAGAATTCTTAGCAAGAAAACAACATGGAGCACCTTTTGGCCTTAGTTCATACAGATCTAGAGAACCATTAGAGGTGATACATATAGATTTTTATGGACCAATTTTCATTTAGCCTTGGTGGACATAAATACTTTCAACTCTTTGTTGATGATTACTTATACAAAATGTGGGAATACTATTTAACAAGGAAATTAGATGCTTTCACATACTTCAAACAATTCAAACTTGTATAAATAGAGACTAGATGTTCAATTCAAATTCTTTGCTCAGGTAGAGGAGAATATTTATCTAATAAATTTGAAATGTTCTTGACACAAAATGGAATAAACAACTTACTACAACTTATACACCAAAAAAAAATGGTATTGTAGAAAGAAGAAACTGCTCTATTATGAAAATGGCTCGGTGTATGCTCAAAGAAGCAAATATGGAACAACAATATTAGGCAAAAGTTGTTAATACTACATTATAAATTCAAAACAAGTCCACAAGATTTTTAAAAAACATTGCGCCTAAAGTAACTTGGTCAACACAAAAACCATTAGTATCACACCTAAGGATTTTTGGATGTAAAGCATACATGCATGTTCCAAAAAAAAAAGGACAAAGTTAGATACCAAAACCTTATGTGGTATATTCTTTGGATATGATGATGCATCAAAAAGTTTTGAATAATTGATCCAATCACAAAAAAAATCTTTGTAAGTAGAGATGTAATATTTGATGAAGGATGCAAGGTAGATATTGAACATTCTAAGGACACTACATTTCCTATTTTAGATATTGAATCAAATAAAGAAACTCGTGAAGAATAATACAAATAAGATTCAAAATAGTGGATGAGCCTATTGAAGAATCAATAAGTCCAACTCCATCCCAACAAAAATGAATACAAAATGGTATATAAATATTCTCAAAGATTCAAAGTTAGAAAAACTACTTGAACTTACCTCCACTAGACCTCATACTCACAATAGCACTAGGAAAGAAAAATTTGGGACTATGACCTCAATAATGAAAATGTAAAACCAATTTCAATACAAGATGCAATTAATTTATTCAAATGGAAAATAGCAACAGAATCATAATACACGTTAGCGATGAAGAATAAAACATGGGTTTTGGTTGATCTACTAGAGAAAAACAATCATATAGGTTGAAAATGGGTTTACAAAATAAAGTATAAAGTAGATGGGTCTATTGACAAGTATAAAGTATGATTGGTTGTAAAAATCATAGCTCAAATATAAGGAATCGACTATGTATTAACATTTGCACCAACAGTGAAAATGACTACTATTCATACAATTTGTGCATTAGCAGCACAATTTGGATGGAAAATACATCAAATGAATGTTAGAAATCCATTTCCAAATGGTTACCTTGAAGAAGTGTCTATGACTCAGTTAGAGGGATTTTTAGTTAAAGGATGAACAAAAAGTTTGTAAGTTAAAAAAATCATATAGATTAAAACAGGCTCCTAGGGAATTATATATCAAAACCAATGATCATATTGTATAAGGTTTCAAAAAAAATATTTTTGCTGAATCTTTATATTAAAAAATGGTTCTGATATAGTCATCCATGTAGTATATGTTGATGATCTAATTATCATAGGTAGTTCAAAAATATTGATAAACAATGTAAAAAATAATTTTGAGAAGGCTCTTGAAATGCCATATCTAAGGCTCCTACATTATTGTCTTGGCTTAGAAGTATGGCAAAAGAAAAAATATATTGTAATCACATAGACTAAGTATGCTAGGACATTATTAGAAAAATATGGGATGACAAATTATAAACCTAAAGCAACACCCATGGAACAAGGATTACAATTATCAAAATATGATGATTTACCTCAAGTTTTTGCTACTCTATATCGACAATTGATTGGAATTCTTTTGTAATTGAGGAATACCAGACCAAACATTATCTTTGTTGTAAATTGTCTCTCAATATTTATGCAAGGACCTAAGGAAAGTCATTGGAAAGCTACAAATAGAATATTACATTATTTTTTAGACACAATAGAACATGGTATAGAATATAAGAAGAATGTTAATGTTTACTTACAAAGATATATAGATTTAGACTATGTAGAAATCCATTAATGATAGAAAATCAACTTCAGGTTATGTGTTTCATCTTGGTTGAGGACCCATCTTATGGCATAGCAAGAAACAAGAAGCAATAGTACTTTCTTTCATAGAAGTAGAATATCATGTAGCACAAGATACTACATGTGAGGCACTTTGGCTACAATACATTCTATCAGATATGGGAATAAATAGAAATATTATAGTGTTAAATTATGGTAATCAAGAGTTATAAAACTTACCAAGAAGAATCTAGTGTTTCATGAGAAAAATAAGCATATTGATGCATAATGTCATTTTATTCAAGAACATATTCAACTAAAATACATCTCCACTAAAGATCGACTTACATATATTTTACAAAGGTAGTTGATCGAAACAAGTTTGAATTTCTTCACAAATATCTTTGCATAAATAATGTAACAAGGAGATTTTTTAATCCAACCAAAGCCAAAGTCAAGATATTCAGAGCCAAAAAAAAATAGTCAATGATAAAACTGAGCTAGAGCTAGAGCCAAAGTCAAAGATTGATTATTATACCATATAATATAATACAAGGAGGTGTTAGAGAATATTACATTATTTGGCATTTTGTAATCATTTGTTATTTGTAATTATTAGGAGGTTAATAAAATATTTCTCTCATGAGAAATATGAATAGACATATCTCCCATGAGATTGAGAGAAGGTGAAAAGAAAGTTGGAATGTCAAGAGTCTCATGAATATGAAGAGGCTTCATGTAAAATTGTATATATGGATGGCAAGACTATGTATAATGTAATTTTTTTATTTGAATGAGAAGTATTGTAGATTAGTTTCAAGATTTGAGTTATTGCATGAGTATGATAATATTGAGTATGACCTCAATCCTTGTATAAAATATTGTGAATAGTCCTTATCCTTACATTTAGATTATCTTATTGAATATGGGTCATTGTCTTTGGTAGCTACAATCTTTCTATTGTAATTTACACTCATAAGTTAAGTAAACATATACACAAATAAGTACAAATTGACCAAGCAAAATCATAGCAAATTTCATTAATGTCTATAATAAATAATTTTCTTGATGTCACGTCCAAGGGTCATGAAAAGGATCCATACAATGTGTTGTATCATTTATTTATAACCATAAGATCTTTAAACTCGGGTAAAAATGAAAACTCCTAGTCTACACTTAAGAAATTTCTAGAAATTTTTTATTATGAAATCAATTGGTTGTACAATTTTATATAAGTAGTGGATCTTTAATTATTATATCTATTATGCATATCTTCTTAGTTGCATGATTTTTTCTTCAAAATTTAACTCTTTTCATGATTTGGCTTCAAATTTATATTCATGCCTCAAAATCCATGTATAAACTACCCAAGATAGGTTTCCTACATATTGATCTACTATTTTAACCTCTACTTAGATGAATAGTCATTCAACAAACTTGATTTCATGAATCTGTTAGGATCTCATCCTAACGTTACTTTGTAATTCTCATTATTATGTAATGACCCACTTACAAAGTGGGGGGATTCTATTATAATGTTATTTTGTAATACCTCGTAATGTATGTGGCAAATAAGGCACCTAGCCAAGTGGTGCCATCACATGTAACCGTTATCAAGATTGTAATTGATGGTGCCATCGCATGTAACCATTATCAAGATTGTAACCGATGTTTGGTAGAAGATTCTAGCTCGAGTGGCATTTTGCATGTAAGCCAAGTGGCATTTTGCATGTAAGCCAACTCTTGAGCCTTTAGGTAGGATTGCATGTAGTTTTCTCTTTAAAAGGTATGAAGCCATATACGAATGTATATTTTTGCAAGCTAATTAAATATTGAAGGAGGTTGCCCCCTCGAAGAGGCTTGCGATTCTGAGTTATTTGTGAGATTGTTTCAATTTTGTAATTACTTTCTGCATAGTATTATTCTGTTATTGCATATATTTCAGTTATCTTTTATATTTTGTATGTGTGAGATTTATTTCAATAGTAGGTTCCTTATAAGTGGTATCAGACGACTTTCCAGGGCTAAGTTCTACTACGACTATGATAATTCTTACTTAGCCATTTTTTCTTGTTAGGTATAATTTTTTTGTGTTTTTCATTCTATTTTCTTTTATTCAAAAAACCACAAAAATAAATAATTTGCAAAAAGACAAAAAATTATAGTTTGTTTTTTTTCGTAGTTGAGTAGGCTAGAAACCCTATACCAAGGTTTTTAAAATATCGTGAAGTAGTTTTCATTATTGGCTAGGCTAGATAGCCCATAAAGCATCTAGTGAAGTGAGGAACAATCAGGCTCCAATACCTAGGCCTCAAACAACACTCGCACATGAAATCGAGCTCCCATGCATCTTTGGGTGTATCGGGAGACCATTCTAGGGTGAACAAAATTTTAGCCAGTAGGAAGCTTTTTGATCTTGTATCATCCATAGTCCACGGGATACAACATCTCAGACGATTACCCTCCCCTACTATCAGACAGGCAGATAGTGTGCTCAAGGGTATGTGTGGAATCCTCCTTAGGTAGTGGCCTGAAATATTGGTCCGAGTGTTATTGGTCATCACTATAGTATAACAAAGGGTCTATGGGTGTTACATACTCCTCTACCTAGCATATCGTGGTTTTTTTAAAAAATTCAAGCAAAATACTCACATGTCCTTGTTCTACTAAACCTACTTTCACAATCCCAAAAAAGTGAGCATACAAATAAAGACTTCCCTATTACAGAAGAATGCACTTTGCATGCACCAACAGTGAAGACAGATTCTGCAAGTGTTTATAGTAGTCTAAAATATTCTAGTACCAATCGGGTCAGTGATAGTAACAGTTAGGTTAGCAACAATAACAATAACAATCAACTGTAATAGTTAGAAAATATAGATGGTCAAGGTCGAAATCAAAACCGTCAGTGTCAGTAACTGCATTATAAGTGACAAGATAGTAACAGGGTGGTTAGTTGATAGCACGCACAAATAAGAGACAAATGATCCAGTTTCCAACTTTGAACTATAGCTCCAAATCAAAAAAATTAGTATTTTACTACTTTTTGATTCTGCACTCAAAAAATCAAAAATCATGCAAATCGGAGCTATAATGAAGAAGTTGTAGTGGTTTTATCTTTACTCTATTTTGAGTAATTTTTAAACCAAAAATAGGAAAAAAATAACACTAAAAAGTCCTAAAAAGCCCTAGACACACCCAAAAATCTTCAAATTTGTTATGTTATCTTAGGTATCCCCTCTTGCACCTCTCACACAATTTTTGAGTCTTAAATCCTTTTTTTCTTGAAATTCCTCAAATTTGTCATTTTCCACGACTCCTCTTCGACCAAATATTCCACAAATACAAAATTTGATCCTAAAAACATTTTTTTTAAGTCCTTGCCCATTGTGTTAAGCTCGTCGTACTAATCATTTTGATATATCACATCCAAGCACTTTTTTGGCCTCCTTACTAAAAATAGTAACCCTTGAAACCCACACTTTTATTTTTAGTAATTTAGTTACAAAGGTTCAAGACTATCCAAAATGGCTAGTGGTACTTGGGGACAACAGAAAAAGGTAGATCCAATCATCTAAATGATTAAAAAATTCTAAAGAACCATTGATGACATGAAAAAATCAAGTGAGGATGTGATGGCAAAGCTTCAAAATCTTAGAACTGATCATGCTAACTCCAGAGCCCATCTAGAAGAAAAACTTGCAGACGTTGAGTCTAAATTGCCCAGTGGTCCCAGCAAGATTGAGTTCCATATTGAACACTCATATTTTAACCCGAGGTAAAGGAAGGACAATAGATGACTCTCATCCTCCCTATGATCGTGATCCTACCTTTAAGATGCCCAAATTAGACTTTCCTAAGTTTAATGGAAAGGATGTGGATGGGTGGTTATGTCGTGTTGCTCAATTCTTTAGCCTCCATGATGTTCCCATATATCATCGAGTTCAAATAGCTTCCTTCAACTTGGAATTTGAAGCTTTGCAGTGGTACCAATGGTTGCAAAAAACTCAACCTAATCCTTCATGGGAAGACTTTGAGTCTCAATTACTCACTCGCTTTGGCCCTAGTGAGTATGATGATTTTACAGAACAGTTGACAAAGTTGAAACAAACTTCTACAGTTAGAGATTATCAAATATAATTTAAGAAATTGGCTGACAAAACTACGAAAATGAATGAAGGGTTATTTATGAGTTGTTTTGTCAGTGGTTTGAGGGAGGATCTCCAAGCTGAGGTCACTATGTTTAAACCACAATCCATGATGGAGGCTATCAAGTTGACTCGTTTTGCCGAATCCAAATTTGTAGCTCAGTGGTGGATATCTAAATTACACAGGCTAAAACCTCATTTACTCCTAGATTCCAAAATAAAAATGAACAAAAATCTATTGCAACCACTGCTACACCCAAATGTCTAACCACTGCTGAAATGGATGCGTGACGCTCCCAGGGGTTGTGTTACAATTGTGATGAAAATTTTTCTTGTTGGCATAGATGCACCCAAAAGAAGTTATTCCTCATAGATGCGGATGAGCCTGACACCAATGACCACAGTGATGATGACACAGAATCATTCGAGGAACCATCCAATCCAGTGAAAGACAACCAAGATTAACCAAAGGATGATATTTATGTTCATGCTCTTGCTAGAATTACTACTCCCCAAACAATAAAATATGTGGGGTATTTCAAAGGCTTGCATCTTATCATCTTGATTAATTATGGTAGTACATACAATTTTATTGATCCCCACATTACCCAACAGGCAAATTGTTACGTACATTCATGTAATTCCTTTAAGGTTATGGTAACAAATGGTGGGACCTTACCTTTCAAAGGTAAATATCATAATGTTCAGGTCAATATTAGGGACTATGAGCTCAAACAGGATATGTTTACACTTGGTTGATGTGATATCGTGTTGGGAGCTCAATGGTTGGGCACATTGGGAGTCATCTTATGGCACTTTGCCAAACTTTGGATGCGATTTTCATAGAATGGTTAGTCCTACACTCTCCATGGCTTAAAATCAGGGTCTTCACATATTATCAATTCCAGTTGGATGGAGAAGTTGTTAAAAAAATCATCTTGGGGTATCATAGCTTAGATTTTTGCGATCCAATCTCATCCTTTAGAAGTGGATGTTGTTCCTGAAGATTTACAACTCATTTTGACCAAGAACAAATTTGTTTTTGTTGAGACAACAGATTTACCGCCTCATCACTCTCATGATCATGCTATTCCTTTATTACCTGGAAATGCACCACCCAACATTTGACTATATCGGTACCCTCATGCTCTTAAGTCAAAATTTGAGAAGTTAGTACAAGAATTGTTACAAGCCAATGTCATTCGACCAAGCAACAATCCTTACTCTTCTCCAGTTTTACTGGTGCAAGACATATGGGTCCTAGTGGTTGTGTATTGATTACCAATATCTCAATAAAACCACCATCAAGGATAAGTTTCCTATTCTGGTGGTGGATGACTTACTAGATGAACTTCATGGGACTATGTATTTTTCTAATTGACCTTCGCTCGAGGTACCATCAACTGACTCAAGGATGAGGATATTCCCAAGACTATTTTTTGTACTCATGAAGGTCACTATGAGTTTTTGCTAATGCCATTCAGCTTGACTAATGCCCTTTCCACTTTTCAAAGCCTCATGAACAACATTTTTCATCCATTCCTTCGCAAGTTCATCCTAGTCTTCTTTAAAGACATTCTAGTGTATCCAATTGTTCTTTTGGGTTAACAAAAGTGGAATATTTAGGACACATTATCACTAAGAAGGGTATCAAATTTGACCCCAAGAAGATCCACGCGGTTCAGGAATGGCCGAAACCTCACACTCTAAAAGCTCTTAAGGGATTTTTAGGGCTTACAAGTTATTACCGTGAATTTATTCGTAACTATGGTAAAATTGTAGCTCCTCTCACTTCCATGTTAAAGGACTATTTTACTTGGACGGGACCCGTTGAACAGGCTTTCCTAGAATTGAAGCAGGTTATGACCACTATGCCTATTTTAGCCATGCCAAATTTCTCCAAACCATTTGTCATTGAAAGTAATGCTTCAAGTGGTGGTATTGGTGTAGTGTTGATGTAAGAAGGGAGACCCTTGGCCTTCACTAGTAAATCTCTCTCCAATCATAATTTGGGAAAATCCACATGCCAAGGGGATGATGGTAATTTTACATGCAGTAACCCATTGGAAACCGTATCTAATTAGGTGCCATTTCTCCATTAAAACAAACCATCAAAGTCTCAAATACTTTTTTAGAGCAACAAGTTGCCATCCCTAAACAACAAAAATGGATCTCTAAACTCATGGGCTATGATTATGATATCACCTATAATAAGGACAAGGAGAATGTTATGGACGATGCTCTCTCTCATCAATTTGAGGATATTTCTATGGGTTTTATTGAAGGATTACCTAATTTTGGAGGCAAATTTGTTATCTTCGTGGTAGTGGATCATATTTTGAAATATGCTCACTTTTGTTTCCTATCCCATCCTTACACAACATCCACCATTGCCCAAATTTTCCTTGATTCTATCTTTCACCTTCATGGTCTGCCCTCCTACATCGTGTCCGATCGTGACCCAACTTTTACTAGTCACTTCTGGCAAGAAAGTTTTAAGTTCCAAGGAACTCAACTTAAAATGAGTTCAGCTTATCATCTGCAAACGGATGGCCAGACGGAGACTGTCAAGAAATGTTTGAAAACCTACCTTCGTTGCTTTACCTCGGATCATCCTACGCATTGGGAAAAATGGCTTCCCTTGGTCGAGTAGTGGTACAACACTTTCTATCACACTATAACCAAGGTTACCCCTTTTGAGGTAGTTTATGGGTGCCCTCCACCCATGCCTTCCTCCTACATTCCAAGTAGCTCCAAGGTCCATGCAATCGACACTACTCTCAGTTAGCATGTTGATGTCCTCCGTCAACTAAAGATGAATTTGGATGCAGTCCAGAATCGAATGCGCCCACAGGCTGACCAACACCATTTTGAGTGCAGTTTTGATGTGGGTGATATGGTTTTTCTTCGCTTGCAATCATACACATAGTTATCCCTCTAGCTTCGTAGATTCCAGAAACTTACCACGAAATACTATGGGCCCTACCAGGTGTTACAGTGGATTGGTGCCACAGCTTACAAATTGACCCTTCCACCTACATCCAATCTCCATCCTATTTTTCATGTTTCCTCTCTCAAGAAGGTTCAATATGCACTTCCAAAGTTAGATGAATAAGGTTCTATCTTTCTTGAACCCAAACAATTGTTGGATCGTCGAACTCACACTCTCCGTAACCGCACCATTATTGAAGTCCTTGTTCGGTGGTGTGGACTCCATCCAAAAGATGCTACATGGGAGTCTCTCCATCAACTCCAAAACCAGTTTCCTCACCTTCATCTTTGAGAACAAAGCTTTTTGAATGGGAAGGACATGTTAGGATCCCATCCTAACGTTACTTTGTAATTCTCATTATTATGTAATGACCCACTTCCAATGTGGGGGAATTCTATTATAATGTTATTTTGTAATACCTCATAATGTATGTGGAAAATAAGGCACCTAGCCAAGTGGTGATATTGCATGTAATCGTTATCAAGATTGTAACCGATGGTGCCATCGCATGTAACCATTATCAAGATTGTAATTGATGTTTGGTAGAAGATTCTAGCTCGAGTGGCATTTTGTATGTAATCCAAGTGGTATTTTGCATGTAAGCCAACTCTTGAGCCTTTAGGTAGGATTGCATGTAGCTTTCTCTTTAAAAGGCATGAATCCATATACGAATGCATCTTTTTGCAAGCTAATGAAATATTGAAGGAGGTTGCCCCCTCAAAGAGGCCTGCGATTATGAGTTATTTGTGAGATTGTTTTAATTCTGCAATTACTTTCTACATAGTGTTATTCTATTATTGCATGTATTTCAGTTATCTTTTAGTATTTTATATGTGTGAGCTTTATTTCAATAGTAGGTTCCTTACAAAATCAATCACTTTTGTGTATTTGAACTATGAATCAATGAGGTTTTCCCTTCCAAAGTCTTACTTTTTGTTCTTGACCAATTGGTATGCTTGGTGATGTCACCTTTGTCATTTCTAACATCAAATTAGTGAAGGCTTATTCTTCAATCTTATCTTACTCAGTTTCTTAGTTGGGTGGGAGAAATGGAAGTGATTCCTCTTCTGACAACTTAATTCTCTTAATCGTCACATATCAATATGCCCTTTAACTTCTCCAACTTACTGCTCAATCAACTTAACATCATGATCTCACGAATCAATATTTAACTCAATTAACCTTTATGGTCCCTTTTGTATTTAGAAATACATGATTGCTAATAATTTACATGGCATCATGCTCATGTTTGTAATGCCTCATAGATTAACAAATTGAAATATTGACAAACCATGGAATAATTAATTTACAACCCAACACTTAGCAATTTTTCCTATTTTTTACCTTTTGCTTACTCAATGAATATGCTTTTGAGGATGACTTAATGCCTCAAAATTGCTCCTTTTAATTCATCTTCAATCCTTAATCATTTTTCTCCATTAATATTACCCTCATTTTATTGATATAATCAATTTTGAATTTATTATCTACTAGGATTAGTGTTAACCATCAACTATGATGTTAAAATGCCTACCCAATAACTTGTCAATGCATTGAAGGTGTTCATAATAATTAAACAATGTAAATGGTCTTCTAGGAGACATAATTACCATTACAAGTATTTATAAATAATATAATATAAAATACCAAAATAAACAATGAACAAAAATCATCTTGACTTGTTATCAAATGGAATTAGCTCAATTGGTTAAATTCCTCAACTTTCAAGGAGGAGACCAAGTTTGAATTGTATCAAGCTATACATGCATAATAGCCAAGTTGTTGTAATACCACTATGTGGTCATGACGTAATACAGGTGGGCCTTTTTTAATCCCATATAACTAATTTAAGAAATCTCCTTGACTTGCTACTTCTTGATCTAGGATACATATGCAATATGAAGCAATGTATGAAGTTTATAATTTATTTAGTGTAGGGTTTGAGAAAGAAAAAATATATATTTAATATTCAACTATTAAAATACCATAGCCACGTTTACAAAAATAAATCCTCCAAGGTCATTATTGCAAGAAGAAAGAATGACAAATATAGGATCGATTTGGCCATTTACATCTACTTTGATACCATATAGAAATTCACAATATTTAAAGATGAATAAATAGAATCAATACATTACCTAGATATTTGCATACAAGGAATAAAAATGAAATATAGACATGAAAGGTAGAAAATATATTCTTAAACATCAATTATCTTATGCACTAACAATGAGACGTTCTACAACCAATATAAGGGATGGTTAAGGATGGAGTTTGAATACTCTTTTAATAGAATGGCACATATCCCAGTAAATGTTAGGCAAATATGTTACTGGTCAATACAATTATCACTAACAATTGAGTCTTTGAAACTATAAATAGATGTCCAAGGTTCAAATCCTATAGGGGTAGGGTTGTGCATCATGCTTCAATAACCAAAGTATGATTGAATAACCATATATTGAGTAAACAATATCCTCCATCAAGGTCATCTCATATGGCCTATGGTCTCGCGTATGCTAGAAACTACTTTACCTTTACCTTTTACAAGGTGTCACATGGGCTTAAATACTTCAATAAATACCATAATAATACAGCTCATTGAAATGCCATCAACTCACAATCAGTTAAAAGTATATAATATAATCTTACACAAAAAATATTATGGAGCAATATTCAATGGGATGCAATCATATTAATGCAGCTTAAGTTTATGTCTTCATATTTTGATTAATGTTCCCATGTTAAGACATCCTATACAATTATTGTAATACTATATTAATGTTGTGGTTCATTAAAATATCACAATAAGGTAATCATTGTATGATATTGTTAATGTTCATTTTATCATGATATATATAACAATCAAAAACATAAAATATTAACATGCTAGAGAGTGTACGATAGACACTCCTAGAAATCAAGGTTGAATTAGACACAAACAAAATAAAATTAGAATACTAAAGCCTTGAAGTATTTCGTCGAAACATTTGTAGAAATGGGGGAAATTCGCACAAAATATAGGATATTGATAGTTTATCGAGTCTTGGTCTTCAAATCTAACACCAAAAACATTGTAGAAGATAAAATCATGCAACTAGCATACTTCTTTCACACCTAAATCTTCCTATGAGAAGTCAAAATCCTCCATATAGCTTCAAATATTGTAACCAAGTGACTAGCATATCTTCTTCCCCACTTGAGACATCTTATGATGAGCACCATGCCTATAAACATTGTACAAGAAAATAAAAAGAAAAAAAGAAATTCAAACTTGTAATTATGAGATTTTTTTAAATTAATATTCCTTTCATGCCACAAACTCCAACAAATTATGGGAGTATTACTTCTCCATAAGATGTTCAATGTTTCAGCTTTTAAATAATTTACCCAACATGTTATTAACTCTTTTTATGTCAATGGAGCAACCTAATAGATTCTCAATTTCTCTTAAAATGTAGCCACATATATTAGAAGCTTTAATAACAACTTTATTTCATAGATAAGTTTCTTTTTCTCACAAGACTCACTTTAAATATAGAATGGAAAATAAAACTTTGAATGTGTAAACTTTCTTCTAATACTCAATAATAATAATGTTATTAATCATATAGTCAAGATCAAATTACATGAGCTCAAGTGGTTGAAACTTAGACTTCCAAAGTGAATACTTGGATTTAAATGTTGCTAAGCAATTATGCATAATTGTCAAAATGATGTTATTGTGATATAATTTATAAATGTGATTTGTGGAGATACCATCCTAAAGTATGTTGTTTCAATCTCATATAACCAATTAAAATATCTATTCTCAAAAGTTAAAATAAAAATTGTTTCTAGCTCAAACATTATATTTTAGTTATCATTTTAGTATTAGTTCAGATTCCTCAAATTTCAAGAGGAGACCAAAGTTCAAATCTTGTCAAGTGATACATGCATAATTTCCAAGTTGTATCACTATGTGGTCATGATGTAATACGAGTAGAACCCATTTTGATCCCATATAGCCCATTGAAAAAATATTATGTTTTAGTTATATGATAGATACATATAAATTATATCTTAGAAATTTGAAAGATAATTTTCAAAAGAAATGTTATAACATTAAATTATAGATTATCAAATGGCATTAGCTCAATCGGTTAGATTCCTCAATATTCAAGGAGGAGATCTAGGTTCGAATATTGCCAAGCGATACATGGATAATATCCAAGCTTTGTTGTAATATCATTCTGTGATGATGATGTAATAAGGATGGGGCATGTTTCAATCCCATATAACCAATTGAAAAAAAATATTAAATTATAGATTAAATTTATGGGCCAAAAGGAATAATAGAATTTTTTTAAATAAATCTAAGAATCATCCAAGTTTAGAATTGTATTATTGCCTCTTGTAAAATATATACCAACATAGTGCTTATCATAGTAAGTCTTGAGTCTAGAAAAATGGTTGCTAGCTTAATGGTTATATGATTTGAATATACAATGAAAATGGAGTTACATAAAGGATTTGTATCAATCTATGGTAAAACAAAAATATTCAAGATTTGAGTTCATCAAAATTAATTTTGATGTTTCTTCTAAAGCAATTTGAGAATAGTTTATACAAGTGGTATTTTTGAAATAATGAAGGTGAAATACTCTAACCTTACTCATAATCATATAGCACTTCAACTAAAGACCACATAGAGACTAGGGCACTTTTTATAGATATCATAATTGTCATTTTATAAGGATGAAAATATAATTGAGGGGGATTTACAAATGCTATCAAACAAATGAGTGAAGGATTTAACTAGAAATAACATCATTTAATATCCATCGTCTATTGTTGAGGTAATATCTTGAAAATTTCAACATATCTATAAAGAAGGAAATAGAGTGGTATTATCTTTGTTTTTGTTAAAACATTTGGATCATTTTTCATTTTATTTGACAAGGTTGTTCTTTGACCCCTCTCTCCTAGTTTTGCCAACAAAGAGGCTTTCGAATATTTTTTTGGCCGCAGAGAGAGAGGGCTTGTTAGAGGTATTTATCTCCAACAATCCACAATGCAGTTGCATAATGACCATTTTCTGGATGATTTCTTCCTCGTTCTTAGAGAGGATGAGAATATTAAGCAAGCCATCTAATGCCTAAATATATTTTATTTGGCCTCTAAAGTTGTTGTACAATAGAAAAAAAAAATAACTTGATGTTGCAAACAAAATCCAAGTATCATTCTTGGGTGGTTGCAAAATTATGGTTGGAAATGGGTTCAACCAAGGGAAATGTTTAATGACCACTTCTACCACCCTCTTGAGTTATGTGGTGAGTTGAAAGTATATCTCTTACTGCATTATTTAACTTTTCTTTGGCTGCTAAATTTTAAGTTTGCAACAAAGTCCTTGTGGCCACATACATATATTAACTCTCTTTTTGTGTGTCACTAAAAAGCCTATTGTAAAGTGGATAAAATCCTTAGGGATTTTTTGTAGGCTAGTATTAATGAGTTATAAGGCTTCCCTATGATGGCCCATGAGTATGGAGGGTTGGGTATCATTGATATTCATAAATAGGGGATTGTTCTTTGTGCTAAATGGACAATTCCAAGTCTTGGTGGGCAATGATCATTGGAAAATTCTAATTAGATACTGCATTGTTACAGGTTCTCCTAATGGAAAATCCTCATGGGAGTACTTAGGCTTCAAAATATCTTAATCACTCAAGTTTCGATTAAGATTCAAGGCTCTTTTGTTATTCATAATACAAAGAAATGTTGGAAAAAAATTAAAATTATCTCTTGTTTAAGATGGTCATCATTTTACGAGGCTTTCTCTTAACCATTGTTTAGGGTGGTGGTCCCTTGTTAATATGTTGGATGGTACCCCTTTGTAAGATATTAGGAAATTCAAAACCCTTGTTTCATCATGGTATCAAGATTATCTTATTTATTATTTAAACAATCGAGAGACTAGATTCCTTGTTTGGAAGAGGTAAGGAGATTCAAAGCCCTGCAGTTGTTTCATCATGGTATCAAGATCATCTTATTTATTTTTTAAACAATCTAGAGACTAGATTCCTTGTCCTGAGCTACGAGCAAAACTTATGTTTTCAATGTTTGACAAGACTATTATAAAAAAAATTCATGGTCTTGTGCCTATGGAGTATATACATAAGATTGATGTAGGAGCACCCTCTTAGTGTTAGAAGGATTTACACTGGAGTACCAACACCCTTTTCTTAACTACAAACCTCATACAAGATACCAACTTATGGGGAATAGTTAACAAGCACTAACAACTTTCCTTGAAACCTACCATATGGAATAAACGTCTACAACAAAATTAGAAATTGCTTGTTGATCCCAAGAATGCTCATTTTCTCTAGTGCTTGTTGTATAATTATCTACCATTGGGAGAACAACTGAAACATTTTGCCAATTCCATTCCCTTGTGCATCCTTTGCAATAAGCCTCACTTCAACATGGATTTTGGTTCCTCTTCTAATGGTCAGGAAGCCAAGGGTTGGATTTTCTCTTTTTTCGAGCCCTTTTACCCAGAGCTTTTTTTTTTAAACATGTGTTTTGAAGAGCCAATCTTTACTAGTCGATTAATATTTGATCAGTTGTGGCATATTGTTAAAATAGACATTATTTTTTTTTAAACATGTTTTTTGAAGAGCCAATATTTACTAGTCGATTAATATTTGATCAGTTGTGGCATATTGTTAAAATAGACAGTTTATTTAGTTTATGAAAATAAAATCGTCTTCTATGCTTATATCTCTCCTCTACTTTCTATATTGATAACAGAGTCTTTGTTATTGTAAATCTCATATTATAAAGTCACTACCAAACACACAAGATTACTATGAAGTTGCAACATCTTCAAAAGTTGATTAGATTATAGACGAAATATCCCTTGTTATTTGAGTCAAGTCCCTCTTAATAAACCTAGTAGCACTCCCCTGTTGAGAAGGCCAAAGGGAGAGGTCCACTTGAAAAATAATCATATGCTTTATTCTTAGCTAAAGCATTAAATACAAATTACTTTTGCAACAAACCACAAACTCTTCATGTTTCAACAATTTTACTGCTTCTTCTAGGGTTTTGATAAGATTGGACAGAGCCATGATTTCTGAGTGTGACAACTTTCAGTTCTCCTGTCTTTTGCCTTCTTCACCGTATGTGTTGACTTTGCCTGGTACTACACTCGTCTGATCATTCACCTATTTTATTCTCGGTGGCAATGTTAAACTTTCAACCTAGAGTGCATTCTTCATAGTTTTACCTAAATGTTTCTTTTTTGCATAGCTTTAGCATGAAAGTTCATATATGCCGCATTTGGAATTTGATTCCTAGACCTGATGGTATTTTTGGAAGGATTGAATGGTGGAATGCTGCCATTCAACGAACCACTAAGGTGTTGCGAACTTTAGGTGTTGAAGTTGCAAAACGACGAAAACAGGCTAAGTCTGCCTTGCAAAGTGAGCTATCCAAAGCCTGTCTCAGGCTTGAAGCCTCTCCTTTCAACTTTGTTGCTCAATCCCAAGTTTCTTCCGTTCGGCATGAGCTAAAAAAGGTTGATTTGTATGAAGCCAAGGGGGCTCAATTACGTGCTCGAATGCATTGGCTCAAAGTGGGGGACAGAGTGACCAAAGAATTTTTTCAGCGCCTCAGACCTCCTGCTCAAAATTCTCAGCTTCAAGCCATTCAAGTTGAAGGGCAAGGATTTACAGATCTTTCGGACATTGTCAAAGTATTTGTTTCACATTATCAAGGTGTTTTTGCTTCTCAACCCCTTGATGATGCTAGAAGGCAAGCTCTTGCCGATTGTACCGTTGTTGTCCCCAACAAGCTTTCTCCCAAGCAAATGTTATTTTGTGACACTCCTCTTTCTCTGTAAGATCTAAAAACTGCCTTGTCACTTGTGGCCAATGATAAGGCACCTGGGCTTGATGGCTTCCCATGTGAATTCTATAAAGATTTTTGGGATATGCTTGATTCTGATCTCCACAAAGTTTATCTTGAAGCCCTGCAATGTGGTTCATCGGGTTCCATTATTAACAAAGGCAATGTTAAATTTATTCCTAAGTCTCGGAGATCCCGAGCTCATCACCAATTGGAGGTCGATCACCCCGCTTAATGTGAGCTACAAGATTATTGCTAAAGCCCTTGCGCTTAAGCTTAAATTTATTCTCGCCTTTGATTGTCGGACTCGAACAAACTGGCTTTGTTAAGGGAAGATACATTCTTGATAATGTTCTTGCTGTTTGGGAAGGCATGGAGTGGGCAAGAAATTCTGAACAAGATGCTTTATTCATTAAGATTGACTTTGAGAAAGCCTATGATAAGATGGAGTGGTACTTCATAACTGCCATGCTTCAAGCTCTAGGTTTTGGGCCAATATTTGTGAGCACCATTCTTATGTTATTTCAAGATGCTTCAGTTGTTCTTACCTTGAATAATAGTCAATCTCAGTCAATTTCTCTTGGTCATTCTGTGAGACAGGGGTGCCCTCTTGCTCCATCTCTTTTCATTCTTGCTACAGAGGCTTTTGGCTATTTGTTGGCCCATAAGATGGATCAAGGATTAATCAAGGGTATTGCTCTCCCTAATTATGATCGTTAGTTGGTCAATGGTCATTTTGCAGATGATTCCTTCTTAACGCTTCAAGAAGATGAGCAATCCCTTTCCTCGGCTATTAGTTGCTTAGAGGTGTTCTGTTTAGCCTCTGGTTCTTCTATACAATGGAAAAAAAACATCTTGTTTTCGGCAATCTCAATCTCAACTGCCACACTGGTTACATCAATTCCAATGGACTTGGATTCATCCAGGTGAGGTGTTTAAATTTCTTGGAATTCCTTTTGCATTTCATGGTTCCTCTGCTCAATTGTGGCAGTATGTTATTGATAAATTGGAAAAGAAGCTTTCTTACTAGACTAGTAAGAAACTTTCTCTAACAGGAAAATTTTAGATTTGTTCTAAGGTTTTAGCCACTACCCATGTCTATTATTCATCTTGTTGGGTTCCATCCAAATCTTGTTATAAAAAACTGGATAAGCTTCTGAGAGACTTCTTGTGGGCCAAAGACTCTGTCAAGCAAGGTTTTCATCGAGTAGCCTGGGAAATTTGTTGTTTGCCCAAGGATTGTGGAGGCATGGGTTTGTTTGATTGTCACCGACAAGGTCTTGCCCTTTGTGCTAAATGGATCACCCAATCTTTAATTGGGGATGAATCTTGAAAAGTGTTGGTCAGGCATTGCATTTCTTCTGGTTTGCTTCAGGGGAAGAAAAATTGGAAAGGGGTGGGATTGCAATCCATTCTTACCGCCCTTTTCCCTATTAAAGTTAAAGGTTCTTTTGTCATTCAGAATATTTGGAAAGCCTAGGAGGCCTTCAAACCCTGGCTTAGTTGGAAAGGGAGTTTTCGCAAAGCAGGTGCCTCTTTGTCTTCCATGAATATTTGGTGGTCTCATGTTATCACTGGGCAAGGTTCTCCCTTAGCTCTGGTGCAGTGGGTCAGAGCGCAGAGGTTCTATAAGCGTGGTATTGCTTCCATTTTTTATTTCTTCTCCCGACATGCCAGGTGTTGGATACCCTGGGAAAGTTTTTGTCAAATTCACAATTTAAATCTTGGTGATAGAGACACTTATGAGGTGTTTATTGATAGTATTCCGTTTTCTATTTGGAGCAAACTACATAAGCATTTTCAAAAACCCTGGTGGTCAGATTGGTGTTGGCCTGGGGAGCTTCCTGTTTTGCAATATAAAGCTCATCTTGGTTACAAATGGCTCACCCCACAAGTTCCAATGGTTGATAAGCTCACTATGAGATGGAATTTAGTCTCTCTTCCCTCCCAATGGAATAAGAGGTTTCGGATTGCTTGGGCTACTTATATTGAACCTAAACAGAGTTTTTTTGCTTGGAGTCTCTTACATCAAGGGTTACCTGTTGGTAGTAGGCTCAAGCATCTGGGTGTTCATAATCTTATTTGCCCGATTTGTGGACAAGCGGAAGATTTACTACATGTTTTTTGGTCTTGTGATCGGGCTCAGTCAACTTGGGAGTGGCTTCTTGAATTTTTCAGACTTTTTATGCACGACGATTTTACTTGGGTGCATGCTATTTTGGGTGACCCTATTGCTTTTTCCTTCAACTTGGATGTTGTTTGGAATATTTTTAGAATTGGTAACTTGTTTTATCTATGGAAGTCTCGGAATAGAGCTGTTTTTTCTCAACAAGATGTCGGACATGTCTTCTCTGTTGTTGATAAATATGATATATTCTTTGATTGCTAGTTACAGATTCAAGTACAGGTTAAAAAAGTACAGGTGGAGTTGTAGTACTTGCGTACCCTCATGGATCATTGGGGGAATGCACCTTGCATTATGAGTCATGTGCATCTTCCTTCCCCTTCCAGGTGGCAGTAATTTCTCGGCTTCTTTCTTTCCGAATGCATATTTAATACTGTTTTGGCAGTTGTTATTGGCAGTTTGTGGGCTGTTTCTGACACTCTTGTATACTCTTAACCACAATGGTTAATGTATTGGTTTATGGGGTGTGCTAATCCCACCCACCCTTTTTTGTATGATTAAACATTATTTTATTAATATAATGGCTTTTTCATCCAAAAAAAACTCATTTGAATAACGATTTTAAAGATTGAACTCGCATGTGCTTATGTGATTATTTGAATAGTGATTTTAAATATGAACTCGCACGTGCTCGAGTGGACTCACAAGGTGAAAACATGAGTTCAAATTTCACAAATACATAATTACCATTTGTAATACCACATACATAATTACCATTTGTAATACCAATATTGTTGATTTCAATCACTCGTGTAAAACAAATTATGGGACCAAAAATTTTGAAAAAAAAAAACATTCTTCACTTCCATAGTAATACTACCATGTGGTTGGCTGATAATAAAACCACCATGTTGTTGGCTGATAATAATGCCATAGTAATACTACCATGTGGTTGGCTGCTAATAAAACCACCATGTTGTTGGCTGATAATAATGCCAGGAGGTCGGTTGGTTTAATTGATTTCAATATCGCTCATGTAATACAAATTTTGGGGCCAAAATTTGTGAAAAAAAAAAAAACATTCTTCACTTTCATAGTAATACCACCATGTGGTTGGCTGATAATAACACCAGCAGATCGGTCCGTTTAAACACAGGACATTACCCTTTGTAATGTCACTATATGGCTTACTGAAATCTGTCACTACATGGCTTATTGAATATCGGTCATGCTTCCAAACTTTAAAAAAAAAAAAAACAATTAGAATTCCACAATCCTATAATCAAGATAACACAGAAAAAACTACATGATAATGTTTTTTATACGGTTACTTAATGTGGAAGGAAATTAAACACTTTACCCAGCTTCTTAGTCGACAATTGTCCACCACTTGAAGGATTTTATATATGAAATTTGATTTTGAATAAATTATAGCTGAATTTAAAATGCATGTTACCTTACATGACGTTTAGGTTGATCTTAATGATAAAGGGCCTGGGGGAGTTTGTATTCCAAATTCTAGTAACATGAGTTTGGAAGGCTCAACCCATACTTTATTATATCCTTTCAATTTGCGAACTACCATAGTTGTGTCCACAGTTCACCATGGTCAAAATTCCACGGTATGTAGGGAAGATAAAGCTGGTTCTAGTGAGTACATGTTTTTACACGTGTTCCCCATAGGCCCTTGGCATCTTTACAAGGTTTTAGCCAAAATTCAATTATTCATGCAGCCATTAAAGCTTGGAGGTATAATTCACATTCCCATAAGAAATAAAGGCAACCATTTAACAATTTTTTATTATGTTTATATTGGTAGGATTCGCACTGGAAAATTGAAATGAAAGCAAAAACAAAGCAGTACAGAATAAAGTTAAAAGAAAATATGCTACATCTGACACTCCCATACAATAAATCAAGCTGATCCTTGTATTAATATCATCATTTACTGTTGCATATGCGCTAAACACATTAAAATGAGCCTCAAGCCAATGTCTTACCAAAAGTAATCCAAACATCTACATTCTAGCTTTGGAAGAAACAAAATATGTTTGTGGTCTAATAATAAATTGTTTTGCTCACCAAATTAATAAAGATCTCTCAAAGGCAACACACTGCCCAAAATTTTGTTTCCTCCGTTTCCATCCAATCTGAAATTTAGTCCATCCTTTCCAAAACAGGATTCCCATCAATTCTTTCAACATGATTTCCCTCCATTCTATGATCCGGTCCAATCTTCAAGAAATCTATTGGCTAGATGATGTATCTGTCTCATTTTTCTAACATCATGCTAGTGACGACATGGAAAGTTGCCTCAATTGTTGCCCAAGAAAAGTTCTCACATGATTTAAGTAGTCATAGCTAAACTTAAAAGCATAAACAGGTGGTACAGTTGGGTTTCATATAATCACCGTTCCCCTTTACTGCTTGGAATCCAGCTAAAGCCAATAATCTTAAGAAGTACAACTACACTTTCATGTCTTAAACTCCAATCGCATCACGCACAGGTAAAACAGGTATTTTTCAGTCAGAGATATTACATGCCTCATGTTCATTATCAATAACAAAGAACGCATTTTGTATGTGCTTAAGATGCTACTTGCCAAAGTCATGAGAAATCACTCTCCAGCTAAGATTGATGCAAAGTCTTGTGTGTAAAGTGAAAATGAACATGCTGGATATCAATATCAAGGAAAAACGAACATGCCGGATATCAATAGCGCCAACTCATATGACAGACGTTAACAATACAGTCCAGCTTCCTAAAGGATCCGTCAGTCTTGCATATTTCATAAGCAAATGATAAATGCAATTTAACAGCAGCACTGCAACTCAAGAGTTGAAACCTTCCATCAGCAAAAGCTAAGAATCTTAAGATGTCTGCATGGCTTCAGCATGATAGCTTTCCAGCTCCTTGTCAAGATCTGCAGCAGATTTCTCTGGAGCCTGGCTTCTTCCACGACCACGACGTCCTCTTCCTCTACCACGGAATCGCCTTGAACCATAACCACGGCCCCGATTCCAGCTGTTTATATACACATTTTTAGATCATTAATTATGTAACAGCAATTGCATCATTCCTTTTTACAATCATACAAACCTGAAAAATAGGTAGACTTCATATTATAATTTTCAAGAAACTATCAATATGCCTTGACCTCATATAAACAAACACCATTTTGATTGGCAACTTACCCATTACCCCTCTGCTCAATGGAAGCATCAGCTGCGGCTCGAGTAAATCCTGGACTGCAATATAATAAAATGTCAGAAATATCCCCCAAGTATAAATTAATTAGACAATTTAAAAAACCTATAATACAAAAGCAGGCATTTAGTAAATATTTGACAGTATAAAAATTGGGGAAGGAATACAAATAGGTCATGATGTCCATAGTGATGGCCTCCAGATTCTTCTTTTACCATTAATTATCAATTGTACATATCTTACAGCTATACTTGAAATATTCAAAAAGTTCCACTTTGAAATAATATCTTTTCAAGTTTCAGTAATGTCCCAAAATAATTTTTGCATTGTAAATATGGTTTTTTTGTGTTTTGAGCGTGTTGGGTCGTCATTGAGGGTATTTTGTCATATTTTGGGGTTAAAATGAGGGTTATAAGGGTTATAAATGTGTTTGGGCAAGTTCGAATGTTAGTATATGGGTTAGGAAAGTTATTTAAGTGTTTGGAATGAGTTTTGGGTTAGAAAAAGGTATTAATTTATATCTTTATGTGGAGTGACGAATTTGTAATATGTTTAAGTGACCTCAATGCAAGATTATATCCCAGCTGTTGGATTATCTCAAATCTAAGGGTTAAAATCTATTCTTCCCTTATGGTTTGTTTATAAAAGGAGGATAAGGGTTTCATTTGTGGGGGGTTTTGATTTGGAAATTGATTTGGACTTGGGAGAATCGTTGCTGAGGCAATATTCTTTGGCTCTTTGAGATTGCTGGATATATCTCTTGGAGATTAGGGTTTCTGGTGGATCTGCCATTGGAGGAGCTAGGCCAGCTAGCTTGAATACCTTGCTTGTTGACAAATCCATCTAGGGTTTGTACTTGTGCTGCAAATTGTGTGAAATTCGTATAAAAGGAGAAATCGGGTATTAGAAGGCCATAGAAGTGGAATTTTTGCTGTGCTAAAGGTGGAGAAGTCTCTCCAAGTGGGACGTCCAGTTTGAGGGAGTTTGTTTTGCTATTTTTGAGGGTTTTATTCCCTCTAGGTGGATCGCCCAGCCTAGGGAAGGCATTTTCTGTGAATTGGAGGTGTAATTGGGCTCTTGGGAGCTAGATCCAGCCCTTGAGGGTTTGAAATAAATTCTAGAAATTTTCTGTGTGGAGATCTTGTCATTTGGCCCTTTCTACAGCGGAGTAAATAGCCCTTTGGGCCATTTTCTGAATTATAATCAGCTGGAATCAGGTGCACTTGTTTGTATTCATTCTGGGTTGTTTGTTGTTGAGGTTTGGCAATAAAATCAGAATTACTTTACTGCCATTTTTCTGTGTTTATTTCAGTTTTCTGTAACTAGGGTTTTGAAGTTAGGGTTTAAAAAAAAAAAACAGAAAATTTTCAGTTTCAGTTTCGTTATTACTTTTTACAAATTTTAGTTGGTATATTTCAGTTTCCCTGATCAAAATCATTTGTGAACATCAAGTAAGCTGGTGTTTATGCAAATTATAAAGAATGAAAACAGTCTGTATGGCTGTGTAATTAACCTCAATATAGAAGACTCATCTTAGCCATATAATTTCTTCAATTCTTAGAAATTAAGGTTATCACAACATTCTAGAGTCCTCACAGACAAGTAAACACTGTATCAGGTAAGTTGTTTAGAAATTGCTTAGAGCTACTAAATCCCAATGATTAAAAGATTTTGATAGCGTCCAAGTCCAATGGTATTGGCTCGTGAAGCAAGAAGCTCATTTAGTCAAATTCTAGAACCCTAACATACAACTAAAAGCTGTACCAGGTTAGTTGATCGGAATTGCTTAGTGCTACAAAATCCCAATGATTAAAAGCTTTTGAAAGATATCCAAGTCCAAATAGTATTTTCAAGTGTAGACTGATTGAAGTTTTGATTGAAACTGATAGATATCCAAGTCCAATAGTCTGTGATGCCAAGTTGCCAACATCCCCACACGTGTTGATTGAAACTAAACATGCAAAGAATAAAAGAAATCCAAACTGTTTAGCATGACACTAGAGTAGCTGATATAAGAAGCCCTGAATATCAGAAATTGCTTAGTGCTACTAAATCCTGATGATTAGAAGATTTTGATGACGTCCAAGTCCAAATGGTATTGACTCATGAAGCAAGAAGCTCATTTAGTCACATTCTAGAACCCTAGCATACAACTAAAAGCTGTGCCAGGTTAATTGTTCAAATTTGCTTAGTGTTACTAAATCCCAATGATTAAAAACTTTTCATGATATCCAAGTCCAAATAGCATTTTCAAGTGTAGACTGTTGTCTGTGATGCCAAGTTGCCAACTTCCCCACACATGTTGATTGAAACTAAGCATGAAAAGAATAAAAGAAATCCAAACTGTTTAGCTTGACGCTAGGGTAACTGATATAAGTACTGAATATCAAAATTTGCTTAGTGCTACTAAATCCCAAAGATTAAAAAGTTTTGATGATGTCCAAGTCCAAATGGTATTGGCTCGTGAAGCAAGAAGCTCATTTAGTCAAATTCTAAAACCCTAACATACAACTAAAAGCTGTACCAGGTTAATTGTTTGGAATTGCTGAGTGCTACTAAATCCCAATGATTAAAAGCTTTTCATGATATCCAAGTCCAGATAGTATTTTCAAGCGTAGACTGTTGTCTGTGATGCCAAGTTGCCAACATCCCCACGTGTTGTTTGAAGCTAGACATGCAAAGAATAAAAGAAATCCAAACTGTTTGGCATGACACTAGGGTAACTGATATAAGTACTGAATATCAGAAATTACTTAGTGCTCCTAAATCCCCATGATTAAAATATTTTGATGATGTCCAAGTCCAAATGGTATGGCTCATGAAGCAAGAAGCTCATTCAGTCAAATTCTAGAACCCTAACATACAACTAAAAGCTATACCAGGTTAATTGTTCGGAATTGCTTAGTGCTACTAAATCTCAATGATTAGAAGCTTTTGATAATATACAAGTCCAAAAAGTATTTCAAGTGTAGACAGTTGTCTGTGATGCCAAGTTGCCAACATCTCCACACACGTTGATTGAAACTAAACATGCAAAGAATAAAAGAAATTCAAACTGTTTAGCATGACACTAGGGTAACTGATATAAGAAGTACTGAATATCAGAAATTGCTTAGTGCTACTAAATCCCAATGATTAAAAGATTTTGATGACGTCCAAGTCCAAATGGTATCGGATCGTGAAGCAAGAAGCGCATTTAGTCAAATTCTAGACCCCTAACATACAACTAAAAGCTATAGCAGGTTAGTTGTTCGGAATTGCTTAATGCTACTAAATCCCGATGATTAGAAGCTTTTGATGATATCCAAGTCCAAAAAGTATTTTCAGGTGTAGACTGTTGCCTGTGATGCCAAGTTGCCAACATCCCAACACATGTTGATTGAAACTAAACATGCAAAGAATAAAAGAAATCCAAACTTATTAGCATGACACTAGGGTAACTTATATAAGAAGTACTGAATATCATAAACATGCCAAAACTGCAACAGAGACATAAATATTATTAAGAGAAAGAACAGAGAATAAATAGAAATTTTAACAAGTGGCAAGATATGAGCATACGTCATCACCACTGTCCTCCTCCCTCTTCCAGCAGGTGTTCCAGCAACATTGACACGGGCAGCCATGGGCAAGCTCAAATTTGAACCAATGAGTTCTATTTTCATCGGTTTACCATCAAGTTGGACATTATTGTACCGCTTCACAGCAGCAATTGCATCATTCTTGTTTATATAAACTACTTCTGCTGTACCCTGTCATAAATTCAAAAGATTATAGTATGGGTGAAACAAAATAAAGTAAATTCATAAGTTAATTACAGCTTGCAAAAGCTGTTTAGCTAAATTAGGTTTGCACATAAACATTCTGTGAATAGTGTGATTCAAGTTTCAAACAAAATGCAAACTTACCTATGCAGCTTTTTATGCTCGTCTATAAATTGAAGCTGGAATGGAACTTAAACTGTTTGAAACCCACTACTCTGCCGTGACTAACATGAGCAGTGAAACAAAATAAAGTAAATTCATAAGTTAATTACTGCTTGCAAAAACTGTTAGTTAAATTTGGCTTACACATAAACATTCTGTCAACAATGGGTTTCAACAAAAATGCAAACTTTCCTACATCTTTTTATGCTCAAACATAAATTGGAACTGGAATGGAAGTTAACCAGTTTGAAACCCACTACCCTATTGTGAGTAGGCCCCATACATGGTTCAGATCCAGAAAGGATTTAGTCTGCCCATTGAGGACCATAGAAAACTAAGTGAAGATAGAAAATAAGGAAATTGTTTCATACAGTAATGTTGATTCCTGTGTTCTGAAGTAAGGATGGTTGTTGTGGAAAAACGCTGACTTGCCAAGAGCCACTCCAGGAAAAAGGCTTTCAAGGCTGCTGAGTGGTAACTACACTTACAATAGTTCCATGCTTTCTTGCCCAGTTAAGAAAGCACTTTTAGCAGGTTTTGAAGTATCTGTTTCCAAGATCCCAGAAAATTTCCCATTCTAGTAACTACTGGAAAGGGGCTGAAAACTCCCAGGACTGTTTACAGAAGTACTGGGAGGATTCCATTAATTTCCAGCCATTACTCTGGTATCTCTGACAGTTCACAGAAGTCTCCTCCACTGGAACTTAGCTTTCCTAAAGCTTCTAAATTTTCGACACCGCTTTCAAAAACCTTCAAAATTTAGAGGTGTTTTGCTTGTCCAGTGAAGTTTCTTCAAGCAACAGTGTCAGTACTTTGTCCAGTGAAAGTGGGCAGCTAGTGTTTAAACAACTTTATTGACTGGGTCTACCCTCTCAACTGCCAACCAGGCCATGTGTTCCTTTTTCTTGGGTTCCCAACATCTAAAAGGAGAGCATTTGCCACCAAGCAAGCTACCTCTCCTTGCAATATCTAATCAGTGTTTCCACAAGTGTGTATCCATGTAACGGCACAGGGCCAATATGGTATCATATGTTTACTTTTAGTATAGCATTGTCAGTGCACATGTCAAATGGTTCTCTGGTTACTTCTACAAATCTGGCTGTTACAACCCTGTTTGAGCTCAAAACACTGAAGCCATCAAACAGTCTTTGTTAACTCACCCACTACTATCATGTCAGATCAAGAGTTCTAGTTTGTGCCACTCATAGCCTCAATCCTATCCTGTGCAGTGATAAGGATAGATGGATAAAGCTACCAGACAGTTTATCCCCTTTCAATTTTTGGTCCTTAGATATGAATGTGGCTTGAGTTGTATAAGCTTAGCTTCTCGGGATGGCAAACAATGTCAAGCCCCAATAAATGAAGTGAAGGCCAACTTTTGATTTTCAAATTAAACCACCTCATGAAAAAAGGGTAAAGGGTAAAGGGTAAAGCAGTTTTTAACGCAATATAATCGCAAAATATGAACAGATATCTCTGTCAGTCAAAATAAGCAAACTAGTTACAGTTTAATTTGTTTTTTGAAGAAAATCTATAGAATTATTTGTAGATAGCAAGTAATAGAGGAGATTTGGGGAAAAAAAATGAAAAACCTAGCTTTTTTCCCAAAACTCTAGCTACTTTAGTTGAAGGCATTGAGTTACCAATTTTCACTAGAAAGGATGACATTGATGTTCAAGAATGGTGGATGAAATTTAGATCTCTATATTTTAATAACCATTTTTGGCCATGCCACCTTTGCAAAATTTTAAAAGAGGAAGCTTATGTTTGGTGGGCAAGTTTTGCTAAGGAAAGGAATTATAGTTACACTTGGGATGAAATGGAGCATGCATTCTTGAGTCAGTGCAACCCATATAAAAAGATAGCTAGTTTGAAGGTCACCATCAAGGATATGAAGAAGAAATAAAAAAGCTGCAGAAGGGACTGAAAGAAATGCATATAGAGGATATAATAGAAGGAAAAAATACAGATGACAATGTGCAAGTTCATGGTTGCATTTAGAAGGAAAAAATACAGATGACAATGTGCAAGTTCATGGTTGCATTTAGAAGGAAAAGCTTAAGAAGCAAGGATCCAAGGAGAAGCAAGAAGCAGTTATGGCAGGGGAACAAGTTGAAGAACCAATAGAAGACTCAAAAGTTGAATTTACAATAGCAGCAGCAATAGAGTCCATGGAAGAAGCAGCAGCAAAGTCTAAGGAAGCTTTGTCAGAAGTGCACAAGGACGCACCAAAAGAAGGGCACAAGAGAGAAGATTGTGAAGAATAATTTAAAATAAAGAAACAAATTGCTGAAGAATCAAAGGAAACAAAATGTCAGGTTAAGGTTGCAGCATATCGCCACCCACACCACCCTGAGCAGCAATAATCTTGGAGGCATGGCTTAAGGCATCAATATTATGGATTTACATGGAGTCAAAAAGGCATCAAGTATGGCAGTGTTTGGCAGAAAAAGCATAGTGATTCTAGATTTCAAAGGGGTGCAGCAGCATCAAGGAACAACAAGACCAACCGTTCGAAATATCAGAGCAGAGCAGCAGAAGCATGGAGCCAACATAGCAGTTATGGATATTCAAGTGGCACAATGGCAGCTTGGCATCATCAAAGACCACCACTAATCAAGATTTCACTTGGATGGATGGATGAACAAGATTGAAAAATGTCAAGAAAGAGGATACTAAATATTTGTTTTTATAACTTATTAAAAAAAAAAATTATTTATACAAAGAAAATTGAAGAAGACCCAGGAAATGAAACTTCCACACTTATAGTGAAATGTTTCAAAAGAGTGCCCATATATCTTATAAACAACTCACTTGTAGTATTGTAGTCAGGACAAGGATTCCATAACATTGGGTTAACCACACCCATCGCCTCAAGCAACACATCTCTTTGAAAATGATCTCTTATTTCTCTTGTTAATGATTTTGCTATTTTTATCAATTTAATCTTAGTAGTGTAAAACTACCTCAAGTCTTCTATGCGTTATGGGCATTTGTTCAACATCCTTTATAACTATATGTGATCACTTTTCAAAATAATATAAAGGTATCATCTTTCCATAAATACTAATACAAAGATGATCATTGATGTTGAACTTCAAAAAGCTTTTTGGATCATTGATGTTAGTTAAATTTTTCCAACTATCAAATAAAGGATCTGTAAAATTTTCTCCAAACAAGTATATCTTTTTTTTTTGTAAATTAAAAGGATTTCATTAAAAACCGGGTTTTAAGGATCCCAAAACCTTTGTACAAAAACAGCACAGACTGCTACAAGCAGAACAGGAAACCAACAAGGGATGCAGCCCCACACTAAGAACATCAGAAAGACTAACAAAGGACGCAGCCCCGCTCAAAAAGCAAGAAGAAATAAGAAAGGGACACTGCCCAAGCAAAATAGACCACAGAACAGACGAACAGACTCCACGCAAGGTAGCCATAAAAACAAAACAAAAAGTATCGAGGAAGTCAGTCCTCAGTGACTTCCTCATCCTCGTCCTTGTCCTCATACTTTGTTTGATCCTTGGGCTCCTCCTTGATTGCAAACATGTCCTCATCTGCTGAACAGGCTTTGGTATCCTGCCCTATCTGCACACCAAAGAAGAGCGTGTGGAGGGCCTCTCTGAGGTCAATAATGGAGTTCACCATAGCATTCATCATGCTTGTTGTTGTAGATATGATGAATTCCTTCAGGTGTCTGACTTCATCCTCTGCGTCCTCATCATCAACCTTGATTTCTATCACCTTCTGTTTACCTTTTGTAAATTGGTCCTATAGGCAGGCTGATTTTTTGAAAGGTCCTTCAGCTCTGTCAAATTTGATGCTTTTCTTTGCCTTTAATTCGCGCACAACTTCAATAGTCTTCCTTTTCCTTTCCGCAAGGGACAAGCGGCCAAGGGGCCAAGCAGATTTCGTAGCTGGACTGGGTTTACTCAAGGGACGGGGTGGGCCTGGGGCCTATGAGTCAGGGTGTGACTGTAGATGACTTTGAAAAGCCCTTGGTGGGAGGGAAGGTCAATTCCTTTCTTTTTCCTGTAGGAGTTAATGGAGTAATTCATAGAATTGATGAGGAACTGAGGGATATTGATGGGATTCACATCACGGAAATGGTTGACAAAAGCCAAGTGGAAACTACACAAGACTTTCTTAGGATCGTCAACAGTGATGAATTCCATAACGGATTTCATCACATTGTTCCATGGCGTGAGGAGGGCCTTTTCGCTGGCTGCCATGTGATGGTTGACAAGAGATTAACGTCAATGCGGAAGCTCCTCCCTTGAACAGTGATGCAGTCGTTCTCCCATGACTCCAAGAAGGCCATGGTTATGTTAATTTCGTCGTTGGCAAACATGTGGAGGAAGAGAAAAAAAATCCCCTCGATCAGAATTCTTTCGGCCATGAGATCACACTCAACCTTACTTGGCTCAACGAAACTCATGTTGGGCAGATATTCGAGGATGGGGAAAAGACCATTAGGGTTGAGGTCGGAAAGCGGGAAACACTTGCACTCTACACCGGCGAGCAAGGGGAAAGTTCAGAAAAGGCAAGAGATTGGGTTTGCAGGCAGTGGGGAAACTCAAAGCGCATGTGTTAGATTTATGGGAAAAAACCCAATAATATCGGGCAGTTTTCCAAGACTTGTCGTTGTTGTGATTTACAAAGCACTTTGGATTTGGCAGTGATGATTTTGATTTCCCACTACTTTTTTTATTATGATTACCCGAAGAGGGAGTATCCCAAGGAAGATTTTGAATGTTGGTGATGATTATCCCTTGTCCTTCGCTCTGATTGGGCATTGGGCCGTGGAATTATTAATCAACGCAAAGGACAAGGGATAATCATCAACAACATTCAAAATCTTCCTTGGGATACTCCCTCTCCGGGTAATCATAATCAAAAAAGGAGTGGGAAATCAAAATCTTCACTGTCAAATTCAAAGTGCTTTGTAAATTACAACAACGGCAAGTCTTGGAAAACTACCCGATTTTATTGGGTTTTTTCCAATAAATCTAACACAGGCGCTTTGAGTGTCCCCACTGCCTGCAAACCCAATATCTTGCCTCTTCTGAACTTTTCCCCTGCTCACTGGTGCAGAGTGCAAGTGTTTCCCGCCCAGAATCTCTTTGTTTCCGACCTCAACCAAAATGAGTTTCGTTGAGCCAAGTAAGGTTGAGTGTGATATCCTGGACGAAAGAATTCTGACCGAGAGGAATTTTTTTCCCTTCCTCCACATGTTTGTCGGCGACGAAATTGACATAACCATGGCCTTCTTGGAGTAAAGGAAGAACGGTTGCGTCACTGTCTAAGGGAGGAGCTTCCGCATTGACGTTAATCTCTTGTCAACCATCATAGGGCAGCCAGCGAAAGGGTATTCTATCCACCGAGAGAAGCACAACTGGGAAGTTGAGCTGAAAGAGTTCAAGGATAATGAAAGAATCTTCAAAGAGGTGAAACAAGGGATTTTCATGAAGGATCTCCTCACACCATGGAACGATGTGATGAAACCTGTTATGGAATTCATCACTGTTGACGATCCTGAGAAAGTCTTGTGTAGTTTCCACTTGGCTTTTGTCAACCATTTCCGTGATGTGAATCCCATCAATATCCCTCAGTTCCTCATCAATTCTATGAATTACTCCATTAACTCCTGCAAGAAAAAGAAAGGAATTGACCTTCCCTCCCACCAAGGGCTTTTCAAAGTCATCTACAGTCACACCCTGACTCATAGCCCCCAGGCTCACCCCGTCCCTTGAGTAAACCCAGACCAGCTGCGAAATCTGCTTGGCCCCCTGCCCGCTTGTCCCTTGCTGAAAGGAAAAGGAATACTATTGAAGTTGTGCGCGAATTAAAGGCAAAGAAAAGCATCAAATTTGACAGAGCTGAAGGACCTTTCAAAAAATCAGCCCGCCTATAGGACCAGTTTGCAAAAGGTAAACAGAAGGTGATAGAAATCAAGGTTGATGATGAGGACGTAGAGGATGAAGTCAGACACCTGAAGGAATTCATCATATATACAACAACAAGCATGATGAATGCTATGGTGAACATTATTGACCTCAGAGAGGCCCTCCACACACTCTTCTTTGGTGCGTAGATAGGACAGGATACCAAAGCCTGTTCAGCAGACGAGGACATGTTTGCAATCAAGGAGGAGCCCAAGGATCAAGCAAAGTATGAGGGCAAGGACGAGGATGAGGAAGCCACTGAGGACTGACTTCCTCGACACTTTCTGTTCTGTTTTTACGGCTACCCTGCGTGGAGTCTGTTCGTCTGTTTTGTGGTTTGTTTTGCTTGGGCAGTGTCCCTTTCTTCTTTCTTCTTGCTTTTCGAGCAGGGCTGCGTCCTCTATTAGTCTTTCTGATGTTCTTGGCGTGGGGCTGCGTCCCCTGTTGGTTTCCTGTTCTGCTTGCAGCAGTCTGTGCTGTTTTTGTACAAAGGTTTTGGGATCCTTAAAACCCAGTTCTTAATGAAATCCTTTTAATATAATGAAACCCAGTTCTTAATGAAGTCTAGTTATAACATCTTGATTGAGATGAGAATTTAACATGTTCGTAAACTCTCAAGCTCTAAAGGAAAGAGTTGCGATTCGTCAAGAGTGGGGTACCTGAATACAACCCAAGCAAAAATATATATGGTTATCACCAACCATACTCCCCTGTTACTAAAGCATGGTGTACAACCCTACCCCCCACAAGATTCGAACCTTGGACTTCTATTCAGAGTTTCAAAGTCTCCACTGTTAGGTAAGAAATAAAATAAAATTGGGACAACCAAAAACTTTTGCTAGAATCTTAAATGTGTTGGACTAAATAAAATTTAATCTGCTCTATATTTATCATGTTTCCGCAATATACTGACAACCCACCAAATAGTCCTGGAAAAAAAACAAAATATGCTAACTATACATGGTCATCACTAAATATGGGTTTCAAGGGTACCAAGTTCCAACTAGTATCCTAGAGCAATACGCTGGCCATGAAAATCCTTAAAATTAATATGAGAAGTAGTAACTGGGATTCCTCAAACTGTAATTAGAAGAGTAATTTACATAAACCTTCTCGTTCAATTTTTACATTCCTCCCCTGCTCATTTGTTGGCTTATTGATGATAGCCTGAACTACAGCTGTCTGGAAAAAATAACCCACATTAAACTTCTTGGCCTCCACTACAGGTTTTTCCACCACAATGATCCATCTCCACTAAGATGCAGTTACGCAGATTTCTTTTCCCCGAGAACATAACTGCTCAAGCAAAGCCTACTTGCAAAACAAAGAACTTGTAAAAACTTTCCCAGGCATGTAATATTTTAAATAGTAGAGCCATTGTGAAGCCCAATATTTTTACTAACATCCAATATAATGTTGCATTGAATAAAAAATAATTCACATGTTTATCAAAAGTTTGCAATGTCCATATTATTATTTACAGACAACCTCAACCAATAATCCCAAATAATAACAGAAACAGGTAAATGGATATGCACACTACTAAACCTCAATTTAAGGGTGGCAAGTTCTTAGCAATATTACAGAAAGTAAGCAATGTGCATGGATCATGACAAGCTTTAAAAACACTGAGGGAAACAACAATTAAAAATTTCTCAGAATTGATCAAAACTTCAATCTATTTAAGAGAAAAAATTTCAGACTATCTCCTACTCAGACATGTTCAAAGTGGTCTAAACCATAGTTGGAAAACCCGCAACTCAGCAAAAACACATTGAACAAAGTAATTTAATTCAAAACATTAGATATTGTTTTCAAAAAATGTTGTTTGCATTTTGAGAAATCGTATAGCCAAAGAATTCACATTTACAGTATTGGTTAAATATCGAAGAAATCATAATCTCCCTTCATGCCAACCATGCAAATTCTGTCCTAAAATTTATCAACATTGTTTTTTGAAATCATGGAATATTTGTGTTCATCTCTAAAATCCAAATTTAGTAAATAGAAATACTACAGAAATTATAAATTGAGTTATCAAGGGGTACATGTCCACAAATTTGGAATTATTTGCTTTGCAGATTTATTTAAATGCAAAGCAGAATGCATAAGACGAGCTGGTACATAGCAATAGCGTAGAATTAGAACAATTGTACTTCAGTGGAGCATAGACAAAAGCAAATTTAGCAGTCCCCAACAGGCACACTAAGAATCATAGTGCATAAATATTGACAAGATAATAATAATATAACAGAGCACACAGTAAGCCTCTTCGTGATGTTATGTATCCAAAACAATAGATAAAAAAGAACATACATTTGAGCGGCCACTTCTATCATAATGAACAGCACAACGCTTGAGCTCCCCAACTTCTCCAAAAAGTTCCTGGAACAAAACACAGATTTAGACATTTGCATCTATGTAGTTGAGATCAAAGCCAAACAATATACTAATTGGCTTTATCAAGATAATGTTCTGCACCAAAGACAATGGGAAGTGTTAAATAATAAAGCAATAATGGATGCCGCCCAATTGAAATCTGCAGCATAATGCATACCAAGTAAAAGTTTATTTGACAGATGTATACCAACTGATCTGTCTCCTGTTATCTGACAATGAATATAAACTTACAGTGGATAACTAATTGACAGTGTTTACTTTAAAAAACCTAAGAGTTTAAAGGTTTAAATTCATTCTATAAACACGCCAAATTTTAAAAAAGCAAACCATTGAGCTTAAAACCTCGATAGGACATATCATCAGCATACCTTTATGTCAGAATTTGTTACTCCAGCATCCAAATTTGAAATGTACAATTTAGTGCCAGAGTCTGGTCCCGCAGGCATGCCAACAGCTACCATGTTATCCTCAAAAATGTCATGTTGCCAAAGGACATTCTTGGCACGATTGAATGACTGCATCAGCAACCCCCACAAATAACAAAGAAACAGGCAGGGAAAAAAGCGTTAGAGATCAGAACACGGAGATTCGTCTCCTTAAGGACGCAAAGGAAAAGAAAGTACAAACTAGCAAGGTACTACAAAGCATAATGGATGGTGTCAACGATCCAGAAAATGAAGATATGCCTAGGCAACCACACTAGTAGAAATATAACAGCACAGATGCACAGTATCAAAAACCAAATATGTTACAAAAAAAAATTAGGTGAGCAATGAAAAATCAAACAGCACAATCCATAAGATGAATTTATGACAGCTAGTTATTTCTCGAGTGCTAAAAAATAATGCCACAAATGCAAGGAAAAAAGTACTGCAAAGAATTAAATAATGCTTACAAAAATCTGTTATGAGGACCAAATAAAAATCCATTACTCAGAAATTATGAAAAAATTATACTGTTACTCAAAAGTAGTTTCCAATTTGAAAACCCTTGACGATGCATCCTGAAACTGCAGTTACAGATACATCCTTCCAATATGTGTAACAGACAAGAGTCAAACACATGATACCATCATTGCAAGAATCTACTACTCCCCACTCCTAAGAGTTCTTTATGTGTGCCCTGAAAAGCTCAATCACCACAACCGATCCAAAGCCCAGAAAGCATAGCAGATGTCCCCTGATAATCATGTTGAAAAGGCATTGACGACATTATTTTTCTTCAGACCACTAACAAAAACCGATCCATGTATACAGAACTTTTTCCTGTGCAGAACTAATAGGCACACGGGGTCAACTGAAATGAGGAAAGGGTTCAATGGTTGGGGTGTCACTTGCCAGATATCGAGCCCTCGATGCAGATCAAGTCGAATCACCATACGTTTCCCTTACATCCATACTAAAACAACTCGTTCCTTTTGAAAATCAAGGCCGCAGAGAGATTCCAGGGTTTCCGATTAGGGTTTGGGTTCATAGGTATGGACAGTAGCTGTAGATTAACCAGCGGTCTCAACATAGATCAAGTACCACCTTCTCTAAATCAATTATTTAAGCTCCCACATACACAAATCCTTGCTGCAACTCCAGATTTTCCCGATAAAGACATGAATTAAGAATCCTAACCTTCTTTGAAATTTTCATTCCAGATTTTCCCAAAAAGGACATGAAATTAATAACCCTAACCAGAGGTCACAGGTTATATTCCCACGAAGCACGCCACCTCTAGGTACTTCTGTTCCTTTTTTTTTTAAACAACACAATCAACCAAAATATACAATACCCCACTATCTCTGAAAGAACAACAGCAAGGTATATACACAATGGGTATCTGTTATTCGAAGATATGTACAATATGGGTATCTGCGTAGCTTGCCTTGGCGATCGAATATGGCGTGGGCCTATTCACACTCAGCGGACCTCGGCGGCCGCCGCGGCCAAACCCGCCGCCGCCGCCACGTCTTCTGCCGCCTCTGCCTCCACCTCTGCCTCTTCCTCCACCAGCGGTCTGCTTATTGGTTTTTATCAAATCCTCGAGAGAAATGTCCAGTGCATTGGCCATGGAGATTCGAACCTTAGACCTGGTATCAGAACGCAACGAGCACGGCTAATTGGAACCGAAGAGCTTGCCGAGATTTTCTGAGAAAAATTTTAAGCTTGTGAAGATTTTCAAAGAAACTTAGACAGTATTTCAAACCCTAGGAGCCCTGTATAGTTGATGGGAGATACACATGCAGAAGAATTTGGATAGTTGTGAATCGAAAGAAAGAGAGTGGAAAAGAAAGGAGAGTGAATCTCCCAACAGTAAATGAATTTTAAAAAGAGGGGACGGCGGGGGTTTGTGCAAAAGGGCCGTTTGATGGATAAAGCGGCCGTTTGATGGATAAAGCCGAAATGGACTTTTACAACCCTCCTTCCTTGCCAAATGGTGAGTTGACAACACGCGCAAGTTCTAGCTTACCGGTGAAGATGTGTAAACTTCAACGAACCTCTGTCGTGTGGACTATTTTTATTGACTTCGGAAATTAGAGTGACTGATTTTGATTTTGGTTTTTATAGAAGATATAAGTTTAAATTATGTTATTGAAATTATGAAAGGATACTCAAAATAAATAGATATAAAATTTAATTAATTTTTATAATTGAAATATAAAAAGAGTAAGGTAATCAGATTAATCGAGTGAACTATAATTGGATAAATAATATCTTTAACTAAAAAAAAATTTATATGAATTAAAGTTTCATAAAAGTTAAAAATTATTTTCCTATTTTTTATTGATATATTAAATATTTTTAATAATTAAATTTATGTGAAATTTATTTAAATTAGTAAAATTTTAAGAAATTATTTAAATAATATAATATTTGTGATGCTAAGGGTTGAATATGACCTTTCATAAGGGGGAGAGTTGAGCTTATCAATTAGAAATTTTATGCATAGCTACACACGTTACGGTTTGAACTTTGAACCTCTCGAAGAAGAGCCAAAGCTTAAACCATTGCATTGTCTCACTTGAGACATAACAAGTTTGAATCTTGCCAAGTGATACATAGATAATATTCAAGTTGTAAGTTTGAATCCTACCAAGCGATACATGGATAATATTGGAGTTGTAATACCACTAAGTGGTGATGTAATGCAAGTGGGATCTATTTTAATTCTATATAGCCAATAGAAAAAAGTAGGAAGAAAAATTGAATGCCATCAGGTCAATAGGTCAAATTCCAAAGAGAAGACCAAGATTCAAGTCTTTAGAATGAACCTCTTCCATAGATGTTGATGTAAGTATTTCATCTAGAAGTTTCTAAGAAATTTGTATCAAGGATAATTCTAATTGTAAATACAAAGACTAATGACAAAAGTAAGATTAATATCGCATTGCTAATAACATAATCATTAAATAAGTGATACATGAAAATTGAGAACAAGAGTAATTATATTGATATCACTTGTCTCTTTAAGGGGGCAACCTCCTTTATAATAAATTTCAATCTTCTTTCCCATGAAGGTTGCATCCTTGCCTTTTTATAAGGCTTACAAGCATATTTCCTAACTATTATATGACAATATTCCTTAACTACATATTCTAATGACAATTACATATATGATTCTATGACAATATTCTCCTGTCTATTCCTAACTTGACATGTGGTCTTCTTCACATACGTCATATGGTAAAATAGTATAGACCAACATGGATTACATTTGTGGGGTACGTAACATGTCATCCCCTTAGAAAAGCTTTGTCCTCGAAGCTGAAAAGTGAGAAACTACTACTAGAGTTCTTGCAATGGCTCCCACATGGCATCTTTTGGTTGGACCTCATGCCATTGTACAATATTCCTTAACTACATATTCTAATGATAGTTACATATATAATTACATGGCATTTACATATATGATTCCATGATAATATTTTCTTGTTTATTCCTAACTTGACATGCGGCCTTCTTCACATATGTCATATGGTAAAATAACATAGGCTAACATGGATTACATTTGTGGGTACGTAACATGTCATCCCCTTAGAAAAGCTTTGTCCTCAAAGCTGAAATGTGAGAAACTACTACTAAAGTTCTTGCAATGGCTCCCACATGGCATCTTTTGGTTGGAGCCCATGTCATTGTACAAGGACTTTAGTGATGTCGCAGGAGCGAAGGTGTCGAGTTTGTCAATCAAGGATGGTTGTTGGTTTGAGAATAATAGATCCTTCTTCATCTAGTCATAGAAGGATCGTTTGTATTGGTGTATGTTTCCCCACCATCTTGTTTAGGCAATACATGTGGAAAAATAGGTGAATCTTGGATGACATTTGTAGCTTTAATTTGTAAGCAACCTTCCCTATTTCGTGGAGTACCTTATAAGGTCCACAAAACTTAGGTTTCAACTTGTGTCATCCCTTTTGTTTCAAGGATATCTACTTGTAGGGTTGGAGATGAAGAAAAACCATGTTACCTTCTGCAAATTCCCTCTTGTTGTTGTGTTGATCTTTCTGTTATTTTGTGTAATTTTGGGTGATTGTTAAGTTATGCTTCAAGATGTCTAAGATCTCCTATCGACGAGTGAGTATTGTATCAACTGTTTGAAAGGTAAGAAGTAAGTGTCAAGGTGATTTATTGTATACTACCTCATATGGAGTCATCTTAGTGGTTGTATGGAAAGTGGTGTTATACCATCATTTTGCTAAGGGAAGCCATTGGCTCCACTTGGATTGTTGATCAAAGACAAAGCATCTGAGGTATGTCTCCAAACATTTGTTGACCACCTCAGTCTAACCATCAATATATAAATGATAAGATGTATTTCATTTTAGCTCTATTCCTTGAATGTAATGGAGTTCCTCTCAAAACTAATTGACTATGGAATGAGGCATCCCATGGAGTTGAAATATTTGGTCCATATAAACTATGTTATTGTCCTTATAATATAAGGATGAACCAAGGAGCAATAGTGACCATACTTGGTCAACCTATCTACTACCACCATGATAACCACTTTTTAACTCGATAGAGGTAGCCCTCAGTAAAATCCATAGAAATATTTATCCATAGTGAATCAAAAATGGGTAAGGGTTGAAGTAAACCTAATGTTTTAACTATTTTCCCTTTTTGTTGTTGGCATGTATCACAAGTGTCCACAAGTTGCTTCACATTAGTCTTCAAACCAGGCCAATAAAAAACTACATATAACCCATTCATAGTTATGCAAGAAACTAGTGTGTCCTCCTATTGGTAAAGAATGAAGCTTTGTTAAAATTTGAGACTTGAGTTTTGAAGTGGATGGAATAACAACACTCTACTTATAGCAGAGTATTCCCTCCCTCCATGTACAATTGGGTGGTCCCTAGCTTTTGTGTTGAAGTCTTGAATAATTTTGGCAAGTATAGGGTCGACTTGCCACTCTGACTTGAGCTCCTCTAGCCAATCAACTTGGAGGTGGATATTACATAGAAATCGGTCAGTGTCTCTAGAAGTCTAGAAAGGGCATCTACTACCACATTCCCCCTATCATTGTGGTAGGCAATCTCATAGTCAAACCCTAAGAGCTTAATGACCCATTTTTGTTGCTTAGAGGAAGATACTTGTTTCAAAAAATATTTTAAGTTGCGATGGTCCATCTTGACTATGAAATATTGCCCTATGAGATATAGTCGCCAATGGAGAACCATAAAGACGATGGCCATCATATATTTCTCATAGGTTTATTTGGCTAAATTACATCCTAATAATGCCCTACTGATGAGTACAAGGGGTCTACCTTCTTACATGAGTACAACCCCTAATCCAATTTCTAATGCATCACTTTATATCACGAAGGTCTTAAAGAAATCAGGAACTAAAAATGGGGTGTAGCACATAGCATTTTTTTTAGTAAGGCTTGTTCTACTTCATTATTCAACACAAACTTATCCTTACAAAGCACATTTATTAGGGATGCAATAATCTTACCATAGTCCTTGATAAATTTATGGTAATACCCTGTTAGTATGAGGAATCCTCGGAGGCTCTTCAATGTTTTGGATTTGGGTCATTCCTTCATGGCCTCAATTTTTGTAGGGTCCACATGTACACCATCCTTGGCCATAATATGTCCCAAATATTCCACTTCCATCGCCCCAAAGGTACACTTGGATTGTTTGACATAAAGTTGATTGTCCTGCAGTAGCTTCAAAACCTGGTTGACATGTTGGAGGTGTTCATTCCATGTCTTACTATATACCAAAATATCATCAAAGAAGACCAAGGTAAACTTTTATATATATGGCTTGAGAACCTTGTTCATAAATAAATATATATATATATATATATATATATATATATATATATATATATATATATATATATATATATATATATATATATATATATATATATATATATATATATATATATATATATATATATATATATGCCATTATTCATTAATTTATCTTTTATTTTATAATTAAAGAAAATAATGAAGAAAAATACTTTTGGAAAAAATTCATGGAACAATTTGAATTTAATGACCACTTCCATTTGATCTAATTTTGATTTTTCAAAGAGTCTAACGAGTATCTATGGAACTTACATATTAACTCTTCAGTTTTAAAAACCATTATATCATGCTTGATCATGTTATCCTTGATAATAATTTAAGTTGTGATATTTATTACATGGATATGGATTATCATAGATTCACTCTTCGTCTTGTCTATAGATAGGGCATCCATCCTTCTAGCTAAGACACACTTATTTCCAGTTAGATCTTTCATAAATGACATTTCTTCCATGCTACCTAACATTTTTTTATTTTTTATTTTTTATTTTTTAAAGCGAAAAACCCCTTGCGGAGCCGCCTTGGTCTGAGAGACCACGAACAGGGGGTTCTACACCATCAAAGTCACCCGAAAGTCGCACCCGACCCTGCTCGCATCAATATTATCAATTGGATTTTGGATACCCAATTCAACTTTTTGGTAGGGTGGAGATTTGAACCAAGGACCTCCCTTGGAGGATTGCCTTCTCCTCTCCAACTCACCTACAACACCTGGGTCTAACATTTATTCTTTTGAATCTTTTATTTTCTTCACAAATATAAATTAAGAAGTTCTTCTATGTTGTCTAACATTTCCTCATACAAATATTTTATTCTTGTGTTGTTCTTTTATTTTAAATTTTTAAAACAGGTTATATAGAATTCAAATATGTCCCACCCTATATTACATCATGACCACCTAGATGTATTAAAACAACTTTGCAATTATGCATGTCACTTGAGAAGACTATTACATACCCCATGAATGTAATCAATGTTGGCCTATGCTATTTTACCATATGATATATGTGAAGAAGGTCACATGTCAAGTTAAGAATAGGTAAGATAATGTTGCTATAGAATCATATATGTAATTGTCTTAGATTGTAGATATAACTGACATATAATCATATATGCAATTATCACTAGAATATGTAGTTAGGGAATATTGTCATAGAATAGTTAGGAAATATGCTTATAAGCCTTGTAAAAAGAAAAGAATGCAACCTTTATGGGGGAGAAAATTGGAAATTATTATTAAGGAGGTTGCCCCCTTAAAGAGACGAGCGATATCAATATAATTGCTCTTGTTATGAACTTCCATGTATCACTTATTTAATATTTTTTTTATAGGTAAAGTGATATTAATACTACTTTTATTTGTAGTACTTGTATCTATAGTTATAATTATCCTTGGCACACAATTTCTCCTTTTAGTACAACTTAGAACTAGGAACTTCTAGGTGAAATACTTATATCAATGGAAGAGGTTAATTCCAAGTGGTATTTTATATATATAATAGGTTGAAAAGCTAGGGGTACATCGGGGGCCACCCTCCCTATGAATTGAACTTGGGTTTCTTCTAGGAGATTCAAATGCCTTAAGATAGTACAATATGCTACAACAACCTTACAAAATACTATCATCCACTTACTACTATGGTTGAACCTTAGAATGCCGCATATCGACAAAGTAACTTCCAAAACATGACAGATTAGTAGACCACTTCCAAAACAATTTAAAAAAAAGAAAAATTGTAACTACCACCCAATCATAACAAAAACAATAGTCTAGAACCATTGGGGTTGTTATCGAGTTTGTAGTCGATGGGTATTTTGATTGTTTTTCTTCTGTAGCATAGGTTCTTCCTCCTTTAGAGTGGCAAGATTTAAGAATGCATTTTTGCACTTCAAACTCCTAAGGTAATATCTAGTTGTAACACATTTTATATGATATTCATTTTTAGAAAATTGACTATCACCGATTGTTTCATAATTAGCTTCAGGAATATAATCTAAGGTGATAATCTTTTCCATGGAATTGACTGGATAGTCTTTAGTAACCACTTGGCTTTTATCAATTATCTGATTTAAATTTTTCTTTTGTGGTTGATGTGGAACACTCTTACAAACAAACACGAAAGAATTACACGATGAAAAACTTTCAATTCCATTACAAAACAAGCATATTTATAGACATGCCAAGTCTTTACAATGGATAAGCATGCATTTAATGTCGTACAATAGTTAATGTCATGCTTATCTAGAAATACTTATTGATCTCTATCATTCCTCCCCACTAAGAAAGCATTGGTCCCCAATGCGTACAAGTGTGGAAGAGAAATATGGGTAGCTAAGGAGTGTCGGGTACAACCGAAAATGCACTCCTATTACAAAATAAGAAGACCAAAATGACAAACTACAACAGGTCTTTAAGAAAATAAAAACTGATGTTGGCACTGAATCAGGCTCGAAAAATGCTTTTCAACGACTAAACACTTCTATACCGGTGGATATTTGGATGGGTCCCTCAATTCGGTAGAAAAAATCAATAGTTGATGTGTCAGAAGGAGATGCCTCGAAGTACATGCCAAATGATGCTAGGTGGAATCAATGGCAATTAATGGTGGTATGCATTTAATGAAAGCAATGGCAGTTAATGGTTGTATGCATTTAATGAAAGCAATGGCATGGAAATACGTTTAATGAAAATGGGCATTGAAGATTTTGTTTTTAATGATGAGCCCCACGCATTAATGATGGGTTTTAATGGTGGGGGGAAAATTAAATTAAATTAAAAATAATTTAATTTAATGTATCGAATGTCAATTGAATGGTATGGGGGCGTAGTGAATGATTGTGAGCAGAATGCACACAATAAAAAGGTAGAGCAAACGAAGAATAGATGACATCAGTACAGGGTTCAAGGCGGTAACAGGACATGCACAAATGATGTCATCAACGAAAAGCAAATACTAGTCTGGACATGGACTATGCGGGAGGCACAAAATGCAATCCTAATATGGATAACGAGGTTGGGTAGAACTAACGTGGATAGTACATGCGTAAATTCAATGGTCGACAAAGGGTCAATGCGAAAGGCTTACTGATGGGGACAAATGACAGGTCGATGCGAAAACCTAGGCAACGATTGCTAAAAAGGTGTAGTCAATGTAGAAGGTTGACTAATGGGAACAACACTAATCGGGTGCGAAAACTCGGACAAGGGATGACCAGACATGTAGTAGACGTAAGGGACAACAAGGACTGACGAGAGACGGATAAGCTAAGAGATGTGAATGTCGATGAACAACAAGTTGATACGGTGGACACGAAAGTCGAGAAAGATGGCCAATGATGACACGAAATATAGATGGACAAACATTGGTAGAGGTAACACATATGTAACAATAGGGTAAGGTGCAAATGCGAGAAGGTCAGTAAGTAGATACCGGTAGTGGGGCCAAGCGACAAAGCTGACTATCTCATTAAGGATGTGGTGCACAATAAAAATAATAAAATACACGTAGCCTAGTGAATGTGGGATAAACCCACACCAAGTTTGTGAAAACAAAGTCGATCGAAATTCATCGTGAATGCCGAACAACGTGAACGAGAATCGAAAATAGGCGATCACCAAAAAAGGGTGGAACCTCATCAGGAACATCAAACCGTGATCGGTAACATAGAAAAATTATTGGTAACTTGCATCGAAAGATTGCAACCTTAGAGAACTATTTAATTTTTTAAGCTAGAGGTTGTAGGGTCATAAAAAAATGTAGTTTGGCACTAAAAATAATTGCGACATCCCAAAAACAACATATCTAAGCAAAAAGTGGCAAAAATTGTTTGAATCGACAGGAAAATGGTAGATCACCTCTCAAAGCAACCATAAACATGATTTGGCGATGGTTGAATGGTTGCAAAATGCAAAAACAGGCCAAAATTTTTTGATGCATCACTAGAAGGTTATTTTCAGGCTAGAAACGATCAAGTAGAGTTGGGATTGGCTAGATCGGGTCCAAAAACGTCGATAATGTAAGTTGCAAGCTAAATGGTACAGTAATTGGCAATTGTGCAATCAAGAACATGGTGAGTTGAGATCAGAGCAATGGCGAAGGCCACGGGATCGATCGAGAGGAAGGAATAGCAGCAGCGAGGGGCAACTGCTGGTAGTGGATGCTACATGATGTGAAGTTTATCATTAGGAAACAAAAATGTGATCCGTGAAAGCGCGGAGGGAGGCTGTAAGACAAAAAAGTGCATGGAGGGAACCCAAAATGTGGTTGTGATGGCATGGACGAGCATCCAAAGAAATGTGGTCGCACTAGTGGTCGAGAACTGTGTGAGCAACAATAAAAAATGCAGATAAATATTCAAAAATTGATATCATTAACGAAAGGCATCAAATCAGCTATAGAGAACACTCGGTCGATAGGGAGGATGCCCAAATATGCTAATAAATACCAAAAAGGAGTATCTGCACCAAAAAACATAGTAAATCAATATAACAACTACGAAGAACAATAAATCGTACGGTGTCCAAATGTGGTGGGGGCATGGCAACTATAGCGAAGGGCCAGATAAGGCAATGCCATTGGAAACATATTCTTTCAAAGGAGAAGGAGCTTCAAAATGTGCAAAGGTGAGGCTATATAAAGTTGTTTTCTAGTGTTGAAACATCAGATCTAGAAAAAAACAATCACCTTGAGCACCAAAAAGAGAAGGGGTATAACCTTCTTCATCAAAGAGATGCGAAAATGCTTCGTCATGTTCATATTCGATGAGATCAACAATAGAAAAAAACTACATCATCAGTAGCAATATTGTCTAAAGGCAAGACGATGGGCATTTAACCCATAAATCTTGGTTTGAGTCTAGGTGTTGCTACAAAATCTGGAATAGGCTCTTTGTCATTAGGAAGAACATTGTTAGCAGCGATTATTTCAGCTTGGATCTGTTGAAAGTCGATAAGCATAGCCATATGGAACTGCTAAATTTTCATGGAGATCTACGAGTCTGTCAGAGATCTCATCAAGTGAAATTTGTGAATTCATCAGCATGGTGTCAAACTTAAAATGAAACCTTGAATTAAGCAAATTTGAAGAGATCATTATGCAAGCAGATCTAGATATGTGATTGCATATGAATCTATGAAGAATGAAAGATCCATAAAGCCAAACTCAAAAATATCTATAAAATAAATGTAAGAGTGTTCACCAAACGATGAACGAAACCACAAAACCAAGATCCGCAAGGAGGATTTCTCGTTCCTTTCTAAACCAAACCTGGTTTAAGAAAGAGGATACTCTCCAAACGCTGTGCTCGACACTGATACCAAATTGATGTGGAACACTCTTACAAACAGATATGAAAGAATTGCACAGTAAAAAACTTTCGATTCCATTACAAAACCAGCATATTTATAGACATGCAAAGTCTTTACAATGGATAAGCATACATTTAATGTCATACAATAGTTAATGTCATGCTTATCTATAAATACTTATTGATCCCTATCAGGGGTTGAGTCTTCTTTTGCTCGCTTAATTCTTGTTAGAAAATTGACATAGTTGGAGGATGAGATTCTTCCTTGTGAATTGGGACATTTGAAGGTTCAAGATCATTCACATGCAAGTCCTTCTCCTCCACCAAGGATGAATTGGAGCATAATCAAATGATTGAGCGTCTTTTTTCCAGGTGATCATATTGCTGACAGCCATAACATCTCAGGGAGAAGTTTTCATATTTAATATTTTGGATCCATTCCCCTTTACTTAGGAGATAGTAATGGATCGAGACCAAGGAACTGAAACATCCATCCAAACAATCAAACTTGTTTTACTCATATTAATTTTACTAGACAGATTTTTCTCTATTTGGGCATCCATATATTGAAATGCACCAATGGTGTTAACAATTTTGGATAATATCTTCTCTCCCCCAAAATCCATAGGGAGAACATATAGATTCACCCAGAATGGGAAGCCATCAACTTCTTCTATAAGGGGGTTGAAACCGAAAGTCCAAAGTCATATATAGACACCCCTTTTTCTGAAAAACCAATTGTATCTATAATAGATTACCCTATATCTATTCGCTAAATCAGAAAAGGTAATAAAAAATATTTTTTTGGGAAGTAGAGTTACTTGGAATTTATTGGACCACCAAAGTTTAACGTATCCTTTGAGCTACTCCAGGCCTGGTCTTTTGCCCTTGAGTTTGTAGATAATTGTTTGGGTTTCATGATCAATTAGGTCCAACCCAAATTCATCCTCCAAAATCTCGATAGAGGGAAGATGTTCATTAGAAAGATCCACCCACGAACCCAAAGATCCCTAAGAGAAATTTCTTCTAATTGAAGAGGCTTTCTCATAGAATGAAGAGCAACTAATATCCTCCTTAGTACAACGAGTGGGCTGCGAACAACCCCCTTTCTGCAATGCTTGACTACACCTGGGGTTTGCACCCCTTTCACTCTATTCCACCCTCGTGTCCTCCTGAGTACAACAAGTAGGATGCAAACAACCCTCTTCTTACAATGCTTTATTTTACCTAGGGTTTGCACCCCTTCGCTTTGAGATGGATTATATTTAAGACCATAGAGTGAGAAGTTTTTTGTGGAGACAAAAAATATCAAAACAACCAAATTAAATAGAAATTTCTAGTAGTTGGGGTCATCTAAATTAATTTTTATGGTGCTTCTAAAAGAAGTTTAGGAAAAACAAATGTGGTGTTTTTTGAAATAATGAAGGTAAAGTTCTCCTTATCTGCTCCAAAACATATGGAACGTCAAATATGCAAAGGATAAGGTACTTATTTATTTTTTATTTTTTTTGAATTTACATGGTGGAATCGGTAGCCGCCACGAATCCGAGCAGGTTGTCCAGCTTTTTATGGTCGCCATATTATTTTGCGCTGTTCACCCCAGAAGCCGCCACACAGATCTTCGCGCAGTCCGCCCCTATAACCACCATGCCACAATCATTTTAAACCTTTTACGCCACTGAAAGCACCAGGAAAGGGACAAGCATTCAGTCCGACGAGGATAAGGTACTTATTACAAGGAACAAAATTATCATTAAAAAGGGATAGAAATATATTTCAATTGAGAGGGATTCACAAATTATTATCAATGATATCAATAAAAATGAATGTGGATATTTAATTAAATATAACATTATTTTTAATGCCCATAAACTATTGTAGGAGATAATATGTTGGAAATATCAACATATCTATAGAGGTTGCACATAATTTATTCAAGCATAGTACTGATATTCGTCTTGAAAAATTTAAAATTTTATAAGTGTTGAATCAAGGAATAGTTTGACTAATAATGTATCCCAATTCTAGCCTTTCAAAAAGTTATTAGATGGAAGGGTTTATGGCTTCTTCCAACCTTCGACTTTAGGTTGACTATCCATTATCCTTGTTAATTCCTAATCTAACCTATTCTAATTGCATGAAATTAAACTGCATGAAAAGTAAATTCTAAAGTTTAGGGATCCCTCTTCCAACCAAGGATTTAGGCCAACTCCTTATTATCCTTGTTAATTCCTAATCTAACATACTCTAGTTGCATGAAAAATAAATTTTAAAGTTTAGGGTGCAAGGGAATGAAATAAAAATATGGTTGTAACCGTAGTAAGAAACGTGTATGATCAATCAATACATGAGAATCTGAATAATAACAATGTTCCCATTTGATAAATATAATATGGTAAGGCAAATGACAATATGGGCAAAAGGGTTATGCCAATAATCATGTGTTCTATGATCTAGGAGAATAGTGCTATTAATGGAAAGGAAAATACTTATCGATTTCCTTCCAATTTCATGAGTTACAAAGCATAATATTGGTTTCACAGAGTGTAGCTCTAAATTCTTGTGGCCAAAAGATGTTTATAATGGTGCCCATGGATCCTATTTATGGTCAGATTTTACCCCTGAGTTACATGGGGTGAAAATTTATTTCTTTAGTATTTTAATATTTTTCAATTGGTTATATGGGATTGAAATGGGCCTCATCGATATTACATCATTACCACGTAGTGGTATTGTAATAACTTGGCTATTATCCATGTATCACATGGCAAGATTCGAACCTTAGTCTCCTCCTTGAATGTTGAGGAATCTAATTAGCTGAGCTAATGTCATTTTATATGGGGTAAGAAACTATTACTTATAGTAAAAGTAAAAATTTAGGGTCATCTCTAACAAAAAAATGCACCTTCAAATGTCACATACCTCCAAATATACTTTTAAAAGGCTTAGAAGACATCTAAAATGAGTTGTAACACCAATACATGCCGAAATATCACTTTGTAAATATTCTTCTCAATATTTGTACCTTTATTTTTACCCCTACATAGCTTAATGAGCAATTAGCTCAAAGAGGTGAGCAAATCACTTGATTTTCTAGTGATTTGCTAGATAACCCTAAGTGCTTTGCTTTTATGAACCGATTGAGCCATTCTACAAGCGAATCACTCATAAACCAATTGACACTTATTTATCAAATCAACACTTATCCTAAACTTAACCAAAATTTGAGGGGTTTTGGTAGGCATTGGCAAAGTGATTCCACTACTTTACAACCTTCTAAAATTATGAATTCCAAGGTAGTGACTAGTCACTACAATAAGGCAAGTGGCCAAGAAAGACTTAAACTATTAATGAAAATGATATCATAAATTTAATTATGGAAACATAGTAGTTTGAGGAAGATGAATGATATCTTTGACGAATAGGCAGACAATTTTTTTTTTGATAATAAGGCAAGTTAGTTATGATTTAATTGATTTCAAATAAACGTAATGTTTATCATTTTATGGGAGTGTCCCCTAGTAGAAGCCACACATAGCTTAGTAAAAAAAATAATGTATTCATAAAATACATTAAATGTAAAGTTTTGTCATTTCTATACTAAGTAGTCTTAATGAAAATTATTACAAGAAGAGCCAGGAGCAAGTGCAATCCAAGAGCAAGTGTGAGGTAGAAGCGAGCCTCACCTTTTCTTATTTTAGAAAGCAAGCACATGTTGTGAGCGTGAGACAAAAGCAAGCATGAACAAGGAGAAAGTATCACTTTTTTTGTTCCAAATATTTTGGAAAATTAAAAAATTAAAGGATTCTTGTAAAGTAAACATAGGTACCATACTAGGAAAGTCATTTTTGAAAGTCCTAACTAGAAGTAAGGATGCCCTAGTTGGGGATAAGAGGAAGAGTGAATCTATGACAAATCTTATATAGGTAATAAGTATTACACCAAAAGCGATTAGCAAGGATGAGATGATTGAGCATTACATAATGGTTCTTACAAGAAAAGGGTTGATATGTAAGTTCCATGGATATTGGGCAATTTTTATAGAGATTCAAAATTGGATCAAGTGGAAGTGGGGAAATAATTTAGGTTCCTCAATGACTTTTCTTCTAAAAGGTTTTTTCCTCATCATCTTCCCCAATTTGGAAATTAAGGATAAAATAATGGACAATGGCCCATGGTTTATAGGAAGATATGCATTATATTTAAGATAAAGAGTGAGAATTTTTCTATGGAGATAAAGACTATTAAAAAACCTATAGAATGGATTAGGCTTTATGGACTTCCATACCATCTTATCAATAAAGAGATTTTGAATAATATTGGCAATACTCTAGGGAATTCATTAAAGAGGGATCAAGTACTAAGGAATGAAAGTATGATGCATACACTTGTACATGTGTTGCTATAAATATCTCAATACCTTTGTTATAATCCATTATGACTAAATTTGAGTCAAGAGAATGAGATCAACAAGTGGATTATAAAAACATCACATTTTGATTTTATAAATATTATGAAACTAGACACATGGCAATAGATTGCAAAGTGAGAATAATGAAGAAAGAGATGGAAAAATTCTAGCATGAAATAAACATCAATATGAAGCAAGGAGATCATATCATGGTAAAAGCTACTTCAAATAGAGGATTTTCCACTCTCAAAATAGTAAAGAAATCCCCTCTTCTCATCAAATGGATAAGACCATTACAATTTACTCAAATCAAGCATTAGAAGAAAAATGACACAAGGGATGAGGAAGTACAATATGCAAGTTCAAATGTAGGAGGAATTTAAAGGTGTGAAGGAAGATGGGAAGGCAAATTTTAAAGCAAATGAGGCAAAAATACCTTTTCCATTTGAAAATATAGAGGGGCTTTCTTTGCCACTTTCTTAGGCATGGAAAATTATTTATTTAATCCTACTATGGCATGATTTCATTTATTTATATTGAAGTTTGTCTCATGCCCTAAATTTTCCACCTCTTTATCAATCATTTTTATTTTGCAATCTCTTGCTATATGTCCAATTTTATAATGTTTGTAGCATCATAATAAAATATTTTCATGTTATCCCATTCTATTGATTTAGATATGATCTTAATGGAATGTGGCAAATTTTGAAATATCTATTATGACACATAGTAAAGTATATATAACATGCCTTCCCCTCCTTAGTAGTTGGTCCCTTATGGATGAAGTCCCTTAGTTTGTTTACAATATTCTTCAAAACCTCCTTATTGATAATTGATATGGAAGTTCAAAAGAGTTAATCCATACTAGAAGCGTTTTAATAGTTTATCTCCACAAAAAAATCTCACTCTATAGTCTTAATTATAATGTATCTATCTCGAGATGGTTTATGCTTCTCTTTCAAATTTAGCAAAATGGAGCAATCGAAGCAGGGGGGTTTGGCGGCTTCAAAGGGTTTGGCGGGTTTCCAAAGTAGTAGGTTTGGCATCGAGGAGGACCATGGTTCTAGCGAACTAGGTAAAGAAGACAAAGAGTTTTCAAAACCTTTTGACTCAAGCACTCAGTTGTGGGTCAATGCCCTTAAAGGAAAATAAAAAGCTCACAAGTGGTGTTTCAACCTCCAACCTATGAACGAATAGCTTATGATACCAGATGACTTGACAAACATGGTGGTAGATCAAGAAAAAATATCTCTAGTGGGAAAATTTATTGGGTTTGGTCCAAAGTTGGACACCATTAGGAAATAGGCTTGGGAGAAGTGGAAACCTCTTGACCACATGGGGATTGTGGCATTTACTATAAGCTTATTTTGGGTGAAACTTAACTGTTTGGAGGATTGTGATAGGATCCTCCAAGGGGGACCTTAGTTCTTTGGCTTGAGAGGTCTTTTTATGAGAAAATGGATCTTGAATTTTGATCCCTTTTTGCAGTACATTGATTTAGTGCCTATGTGGGTGCATTTTCATGGTCTCCTAATTCATTTATGACATGAGGAGATTCTTGTTGGCATAGCTAGAAATATTGGACAAATGATAGTTGTGGATCCTATTATTCTGGCTCGCTCTCAAATGCTCTTTGCTAGGATATGCGTTAATGCTGACCTGAGTCAAGAGTTGCCAAAATCCATCAAGCTGATTTCCAAGTATGGGTCATGGAATCAGGTAATAGAGTATGAAAACCTAGCGGTTAAGTGCGGGATTTGTAAGAAGGTTGGACACCCAAGTTTTTCCTGCAATGCCCAAAGAAATAATGCTCAATATAAACAAAAATAGATTTAGAGACAATATGATAATATTGTTGAAGTAGGAAACCTCAATGTTAATAGAAAGGTAGGTGAAGCAAAAGGATCAAATCGAAGACAAGAAATGGGGCAAAAGGAGAAAAATTTGCTAGAGGAGGGAGAAATAGACAATACAAACAACAAGGTAAACCATCAAGTCTCAAATCCTATCGTTAAATATTGTCTTCCTCTTTCTAATCCATTTTCTTGTTTAAATGAAGTAGATGAAAGTTTGGCCCCTTTGAGCTGCATTAGAAAATTTTGTGTCTACCCTAGTGTTGAGTGATATTTTCACCCGATTACAAAAATACACTCACAGTTAGGATCCTATTAAGCAATCCTCTCTTGCAAAGAAAACTATTAGTTTCTTTAAGGTTTTGTTTTAAAAATGTGTTTGTATGTTTGAAAAAAATGTTAAAATATTACTGTAATACCTCAGAGGTGCAAGTTACTGTTAACAAGGGGTACTTGATTTACATTGTGAAATGATATTGTTCATGAAATTTATTCTCCAAATGTAATATTAATAATTAAATATTGCCAATAATCAACTTTATAAAGTGCAAATATTTAATTTAACCTTATAAAAAGATTTCAATTAAATTTATCCAAATAATTAATGTTTGAGGTTTAATAATTATTATTTGGAAATTTAATTAATTGAAATTTTAATGTTTATTTTAGAATGTGCAATGTCGAAAGTTTAATGAAATGAAATAAACATTAACCCTAATTTAAGATTGAAAAAAATTATATTAAAACTTAGGGTTTTGATTTTCTGTGAATTTGAAATTAAATAAAATGAAAAAACTTTAGGGTTAGGAAAAATAGATAAAAATGAAACGTAAAATAAATGTAGATTACATAAACTTTAGAACTCCATCCAAAATCTATAAACATAAATATTTCTAAAATAAAATCTAATTTAAATCAATCAAAATTAACACAATTCAACTTAAATTAGGTGCAATATTCAAGGAAATAATTTAATATATCCAATCATTATAAAGTGAAAACACCATCAACATGCATATTTTTCACTGTAACAAAATGAATATATCATAAGTAATATTTGACAATAATATTTTCTCCAAAATACCTCTGTCCATCCAAAATGAAGCTTTCTCTGACAATCAACCTGGGAGGAAACCTTTGACAATATCCTTCAATACTTCAATCCCGCTTCTCCAAAAATATTTCGACCCCTTGTCCATGGATTTCAATCCCATTTATAATTTGCAGCTTTTCGTTATTTCGTTTCATGACAGTTTAAAAAAACGGGTTTCACAACTGTTCTTTTCAGCGTGTGTATTATTTGCTTGATTATGTATTCATCATAAAATTAATATAACCCATTTCTTTAATAATCTTGAATACTATGAGTTATGCCGTAATATAATCTCAATATTTTATCAAAAGCATAGTACATAAAACATTATATGTACTGGGTGAATTCCTACACAAATTGCCCACCTGTCACAATGACAATCTCACTGTGCTTTGGCTTTGTAACACATTGAACATTTTCATAACAAACTTAATATATCCCTTCAAACCATATTTTTGATGGGTACAACCTATGTAAGCACTGTATACCAATTCAAAAACCTATTTATTCCTATATTTGGTGAAACCGTCTTTGGCCTCCATGAATAGATGCAATTTGACATCCAAACATATGTGAACAACAAACATCATGCTTCTCTTGTCATCATAAAACTTGAAAATTTCATCCACATCCACGATATTGTATTTTATAAGCATTGTCCACTACATAGAGAATGTAAGGTTGTGCACATTTTATGACTCAATCTACTATACCACCAACAGAGGTGAAGACGTGAGCATTAATAATTTCATCCCAGTTCTATTGTCCAATAAATTTTGTGCATAATGATGTAAGCTTTGTTTACTAAAACTGACCACTATTTGTATATGTGAAACTCATTACTGCTATCACAATCATAACAAGCATTGTATGCTAAATGATTCGAAAACTGATTAGAAACCCAACATGAATTTATAAACTCATATGTCTCAATTTGCTGAAATCTAATAGGAAATGTGAAATATACGACACAAACTTCTGGAAGCACAATCTGAAAGGAAATATGTCATATATAGCACAAACTTTTGTTAAAAGCTGTGGAAACAGATTAATACTCGCGACAGTGCAAGACAATGTTAACCAGCAAGCTTTCAGGGTAAACCAAGAATTATAGAAGGTTTACCAAAGGTTTAATCCCATGTTGCTTAGAGAAGGCTTCGTTTTGGATGAACAGAGATATTTTGGAGAGAGTATTATTGTAAGATTTTATTATAATGTATTCATTTTGTTACAGTGAGAATATGCATGTTGATGATGTTTTCACATTATAATGATTTGATACATTTAAATTGTTTTTCCTTGAAGATCACACTTAATTTAGATTGAATTGAGTTAATGTTGGTTGATCTAAAATAGGTTTTATTTCAGAAATGTTTATGTTTACTGTTTTCAGGATGAAGCATTGAAGTTTTTGTAACTTGCACTTAAATTTACATTTCATTTTTATTTCTTTTCCTGAACCCTAAACTTTTCATTTTATTTAATTTTAAATTCATGAAAAATCAAAAACCCTAAGTTTTTAATATAAAGTTTCAATCTTATGTTAGGGTAAAATGTTTATTTCATGTTCTTAAATTCACAACATTTCACAGTTGGAAATAAACATTAGAATTTTAATTAAATTTTCCAAATAATGTTTATTAAATTTTAACATAAAGTATTTGGATGAAATTTAATTAAAATTATTTTCTAAGGTTAAAATTAAATATTTGCATTTATAAAGTTGATTTTGGCAATATTTAATTATTAATCTCACATTTGGAGAACGAATTTTATGAACGATAATATTTCATTATGTAAATCAAATATCAAAATCATAGGCCCCTTGTTAATAGTAATGTGCACCTTTGAGTTATTACAACAATATTTTCACACTTTACAAGCACACTTTAACATGAAACCTTGGAGAAACTAACAATTTTCTTTGCAAGAGAGGATTACTTAACCAAATCCTAATAGTGAGTGTATTTTTGTAATCAGGTGAAAATATCACTCAACACCTAGATCCTCCCCAAAGGATTGACCCTAGGGTTTTAGAGGATACTCAGTTAGTAGTAAGACAAGATGAAGGAGGGGTTGATCTGGTCTTAAGAGATGGTTTGAAAGGGAAACAACAAGAGGGTTCAACCTAGAAGAGAATCACTAGAAGTCACTCTAAGGGAGTTGTGGATGTGGGATCAGAAGGAGGGTCGGGTAGACTATCAATAACAATCACAATCTAGAAAGAAACAACTTGGGACGTAGCCAATGGTACCCAGGTAGTCTTAAATTTTTTGGGAAAAAAACATCCCACCAAATCTAAAAGATGAAAATCCTATCTTAATATCAAGGGTCTTAACGCCCCTACCAAACACTTTTTGGTGTATGCATTAAGAAGAGAGCACAATCCTAACATTTTTCTTCTCCAAGAAACAAAGCTAGATGAAAGCAAAGCTGAGAGAATAAAGAACTTAGTATGGAAATATGTAGAGATGGCGATCAACCAGGAAGTTGGGTCTTCAAGAGGTCTTTTATGTTTTTGGGATAAAATAAATATAGAAGGTAGATTGGTGGTGAGCACAAGATGGTGTATAACAATCTTTTGCCATAACCTAGATACCAAGTAGAATTGGCTACTGACCAATGTATATGCCCCTAACACAGTAGTTGGAAGGAGACAATTGTGGTCAGATCTCAACCAAATGAGGAACACCTTTAGAGGAATACCATGGATCATAGTGAGATATTTTAATTCCCCCCTTAATCCCTCGGACAAGAAGGGGGCTCTTCAATCCCCTCTAAAGGAATGCAAGATTTCAGAGATTTCATCAATTCCAATGAACTAATGGCCATAGAATTGTGAAGGCAAAAATATACTTGGAGCAATAGAATATTAGGTGACCAGCTAATTCAGATCAGATTGGATAGATTCTTGGTTTCACAAGAGGGTTTGACTACTTTTGGAGACTCAACCCTCATGGTGCTACCAAAAATTGGATCTGATCATAGTTTGATCATCTAGGAAATGGTGGAGGATGGGAGAAAGTATAACAACCCTTTTAGGTTCAAGCTTATGTGGTTGAAACATGAAGACTTGGCCCCTAAAATTGAAGATTGGTGGAAGGACTTTTTAGGTCCAAAACTATGTCAGGTTGTTGGGAAGTTGAGATGCATTAAACAAAATATGAAGGTATGGAATAGGTTTGTGTTTGGAAATTTGTTCAAAAAGAAATTGGAACTAAAGGATCAGTTGGCTAAAATAGACAAATCTATAAGCCAAGGTGTTCTGATAGAGGAAGTTAGGTTGAAGGAAAGAGAGTTGCTTTCAGAATACCACAACATTTTAGCTTGTGAAGAAGTACACTAGAAGCAAAAGTCCAAAATTCATTGGTTGAAAGAGGGGGACCATAATACAAAATTATTTCATGTTTCTACCCTTCATCATCGAAGTTGTAATAAGATTAGGGAAGTGCTCAAACAAGATGGTTCCATTATGAATGACCTTGAAGATATCAGGGCTAAAGTAGTGAGGTTCTTTGAAGAGCTCCTTGGGGTAAATGAAGAGGCTGAGATTGGAGCTATGGAATCAATGCTCAGACACATACCTCATCTGATTAATGAAAATATTAATGAATATCTCTTAAGTCCATTCTCTGAGGAGGAAATAAAAAAAGCAGCCTTTGATTTAGGAGGGGATAAAGCTCTGGGACCGGATGGCTTCCCGATAGCTTTCTTCCACCATTTTTGGCATATAGTGGGTACAAATATTGTTGAAGCCATAAAAGAAGTCCAAGAATCCCACTTTGTCCCTATTGATGTCAATTCTACTTTCTTGGCCTTGATCCCTAAAATTGTAGGGGCTAGGGACTTCAAGCAGTTTAGACCTATAAGTTTATGCAACACACTATACAAGATCCTCACAAAAACTCTAGCAAACCAGATCAAAGCAATTCTACCTTTCATCATAGATAGCAATCAAGGGGGTTTCATGAGGGGAAGGCAAATATTGGATGGCATAGTGATGATCCATGAGGTGATTCATTCCATGGATAAAAGTGATGAAGTTGGGATGCTATTGAAATTAGATATGAACAAGGCATACGATCATGTCTCATGGGACTTCCTAGCAAAAATTATGGAGAAGTTTGGCTTTCATGGGAATTGGATTGACCTAATTCTCAATTGTATCTCTACAACAAAGTTTTTAGTTTTGGTTAATGAGGCTGCAACAGGTTATTTTAGCAGTAGGAGGGGTCTTCATCAAGGAGACCCTCTATCGCCATATTTGTTCATCATTCTTGCGGAAGCACTTGGAAGAAGTATTGCAACAATGGTCAATGAAAGGAAGCTAGGGGATTTAAGGTAGCCTCAACAATGGATCCAATGTCTCATCAACAATTTGTTGATGATACAATTATTGTTTCAAAATATTCAATCCCTCAAGCCCAAGAAATTAAAGGAATCCTGGATAAATATGAACAAGTGGCTAGTCAGAAAGTGAATTTTGCAAAGAGTAAGATCTACTTTATCAATACGTTGGTGGTGAGACAAAGAAGAATCTCCTATATTTTTGGTTGTGAGATAGGGGACCTCCTAGCCTCCTACCTAGGGATGCCCCTATTTAAGGGAAGAATGAAATCAAAATTATGGAACCCAGTCATTGAATGGTTTGCAAAGAAGTTGATAGGTTGGAAAGGCAATCTATTAAGTCAGGTTGGGAAAGCTCAACTAGTCCAATCCACCTTGCAAAGCATCCCCATTTATTTCATGTCAGTGTTTAAAATCCTTGCCAAAATCATAAACAAGTTGGAACAAATACAACGATCCTTTCTATGGTCTAGTTTGGAGGACAAGAAGAGACTCCCTTTGGTGGCTTGGGAGTAGGTGTGTTCGAAGGAGTATGGAGGGTTAGGTTTCAAATGCCTAAAAATGATGAATGAGGCCCTCATAGGTAAGATGGGGTGGAAGCTCTTGAAGAATGACCAATTGAGTTGGGTCAAGATCCTCAAGGCCAAATATTTAAGAAATAGAAATGATTTCCTAAGCACAAAGGAGCTACCAAAAGGTTCTACCTTTTGGAATAACTTAGTCACGTGCAAGGATCTCTTGAGGAAAGGTATAAGGTGGAGAATTGGCAATGGAGAAAAGGTGGATTTTTGGAAAGACAGATGGTTGAAGGATGACCCATTGGAGGATGATTTAGAGTTAAACATCCTGAAACCAAAACTCATAGAATATTTAGGGAATAGGGTTAAGGATTTTTTAGTAATCAGAGATGGCAGACTGAGTTGGAAGGAAGTTAGGGTGGCTGGTCTAAATGATGCCCAGATGAAAGCAACAAACAAGTTATCTAATCTCCTTAGAGTGTTTTCCATCAACCCTTTGGGTAGCAGTGATTCTATGGTTTGGAGCAAGGAAAGCAAGGGCTTGTACTCTATCAAAATAGGTTACTCGATGATAGATAAGGAGGGGTTCAGATGGATTCCTATTAAGAAGGTCTGGATTAAAAATTTGATACCCAAAATCACCTTCTTTTACTGGCTAGTGGTCCAAAATAAGATTCTAACTATTGATAATATGTGCAAAAGAGGATTCCAAATTGTCAATAGGTGTTCCTTATGCGAAAGAGTAGTTGAGACCATCCAACACCTATTCTTAGGATGTGAGTTTTCCTATGGTGTTCTCAGTCATCTTCTTAATAAATTTATGGTTTCCTAGGTTTTCCCGACAATATGGTAGATGTGTGCCTCCAGTGGAACTCCCATTTTAAGAGCAAGTGTTTAAACACCCTATGGCATCTATGCCTTCCTCATTTTCTATGGGGCCTATGGAGAGAGCACAACAACAAAATTTTCAAGGATAAGAAGAGGGATGCTACCTCTATTAGTACCCAAATTGGTAATGCAATTATTGAAAATTTTAAAGTAACCAAACACCAATAGGAAAGGGAACCTAAGTAGAAAAACTATATGTTACGAGAATGGGGCCTATCCATTGTTACTCCTTGGAGTGTACCCAAGCCATCTAGAGATGAAGTGAAATGGTAATCCCCCCAATGGGTTGGGTGAAGCTCAACTTCGATGGAGCAACTAAAGGTAATCCTAGATTAGCTAGAGTTGGAGGGGTGGTCAGAGATGAAAAAGGAGCTATTATTTTGGCATATGCAAAACCATTAGGCAACTAGACAAATCACTTCACTGAGGCAAGAGCACTATTTCTAGGAATCTAGTTTATCCTATAGATAGGGGTTGTGAATGTCATTATTGAGGGTGACTCATTAAATATTATCAAGACCCTAAAAGAAGAACAAGAAGTGAGTTGGTCAATTGTAAAAATGATTTTGGAAAGTAGAATGAATCTCAAAAAGTTGAGGAATGTTAAAATTCAACATATCTACTGGAGGGGAACAAAGCGATTGATTTCATGGAAAATATGGGAGTCTTACTAGAGGAGAAATGGTCTTGGGTTTCTGGCTTCCCCCTCCATTGATGGAAATATCTAATAAGGAATGATCAGAGAATGTTTACCTGTTGGAGCAATAGGTGGAGGCATGGAATGCCAATGATAACAAAGATGAAGGAAGATGAGGATCTTAGAATAGATCGAATTGACCTAGCCATAGAGGTAAGAGGAAAGGGATGCAAGTGCCTTGGTCAAGTTTTTAGCCATCCAGAGGGTGATCAGATTGAAGTGGAAGAACAATATGGGGGGAGATCCAGTTAAAATAGAACCCTTGGTGATGAAAATTGATGAGGAGGTTGAGGAAATTTTGGAGAAGGATGGTTTTTGGAAGACTCTAAGAGAAAGTTGTGGACACTTGGAATGAAGGAATGATGGACACAATCAATTTCTTGGATTGAGTTTGTTAGAATTAGGATGCTATATTGACTAAGTTTGTTATTACCAGTTTCTATGTTATGTTCTATTTTGTTTTTTTGTTATGATTGGGTGGTAGCTACATTTGTTTTAAGTTTTTGTTTTGGAAGTGGTCTAGTAATCTATCATGTTTTAGAAGTTGTTTTGTCGATATATGGTATTCTAAGGTTTAGTCATAGTAGCAAGTGGATGATAGTATTTTTTTTAGGCTACTACAACATACTGTATTATCTTACACAACTTGATGTATGGGTTTGGGGACCTAAAATAATAATGCATTTATCCCTCTAAACCATTAACCATATCCCCTTATTTTATCTATGATTTACAAACTAGAAGATGATGAAGAAATATCCTTTCAAAAGAAAAGTGATGGTGTAATTTGAACTCAATCCCCATTTTCATTTGATTCAATTTTGAATCTTCAAAAAATATTGATAATATCCATGGAATTTACACATTAAACCTCTGATTTTAAGAACAACTATGTTAATGCTCAGTCCTTGATAATCACTTCCTACATAATATTTGCCAATCGGATAGGGCTTGCCATAGATTCAACCCTCCTCTTAGCCCCAACCAAGGCATCCATACTTCCAAGTAGGACATCTTTACTTCTAGTTGGGACTTTAAAAATAATTGTTATTTGTCACCCTACCTAGATTTTCCTCATAAGAAACCTTTATTTTTTAAAATTTCCCAAATATATAGAACAAGAAAAGGTGAGGCTTGCTTATTGTTTGCATTTTATTCCTACTTACACTTGCTTCTTGCTTTCACTTGTAACACTTGCTTTCTAAAACAAGAAAATGTGAGGCTCATTCCTGAATTACATTTGCTTCGACCTCAAAATCACACCCAACTTACACTCCATGAGCATGTGTTATGAATAATAGTATAAAATACATCTTTGATAATTATGTCATGTTGTGGCAAACATAATAATCAAAATTATTGAGGTCCATAAACAATTATAATCTAGAAATGTGAACAAAAGGTCGATAAAAATTAATGACAAGTTATATTGTTGGTGAGAAGTAAATGATAACCTTTGGGTTTGCTTGTTTTATTTATTGATTATATTAGCCCAAATAACCAAGGTGGGATTAAAAATCAAGTTTAAAACACATGATGGTGACTAATTGATAATTATTTTTAGTATTTTATTTTATTTTTATTTTTCATAAGCTATGTGTGGCTTCTATTGGGAGCCACTCTCATTATGAAAAAAAACATTACATTGCTCTCATTACATTTCTAACAAGTTAATTAAAACATATCCAACTTTATCTTTCTGTAAGAGATATTATTCACTTACCCTTCTATCAAAGATATTCTTCATCTTCCTCAAACTGCTAAGTTTCCACAATCAACTCCTTTTATATCAAATGCCTTAAAAAATTTAAATTTTGTCAAGATGAAATTTAACACTGCAAATGGCTAAAATATTTGTTTCCTAGCTTCTATGTCCAAAATATTTTGTCAATAAAAACCTCACAATTTATTAATACATTTTTTTAGGGTTCTTATTCATTCCACTAATATTCCAAGATATTATTTTCATTGTTATTTTTTTATTTTTTTTGTGGGTTTAGCCCCACTTCTTGTTAACACTTGTGATATTTGCTTTTGTTTTCCCATATCAATATCCCTTTGTGTTTTTTTCTCTATATTTTTGCTTCTTGGGTCTTCCTCTCTTTTTTCATTCCCAGCACTACTTTCCTCTTCATCAATCTCTTCAATCTTCTCACACTACTCATAGTAAGACTTATCATCTTTAGGTTTACCTCGTTCTGAAGGATCTAAAGTGCAAGGGATAATATCTTCATCACTTTCACTTTTATTACCTAAAGAGGATTCTATACTACTTGAGGAAAATGAAGATGATTTACCTGGAATAAACTTGACCTCTTTTGATGTATTTGTTTTGGGTTTTATCTCCACCTCTTATTTTGCATCTTATATTCCTTATGAACTTGCTAAATGATATTGTAGATAGGCTTTATTTGACTCTTTTTTTGGAGTGGAATATCCTTGATCTGATCTAGTTTCTATTATTGTATGATTTCGTTGCTTCATCTTGAAGTTTATCTCATGGTTAAATTTTTTTATCTATTTCTTCATAGTTTTTACTTTGCAAACTCTTGCCATATGTCCAATCTCAAAATAATTGTGGCAACACAATACAATATTTTTATAATCTACTTTTTGATCCCATTCTCTTGATTTATATTTAATCTTAATGGATTGTAGCAAAGGATTTGAAATATCCATAGCAACCCATATTTGAGTATATATAGCATGCTTTTGCTCCTTATTTGTTGATCCTTCCTTTTTGAATTCCCCTAGGGTATTTCAAATATTATTCAGAACATCCTTATTTATAAGTTGATATGGAAGTCCAAAAAGCCTAACCCATATTGGAAGCTTCTTAAAAGTTCATGTCTCAACAAAACTATTTTTATTCCATGGTCTCAAATAAAGTGTATCTCTTCCCCTAAACCATGGACCACCAACCATTATTTTATCCCTAAATTTTGAACTGGAAAATATGATGAGGAAAAAACCTTTAGCAAGAAAAGTCACAGAATAATTTGACCCACTTCCACTTGATCCAATTTTGAATCTCCAAAAACCTTGGCCATGATCTATGGAACTTACATATTAAACCTCTACTTTTAAGAACCATTATATCATGCTCAATCATCTCATCCTTGATACTTACTTCTAGTGTAACATCTGCTACTTGGATCAAACTTACCATGTATTCACTCTTTTGCTTATCTCCAACTTGGGCCTCCATACTTCCAACTAGGGTATTTTTATTTCTAGCTTGGGCATCCTGACTTCCCATTAGGACTTTCAAAAATGACTTTCATTCCATAATATCTAATGGGGCTTGCTCTTGGCTTGCACTCCCTCTTGGTTCGCACTCCCTCTCAGCTTGCACTCGTTGCTGCTCTTAGCTTGCACTCTCTCTTGACTCACACTTGCTCTCAAATTGTACTTCCTCTTGGCTCACAATTTTCCATGTCTCTTCTTTTTTGCGATGTTCCTTCACTTCAGTATTTTTTTAGAAATAATGTTCTATGCATTCATGGTAAGAATTTGAAGCATTGATGCACTCTGGATGAACCTGTCGCTCTTTTGCCATGACTAAATCCTGGTTCATACTCCCTCTTAGTTTGCTCTTCCTTTTGGCTTGCACTCGCTCTTGGCATACACTATCTCCTACCTCACACTCATTCCCAACTTGCACTCCCTCTTGTCTCACAATTTCCCTTGTCTATTCTTTTTTGACGTTCCTTGGCTTCAACAATTTTTTGAAAATAATGTTCCACACATTCATGCTAAGGGTTTGAAGCATTGATGCACTCTGGATGAACCCATCGCTCTTTTGCTATGACCGAATCTTGACTTGCACTCCCTCTTGGTTCACACCCCCTCTCTAATCTCATTTGCTCCTGGCTTGCACACTCACTCCCATCTTGCGCTCGCAACCACCACTACACTTACTTCGACTCACACTCACACTCACTTTCGATTGCACTTACTCACACTTACTTTTGGTTGCACTCACTCTCGACTAATGCTTGTACTCACTATTGCACTTACTCTTGCATCATGCTCACACTTATTGTTACACTTACTCCTAGCTCGCGATCACACTCGCTACTACACTTACTCCTAGCTTTTGCTTGCACTCAGTACTGCACTTATTTACTATTCCCAGCTTGCACTCACACTCATTGCTAAACTTACTCCCTTAATCTTGACTCACACTCGCACTCGTTGTTGCACTTACTCTCGATGCTCACATTTGCACTCACTATTGCACTTACTCTCGGTACTCATGCTTTCACTCACTGCTACACTTACTCCTAGCTCACGCTCGCACCCACTATTGCACTTACTTTCGACTCACACTCACACTCACTACTGCACTTACTTCCAACTCATGCTCATGTTTTATATTTTAATTGTGTTCCCTTGAATAAAAATAATTAAATGACATTACTTCAACCAATTATATCAACATTCAAGGACGAGAGGCAAGTACAAATCTTCCTGAGCAATACATGGATAATATCCAAGATATTGTAATGCCATTAGGTGGTGATGATGTAATATAGATGGGGTCCATTTAAATCCCATGTGACCAATTATAAAATAAAAACAATTATAAACTATTTATACACAAAACTCTAAAAACCTTTACTTATTCGTGTTTATTTTCACTTGGCAACATGTTGTATACAACAATCCTGATGAAGTAACAAATAAGACTAACCCTAAGTGCTAAATTTTAAAACACATTAATAGTTTATCTAGAAAATTCTTCATACATCAATTGTAGCCATAAAAATATTATAAATATTGGTTATAACCTTATTTATTATATTTATATTAATTATTACATTGTATATGTATGTTATTACATTTCCAACTTAACATAGTTTTTTCGATTAAGGTAGTAATAAGGTTCATCAAGTAACATAGTAACAAATATTTTGTCTATAAATTACCATTTTGGGAATAAATATTCTCCATTTTTAGATTAATATTTAAGAGGTGGTTTTATGATTGGGAATTTATACCAAACCAAATAAAGCAACAACTGTAGCAATACACATAATTACAACAAATACCACAATAATTTATTATAAATAACCCCTAATTATTGGTCCATTAAAATTATGATGTAGTTGTATTCATATAATTAAATTTAGCTAAGGTTAACCATATGAGTGGTGTAATGAATCCCACTAGGAGCAAATGCATAATCATACAAGTGGTTTAACCAGTCTCTCTAGGGTTGTATACATCAATATTACACAAAGGATGCTCGTAGGCTTACATAAAGAATGGTCATAGGCTTATACCATTGTTGCCTTTAGGCTTATATCATCATCTATTAAACTTGGTCAATAAAGTTAGATTACCATATTTTGATATAACAAGAGAAGATATTCAAGATGCTAGCATCTCCTCCATAATGAAGGATTAATTGGATCAAATAACATCTAAATATTTAATTATGCCTTATCATTTAGGAGACTATTAAGTCACCAAGGAATAGGTGAGCCTCCATCACCATTAGAAAGACTACCATATCCCATATAAGGGACACTCTCTAATCCAAGATGCTCCTACAATCACTCAAATGGCACTTTGGACATGATTTGAATTAAGTTTATCCACTAATTAGGGCAAATATGACATATTTGGTCTATAATGCTCCTACGATTTTTTCATATTCTATTGGTATAATATAACAAAATTGATGCAATCATTGTAACAAGCTAAAAAATCATATGATTTGAAAAATACTCTTTCATATGCAAAATATATGGTCTTTAAAAGTTTTCCCCTACCTGTTCTAAGAAAGTTTCCAAAACCATTTGAATTCAAACATCCAAATTTACCTATTACCACTTACAAGGTGCCATGTGTTGTAGAACCATTAAATGCAAAACTACCACCTGCCTATTATGTTTATAGTTGATCAAGCTAATGAGTGGGAATAGATGAATTATCTTTTTTTTATGTCCTCTGCATCTAGTAACAAAGCAAACAATGTTGGGAGAATAAACATGTTGAATTATTTTACATCAAGTGTTCATCATTGATTGGATGACTATTCATATATAAAAAATTTATACTCATTTTTCAAGAAGGCATTACATTAGTTAAATATGGCACCATAGTTGTTAATATCCAATCGAAACAATTGAGCATCAATGGAAAGAATATTGGACAAGGTTCAAAATTATGACCTTCATGCCTCCAATAGTCTTATGTAAACTACACCAACTAAGAAGGCATAATCCAACTTGAGAAGCACATTATGGCAAATATACTACTTGCCATGCTTATCCAAGCCTAAATTATAAAGAAGCTTTACAAAAATTAGTTTGTGAGGTTCAAACCTTGAGCCTTCTATGAGAAAATACCTCAAGAATAATGATCAGGCCAAGAAACTTACAAGTCTTGTCACCACCAAGTGGTTTACATTAAAATGGGAATAAATATGTCACTTAACATTCTCACAAAAACATCCAAGGTACCTTATATGGTTTAAACCAGGCTCAATAGTCCACAATATCTTAAACTTTATCCATCTAACCACCAAACCTATCATGTCAACTATTTAAAGAGATTGAGCTAGCTAGTTAATATAGTGTTAGTTAGAAAAACGAGGAAGGGTTTTAAACTTTGCATCTAATTTCAAAAGAGGCCTAACACTCCTCAAGCTAGCCAACACATCACCGAGTCACTTGTAAACTATATAAAACTTTTTTTTATTACAATAGTGTCAATTCCACCTCAAAAAATGTGTAACCTATCAACAAAACTCACAAGCCTCTCTAAAAGGCTTGCGATAGTGCCCTTTGCACTCATTCCATAGTGGGAAATGGATCATTGAGCCTTCACTATTGCCACACCCTCCTCAATTCCTTGATAATGCCTTTATGCATACATCCCATCCAAAAGATAATGTAATAGATCAAATTGGAGATCTCGTCTATAAATTCCATTGGTTTAACTAAGATGGCATGTGACATGTCCAACCTCATCACCTTCTTGAAAATGTATTCCTAACAAAAAAGAAGCAAATACGAATCAAACCTAGATCATCAAAGAAATAAAATAAATACACAATGACTACTAAGCCAGTGCCTCCATGAGGAATATCAACAATAACATTGAGCACCTACCCCTTAAGGTACTTTAGGCATATCTCACATGAACACCCTCACCAAAAGGCACAAAAAACTTATAAAAAGTTGAGGCTAGAGGTTTGAAACCATGATGCAAACCATCAAGAGCCTTATTCCTCATGTTATTTCCATGACGTAAACCATCAAGAGCCTTATTCCTCATGTGATTTCCATGATGCCATCTGACCTAGTTGGAACAATAAACACCTCCCTCTATAGAAAAGAAGCCCCCTTTTTTACCAACATAAAGAAACCATCTGAAATGCTACCACCAAAATTTGAACTTGAGACCATTCAACTACTACAACTTTACCGTAGCTTTGCACTGTGACTTTACCACTGAACACAAAACTACGATAATAAAGTCAAATACCATCAATGTTCCAAACTTTGTGCATCTAAGAAACATTCCTCTCCTCTCAATATTTTATAAGTTTTTCTCTAAAGTTCAAACCATAGTGTGTGTGTATAATTTTGTGTGGTTTGATCTTTGGTTCTCTTGTACATAATGATGAATCACTTACCATTTTAAAATTTGAATTTTTAAATTTTGGAAGCAAAAATATATAATTCTTTAGACATTGAATGAAGGTACCTAATGGAAAAATTATTCAAAGTGAACTTTGACCCCACTACATTTAAAAAAAAAACCTAAAATTATTGATGGTTTACCCATTATTCTTGTATAACCTTTTCCTAAAATACAACTTGTCAAGTAATCCTCTATTTCCAAAGTAGCATACAAATTATTGAAGCATTCTAACAACTTGTCAAGTGCCTTGGAGGTCTTTGTCATGCACTAAAGTCTAGCCAAGTCTTATATAACAATTAGGGGTGATTTATCAAATGTTCAAACTCTTCCTCTTAGCTTCCAAATCCATGCAATCTATCCTCTCATTCATGCTACATTGATGCCAAAAATAAAATTTGAATGAATTTTTATAAAAATTCATAAAAAAAAATAAGGTTTATGAAAATATAAAATTTTTAACCAACAATTTCAACAATATCGTTTTTCAGAGCATCAATGCAATCATCCATCTAAAAAGAATTAATTTGTCAAAAAATTGAATGATGAAGGAAGAAAATATAGTGATCCTATTAATGAATATTTCTCTTGGGCAAAATTATTACTTCGAAAATATATAGGTTCTCTTGATGCAATGAAAATATTTAGGAAAATAACTTTACCCAAAGGATCGTCAACATGGAACTTCATATCAAAGAGTTTCCAAATGATAAATAAATATATTAGATGGTCTACCAATGAGGGGAGTTATGCAAATTTTTGGTTTGATGCTTGGTTGAAGCCTTATCCTCTTATCTCTGTCTCAAAATGGAAACCATTGGCTCAATCATGCCTAGCATGTAAAGGTCCAAAGATCAAAGACTATATTATTATGAGCAACAACTCCAAATCATGGATTTCTTTTAGTAATCTGGTTGAAGGAGAGGAACTCAAACAAATTATAGATGAAATTCAAAATATGCTACAAGAGTTTTATTTTCCAATTTTTAAACGAAAGGATGAGTTGGTTTGGAATTTATCAAAGGATGGTGGATACTCGATCAAGTTGGGATATGAGGATTTAGAGCAATGAAAATTTCCTTCTCCCAAAAATTTTCCTTGGAAGAATGTTTGGTCATTAGAGGCTCTCCCTAAGGCATCAATATTTCTTTGGTTAGCTATTCAAAGTAAGATTCTTACATGAGAGAGTCTACAAAGAAGAGGATATTATGGACCCTTTAGATGTTCCTTGTGTGAGAAGAATTTAGAAACATTAGACCATTTACTTCTTCATTTTTTATTTGCTCACACCATTTGGGGTTATTTTTTTTAAATATGAAATTATATTGGGTAGCTCTATCAACATTAAAAGAGTTGATGAAATATTGGATTTATTATTCCAAAGCTAAAGCATCATGTATTCTTTGGGATATTAGACCTACCATTATTTGTTGGAATTTATGGCTTGAAAGGAATAACCGTATTTTTAAAAATAAATCTCAAAATCATACTCAATTTTGAAACTGTATTATTGCCTCTCTTGAAAAATATCTACAAATATGGTGCTCATCATGGGAAGTCTTAATTATAAAAAAAGAGGTGCTAATAACTTGGCTACATGATTTGAACATACATGGAAGAGTCATCTATGATAATGGAATTAAAACAAAGGATCTACTTCGACTTGCAATAAAATGGAAATGTTCAGAAATTTTGATTTTACAAAATTAATTTTGATGGTGCTTCTAAAGGAAATCTATGAAAAGCTAACGGAGGTGGTTTTTTTAGAAATAGTGAAGGCAAAATTCCCCTCACTTATTTAGAATCATATGGAACTTCAACTAACAACTATGTAGAGGCTAGGGCACTTCTTACAAGGATTAAAATTGCAATAGAAAAAGGATGGAAATATATTTCAATTGAGGGGGATTCACAAATTATCATCAATACTATTAACAAAAATGAATGTGGAGACTAAATAAAAAATAATATTATTATTGATGTTCATCATCTATTACTAGAGGTAATATCTTGTAAGTATGAGCATATTTATAGATAAGGAAATGGGGTAGCAAATAAATTAGTGAATTGTTGATGTGGAAATCAAGAATGAAGCTAGATATTTCATTATGCATAGTGCTTAAATAGCACAAAATATAATCAAAGAGGTTATAGGGGTTACAACCAACTACAACAAACTACTATGTAGGGAATAACAACCTCTAATCAACTGGGATGTAAACAAATAACCTGCAAGAGATAAAAATAGTCTCAACAATAAATCCAATGCACCCTAACAAATAACAATCCATAACCAATGTGAGCAAGATGCTTCACATAAATACAAATGCAAATAAATACCTTAGGCTTAAAAATAATCCTAAAGTACATAGCTATCCTCATCATTCCTCCCCACCATAGAAGCATTGGATCCTAATGCTCTTAGCAAATCTTGGTACTCACAAGCTATCTGGTGGTGAGAGATCCAACGAGCCTAGTGTGGAAGCTAATTGTGACAAGCAATAAGGTATGATGTGGAAGAACCTTGCTAAGTGTGATGAGTCTTTATGTCAAAAACTTTTTCTATATCAAGTGGAAGCTAAAAGTCAGGTACGACATCTGCTGGGTTGTTGATGATAGGATCAGTCTCCAAAGTAGAATACTAATATGGCTTTAGAAGGTCAACATTAATAACATCGTGTATGCCAAGATGTGTTGTAAGGTCCAAGCAAAAGGTATTCTCAGAGACCTACTAAATTATGGTATATAACCCATAGCAAAGAGGCTTGATCTTGCTATGTGCTTTCTTTGAAAAGCGTTGTTTGTCCAAATAAAGCCATACTCTATCTCCAACCAAAAATGGATGAGGAATGCAATATTTATCCATTCCTCACTTTTGTTACTGTTGAGTATTATGCAATATTTGTGTTACCTTGGTTTGAAGGCTCTGCAAATTTTGAATGAAATAAATTACCTTGTCTTGTTCCTTCTCCATGTGTACAGTGGCTAGAGAAGAAAAGGCTAAAGGTAACTCATATGGAACTAGTGGCTAAAACCCGAGATAAATCTCAAAGGGTGAATGTGTTGTAGAACTATGGACTGCTCGATTGTAGGTATGCTCAATGTATGTGAGGCTTAAATCCCACTTTTCCAGAGAAGAGTGGTGACAAATCCTCAAGCTCTACACAAGTGTGCAATTGACCACTTAAGTATGCCCATATAACTATGGATGGAAAGCATGGAAAAGTTAAGAGAAACTCCCAAAATCTTCCACAAGGATCTCTAAAAATGTTCCACAAACTATGGATATCTGTCAAAAAAATATTGGTTGGGAGACCGAAGGAAAACCATACTGTCTTGAAGAAAATTTATGCTAAGTCTAGTGTAGTGTTGATCTTTTTGCAAGGAATAAACTTAGTTATTTTGCTAAACCGATCCACAATCACAAATACACAATCATGTTGTCGAACTGTCATTGGAAAACCACTCACAAAATCCATCGAGATGATTTCTCAGGGATGAGAAAGAATGGGCAAAGGAACACTTAGGCCTAATTTCCTATTGGCTAATTTGGAATGACAACAAATGACACATTGTCTCAAAAACCGTAACAAATTTCTTTACGTGTGAGACCAATAAAAGAACCACTATAAATGGTGAAGTGTTTTTAATTTCCCAAAATATCCTCCATAAAGTGTTAAATGGGCTTCTTTGAGGAGAGAAACCCTATGCTCTTGTGGAACACAAAGCTTATCCAACTTATACAAAAGTCCATGTATTATGTGAAAATCCTAAAAAGGACTTAAGTTTGAGGAGGAGGGGTGTACAAGATGATAATAAACTTTTCCAAAGTTAGAATCAAGAGCATATAGTGCAGGCCAATTCTGGAATCCAACACGTAAGGTAGTCACAATTGTCAAGGCTTGAGATGTTGGTGGACAACTCAAACAATCTACCACTGTTTTGTTTACTTCCTTCTTATATTTGATCACCAAATAGAATTGTGGTATGTGGCCCATTTCAAATTCCTAGCTTCCTCAATCTTGTTTTGGGATTGTAGAAACTTAAGAGGCATATGATTTGTGTGGATAATTTTTTCCTTACCCAAAAGGTAATGCATCCAATACTTGATTTCTTCCACAAAAGCATACAAATATTTATCATTTGTGGAGTAGTTCCTCTTGGCAGCTAAAAATATCTTGAAATGATATGCCATAGGATGACCATTTTTCTTCAACACCACTCCAAACGTAAATTGTTATCCATCTGTATCTATCTCAAAGGGTTGAGAGAGGTCTGGAAGGAGAAGGATAGGGGCAATACACAATTTGTGTTTCAATAAATCAAAGGTGTGAGCATGGTCCTTTGTCCAATAAAAATCCACTTTGGATTTAGTGAGATGATGCAAAGGTGCTGCTATGGTAGAGTAGCCAGGAAAGAACTTATGATAGAAGTTCACAAGTCCAAGGAAGCTCCAAATTTTAGTGATTGTAGAAGGAGTTGGCCAATGTTGAAGGACTTCTACCTTAGTAGGATCTACATGGACACCAGGTTGATTTATAATAAATCCAATATAGGAGATGTATGTTTGAGCAAATGAGCATTTTGGAAGGTTGGTAGAAAGTTGGTTCTTATAAAGTGTGTGGAGAACTTGATCTAGGTGTTCTAGATATACCTTCCAAGTAGACGAATACACAAGTATGTCATCCAAATAGATGATAACGAACTTGTCAAAGTTATCCTCGAACACTTCATTCATCAACCTCATGAAGGTTGCAAGAACATTCGTGAGACCAAAGGGTATGACCAACCATTCAAAAAGCCCAAACTTAGTCTTGAATGTTGTCTTCCAAGTATCTTTTGCTTGAACCTAAACTTGATGGTATCTATTCTTGAGATCAATTTTTGAGAAAATATTTACTCCTTGTAATTAATCCAACAAGTCATCAATCCTTGGATGAGGGTATTTGTTTTTTATGGTGATATTGTTCAAGTCATGAAAATCAATAACAATCTCCAAGAACCATCTTTCTTGGGCACCAAAAGGATGGGAGATGCACAAGAAGAAGTGCTTGGTTTGATGAACCCTTTTGCCAATAATTCATGAATTTATATCTTGATCTCATATGCCTGTAGGGTTGATTATCTATACATAGGTACATTTGGAAGAGAGGTACCTGGAATAGTTTCTATGTTGTGATTAATATTTCTCTAAGGAGCTAGAGTGGTGGGTTCCTTGTACACATACTCATATGATTATAGAATTTTTTGAAGTGAAGCTTGCTTGTTGTGATTCTTAGGTGGTGCTTGGTCTTAATTATTTGTGGGCCTTATGAATATAAGAGCCAATTCTTGTGCGTGATTAACTACCTTGAATGATTACTTGCAACTTAGAACCAAATTTGTGGTTAGTTTAGTGCATTCCACCATGTATGATTTATTGTGTAATTGCAAGGTGTATGTGTTCTCATAGGTATTATATGTAGCTTTCCTACCATATTGATAGTGAAAACACGAGATTCCGGAAACAAAAAGGAAAAACTAAACAAAATTGCATTAAAAGGAAAGAACACAAATGAATGAACACAAGATATAAAAGCAATATAAACTATAGCCCTTTTTATTGATATTCTTTTCAATTCGTGTTACAATACGTCTCCTTCCTTTTTAGGGGATAGGAGTGTTAGATATTGATCTCTACAATTTGCTTCAGAATTCCTCTTCCGCATGCCCACGTTTGGAATGGGCGGGCCAAATGTTGCAACTCTGCACTCAAAGAAACAAACAAGAAAGTCAGTAGCACCTGTGTATGAAAAATAAAAGATGAATCTAACGATGGTTGAAATGAATCTAAATGAAATGAAAAACTTGACAAAAGCATAAACCTGAAACTAAAAGAAATACCACGATTATGAAAGCACAAATCGCCGATAAGTGAACTAGCGACACTTCGTCGCTCAAAATGCTCCTTCTCTGTATATATTTTTGGGTGAGAAAACTCACCGTTTTTATAGACCCAAGGGGTCTTTTTGAATTAAGATGCAAAAGTGTTTCTTTGCATGAATGCTTTTGTTTGTGAAGAGAAGACTTCTTCTTGATCAAGGGCTTCTTAACTGCCTCTGTGCATGTCTTTGCATGTTTTAGAAAAGCTCACTTGCACTCCCATGCAATGAAGGGATAGCTAAGTGGCAAATCCGAGTTGTCTTAAAAAGCTTACTCTCCTTCCCATGCGGTGAAGGGAAAGTCAATTGGCGGATGTGTGTTGTTAAAAGAACTCACTCGCACTCCTATGTCATGCATGAAAAGCTGAGTGGTAGTTCTGAGTTGTCATGCGCTGAGGTCTGACTTTTTGCTGGTCAAACCTGGCATTCGTCCCACCCCGGAGCGAGCGCTAATAATCGTCCCTAGGTGAAACGAGTACAAATCCATACTCGTCCTTGGGTAGGACGAGTACAAATTCGCACTCGTCCCTGGGTGGGACGAATAAGAAATAAAGTGTCTAAAAGGTGCCAAACTGATTTTTGACTTGCAAAACTGCTTGTGTAAGTGGTTAGAACCACTTGTTTAACCTCTGAGGGCTACCCTGGGGTCTGTGTGTGTTAATGTGATCAGTGTTTGTAGTCACATAATCGGATTGGTGTTGTTTTGGTGTCTACAGATGCCCCTTTTTGGGAAGCGTTGTGCAAGGCGCAGCGCCGAGCAAAAATAGACAACCAAAGCACTAATTATTAGGGTTTCTCAGTAACCTAACCAACTCTTGATGCCCCAAGTATGAAAAGGGCATGCATTCTTGAATCCTTGCTTCTGACGAGCTAAGGAATTTGATTTCAAGTATTAACTTGTTTTGGTGAGGTGTGACTTGAGCTTGGACATTGATCGGTCATGAATAGGCAAAGGGCGCAACCTTTTATCCACGGGGGAACCTTGTGTTCATGCTTCGGGAATGCCAAGTGTTTAATAAGTTTGTGATAATTGCTTGTTTGCTGCCCCAAGCAGGAGCGTGATTGTCTTTGTCAATGATTCTTTGAATGCATGCTATTACCGTGATTGGGTGTGTTGTTGTTGATTGATGACTTAAGTGTGACTACCCCCCTCAAGCGACGAATCGATGAAGGAAGGACTGCCATGAGAAAAGCGACGAGTCGCTTGACCCAAGATGACTTAAGTGAGGGTGCCTTTAGATGTTGTCTGTTGAATGCTCAAGCAGTTTCTCGATTGTTCTGACCTATTTTTGGTGGGTGTGAACCCATTTTGGAATGCTATTTGGGGTTAACATTGGCAAAAATCTGTCTTCTCGTGGAGCGGTCCGGCTATGGTAGCCTTCTTGGGGAGTAGGATAGCGACAAGGTAGACCCCGACATCAGTTTTCTTATGCCAGGAGGTCAAGTGCAAAAGCACTTTTGTCTGGCAATTTTTAGTGGTTTTGTTGGCATTTGTCATTTTTATAGTTTGGTTGTTTTGTTGTGTTTGTTTGTTTTTTTTTTATATTTTGGTTGTTTTGTGTGTTTTTATGTATGTGTTTGATGTATGCGAGGCGATTATGAATGTGATGTTTTTAATTTGTATGATGTATGGATAGGGAATGAATGAAATGAGGTGTTGATGATGTGTCGATGCACCATATACTTGTACAAGATTTGATTGATTTGCTATACTAATGGGATGACTTTGTGAAATGACTTTGCATGTGAAAAATTTGTTTTTGTATTTTGCATATAATTTGATGGTGATGTACGAAATAAAATGTGACAGTTGTTTTTAAAATGTAGTTAAGCTTTTCTGAGATACCGCCAGTGCCAGATGGGCTTTCAACCGAACCTGTACTGAGGATCACCTAATTAGCTCCACTAACTCCTTGATTGTGTTTGGTTAGATTAATCTACGATGCTATCTAGGATACCATAAGCTAGCTCATCCACATGCAAACATTGATCTATACACAAGTTAATGTGACGAGATATATCGTCATGCGGGAGGTTTACTATCAGTTACTGATAGGCTATCAACCAAACCGGTGCTGAAGCTTGCCTCATGACCTGTCGAAATGCTGAGAATTCCAGGGATTCAAGTTCGACTCCCTGCTTTTCTTCAATTATATTGGGATACTTGCTCTTTATAGTGATAAGATCACTGTTTATTTTGTTTTATTGATGTTTTTTTTTTTTTTTTTGAGCAAGGGATAGGGAGTGACGAGAATCACTATTGTACGTGCCTTTTGATGTGTGCACTGTAGGATGTCAATTTTGAATGTTTTGACGTTTTGCAAATTTTTGATGTTTTTGCAACTTTTGAGAACTTGGGATTCATGGGGAATTGGGTAGGGAGGAAGCTTGTCCTTTTGCCAACTCTCGGCATTTCTAAGGTCAATTGCACGAGGGGATAAGCAAGATAGCCGTTTCGCCTATGGTAACCAGGATGACGGTGCAGGTTTCATCTTTCGTTCACACAACTTAGGAGTTATTATATGTGTGTTAATTTGTGTTGGGATGTTACGTAACAGGGTGTGATCCAAGTGAAACTTTCCCGTGTAAAATTTGTTTAACTGTGTACAGTTTTTGGCTAGAAATTTAAAGACATCTGAATGACGAAAACCCTATATACATTAGGAAACAATTGACTATGCTAAAATAAAAAGGTGATATGTTGGATGTATGCGTTTATGGAAATGGATTTGAGGTGGAAATGATGGAATTGCCAAGTAATGACAGCCTATGGTGCTTTTGACTTGCATGACCTATCGAAGTATGCAAGGGATGGATGCAATGTTTAATGCAACCTATATTTTTGTATTTTGATTTTTATGAACATGCATGCAAATGTTTTGGTGATTTCATTTATTTATTTATTTATTTATTTATGAGAATGTATGGAAAATGCAAATGTTTTTGTGATTTTGTTTTTTTTATGAGAATGCATGTAATTGAAATGCAATTGTTTTTGTGATTTTGATTTTTGTTTTTTTTTGAGAATGTATGGAAAATGCAATTGTTTTTGTAATTTTGATGTGTTATGAGAATGCATGGAATTGAAATGCAAATGTTTTTGTGATTTTGATTTTTGTGTTGTTTTTGTTGATTTTTGAATACTTATGTTGACCAAGCAGTTATGGTAACTCTTGGAGCTTTTGGGTTAACCAAGCGATTATGGTAATCCTTGGAGCTGTTAGGGTGACCAAGTGATTGTGATAATCCTTGGAGCTTTTTTGGGATGACCAAGCGATTGCGATAATCCTTGGAGCTTTTTGGGATGACCAAGCGATTGCGATAATCCTTGGAGCTTTTTGGGATGACCAAGAGATTGCGATAATCCTTGGAGCTTTTTGGGATGACCAAGCGATTACGATAATCCTTGGAGCTTTTTGGGATGACCAAGCGATTGCGATAATCCTTGGAGCTTTTTGGGATGACCAAGCGATTGTGATAATCTTTGGAGATTTTTGGAATGACCAAGTGATTGCGATAATCCTTGGAGCTTTTGGGATGACCAAGAGATTACGATAATCCTTGGAGCTTTTGGGATGACCAAGAGATTGTGATAATCCTTGGAGCTTTTGGTTTGACCAAAGGGTTTATGGACACCTTTGGAGCGTTTGGTTTAACTCACTGGCTCTTCAGGGAATAGAGGTACCCCCAGCGTGATGATATTTGTGCACCGAATCTGGCTTTGTAGGAATTGGCACGAATGGATCGGCCCTATGCACGGAGATGAGGACAGGGTCCGCTCGCGGTACTGATGTTGTTATGGGATCTCTGGGTGGAAGTTGATCTTTATGTACCCAAAGTTGTGGATGTAACGCTTGGTCCCACTGCGGTGGGTTAACACGCCACTCATGCCCTAGTATTATGTTTATTTGTTGACATGCTTCATCGATGTTTATGGGATGTCGATGCTTGTCGCATGTGATTGCTATGGGCTATGTCTGTTTCATCCTCACCTTCGGACAATGTGTATAGCTCATCAAAATCTGGAGATTCTGAGACATGGAGGGCTGCATCATCAGGTAGCCCTATGGTTAAAGGTTGATCCTCTTCGAAAGGAGCCTTATGTAAATTGGGCCTTGGGAGCTCCAAAATCTTGGCCTCTACCAACTCTAAGTGCTCTAGTGCTTTGCATGTATTGGGAGATTTGAACTCCTCCTCTTTGGTTGGTTCTTGTTGAGGAACTTGGGGCTTATGGAGGGGTGGCCAGATGGCACCCCTCATGCCTTGGTAGGGCAGTTCATCCCGCTCTTCTTCGCGCTCTGATTCCTTAGAGGCTTCTTGATGAATTTCTAAGGGTGGCTCATAAGCCTGGGTGGATGTCTGAGGAAGGCACCCGTCATTGGTTATAGGAGCGGCCTCCCATTCATGTCTAGGAGGCATCGAGGGTGGTGCTTCAGGAATCGAGAGAGTAGCTTCCCGCTCCTGTCTAGGAGGTGTTGGGGGTAGCTTTTGATGAGGTCGCGATGACCTATCTTCCCCCCATGGGTTGTGCCACTCAAAATATTTTGTCTTATGCATGTGAGGGGTTGGAGTCTTTTCTTGCATAGTGTGTTGGAATAGCTCATCCTTCTGGCACTGAAGGTGCTCTTCGTTAATATGGTACGGTTCCTCTAACGGTAGTCATTCGAGCTCAAGTTGCGTGAGTTGCTTGAGATGCGTGATATATTGGCAAGATTCTACGATAGTTGGTCCCATCGCCTCATGTCTAGAAGGCCTAGATGCCTCTCTTAGATAAAAATCTCGGTCGTAGTGATCCAAGATCTCTATAGGACACATCCCTCTGTTAGGGGTAGCAGCATTCTCTCGGGGCTTTGGCCTCAGTGAGTGGTCCTGATAGATAGTAGGTGCGAAGGCGTATTGCTCCCGCACGGTATATTGCTCTCGAGGAAGGTAGATGTCTTCCTCGTGCTCTCTTTCATAAGTGAAAAAGGGGTGGACGGAGCTATCTCACCCTGCCCGAAGAGCCTTGTGCTCTGGATTTGTCTTTGTAGTCCTGACAACTAGCGGGGGTGAAGGAGGGATAGTGTAATCATGTGGTTCCTCCCGTCGAACCCTATGTTGACCTAGTGCTTCATTGCATGGTGACCACTCATAGCAAGCATCTAAGGGAGCTCTCCTACGGATGTACCCCTCATGGAAGGGTGTGTCTTGGGTGCTATGTTGAACAGGAGTGCCCCTAAAAGAGGTACCCCTATAGTCCCTTTCTAGTTAAGGTGTGGAGGGGATCGCCTCGTATGTTAGGTCGCCAAGGTGGTATGACCAAATCCTTGGGATTGTAATGGAGATGACTTGTTCTTCCTTGGATATTCCCCATAGCCTCCGCCCCGTGATTGGGCTTGGCTATGGGTGATCACCATGACAATGTCTCTCTAAAAACCCTAAAAATTGAAATGAGTCAGATGGGGCCCAAAATCGGTGTGCGCATCCCTCTTATAGTAGTTAAGACAAAAATGAAGTTTCAAGTCCTAGCTCTAAATACATTAGGAGATATTGACATCCGAACAGCTCAAAAAGTGCATAGAATTGCGTGTCCAATTTTAAAACCTAATTTCGGGGCACTAGATGATGGAATTTGGCCCTGAAAACACGAGATTCCGAAAACAAAAAGGAAAAACTAAACAAAATTAATGAAAGCACGAGATTCCGGAAACAAAAAGAAAAAACTAAACAAAATTGCATTAAAAGGAAAGAACACAAATGAATGAACACAAGATATAAAAGCAATATAAACTATAGCCCTTTTTATTGATATTCTTTTCAATTCGTGTTACAATACGTCTCCTTCCTTTTTAGGGGATAGGAGCGTTAGATATTGATCTCTACAATTTGCTTCAGAATTCCTCTTTCGCATGCCCACGTTTGGAATGGGCGGGCCAAATGTTGCCGTCGCTTGCGTTGGTAAGGTAGACTCCTCGTCGCTCCTCTAATGTCGCAACTCGCACTCAAAGAAACAAACAAGAAAGTCGGTAGCACTCGTGTATGAAAAATAAAAGATGAATCTAACGATGGTTGAAGTGAATCTAAATGAAATGAAAAACTTGACAAAAGCATAAACACGAAACTAAAAGAAATACCACGATTATGAAAGCACAAATCGCCGATAAGTGAACTAGCGACACTTCGTCGCTCAAAATGCTCCTTCTCTGTATATATTTTTGGGTGAAAAAACTCACCGTTTTTATAGACCCAAGGGGTCTTTTTGAATTAACATGCAAAAGTGTTTCTTTGCATGAATGCTTTTGTTTGTGAAGAGAAGACTTCTTCTTGATCAAGGGCTTCTTAACTGCCTCTGTGCATGTTTTTGCATGTTTTAGCAAAGCTCACTTGCACTCCCATGCAATGAAGGGATAGCTAAGTGGCAAATCTGAGTTGTCTTAAAAAGCTTACTCTCCTTCCCATGCAGTGAAGGGAAAGTCAATTGGCAGATGTGTGTTGTTAAAAGAACTCACTCGCACTCCTATGTCATGCATGAAAAGTTGAGTGGTAGTTCTGAGTTGTCATGCGCTGAGGTCTGACTTTTTTTGGTCAAACTCGGCGTTCGTCCCACCCCGGAGCGAGCGCTAATAATCGTCCCTAGGTGAAACGAGTACAAATCCATACTCGTCCTTGGGTAGGACGAGTACAAATTCGCACTCGTCCCCGGGTGGGACGAATAAGAAAAAAAGTGTCTAAAAGGTGCCAAACTGATTTCGACTTGCAAAGCTCGTCGTGTAAGTGGTTAGAACCACTGTTTAACCTCCGAGGGCCACCCCGGGGGCTGTGTGTGTTAATGTGATCAGTGTTTGTAGTCACATAATCGGATTGGTGCTGTTTTGGTGTCTACAGATGCCCCTTTTTGGGAAGCGTTGTGCAAGGCACAGCACCGAGCAAAAATAGACAACCAAAGCACTAATTATTAGGGTTTCTCAGTAACCTAACCAACTCTTGATGCCCCAAGTATGAAAAGGGCATGCATTCTTGAATCCTTGCTTCTAATGAGCTAAGGAATTTGATTTCAAGTATTAACCTGTTTTGGTGAGGTGTGACTTGAGCTTGGACATTGATCAGTCATGAATAGGCAAAGGGCGCAACCTTTTATCCACGAGGGAACCTTGTGTTCATGCTTCGGGAATGCCAAGTGTTTAATAAGTTTGTGATAATTGCTTGTTTGCTGCCCCAAGCAGGAGTGTGATTGTCTTTGTCAATGATTCTTTGAATGCATGCTATTACCGTTATTGGGTGTGTTGTTGTTGATTGATGACTTAAGTGTGACTACCCCCTCAAGCGACGAATCGATGAAGGAAGGACTGCCATGAGAAAAGCGACGAGTCGCTTGACCCAAGATGACTTAAGTGAGGGTGCCTTTAGATGTTGTCTGTTGAATGCTCAAGCAGTTTCTCGATTGTTCTGACCTATTTTTGGTGGGTGTGAACCCATTTTGGAATGCTATTTGGGGTTAACATTGGCAAAAATCCGTCTTCCCGTGGAGCGGTCCGGCTATGGTAGCCTTCTTGGGGAGTAGGATAGCGACAAGGTAGACCCCGACATCAGTTTTCTTATGCCAGGAGGTCAAGTGCAAGAGCACTTTTGTCTGGCAATTTTTAGTGGTTTTGTTGGCATTTGTCATTTCTATAGTTTGGTTGTTTTGTTGTGTTTGTTTGTTTGTTTTTTTATATTTTGGTTGTTTTGTGTGTTTTTATGTATGTGTTTGATGTATGCAGAGGCGATTATGAATGTGATGTTTTTAATTTGTATGATGTATGGATAGGGAATGAATGAAATGAGGTGTTGATGATGTGTCGATGCACCATATACTGTACAAGATTTGACTGTCTTGCTATACTAATGGGATGACTTTGTGAAATGACTTTGCATGTGAAAACTTTGTTTTTGTATTTTGCATATAATTTGATGGTGATGTACGAAATAAAATGTGACAGTTGTTTTTAAAATGTAGTTAAGCTTTTCTGAGATTCAGATATTTTAACTAACTAGCCAAGACTGTACATTTATCTCGCAAGACTTTTGAACAAGGTATAAATTCGACTTGAATTTAACCAAGTTATTTCACATCCTTGTGTGTGCAATTGAGTTCATTTATGTGGTATTTATCGGGATACCGCGAGTGCCGAATGGGCTTTCAACCGAACTCGTATCGAGGATCACCTAATTAGCTCCACTAACTCCTTGATTGTGTTTGGTTAGATTAATCTGCGATGCTATCTAGGATACCATAAGCTAGCTCATCCACATGCAAACATTGATCTATACACAAGTGAATGTGACAGATATATCGTCATGCGGGAGGTTTACTATCAGTGACTGATAGGCTATCAACCAAACCGATATCGAAGCTTGCCTCATGACTCGTCGAAATGCTTGAGAATTCCGGGGATTCAAATTCGACTCCTGCTTTTCTTCAATTATATTGGGATACTTGCTCTTTATAGTGATAAGATCACTGTTTATTTTGTTTTATTGATGTTTTTTTTTTTTTTTGAGCAAGGGATAGGGAGTGACGAGAATCACTATTGTACGTGCCTTTTGATGTGTGCACTGTAGGATGTCAATTTTGAATTTTTTGACGTTTTGCAAATTTTTGATGTTTTTGCAACTTTTGAGAACTTGGGATTCATGGGGAATTGGGTAGGGAGGAAGCTTGTCCTTTTGCCAACTCTCAGCATTTCTAAGGTCAATTGCACGGGGGATAAGCAAGATAGCCGTTTCGCCTATGGTAACCGGGATGATGGTGCGAGGTTTCATCTTTCGTTCACACAACTTAGGAGTTATTATATGTGTGTTAATTTGTGTTGGGATGTTACGTAACAAGGTGTGATCCAAGTGAAACTTTCCCGTGTAAAATTTGTTTAACTGTGTACAGTTTTTGGCTAGAAATTTAAAGACATCTGAATGACAAAAACCCTATATACATTAGGAAACAACTGACTATGGTAAAATACAAAGGTGATATGTTGGATGTATGCGTTTATGGAAATGGATTTGAGGTGGAAATGATGGAATTGCCAAGTAATGACAGCCTATGGTGCTTTTGACTTGTATGACCTATCGAAGTATGCAAGGGATGGATGCAATGTTTAATGCAACCTATATTTTTGTATTTTGATTTTTATGAACATGCATGCAAATGTTTTGGTGATTTCATTTTTTTTTTTTTTTTTTAATTTATGAGAATGTATGGAAAATGCAAATGTTTTTGTGATTTTGTTTTTTTTATGAGAATGCATGTAATTGAAATGCAATTGTTTTTGTGATTTTGATTTTTGTTTTTTTTTGAGAATGTATGGAAAATGCAATTGTTTTTGTAATTTTGATGTGTTATGAGAATGCATGGAATTGAAATGCAAATGTTTTTGTGATTTTGATTTTTGTGTTGTTTTTGTTGATTTTTGAATACTTATGTTGACCAAGCAGTTATGGTAACTCTTGGAGCTTTTGGGTTGACCAAGCGATTATGGTAATCCTTGGAGCTGTTAGGGTGACCAAGTGATTGTGATAATCCTTGGAGCTTTTTTGGGATGACCAAGCGAATGCGATAATCCTTGGAGCTTTTTGGGATGACCAAGCGATTGCGATAATCCTTGGAGCTTTTTGGGATGACCAAGAGATTGCGATAATCCTTGGAGCTTTTTGGGATGACCAAGCGATTACGATAATCCTTGGAGCTTTTTGGGATGACCAAGCGATTACGATAATCCTTGGAGCTTTTTGGGATGACCAAGCGATTGCGATAATCTTTGGAGCTTTTTGGGATGACCAAGTGATTGCGATAATCCTTGGAGCTTTTGGGATGACCAAGAGATTGCGATAATCCTTGGAGCTTTTGGGATGACCAAGAGATTGCGATAATCCTTGGAGCTTTTGGTTTGACCAAAGGGTTTATGGACACCTTTGGAGCGTTTGGTTTAACTCACTGGCTCTTCAGGGAATAGAGGTACCCCCAGCGTGATGATATTTGTGCACCGGATCTGGCTCTGTAGGAATTGGCACGAATGGATCGGCCTTATGCACGGAGATGAGGACAGGGTCCGCCCGTGGTACTGATGTTGTTATGGGATCTCTGGGTGGAAGTTGATCTTTATGTACCCAAAGTTGTGGATGTAACGCTTGGTCCCACTGCGGTGGGTTAACACGCCACTCATGCCCTAGTATTATGTTTATTTGTTGACATGCTTCATCGATGTTTATGGGATGTCGATGCTGTCACATGTGATTGCTATGGGCTATGTCTGTTTCATCCTCACCTTCGGACAATGTGTATAGCTCATCAGAATCTGGAGATTCTGAGACATGGAGGACTGCATCATCAGGTAGCCCTATGGTTAAAGGTTGATCCTCTTCGAAAGGAGCCTTATGTAAATTGGGCCTTGGGAGCTCCAAAATCTTGGCCTCTACCAACTCTAAGTGCTCTAGTGCTTTGCATGTATTGGGAGATTTGAACTCCTCTTTGGTTGGTTCTTGTTGAGGAACTTGGGGCTTATGGAGGGGTGGCCAGATGGCACCCCCCAATCCTTGGTAGGGCAGTTCATCCCGCTCTTATTCGCGCTCTGATTCCTTAGAGGCTTCTTGATGAATTTCTAAGGGTGGCTCATAAGCCTGGGTGGATGTCTGAGGAAGGCACCCGTCATTGGTTATAGGAGCGGCCTCCCATTCATGTCTAGGAGGTGTCGGGGGTGGTGCTTCAGGAATCGAGAGAGTAGCTTCCCGCTCCTGTCTAGGAGGTGTTGGGGGTAGCTTTTGATGAGGTCGCGATGACCTATCTTCCCCCCATGGGTTGTGCCACTCAAAATATTTTGTCTTATGCATGTGAGGGGTTGGAGTCTTTTCTTGCATAGTGTGTTGGAATAGCTCATCCTTCTGGCACTGAAGGTGCTCTTCGTTAATATGGTACGGTTCCTCTAACGATAGTCGTTCGAGCTCAAGTTGCATGAGTTGCTTGAGATGCATGATATATTCGGAAGATTCTACGATAGTTGGTCCCATCGCCTCATGTCTAGAAGGCCTAGATGCCTCTCTTAGATAAAAATCTCGGTCGTAGTGATCCAAGATCTCTATAGGACACATCCCTCTGTTAGGGGTAGCAGCATTCTCTCGGGGCTTTGGCCTTAGTGAGTGGTCCTGATAGATAGTAGGTGCGAAGGCGTATTGCTCCCACACGGTATATTGCTCTCGAGGAAGGTAGATGTCTTCCTCGTGCTCTCTTTCATAAGTGAAAATGGGGTGGACGGAGCTATCTCGCCTTGCCCGAAGAGCCTTGTGCTCTGGATTTGTCTTTGTAGTCCTGACAACTAGTGGGGGTGAAGGAGGGATAGTGTAATCATGTGGTTCCTCCCGTCGAACCCTATGTTGACCTAGTGCTTCATTGCATGGTGACCACTCATAGCAAGCATCTAAGGGAGCTCTCCTACGGATGTACCCCTCATGGAAGGGTGTGTCTTTGGGTGCTATGTTTGAACAGAGTGCCCCTAAAAGAGGTACCCCTATAGTCCCTTTCTGTTAAGGTGTGGAGGGGACTGCCTCGTATGTTAGGTCGCCAAGGTGGTATGACCAAATCCTTGGGATTGTAATGGAGATGACTTGTTATTCCTTGGATATTCCCCATAGCCTCCGCCCGTGATTGGGCTTGGCTATGGGTGATCACCATGACAATGTCTCTCTAAAAACCCTAAAAATTGAAATGAGTCAGATGGGGCCCAAAATCGGTGTGCGCATCCCTCTTATAGTAGATAAGACAAAAATGAAGTTTCAAGTCCTAGCTCTAAATACATTAGGAGATATTGACATCCGAACAGCTCAAAAAGTGCATAGAATTGCGTGTCCAATTTTAAAACCTAATTTCGGGGCACTAGATGATGGAATTTGGCCCCGAAAACACGAGATTTCGAAAACAAAAAGGAAAAACTAAACAAAATTAATGAAAGCACGAGATTCCGAAAACAAAAAGAAAAAACTAAACAAAATTGCATTAAAAGGAAAGAACACAAATGAATGAACACAAGATATAAAAGCAATATAAACTATAGCCCTTTTTATTGATATTCTTTTCAATTCGTGTTACAATACGTTGTTACAATACGTCTCCTTCCTTTTTAGGGGATAGGAGCGTTAGATATTGATCTCTACAATTTGCTTCAGAATTCCTCTTCCGCATGCCCACGTTTGGAATGGGCGGGCCAAATGTTGTCGCCGCTTGCGTTGGTAAGGTAGACTCCTCGCCGCTCCTCTAATGCTGCAACTCCGCACTCAAAGAAACAAACAAGAAAGTCGAGTAGCACTCGTGTATGAAAAATAAAAGATGAATCTAACGATGGTTGAAGTGAATCTAAATGAAATGAAAAACTTGACAAAAGCATAAACCTGAAACTAAAAGAAATACCATGATTATGAAAGTACAAATCGCGAGTAAGTGAACTAGCAGCACTTCGTCGTTCAAAATGCTCCTTCTCTGTATATATTTTTGGGTGAGAAAACTCACCGTTTTTATAGACCCAAGGTGTCTTTTTGAATTAACATGCAAAAGTGTTTCTTTGCATGAATGCTTTTGTTTGTGAAGAGAAGACTTCTTCTTGATCAAGGGCTTCTTAACTGCCTCTGTGCATGTCTTTGCATGTTTTAGCAAATCTCACTTGCACTCCCATGCAATGAAGGGATAGCTAAGTGGCAAATCTGAGTTGTCTTAAAAAGCTTACTCTCCTTCCCATGCAATGAAGGGAAAGTCAATTGGCAGATGTGTGTTGTTAAAAGAACTCACTCGCACTCCTATGTCATGCATGAAAAGCTGAGTGGTAGTTCTGAGTTGTCATGCGCTGAGGTCTGACTTTTTGCTAGTCAAACCTGGCGTTCGTCCCACCTCGGAGCGAGCGCTAATAATCGTCCCTAGGTGAAACGAGTACAAATCCATACTCGTCCTTGGGTAGGACGAGTACAAATTCGCACTCGTCCCTGGGTGGGACGAATAAGAAATAAAGTGTTTAAAAGGTGCCAAACTGATTTTTGACTTGCAAAGCTGTCGTGTAAGTGGTTAGAACCACTGTTTAACCTCTCGAGGGCTGCCCTAGGGGTTGTGTGTGTTAATGTGATCAGTGTTTGTCATCACATAATCAAATTGGTGCTTGTTTTGGTGTCTACGAGATGCCCCTTTTTGGGAAGCGTTGTGCAAGGCGCAGCACGAGCAAAAATAGACAACCAAAGCACTAATTATTAGGGTTTCTCAGTAACCTAACCAACTCTTGATGCCCCAAGTATGAAAAGGGCATGCATTATTGAATCCTTGCTTCTGACGAGCTAAGGAATTTGATTTCAAGTATTAACCTATTTTGGTGAGGTGTGACTTGAGCTTGGACATTGATCAGTCATGAATAGGCAAAGGGCGCAACCTTTTATCCACAGGGGAACCTTGTGTTCATGCTTCGGGAATGCCAAGTGTTTAATAAGTTTGTGATAATTGCTTATTTGCTGCCCCAAGCAGGAGCGTGATTGTCTTTGTCAATGATTCTTTGAATGCATGCTATTACCGTGATTGCGTGTGTTGTTGTTGATTGATGACTTAAGTGTGACTACCCCCTCAAGCGACGAATCGATGAAGGAAGGAATGCCATGAGAAAAGCGACGAGTCGCTTGAACCAAGATGACTTAAGTGAGGGTGCCTTTAGATGTTGTCTGTTGAATGCTCAAACAGTTTCTCGATTGTTCTGACCTATTTTTGGTGGGTGTGAACCCATTTTGGAATGCTATTTGGGGTTAACATTGGCAAAAATCCGTCTTCCCGTGGAGCGGTTCGGCTATGGTAGCCTTCTTGGGGAGTAGGATAGCGACAAGGTAGACCCCGACATCAGTTTTCTTATGCCAGGAGGTCAAGTGCAAGAGCACTTTTGTCTGGCAATTTTTAGTGGTTTTGTTGGCATTTGTCATTTTTATAGTTTGGTTGTTTTGTTGTGTTTGTTTGTTTTTTTTTTTATATTTTGGTTGTTTTGTGTGTTTTTATGTATGTGTTTGATGTATGCAGAGGCGATTATGAATGTGATGTTTTTAATTTGTATGATGTATGGATAGGGAATGAATGAAATGAGGTGTTGATGATGTGTCGATGCACCATATACTGTACAAGATTTGACTGTCTTGCTATACTAATGGGATGACTTTGTGAAATGACTTTGCATGTGAAAACTTTGTTTTTGTATTTTGCATATAATTTGATGGTGATGTACGAAATAAAATGTGACAGTTGTTTTTAAAATGTAGTTAAGCTTTTCTCGAGATTCAGATATTTTAACTAACTAGCCAAGACTGTACATTTATCTCGCAAGACTTTTGAACAAGGTATAAATTCGACTTGAATTTAACCAAGTTATTTCACATCCTTGTGTGTGCAATTGAGTTCATTTATGTGGTATTCATCAGGATACCGCCAGTGCCAGATGGGCTTTCAACCGAACCTGTACTGAGGATCACCTAATTAGCTCCACTAACTCCTTGATTGTGTTTGGTTAGATTAATCTGCGATGCTATCTAGGATACCATAAGCTAGCTCATCCACATGCAAACATTGATCTATACACAAGTGAATGTGACGAGATATATCGTCATGCGGGAGGTTTACTATCGGTGGCTCGATAGGCTATCAACCAAACCGATGCTGAAGCTTGCCTCATGACCTGTCGAAATGCTGAGAATTCCAGGGATTCAAGTTCGACTCCCTGCTTTTCTTCAATTGTATTGGGATACTTGCTCTTTATAGTGATAAGATCACTGTTTATTTTTTTTTATTGATGTTTTTTTTTTTTTGAGCAAGGGATAGGGAGTGACGAGAATCACTATTGTACGTGCCTTTTGATGTGTGCACTGTAGGATGTCAATTTTGAATGTTTTGATGTTTTGCAAATTTTTGATGTTTTTGCAACTTTTGAGAACTTGGGATTCATGGGGAATTGGGTAGGGAGGAAGCTTTTCCTTTTGCCAACTCTCAGCATTTCTAAGGTCAATTGCACAGGGGGATAAGCAAGATAGCCGTTTCGCCTATGGTAACCAGGATGACGGTGCAGGTTTCATCTTTCGTTCACACAACTTAGGAGTTATTATATGTGTGTTAATTTGTGTTGGGATGTTACGTAACAAGGTGTGATCCAAGTGAAACTTTCCCGTGTAAAATTTGTTTAACTGTGTACAGTTTTTGGCTATAAATTTAAAGACATCCGAATGACGAAAACCCTATATACATTAGGAAACAATCGACTATGGTAAAATAAAAAGGTGATATGTTGGATGTATGCGTTTATGGAAATGGATTTGAGGTGGAAATGATGGAATTGCCAAGTAATGACAGCCTATGGTGCTTTTGACTTGTATGACCTATGGAAGTATGCAAGGGATGGATGCAATGTTTAATGCAACCTATATTTTTGTATTTTGATTTTTATGAACATGCATGCAAATGTTTTGGTGATTTCATTTTTTTTTATTTATTTATTTATTTATGAGAATGTATGGAAAATGCAAATGTTTTTGTGATTTTGTTTTTTTTATGAGAATGCATGTAATTGAAATGCAATTGTTTTTGTGATTTTGATTTTTGTTTTTTTTTGAGAATGTATGGAAAATGCAATTGTTTTTGTAATTTTGATGTGTTATGAGAATGCATGGAATTGAAATGCAAATGTTTTTGTGATTTTGATTTTTGTGTTGTTTTTGTTGATTTTTGAATACTTATGTTGACCAAGCAGGTTATGGTAACTCTTGGAGCTTTTGGGTTGACCAAGCGATTATGGTAATCCTTGGAGCTGTTAGGGTGACCAAGTGATTGTGATAATCCTTGGAGCTTTTTTGGGATGACCAAGCGATTGCGATAATCCTTGGAGCTTTTTGGGATGACCAAGCGATTGCGATAATCCTTGGAGCTTTTTGGGATGACCAAGAGATTGCGATAATCCTTGGAGCTTTTTGGGATGACCAAGGGATTACAATAATCCTTGGAGCTTTTTTGGGATGACCAAGCGATTGCGATAATCCTTGGAGCTTTTTGGGATGACCAAGCGATTGCGATAATCTTTGGAGCTTTTTGGGATGACCAAGTGATTGCGATAATCCTTGGAGCTTTTGGGATGACCAAGAGATTGCGATAATCCTTGGAGCTTTTGGGATGACCAAGAGATTGCGATAATCCTTGGAGCTTTTGGTTTGACCAAAGGGTTTATGGACACATTTGGAGCGTTTGGTTTAACTCACTGGCTCTTCAGGGAATAGAGGTACCCCCAGCGTTATGATATTTGTGCACCAGATCTGGCTCTGTAGGAATTGGCACGAATGGATCGGCCCTATGCATGGAGATGAGGACAGGGTCCGCCCGCGGTACTGATGTTGTTATGGGATCTCTGGGTGGAAGTTGATATTTATGTACCCAAAGTTGTGGATGTAACGCTTGGTCCCACTCGCGGTGGGTTAACACGCCACTCATGCCCTAGTATTATGTTTATTTGTTGACATGCTTCATCGATATTTATGGGATGGCGATGCTGTCGCATGTGATTGCTATGGGCTATGTTTGTTTCATCCTCACCTTCGAACAATGTGTATAGCTCATCAAAATCTGGAGATTCTGAGACATGGAGGACTGCATCATCAGGTAGCCCTATGGTTAAAGGTTGATCCTCTTCGAAAGGAGCCTTGACAAAATGAATCTAACGATGGTTGAAGTGAATCTAAATGAAATGAAAAACTTGACAAAAGCATAAACCTGAAACTAAAAGAAATACCACGATTATGAAAGCACAAATCGCCAGTAAGTGAACTAGCGACGACTTCGTCGCTCAAAATGCTCCTTCTCTCGTATATATTTTTGGGTGAAAAAACTCACCGTTTTTATAGACCCAAGGGGTCTTTTTGAATTAACATGCAAAAGTGTTTCTTTGCATGAATGCTTTTGTTTGTGAAGAGAAGACTTCTTCTTGATCAAGGGCTTCTTAATCGCCTCTGTGCATGTTTTTGCATGTTTTAGCAAAGCTCACTTGCACTCCCATGCAATGAAGGGATAGCTAAGTGGCAAATCTGAGTTGTCTTAAAAAGCTTACTCTCCTTCCCATGCAGTGAAGGGAAAGTCAATTGGCAGATGTGTGTTGTTAAAAGAACTCACTCGCACTCCTATGTCATGCATGAAAAGCCGAGTGGTAGTTCTGAGTTGTCATGCGCTGAGGTCTGACTTTTTGCTGGTCAAACCTGGCGTTCGTCCCACCCCGGAGCGAGCGCTAATAATCGTCCCTAGGTGAAACGAGTACAAATCCATACTCGTCCTTGGGTAGGACGAGTACAAATTCACACTCGTCCCTGGGTGGGACGAATAAGAAATAAAGTGTCTAAAAGGTGCCAAACTAATTTTTGACTTGCAAAATTGTTGTGTAAGTGGTTAGAACCACTGTTTAACCTCCGGGGGCTACCCTGGGGGTTGTGTGTGTTAATGTGATCAGTGTTTGTAGTCACATAATCGGATTGGTGCTGTTTTGGTGTCTACAGATGCCCCTTTTTAGGAAGCGTTGTGCAAGGCGCAGCGTCGAGCAAAAATAGATAACCAAAGCACTAATGATTAGGGTTTCTCAATAACCTAACCAACTCTTGATGCCCCAAGTATGAAAAGGGCATGCATTCTTGAATCCTTGCTTCTGACGAGCTAAGGAATTTGATTTCAAGTATTAACCTGTTTTGGTGAGGTGTGACTTGAGCTTGGACATTGATCAGTCATGAATAGGCAAAGGGCGCAACCTTTTATCCACGGGGGAACCTTGTGTTCATGCTTAGGGAATGCCAAGTGTTTAATAAGTTTGTGATAATTGCTTGTTTGCTGCCCCAAGCAGGAGCGTGATTGTCTTTGTCAATGATTCTTTGAATGCATGCTATTACCGTGATTGGGTGTGTTGTTGTTGATTGATGACTTAAGTGTGACTACCCCTCAAGCGACGAATCGATGAAGGAAGGACTGCCATGAGAAAAGCGACGAGTCGCTTGACCCAAGATGACTTAAGTGAGGGTGCCTTTAGATGTTGTCCGTTGAATGCTCAAGCAGTTTCTCGATTGTTCGACCTATTTTTGGTGGGTGTGAACCCATTTTGGAATGCTATTTGGGGTTAACATTGGCAAAAATCCGTCTTCCCGTGGAGCGGTCCGGCTATGGTAGCCTTCTTGGGGAGTAGGATAGCGACAAGGTAGACCCCGACATCAGTTTTCTTATGCCAGGAGGTCAAGTGCAAGAGCACTTTTGTCTGGCAATTTTTAGTGGTTTTGATGGCATTTGTCATTTTTATAGTTTGGTTGTTTTGTTGTGTTTGTTTGTTTTTTTTTTATATTTTGGTTGTTTTGTGTGTTTTTATGTATGTGTTTGATGTATGCAGAGGCTATTATGAATGTGATGTTTTTAATTTGTATGATGTATGGATAGGGAATGAATGAAATGAGGTGTTGATGATGTGTCGATGCACCATATACTGTACAAGATTTGACTGTCTTGCTATACTAATGGGATGACTTTGTGAAATGACTTTGCATGTGAAAACTTTGTTTTTGTATTTTGCATATAATTTGATGGTGATGTATGAAATAAAATGTGACGAGTTGTTTTTAAAATGTAGTTAAGCTTTTCCGAGATTCGGATATTTTAACTAACTAGCCAAGACTCGTACATTTATCTCGCAAGACTTTTGAACAAGGTATAAATTCGACTTGAATTTAACCAAGTTATTTCACATCCTTGTGTGTGCAATTGAGTTCATTTATGTGGTATTCATCGGGATACCGCGAGTGCCGAATGGGCTTTCAACCGAACTCGTACTGAGGATCACCTAATTAGCTCCACTAACTCCTTGATTGTGTTTGGTTAGATTAATCTGCGATGCTATCTAGGATACCATAAGCTAGCTCATCCACATGCAAACATTGATCTATACACAAGTGAATGTGACAGATATATCGTCATGCGGGAGGTTTACTATCAGTGACTGATAGGCTATCAACCAAACCGGTACATCGAAGCTTGCCTCATGACCTGTCGAAATGCTTGAGAATTCCGAGGATTCAAGTTCGACTCCCTGCTTTTCTTCAATTATATTGGGATACTTGCTCTTTATAGTGATAAGATCACTGTTTATTTTGTTTTATTGATGTTTTTTTTTTTTTTGAGCAAGGGATAGGGAGTGACGAGAATCACTATTGTACGTGCCTTTTGATGTGTGCACTGTAGGATGTCAATTTTGAATGTTTTGACGTTTTGCAAATTTTTGATGTTTTTGCAACTTTTGAGAACTTGGGATTCATGGGGAATTGGGTAGGGAGGAAGCTTGTCCTTTTGCCAACTCTCGGCATTTCTAAGGTCAATTGCACGGGGGATAAGCAAGATAGCCGTTTCGCCTATGGTAACCGGGATGACGGTGCGAGGTTTCATCTTTCGTTCACACAACTTAGGAGTTATTATATGTGTGTTAATTTGTGTTGGGATGTTACGTAACAAGGTGTGATCCAAGTGAAACTTTCCCGTGTAAAATTTGTTTAACTGTGTACAGTTTTTGGCTAGAAATTTAAAGACATCTGAATGACGAAAACCCTATATACATTAGGAAACAATCGACTATGGTAAAATAAAAAGGTGATATGTTGGATGTATGCGTTTATGGAAATGGATTTGAGGTGGAAATGATGGAATTGCCAAGTAATGACAGCCTATGGTGCTTTTGACTTGTATGACCTATCGAAGTATGCAAGGGATGGATGCAATGTTAAATGCAACCTATATTTTTGTATTTTGATTTTTATGAACATGCATGCAAATGTTTTGGTGATTTCATTTATTTATTTATTTATGAGAATGTATGGAAAATGCAAATGTTTTTGTGATTTTGTTTTTTTTATGAGAATGCATGTAATTGAAATGCAATTGTTTTTGTGATTTTGATTTTTGTTTTTTTTTGAGAATGTATGGAAAATGCAATTGTTTTTGTAATTTTGATGTGTTATGAGAATGCATGGAATTGAAATGCAAATGTTTTTGTGATTTTGATTTTTGTGTTGTTTTTGTTGATTTTTGAATACTTATGTTGACCAAGCAGTTATGGTAACTCTTGGAGCTTTTGGGTTGACCAAGCGATTATGGTAATCCTTGGAGCTGTTAGGGTGACCAAGTGATTGTGATAATCCTTGGAGATTTTTTGGGATGACCAAGCGATTGCGATAATCCTTGGAGCTTTTTGGGATGACCAAGCGATTGCGATAATCCTTGGAGCTTTTTGGGATGACCAAGAGATTGCGATAATCCTTGGAGCTTTTTGGGATGACCAAGCGATTACGATAATCCTTGGAGCTTTTTTGGGATGACCAAGCGATTGCGATAATCCTTGGAGCTTTTTGGGATGACCAAGCGATTGCGATAATATTTGGAGCTTTTTGGGATGACCAAGTGATTGCGATAATCCTTGGAGCTTTTGGGATGACCAAGAGATTGCGATAGTCCTTGGAGCTTTTGGGATGACCAAGAGATTGCGATAATCCTTGGAGCTTTTGGTTTGACCAAAGGGTTTATGGACACATTTGGAGCGTTTGGTTTAACTCACTGGCTCTTCAGGGAATAGAGGTACCCCCAGCATGATGATATTTGTGCACCGGATCTGGCTCTATAGGAATTGGCAGGAATGGATCGACCCTATGCACGGAGATGAGGACAGGGTCCGCCCGCGGTACTGATGTTGTTATGGGATATCTGGGTGGAAGTTGATCTTTATGTACCCAAAGTTGTGGATGTAACGCTTGGTCCCACTACGGTGGGTTAACACGCCACTCATGCCCTAGTATTATGTTTATTTGTTGACATGCTTCATCGATGTTTATGGGATGTCGATGCTGTCGCATGTGATTGCTATGGGCTATGCCTGTTTCATCCTCACCTTCGGACAATGTGTATAGCTCATCAAAATCTGGAGATTCTGAGACATGGAGGACTGCATCATCAGGTAGCCCTATGGTTAAAGGTTGATCCTCTTCGAAAGGAGCCTTATGTAAATTGGGCCTTGGGAGCTCCAAAATCTTGGCCTCTACCAACTCTAAGTGCTCTAGTGCTTTGCATGTATTGGGAGATTTGAACTCCTCCTCTTTGGTTGGTTCTTGTTGAGGAACTTGGGGCTTATGGAGGGGTGGCCAGATGGCACCCCCCATGCCTTGGTAGGGCAGTTCATCCCGCTCTTCTTCGCGCTCTGATTCCTTAGAGGCTTCTTGATGAATTTCTAAGGGTGGCTCATAAACCCGGGTGGATGTCTGAGGAAGGCACCCGTCATTGGTTATAGGAGCGGCCTCCCATTCATGTCTAGGAGGCGTCGGGGGTGGTGCTTCGAGAATCGAGAGAGTAGCTTCCCGCTCCTCGTCTAGGAGGTGTTGGGGGTAGCTTTTGATGAGGTCGCGATGACCTATCTTCCCCCCATGGGTTGTGCCACTCAAAATATTTTGTCTTATGCATGTGAGGGGTTGGAGTCTTTTCTTGCATAGTGTGTTGGAATAGCTCATCCTTCTGGCGCTGAAGGTGCTCTTCGTTAATATGGTACGGTTCCTCTAACGGTAGTCGTTCGAGCTCAAGTTGCGTGAGTTGCTTGAGATGCGTGATATATTCGAAAGATTCTATGATAGTTTGTCCCATCGCCTCATGTCTAGAAGGCCTAGATGCCTCTCTTAGATAAACATCTCGGTCATAGTGATCCAAGATCTCTATAGGACACATCCCTCTATTAGGGGTAGCAGCATTCTCTCGGGGCTTTGGCCTCAGTGAGTGGTCCTGATAGATAGTAGGTGCGAAGGCGTATTGCTCCCGCACGATATATTGCTCTCGAGGAAGGTAGATGTCTTCCTCGTGCTCTCTTTCATAAGTGAAAAAGGGGTGGACGGAGCTATCTCGCCTCGCCCGAAGAGCCTTGTGCTCTGGATTTGTCTTTGTAGTCCGACAACTAGTGGGGGTGAAGGAGGGATAGTGTAATCATGTGGTTCCTCCCGTCAAACCCTATGTTGACCTAGTGCTTCATTGCATGGTGACCACTCATAGCAAGCATCTAAGGGAGCTCTCCTACAGATGTACCCCTCATGGAAGGGTGTGTGCTGGGTGCTATGTTGAACAGGAGTGCCCCTAAAAGAGGTACCCCTATAGTCCCTTTCTGTTAAGGTGTGGAGGGGACTGCCTCGTATGTTAGGTCGCCAAGGTGGTATGACCAAATCCTTGGGATTGTAATGGAGATGACTTGTTCTTCCTTGGATATTCCCCATAGCCTCCGCCCGTGATTGGGCTTGGCTATGGGTGATCACCATGACAATGTCTCTCTAAAAACCCTAAAAATTGAAATGAGTCAGATGGGGCCCAAATCGGTGTGCGCATCCCTCTTATAGTAGATAAGACAAAAATGAAGTTTCAAGTCCTAGATCTAAATACATTAGGAGATATTGACATCCGAATAGCTCAAAAAGTGCATAAAATTGCATGTCCAATTTTAAAACTTAATTTCGGGGCACTAGATGATGGAATTTGGCCCCAAAAACACGAGATTCCGAAAACAAAAAGGAAAAACTAAACAAAATTAATGAAAGCACGAGATTCCGGAAACAAAAAGAAAAAACTAAACAAAATTGCATTAAAAGGAAAGAACACAAATGAATGAACACAAGATATAAAAGCAATATAAACTATAGCCCTTTTCATTGATATTCTTTTCAATTCGTGTTACAATACGTCTCCTTCCTTTTTAGGGGATAGGAGTGTTAGATATTGATCTCTACAATTTGCTTCAGAATTCCTCTTCCGTATGCCCACGTTTGGAATGGGCGGGCCAAATGTTGTCGCCGCTTGCATTGGTAAGGTAGACTCCTCGCCGCTCCTCTAATGCTGCAACTCTGCACTCAAAGAAACAAACAAGAAAGTCAGTAGCACCTGTGTATGAAAAATAAAAGATGAATCTAACGATGGTTGAAGTGAATCTAAATGAAATGAAAAACTTGACAAAAGCATAAACACGAAACTAAAAGAAATACCACGATTATGAAAGCACAAATCGCCAGTAAGTGAACTAGCAGCACTTCGTCGCTCAAAATGCTCCTTCTCTGTATATATTTTTGGGTGAGAAAACTCACCATTTTTATAGACCCAAAGGGTATTTTTGAATTAACATGCAAAAGTGTTTCTTTGCATGAATGCTTTTGTTTGTGAAGAGAAGACTTCTTCTTGATCAAGGGCTTCTTAACTGCCTCTGTGCATGTCTTTGCATGTTTTAGCAAAGCTCACTTGCACTCCCATGCAATGAAGGGATAGCTAAGTGGCAAATCTGAGTTGTCTTAAAAAGCTTACTCTCCTTCCCATGCAGTGAAGGGAAAGTCAATTGGCAGATGTGTGTTGTTAAAAGAACTCACTCGCACTCCTATGTCATGCATGAAAAGCTGAGTGGTAGTTCTGAGTTGTCATGCGCTGAGGTCTGACTTTTTGCTGGTCAAACCTGGTGTTCGTCCCACCCCGGAGCGAGCACTAATAATCGTCCCTAGGTGAAACGAGTACAAATCCATACTCGTCCTTGGGTAGGACGAGTACAAATTCGCACTCGTCCCCGGGTGGGACGAATAAGAAATAAAGTGTCTAAAAGGTGCCAAACTGATTTTTGACTTGCAAAACTACCGTGTAAGTGGTTAGAACCACTGTTTAACCTCTGAGGTCTACCCTGGGGGCTGTGTGTGTTAATGTGATCAGTGTTTGTAGTCACATAATCGGATTGGTGCTGTTTTGGTGTCTACAGATGCCCCTTTTTGGGAAGCGTTGTGCAAGGCGCAGCGCCGAGCAAAAATAGATAACCAAAGCACTAATTATTAGGGTTTCTCAGTAACCTAACCAACTCTTGATGCCCCAAGTATGAAAAGGGCATGCATTCTTGAATCCTTGCTTCTGACGAGCTAAGGAATTTGATTTCAAGTATTAACCTGTTTTGGTGAGGTGTGACTTGAGCTTGGACATTGATCAGTCATGAATAGGCAAAGGGCGCAACCTTTTATCCACGGGGGAACCTTGTGTTCATGCTTCGGGAATGCCAAGTGTTTAATAAGTTTGTGATAATTGCTTGTTTGCTGCCCCAAGCAGGAGCGTGATTGTCTTTGTCAATGATTCTTTGAATGCATGCTATTACCGTGATTGGGTGTGTTGTTGTTGATTGATGACTTAAGTGTGACTACCCCCTCAAGCGACGAATCGATGAAGGAAGGACTGCCATGAGAAAAGCGACGAGTCGCTTGACCCAAGATGACTTAAGTGAGGGTGCCTTTAGATGTTGTCTGTTGAATGCTCAAGCAGTTTCTCGATTGTTCTGACCTATTTTTGGTGGGTGTGAACCCATTTTGGAATGCTATTTGGGGTTAACATTGGCAAAAATCCGTCTTCCCGTGGAGCGGTCCGGCTATGGTAGCCTTCTTGGGGAGTAGGATAGCGACAAGGTAGACCCCCACATCAGTTTTCTTATGCCAGGAGGTCAAGTGCAAGAGCACTTTTTTTTGGCAATTTTTAGTGGTTTTGTTGGCATTTGTCATTTTTATAGTTTGGTTGTTTTGTTGTGTTTGTTTGTTTTTTTTTTATATTTTGGTTGTTTTGTGTGTTTTTATGTATGTGTTTGATGTATGCAGAGGCGATTATGAATGTGATGTTTTTAATTTGTATGATGTATGGATAGGGAATGAATGAAATGAGGTGTTGATGATGTGTCGATGCACCATATACTGTACAAGATTTGACTGTCTTGCTATACTAATGGGATGACTTTGTGAAATGACTTTGCATGTGAAAACTTTGTTTTTGTATTTTGCATATAATTTGATGGTGATGTACGAAATAAAATGTGACAAGTTGTTTTTAAAATGTAGTTAAGCTTTTCTCGAGATTCGGATATTTTAACTAACTAGCCAAGGCTGTACATTTATCTCGCAAGACTTTTGAACAAGGTATAAATTCGACTTGAATTTAACCAAGTTATTTCACATCCTTGTGTGTGCAATTGAGTTCATTTATGTGGTATTCATCAGGATACCGCCAGTGCCAGATGGGCTTTCAACCGAACTTGTACTGAGGATCACCTAATTAGCTCCACTAACTACTTGATTGTGTTTGGTTAGATTAATCTGCGATGCTATCTAGGATACCATAAGCTAGCTCATCCACATGCAAACATTGATCTATACACAAGTGAATGTGACAGATATATCGTCATGCGGGAGGTTTACTATTAGTGACTGATAGGCTATCAACCAAACCGGTACTGAAGCTTGCCTCATGACCTGTCGAAATGCTGAGAATTCCAGGGATTCAAGTTCGACTCCCTGCTTTTCTTCAATTATATTGGGATACTTGCTCTTTATAGTGATAAGATCACTGTTTATTTTGTTTTATTGATGTTTTTTTTTTTTTTGAGCAAGGGATAGGGAGTGACGAGAATCACTATTGTATGTGCCTTTTGATGTGTGCACTGTAGGATGTCAATTTTGAATGTTTTGACGTTTTGCAAATTTTTGATGTTTTTGCAACTTTTGAGAACTTGGGATTCATGGGGAATTGGGTAGGGAGGAAGCTTGTCCTTTTGCCAACTCTCAGCATTTCTAAGGTCAATTGCACGGGGGATAAGCAAGATAGCCGTTTCGCCTATGGTAACCAGGATGACGGTGCAGGTTTCATATTTCGTTCACACAACTTAGGAGTTATTATATGTGTGTTAATTTGTGTTGGGATGTTACGTAACAAGGTGTGATCCAAGTGAAACTTTCCCGTGTAAAATTTGTTTAACTGTGTACAGTTTTTGGCTAGAAATTTAAAGACATCTGAATGACGAAAACCCTATATACATTAGGAAACAACTGACTATGGTAAAATAAAAAGGTGATATGTTGGATGTATGCGTTTATGGAAATGGATTTGAGGTGGAAATGATGGAATTGCCAAGTAATGACAGCCTATGGTGCTTTTGACTTGTATGACCTATCGAAGTATGCAAGGGATGGATGCAATGTTTAATGCAACCTATATTTTTGTATTTTGATTTTTATGAACATGCATGCAAATGTTTTGGTGATTTCATTTTTTTTTTTATTTTTTTTTTTATGAGAATGTATGGAAAATGCAAATGTTTTTGTGATTTTGTTTTTTTTATGAGAATGCATGTAATTGAAATGCAATTGTTTTTGTGATTTTGATTTTTGTTTTTTTTTGAGAATGTATGGAAAATGCAATTGTTTTTGTAATTTTGATGTGTTATGAGAATGCATGGAATTGAAATGCAAATGTTTTTGTGATTTTGATTTTTGTGTTGTTTTTGTTGATTTTTGAATACTTATGTTGACCAAGCAGTTATGGTAACTCTTGGAGCTTTTGGGTTGACCAAGAGATTATGGTAATCCTTGGAGCTGTTAGGGTGACCAAGTGATTGTGATAATCCTTGGAGCTTTTTGGGATGACCAAGCGATTGCGATAATCCTTGGAGCTTTTTGGGATGACCAAGCGATTGCGATAATCCTTGGAGCTTTTTGGGATGACCAAGAGATTGCGATAATCCTTGGAGCTTTTTGGGATGACCAAGCGATTACGATAATCCTTGGAGCTTTTTTGGGATGACCAAGCGATTGCGATAATCCTTGGAGCTTTTTGGGATGACCAAGCGATTGCGATAATCCTTGGAGTTTTTTGGGATGACCAAGTGATTGCGATAATCCTTGGAGCTTTTGGGATGACCAAGAGATTGCGATAATCCTTGGAGCTTTTGGGATGACCAAGAGATTGCGATAATCCTTGGAGCTTTTGGTTTGACCAAAGGGTTTATGGACACCTTTGGAGCATTTGGTTTAACCCACTGGCTCTTCAGGGAATAGAGGTACCCCCAGCGTGATGATATTTGTGCACCGGATCTGGCTCTGTAGGAATTGGCACAAATGGATCGGCCCTATGCACGGAGATGAGGACAGGGTCCGCCCGTGGTACTGATGTTGTTATGGGATCTCTGGGTGGAAGTTGATCTTTATGTACCCAAAGTTGTGGATGTAACGCTTGGTCCCACTGCGGTGGGTTAACACGCCACTCATGCCCTAGTATTATGTTTATTTGTTGACATGCTTCATCGATGTTTATGGGATGTCGATGCTGTCGCATGTGATTGCTATGGGCTATGTATGTTTCATCCTCACCTTCGGACAATGTGTATAGCTCATCAAAATCTGGAGATTCTGAGACATGGAGGAATGCATCATCAGGTAGCCCTATGGTTAAAGGTTGATCCTCTTCGAAAGGAGCCTTATGTAAATTGGGCCTTGGGAGCTCCAAAATCTTGGCCTCTACCAACTCTAAGTGCTCTAGTGCTTTGCATGTATTGGGAGATTTGAACTCCTCCTCTTTGGTTGGTTCTTGTTGAGGAACTTGGGGCTTATGGAGGGGTGGCCGGATGGCATCCCCCATGCCTTGGTGGGGATTTTCATCTCGCTCTTCTTCGCGCTCTGATTCCTTAGAGGCTTCTTGATCAATTTCTAAGGGTGGCTCATAAGCTCTGGGTGGATGTCCGAGGAAGGCACCCGTCATTGGTTATAGGAGCGGCCTCCCATTCATGTCTAGGAGGCGTCGGGGGTGGTGCTTCAGGAATCGAGAGAGTAGCTTCCCGCTCCTGTCTAGGAGGTGTTGGGGGTAGCTTTTGATGAAGTCGCGATGACCTATCTTCCCCCCATGGGTTGTGCCACTCAAAATATTTTGTCTTATGCATGTGAGGGGTTGGAGTCTTTTCTTGCATAGTGTGTTGGAATAGCTCATCCTTCTGGCGCTGAAGGTGCTCTTCGTTAATATGGTACGGTTCCTCTAACGGTAGTCGTTCAAGCTCAAGTTGCGTGAGTTGCTTGAGATGCGTGATATATTCGGAAGATTCTACGATAGTTGGTCCCATCGCCTCATGTCTAGAAGGCCTAGATGCCTCTCTTAGATAAAAATCTCGGTCGTAGTGATCCAAGATCTCTATAGGACACATCCCTCTGTTAGGGGTAGCGACATTCTCTCGGGGCTTTGGCCTCAGTGAGTGGTCCTGATAGATAGTAGGTGCGAAGGCGTATTGCTCCCGCACGATATATTTCTCTCGAGGAAGGTAGATGTCTTCCTCGTGCTCTCTTTCATAAGTGAAAAAGGGGTGGACGGAGCTATCTCGCCCTGCCCAAAGAGCCTTGTGCTCTGGATTTGTCTTTGTAGTCCTGACAACTAGTGGGGGTGAAGGAGGGATAGTGTAATCATGTGGTTCCTCCCGTCGAACCCTATGTTGACCTAGTGCTTCATTGCATGGTGACCACTCATAGCAAGCATCTAAGGGAGCTCTCCTACGGATGTACCCCTCATGGAAGGGTGTGTGTTGGGTGCTATGCTGAATAGGAGTGCCCCTGTACCCCTATAGTCCCTTTCTGTTAAGGTGTGGAGGGGACTGCCTCGTATGTTAGGTCGCCAAGGTGGTATGACCAAATCCTTGGGATTGTAATGGAGATGACTTGTTCTTCCTTGGATATTCCCCATAGCCTCCGCCCGTGATTGGGCTTGGCTATGGGTGATCACCATGACAATGTCTCTCTAAAAACCCTAAAAATTGAAATGAGTCATATGGGGCCCAAAATCGGTGTGCGCATCCCTCTTATAGTAGATAAGACAAAAATGAAGTTTCAAGTCCTATCTCTAAATACATTAGGAGATATTGACATCCGAACAGCTCAAAAAGTGGATAGAATTGCGTGTCCAATTTTAAAACCTAATTTCGGGGCACTAGATGATGGAATTTGGCCCCGAAAACACGATATTTCGAAAACAAAAAGGAAAAACTAAACAAAATTAATGAAAGCACGAGATTCCGGAAACAAAAAGAAAAAACTAAACAAAATTGCATTAAAAGGAAAGAACACAAATGAATGAACACAAGATATAAAAGCAATATAAACTATAGCCCTTTTTATTGATATTCTTTTCAATTCGTGTTACAATACGTCTCCTTCCTTTTTAGGGGATAGGAGTGTTAGATATTGATCTCTACAATTTGCTTCAGAATTCCTCTTCCGCATGCCCATGTTTGGAATGGGCGGGCCAAATGTTGCCGCCGCTTGCGTTGGTAAGGTAGACTCCTCGCCGCTCCTCTAATGTCGCAACTCTGCACTCAAAGAAACAAACAAGAAAGTCAGTAGCACCTGTGTATGAAAAATAAAAGATGAATCTAACGATGGTTGAAGTGAATCTAAATGAAATGAAAAACTTGACAAAAGCATAAACCCGAAACTAAAAGAAATACCATGATTATGAAAGCACAAATCGCCAATAAGTGAACTAGCAGCACTTCGTCGCTCAAAATGCTCCTTCTCTGTATATATTTTTGGGTGAGAAAACTCACCGTTTTTATAGACCCAAGGGGTATTTTTGAATTAACATGCAAAAGTGTTTCTTTGCATGAATGCTTTTGTTTGTGAAGAGAAGACTTCTTCTTGATCAAGGGCTTCTTAACTGCCTCTGTGCATGTCTTTGCATGTTTTAGCAAAGCTCACTTGCACTCCCATGCAATGAAGGGATAGCTAAGTGGCAAATCTGAGTTGTCTTAAAAAGCTTACTCTCCTTCCCATGAAGTGAAGGGAAAGTCAATTGGCAGATGTGTGTTGTTAAAAGAACTCACTCGCACTCCTATGTCATGCATGAAAAGCTGAGTGGTAGTTCTGAGTTGTCATGCGCTGAGGTTTGACTTTTTGCTGGTCAAACCTGGCGTTCGTCCCACCCCGGAGCGAGCACTAATAATCGTCCCTAGGTGAAACGAGTACAAATCCATACTCGTCCTTGGGTAGGACGAGTACAAATTCACACTCGTCCCTGGGTGGGACGAATAAGAAATAAAGTGTCTAAAAGGTGCCAAACTGATTTTTGACTTGCAAAATTGCTCGTGTAAGTGGTTAGAACCACTGTTTAACCTCTGAGGGCTACCCTGGGGGCTATGTGTGTTAATGTGATCAGTGTTTGTAGTCACATAATCGGATTGGTGCTGTTTTGGTGTCTACAGATGCCCCTTTTTAGGAAGCGTTGTGCAAGGCGCAGCGTCGAGCAAAAATAGACAACCAAAGCACTAATTATTAGGGTTTCTCAGTAACCTAACCAACTCTTGATGCCCCAAGTATGAAAAGGGCATGCATTCTTGAATCCTTGCTTCTGACGAGCTAAGGAATTTGATTTCAAGTATTAACCTGTTTTGGTGAGGTGTGACTTGAGCTTGGACATTGATCAGTCATGAATAGGCAAAGGGCGCAACCTTTTATCCACGGGGGAACCTTGTGTTCATGCTTCGGGAATGCCAAGTTTTTAATAAGTTTGTGATAATTGCTTGTTTGCTGCCCCAAGCAGGAGCGTGATTGTCTTTGTCAATGATTCTTTGAATGCATGCTATTACCGTGATTGGGTGTGTTGTTGTTGATTGATGACTTAAGTGTGACTACCCCCTCAAGCGACGAATCGATGAAGGAAGGACTTCCATGAGAAAAGCGACGAGTCGCTTGACCCAAGATGACTTAAGTGAGGGTGCCTTTAGATGTTGTCCGTTGAATGCTCAAGCAGTTTCTCGATTGTTCTCGACCTATTTTTGGTGGGTGTGAACCCATTTTGGAATGCTATTTGGGGTTAACATTGGCAAAAATCCGTCTTCCCGTGGAGCGGTCCGGCTATGGTAGCCTTCTTGGGGAGTAGGATAGCGACAAGGTAGACCCCGACATCAGTTTTCTTATGCCAGGAGGTCAAGTGCAAGAGCACTTTTGTCTGGCAATTTTTAGTGGTTTTGTTGACATTTGTCATTTTTATAGTTTGGTTGTTTTGTTGTGTTTGTTTGTTTTTTTTTTATATTTTGGTTGTTTTGTGTGTTTTTATGTATGTGTTTGATGTATGCAGAGGCGATTATGAATGTGATGATTTTAATTTGTATGATGTATGGATAGGGAATGAATGAAATGAGGTGTTGATGATGTGTCGATGCACCATATACTGTACAAGATTTGACTGTCTTGCTATACTAATGGGATGACTTTGTGAAATGACTTTGCATGTGAAAACTTTGTTTTTGTATTTTGCATATAATTTGATGGTGATGTACGAAATAAAATGTGACAGTTGTTTTTAAAATGTAGTTAAGCTTTTCTGAGATTCAGATATTTTAACTAACTAGCCAAGACTGTACATTTATCTCGCAAGACTTTTGAACAAGGTATAAATTCGACTTGAATTTAACCAAGTTATTTCACATCCTTGTGTGTGCAATTGAGTTCATTTATGTGGTATTCATCAGGATACCGCGAGTGCCAGATGGGCTTTCAATCGAACTCGTACTCGAGGATCACCTAATTAGCTCCACTAACTCCTTGATTGTGTTTGGTTAGATTAATCTGCGATGCTATCTAGGATACCATAAGCTAGCTCATCCACATGCAAACATTGATCTATACACAAGTGAATGTGACAGATATATCGTCATGCGGGAGGTTTACTATCAGTGACTGATAGGCTATCAACCAAACCGGTACTGAAGCTTGCCTCATGACCTGTCGAAATGCTGAGAATTCTAGGGATTCAAGTTCGAGTCCCTGCTTTTCTTCAATTATATTGGGATACTTGCTCTTTATAGTGATAAGATCACTGTTTATTTTGTTTTATTGATGTTTTTTTTTATTTTTTATTTTTGAGCAAGGGATAGGGAATGACGAGAATCACTATTGTACGTGCCTTTTGATGTGTGCACTGTAGGATGTCAATTTTGAATGTTTTGACGTTTTGCAAATTTTTGATGTTTTTGCAACTTTTGAGAACTTGGGATTCATGGGGAATTGGGTAGGGAGGAAGCTTGTCCTTTTGCCAACTCTCAGCATTTCTAAGGTCAATTGCACAGGGGGATAAGCAAGATAGCCGTTTCGCCTATGGTAACCAGGATGACGGTGCAGGTTTCATATTTCGTTCACACAACTTAGGAGTTATTATATGTGTGTTAATTTGTGTTGGGATGTTACGTAACAAGGTGTGATCCAAGTGAAACTTTCCCGTGTAAAATTTGTTTAACTGTGTACAGTTTTTGGCTAGAAATTTAAAGACATCTGAATGACGAAAACCCTATATACATTAGGAAACAATCGACTATGCTAAAATAAAAAGGTGATATGCTGGATGTATGTGTTTATGGAAATGGATTTGAGGTGGAAATGATGGAATTGCCAAGTAATGACAGCCTATGGTGCTTTTGACTTGTATGACCTATCGAAGTATGCAAGGGATGGATGCAATGTTTAATGCAACCTATATTTTTGTATTTTGATTTTTATGAACATGCATGCAAATGTTTTGGTGATTTCATTTTTTTTTTTTAATTTATGAGAATGTATGGAAAATGCAAATGTTTTTGTGATTTTGTTTTTTTTATGAGAATGCATGTAATTGAAATGCAATTGTTTTTGTGATTTTGATTTTTGTTTTTTTTTGAGAATGTATGGAAAATGCAATTGTTTTTGTAATTTTGATGTGTTATGAGAATGCATGGAATTGAAATGCAAATGTTTTTGTGATTTTGATTTTTGTGTTGTTTTTGTTGATTTTTGAATACTTATGTTGACCAAGCAGTTATGGTAACTCTTGGAGCTTTTGGGTTGACTAAGCGATTATGGTAATCCTTGGAGCTGTTAGGGTGACCAAGTGATTGTGATAATCCTTGGAGATTTTTTGGGATGACCAAGCGATTGCGATAATCCTTGGAGCTTTTTGGGATGACCAAGCGATTGCGATAATCCTTGGAGCTTTTTGGGATGACCAAGAGATTGCGATAATCCTTGGAGCTTTTTGGGATGACCAAGCGATTACGATAATCCTTGGAGCTTTTTTGGGATGACCAAGCGATTGCGATAATCCTTGGAGCTTTTTGGGATGACCAAGCGATTGCGATAATATTTGGAGCTTTTTGGGATGACCAAGTGATTGCGATAATCCTTGGAGCTTTTGGGATGACCAAGAGATTGCGATAGTCCTTGGAGCTTTTAGGATGACCAAGAGATTGCGATAATCCTTGGAGCTTTTGGTTTGACCAAAGGGTTTATGGACACCTTTGGAGCGTTTGGTTTAACTCACTGGCTCTTCAGGGAATAGAGGTAACCCCAGCATGATGATATTTGTGCACCGGATCTGGCTCTGTAGGAATTGGCACGAATGGATCGGCCCTATGCACGGAGATGAGGACAGGGTTCGCCCGCGGTACTGATGTTGTTATGGGATCTCTGGGTGGAAGTTGATATTTATGTACCCAAAGTTGTGGATGTAACGCTTGGTCCCACTACGGTGGGTTAACACGCCACTCATGCACTAGTATTATGTTTATTTGTTGACATGCTTCATCGATGTTTATGGGATGTCGATGCTATCGCATGTGATTGCTATGGGCTATGTCTGTTTCATCCTCACCTTCGAACAATGTGTATAGCTCATCAAAATCTAGAGATTCTGAGACATGGAGGACTGCATCATTAGGTAGCCCTATGGTTAAAGGTTGATCCTCTTCGAAAGGAGCCTTATGTAAATTGGGCCTTGGGAGCTCCAAAATCTTGGCCTCTACCAACTCTAAGTGCTCTAGTGCTTTGCATGTATTGGGAGATTTGAACTCCTCCTCTTTGGTTGGTTCTTGTTGAGGAACTTGGGGCTTATGGAGGGGTGGCCAGATGGCACCCCCATGCCTTGGTAGGGCGATTTATCCCGCTCTTCTTCGTGCTCCGATTCCTTAGAGGCTTCTTGATGAATTTCTAAGGGTGGCTCATAAGCCTGGGTGGATGTCTGAGGAAGGCACCCGTCATTGGTTATAGGAGCGGCCTCCCATTCATGTCTAGGAGGCGTCGGGGGTGGTGCTTCAGGAATCGAGAGAGTAGCTTCCCGCTCCTGTCTAGGAGGTGTTGGGGGTAGCTTTTGATGAGGTCGCGATGACCTATCTTCCCCCCATGGGTTGTGCCACTCAAAATATTTTTTCTTATGCATGTGAGGGGTTGGAGTCTTTTCTTGCATAGTGTGTTGGAATAGCTCATCCTTCTGGCGCTGAAGGTGCTCTTCGTGAATATGGTACGGTTCCTCTAACGGTAGTCGTTCGAGCTCAAGTTGCATGAGTTGCTTGAGATGCGTGATATATTCGGAAGATTCTACGATAGTTGGTCCCATCGCCTCATGTCTAGAAGGCCTAGATGCCTCTCTTAGATAAACATCTCGGTCATAGTGATCCAAGATCTCTATAGGACACATTCCTCTGTTAGGGGTAGCAACATTCTCTCGGGGCTTTGGCCTCAGTGAGTGGTCCTGATAGATAGTAGGTGCGAAGGCGTATTGCTCCCGCACGATATATTGCTCTCGAGGAAGGTAGATGTCTTCCTCGTGCTCTCTTTCATAAGTGAAAAGGGGGTGGACGGAGCTATCTCGCCTCGCCCGAAGAGCCTTGTGCTCTGGATTTGTCTTTGTAGTCCTGACAACTAGTGGGGGTGAAGGAGGGATAGTGTAATCATGTGGTTCCTCCCGTCGAACCCTATGTTGACCTAGTGCTTCATTGCATGGTGACCACTCATAGCAAGCATCTAAGGGAGCTCTCCTACAGATGTACCCCTCATGGAAGGGTGTGTGCTGGGTGCTATGCTGAACAGGAGTGCCCCTAAAAGAGGTACCCCTATAGTCCCTTTCTGTTAAGGTGTGGAGGGGACTGCCTCGTATGTTAGGTCGCCAAGGTGGTATGACCAAATCCTTGGGATTGTAATGGAGATGACTTGTTCTTCCTTGGATATTCCCCACAGCCTCCGCCCGTGATTGGGCTTGGCTATGGGTGATCACCATGACAATGTCTCTCTAAAAACCCTAAAAATTGAAATGAGTCAGATGGGGCCCAAAATAGGTGTGCGCATCCCTCTTATAGTAGATAAGACAAAAATGAAGTTTCAAGTCCTAGATCTAAATACATTAGGAGATATTGACATCCGAACAGCTCAAAAAGTGCATAGAATTGCATGTCCAATTTTAAAACTTAATTTCGGGGCACTAGATGATGGAATTTGGCCCCAAAAACACGAGATTCCGAAAAAAAAAAGGAAAAACTAAACAAAATTAATGAAAGCACGAGATTCCGAAAACAAAAAGAAAAAAATAAACAAAATTGCATTAAAAGGAAAGAACACAAATGAATGAACACAAGATATAAAAGCAATATAAACTATAGCCCTTTTTATTGATATTATTTTCAATTCGTGTTACAATACGTCTCCTTCCTTTTTAGGGGATAGGAGCGTTAGATATTGATCTCTACAATTTGCTTCAGAATTCCTCTTCCGCATGCCCACGTTTGGAATGGGCCGGCCAAATGTTGCCGCCGCTTGCGTTGGTAAGGTAGACTCCTCACCGCTCCTCTAATGCTGCAACTCTGCACTCAAAGAAATAAACAAGAAACTCAGTAGCACCTGTGTATGAAAAATAAAAGATGAATCTAACGATGGTTGAAGTGAATCTAAATGAAATGAAAAACTTGACAAAAGCATAAACACGAAACTAAAAGAAATACCACGATTATGAAAGCACAAATCGCCGATAAGTGAACTAGCAACCACTTCGTTGCTCAAAATGCTCCTTCTCTGTATATATTTTTGGGTGAGAAAACTCACCGTTTTTATAGACCCAAGGGGTATTTTTGAATTAACATGCAAAAGTGTTTCTTTGCATGAATGCTTTTGTTTGTGAAGAGAAGACTTCTTCTTGATCAAGGGCTTCTTAACTGCCTCTCGTGCATGTCTTTGCATGTTTTAGCAAAGCTCACTTGCACTCCCATGCAATGAAGGGATAGCTAAGTGGCAAATCCGAGTTGTCTTAAAAAGCTTACTCTCCTTCCCATGCAGATGAAGGGAAAGTCAATTGGCATATATGTGTTGTTAAAAGAACTCACTCGCACTCCTATGTCATGCATGAAAAGCTGAGTGGTAGTTCTGAGTTATCATGCGCTGAGGTCTGACTTTTTGCTGGTCAAACCTGGCATTCGTCCCACCCCGGAGCGAGCGCTAATAATCGTCCCTAGGTGAAACGAGTACAAATAAAGTGTCTAAAAGGTGCCAAACTGATTTTTGACTTGCAAAATTGCTGTGTAAGTGGTTAGAACCACTGTTTAACCTCTGAGGGCTACCCTGGGGGCTGTGTGTGTTAATGTGATCAGTGTTTGTAGTCACATAATCGGATTGGTGCTGTTTTGGTGTCTACAGATGCCCCTTTTTGGGAAGCGTTGTGCAAGGCACAGCGCCGAGCAAAAATAGACAACCAAAGCACTAATTATTAAGGTTTCTCAGTAACCTAACCAAATCTTGATGCCCCAAGTATGAAAAGGGCATGCATTCTTGAATCCTTGCTTCTGACGAGCTAAGGAATTTGATTTCAAGTATTAACCTATTTTGGTGAGGTGTGACTTGAGCTTGGACATTGATCAGTCATGAATAGGGAAAGGGCGCAACCTTTTATCCACGGGGAACCTTGTGTTCATGCTTCGGGAATGCCAAGTGTTTAATAAGTTTGTGATAATTGCTTGTTTGCTGCCCCAAGCAGGAGCGTGATTGTCTTTGTCAATGATTCTTTGAATGCATGCTATTACCGTGATTGGGTGTGTTGTTGTTGATTGATGACTTAAGTGTGACTACCCCCTCAAGCGACAAATCGATGAAGGAAGGACTGCCATGAGAAAAGCGACGAGTCGCTTGACCCAAGATGACTTAAGTGAGGGTGCCTTTAGATGTTGTCTGTTGAATGCTCAAACAGTTTCTCGATTGTTCTGACCTATTTTTGGTGGGTGTGAACCCATTTTGGAATTCTATTGGGGTTAACATTGGCAAAAATCCGTCTTCTCGTGGAGCGGTCCGGCTATGGTAGCCTTCTTGGGGAGTAGGATAGCGACAAGGTAGACCCCGACATCAGTTTTCTTATGCCAAGAGGTCAAGTGCAAGAGCACTTTTGTCTGGCAATTTTTAGTGGTTTTGTTGGCATTTGTCATTTTTATAGTTTGGTTGTTTTGTTGTGTTTGTTTGTTTTTGTTTTTATATTTTGGTTGTTTTGTGTGTTTTTATGTATGTGTTTGATGTATGCAGAGGCGATTATGAATGTGATGTTTTTAATTTGTATGATGTATGGATAGGGAATGAATGAAATGAGGTGTTGATGATGTGTCGATGCACCATATACTGTACAAGATTTGACTGTCTTGCTATACTAATGGGATGACTTTGTGAAATGACTTTGCATGTGAAAACTTTGTTTTTGTATTTTGCATATAATTTGATGGTGATGTACGAAATAAAATGTGACAGTTTTTTTTAAAATGTAGTTAAGCTTTTCCGAGATTCGGATATTTTAACTAACTAGCCAAGACTGTACATTTATCTCGCAAGACTTTTGAACAAGGTATAAATTCGACTTGAATTTAACCAAGTTATTTCACATCCTTGTGTGTGCAATTGAGTTCATTTATGTGGTATTCATCAGGATACCGTGAGTGCCAGATGGGCTTTCAACCGAACCTGTACTGAGGATCACCTAATTAGCTCCACTAACTCCTTGATTGTGTTTGGTTAGATTAATCTGCGATGCTATCTAGGATACCATAAGCTAGCTCATCCACATGCAAACATTGATCTATACACAAGTGAATGTGACGAGATATATCGTCATGCGGGAGGTTTACTATCGGTGGATCGATAGGCTATCAACCAAACCGTGCACTGAAGCTTGCCTCATGACCTGTCGAAATGCTGAGAATTCTAGGGATTCAAGTTCGACTCCCTGCTTTTCTTCAATTATATTGGGATACTTGCTCTTTATAGTGATAAGATCACTGTTTATTTTGTTTTATTGATGTTTTTTTTTTTTTTTGAGCAAGGGATAGGGAGTGACGAGAATCACTATTGTACGTGTCTTTTGATTTGTGCACTGTAGGATGTCAATTTTGAATGTTTTGACGTTTTGCAAATTTTTGATGTTTTTGCAACTTTTGAGAACTTGGGATTCATGGGGAATTGGGTAGGGAGGAAGCTTGTCCTTTTGCCAACTCTCAACATTTCTAAGGTCAATTGCACAGGGGGATAAGCAAGATAGCCGTTTTGCCTATGGTAACCAGGATGACGGTGCAGGTTTCATCTTTCGTTCACACAACTTAGGAGTTATTATATGTGTGTTAATTTGTGTTGGGATGTTACGTAACAAGGTGTGATCCAAGTGAAACTTTCCCGTGTAAAATTTGTTTAACTGTGTACAGTTTTTGGCTAGAAATTTAAAGACATCTGAATGACGAAAACCCTATATACATTAGGAAACAACTGACTATGCTAAAATAAAAAGGTGATATGTTGGATGTATGCGTTTATGGAAATGGATTTGAGGTGGAAATGATGGAATTGCCAAGTAATGACAGACTATGGTGCTTTTGACTTGTATGACCTATCGAAGTATGCAAGGGATGGATGCAATGTTTAATGCAACCTATATTTTTGTATTTTGATTTTTATGAACATGCATGCAAATGTTTTGGTGATTTCATTTATTTATTTATTTATTTATTTATGAGAATGTATGGAAAATGCAAATGTTTTTGTGATTTTGTTTTTTTTATGAGAATGCATGTAATTGAAATGCAATTGTTTTTGTGATTTTGATTTTTGTTTTTTTTTGAGAATGTATGGAAAATGCAATTGTTTTTGTAATTTTGATGTGTTATGAGAATGCATGGAATTGAAATGCAAATGTTTTTGTGATTTTGATTTTTGTGTTGTTTTTGTTGATTTTTGAATACTTATGTTGACCAAGCAGTTATGGTAACTCTTGGAGCTTTTGGGTTGACCAAGCGATTATGGTAATCCTTGGAGCTGTTAGGGTGACCAAGTGATTGTGATAATACTTGGAGCTTTTTTGGGATGACCAAGCGATTGCGATAATCCTTGGAGCTTTTTGGGATGACCAAGCGATTGCGATAATCCTTGGAGCTTTTTGGGATGACCAAGAGATTGCGATAATCCTTGGAGCTTTTTGGGATGACCAAGCGATTACGATAATCCTTGGAGCTTTTTTGGGATGACCAAGCGATTGCGATAATCCTTGGAGCTTTTTGGGATGACCAAGCGATTGCGATAATCTTTGGAGCTTTTTGGGATGACCAAGTGATTGCGATAATCCTTGGAGCTTTTGGGATGACCAAGAGATTGCGATAATCCTTGGAGCTTTTGGGATGACCAAGAGATTACGATAATCCTTGGAGCTTTTGGTTTGACAAATGGGTTTATGGACACCTTTGGAGCGTTTGGTTTAACTCACTGGCTCTTCAGGGAATAGAGGTACCCCCAGTGTGATGATATTTGTGCACCAGATCTGGCTCTGTAGGAATTGGCACGAATGGATCGGCCCTATGCACGGAGATGAGGACAGGGTCCACCCGCGGTACTGATGTTGTTATGGGATCTCTGGGTGGAAGTTGATCTTTATGTAACCAAAGTTGTGGATGTAACGCTTGGTCCCACTGCGGTGGGTTAACACGTCACTCATGCCCTAGTATTATGTTTATTTGTTGACATGCTTCATCGATGTTTATGGGATGTCGATGCTGTCGCATGTGATTGCTATGGGCTATGTATGTTTCATCCTCACCTTCAGACAATGTGTATAGCTCATCAGAATCTGGAGATTCTGAGACATGGAGGAATGCATCATCAGGTAGCCCTATGGTTAAAGGTTGATCCTCTTCGAAAGGAGCCTTATGTAAATTGGGCCTTGGGAGCTCCAAAATCTTGGCCTCTACCAACTCTAAGTGCTCTAGTGCTTTGCATGTATTGGGAGATTTGAACTCCTCCTCTTTGGTTGGTTCTTGTTGAGGAACTTGGGGCTTATGGAGGGGTGGCCAGATGGCACCCCCCATGCCTTGGTAGGGCAGTTCATCCCGCTCTTCTTCGCGCTCTGATTCCTTAGAGGCTTCTTGATGAATTTCTAAGGGTGGCTCATAAGCTTGGGTGGATGTCTGAGGAAGGCACCCGTCATTGGTTATAGGAGCGGCCTCCCATTCATGTCTAGGAGGCGTCGGGGGTGGTGCTTCATGAATCGAGAGAGTAGCTTCCCGCTCCTGTCTGGGAGGTGTTGGGGGTAGCTTTTGATGAGGTCGCGATGACCTATCTTCCCCCCATGGGTTGTGCCACTCAAAATATTTTGTCTTATGCATGTGAGGGGTTGGAGTCTTTTCTTGCATAGTGTGTTGGAATAGCTCATCCTTCTGGCACTGAAGGTGCTCTTCGTTAATATGGTACGGTTCCTCTAACGGTAGTCGTTCGAGCTCAAGTTGCGTGAGTTGCTTGAGATGCGTGATATATTCGGAAGATTCTACGATAGTTGGTCCCATCGCCTCATGTCTAGAAGGCCTAGATGCCTCTCTTAGATAAAAATCTCGATCGTAGTGATCCAAGATCTCTATAGGACACATCCCTTTGTTAGGGGTAGCAGCATTCTCTCGGGGCTTTGGCCTCAGTGAGTGGTCCTGATAGATAGTAGGTGCGAAGGCGTATTGCTCCTGCACGATATATTTCTCTCGAGGAAGGTAGATGTCTTCCTCGTGCTGTCTTTCATAAGTGAAAAAGGGGTGGACGGATCTATCTCGCCCTGCCCGAAGAGCCTTGTGCTCTGGATTTGTCTTTGTAGTCCTGACAACTAGTGGGGGTGAAGGAGGGATAGTGTAATCATGTGGTTCCTCCCGTCGAACCCTATGTTGACCTAGTGCTTCATTGCATGGTGACCACTCATAGCAAGCATCTAAGGGAGCTCTCCTACGGATGTACCCCTCATGGAAGGGTGTGTGCTGGGTGCTATGCTGAACAGGAGTGCCCCTAAAAGAGGTACCCCTATAGTCCCTTTCTGTTAAGGTGTGGAGGGGACTGCCTCGTATGTTAGGTCGCCAAGGTGGTATGACCAAATCCTTGGGATTGTAATGGAGATGACTTGTTCTTCCTTGGATATTCCCCATAGCCTCCGCCCGTGATTGGGCTTGGCTATGGGTGATCACCATGACAATGTCTCTCTAAAAACCCTAAAAATTGAAATGAGTCATATGGGTCCCAAAATCGGTGTGCGCATCCCTCTTATAGTAGATAAGACAAAAATGAAGTTTCAAGTCCTAGCTCTAAATACATTAGGAGATATTGACATCCGAACAGCTCAAAAAGTGCATAGAATTGCGTGTCCAATTTAAAAACCTAATTTCGGGGCACTAGATGATGGAATTTGGCCCCGAAAACACGTGATTCCGAAAACAAAAAGGAAAAACTAAACAAAATTAATGAAAGCACGAGATTCCGGAAACAAAAAGAAAAAACTAAACAAAATTGCATTAAAAGGAAAGAACACAAATGAATGAACACAAGATATAAAAGCAATATAAACTATAGCCCTTTTTATTGATATTCTTTTCAATTCGTGTTACAATACGTCTCCTTCCTTTTTAGGGGATAGGAGTGTTAGATATTGATCTCTACAATTTGCTTCAGAATTCCTCCTTCCGCATGCCCACGTTTGGAATGGGCGGGCCAAATGTTGCCGCCGCTTGCGTTGGTAAGGTAGACTCCTCGCCGCTCCTCTAATGCTGCAACTCTGCACTCAAAGAAACAAACAAGAAATTTAGTAGCACCTGTGTATGAAAAATAAAATATGAATCTAACGATGGTTGAAGTGAATCTAAATGAAATGAAAAACTTGACAAAAGCATAAACCTGAAACTAAAAGAAATACCACGATTATGAAAGCACAAATCGCCGATAAGTGAACTAGCAGAGACTTCGTCGCTCAAAATGCTCCTTCTCTGTATATATTTTTGGGTGAGAAAACTCACCATTTTTATAGACCCAAGGGGTCTTTTTGAATTAACATGCAAAAGTGTTTCTTTGCATGAATGCTTTTGTTTGTGAAGAGAAGACTTCTTCTTGATCAAGGGCTTCTTAACTGCCTCTGTGCATGTCTTTGCATGTTTTAGCAAAGCTCACTTGCACTCCCATGCAATGAAGGGATAGCTAAGTGGCAAATCTGAGTTGTCTTAAAAAGCTTACTCTCCTTCCCATGCAGTGAAGGGAAAGTCAATTGGCAGATGTGTGTTGTTAAAAGAACTCACTCGCACTCCTATGTCATGCATGAAAAGCCGAGTGGTAGTTCTGAGTTGTCATGCGCTGAGGTCTGACTTTTTTTTGGTCAAACCTGGCGTTCGTCCCACCCCGGAGCGAGCGCTAATAATCGTCCCTAGGTGAAACGAGTACAAATCCATACTCGTCCTTGGGTAGGATGAGTACAAATTCGCACTCGTCCCTGGGTGGGACGAATAAGAAATAAAGTGTCTAAAAGGTGCCAAACTGATTTTTGACTTGCAAAATTGTTGTGTAAGTGGTTAGAACCACTGTTTAACCTCTGAGGGCTACCCTGGGGGCTGTGTGTGTTAATGTGATCGGTGTTTGTAGTCACATAATCGGATTGGTGCTGTTTTGGTGTCTACAGATGCCCCTTTTTAGGAAGCGTTGTGCAAGGCGCAGCGCCGAGCAAAAATAGACAACCAAAGCACTAATTATTAGGGTTTCTCAGTAACCTAACCAACTCTTGATGCCCCAAGTATGAAAAGGGCATGCATTCTTGAATCCTTGCTTCTGACGAGCTAAGGAATTTGATTTCAAGTATTAACCTATTTTGGTGAGGTGTGACTTGAGCTTGGACATTGATCAGTCATGAATAGGCAAAGGGCGCAACCTTTTATCCACGGGGGAACCTTGTGTTCATGCTTCGGGAATGCCAAGTGTTTAATAAGTTTGTGATAATTGCTTGTTTGCTGCCCCAAGCAGGAGCATGATTGTCTTTGTCAATGATTCTTTGAATGCATGCTATTACCGTGATTGGGTGTGTTGTTGTTGATTGATGACTTAAGTGTGACTACCCCCTCAAGCGACGAATCGATGAAGGAAGGACTTCCATGAGAAAAGCGACGAGTCGCTTGACCCAAGATGACTTAAGTGAGGGTGCATTTAGATGTTGTCTGTTGAATGCTCAAACAGTTTCTCGATTGTTCTGACCTAATTTTGGTGGGTGTGAACCCATTTTGGAATGCTATTTGGGGTTAACATTGGCAAAAATCCGTCTTCCCGTGGAGCGGTCCGGCTATGGTAGCCTTCTTGGGGAGTAGGATAGCGACAAGGTAGACCCCGACATCAGTTTTCTTATGCCAAGAGGTCAAGTGCAAGAGCACTTTTGTCCGGCAATTTTTAGTGGTTTTGTTGGCATTTGTCATTTTTATAGTTTGGTTGTTTTGTTGTGTTTGTTTGTTTTTTTTTATATTTTGGTTGTTTTGTTGTTTTTATGTATGTGTTTGATGTATGCAGAGGCGATTATGAATGTGATGTTTTTAATTTGTATGATGTATGGATAGGGAATGAATGAAATGAGGTGTTGATGATGTGTCGATGCACCATAGACTGTACAAGATTTGACTGACTTGCTATACTAATGGGATGACTTTGTGGAATGACTTTGCATGTGAAAACTTTGTTTTTGTATTTTGCATATAATTTGATGGTGATGTACGAAATAAAATGTGACAAGTTGTTTTTAAAATGTAGTTAAGCTTTTCTGAGATTCAGATATTTTAACTAACTAGCCAAAATCGTACATTTATCTCGCAAGACTTGTGAACAAGGTATAAATTAGACTGGATTTTGACCAAGTTATTTTACACCCTTGTGTGTGTAATTGAGTTCATTTATGTGGTATTCGTCAGGATACCACGAGTGCCGGATGGGCTTTCAACCGAACTCGTATCGAGGATCACCTAATTAGCTCCACTAACTCCTTGATTGTGTTTGGTTAGATTAATCTGCGATGCTATCTAGGATACCATAAGCTAGCTCATCCACATGCAAACATTGATCTATACACAAGTGAATGTGACAGATATATCGTCATGCGGGAGGTTTACTATCAGTGACTGATAGGCTATCAACCAAACCGATACTGAAGCTTGCCTCATGACCTGTCGAAATGTTGAGAATTCCAGGGATTCAAGTTCGACTCCCTGCTTTTCTTCAATTGTATTGGGATACTTGCTCTTTATAGTGATAAGATCACTTTTTATTTTGTTTTATTGATGTTTTTTTTTTTTTTTTGAGCAAGGGATAGGGAGTGACGAGAATCACTATTGTACGTGCCTTTTGATGTGTGCACTGTAGGATGTCAATTTTGAATGTTTTGACGTTTTGCAAATTTTTGATGTTTTTGCAACTTTTGAGAACTTGGGATTCATGGGGAATTGGGTAGGGAGGAAGCTTGTCCTTTTGCCAACTCTCAGCATTTCTAAGGTCAATTGCACAGGGGGATAAGCAAGATAGCCGTTTCGCCTATGGTAACCAGGATGACGGTGCAGGTTTCATCTTTCGTTCACACAACTTAGGAGTTATTATATGTGTGTTAATTTGTGTTGGGATGTTACGTAACAAGGTGTGATCCAAGTAAAACTTTCCCGTGTAAAATTTGTTTAACTGTGTATAGTTTTTGGCTAGAAATTTAAAGACATCTGAATGACGAAAACCCTATATACATTAGGAAACAATCGACTATGCTAAAATAAAAAGGTGATATGTTGGATGTATGCGTTTATGGAAATGGATTTGAGGTGGAAATGATGGAATTGCCAAGTAATGACAGCCTATGGTGCTTTTGACTTGTATGACCTATCGAAGTATGCAAGGGATGGATGCAATGTTTAATGCAACCTATATTTTTGTATTTTGATTTTTATGAACATGCATGCAAATGTTTTGGTGATTTCGTTTTTTTTTTTTTATTTATTTATGAGAATGTATGGAAAATGCAAATGTTTTTGTGATTTTGTTTTTTTTATGAGAATGCATGTAATTGAAATGCAATTGTTTTTGTGATTTTGATTTTTGTTTTTTTTTGAGAATGTATGGAAAATGCAATTGTTTTTGTAATTTTGATGTGTTATGAGAATGCATGGAATTGAAATGCAAATGTTTTTGTGATTTTGATTTTTGTGTTGTTTTTGTTGATTTTTGAATACTTATGTTGACCAAGCAGTTATGGTAACTCTTGGAGCTTTTGGGTTGACCAAGCGATTATGGTAATCCTTGGAGCTATTAGGGTGACCAAGTGATTGTGATAATCCTTGGAGCTTTTTGGGATGACCAAGCGATTGCGATAATCCTTGGAGCTTTTTGGGATGACCAAGCGATTGCGATAATCCTTGGAGCTTTTTGGGATGACCAAGAGATTGCGATAATCCTTGGAGCTTTTTGGGATGACCAAGCGATTACGATAATCCTTGGAGCTTTTTTGGGATGACCAAGCGATTGCGATAATCCTTGGAGATTTTTGGGATGACCAAGCGATTGCGATAATCCTTGGAGCTTTTTGGGATGACCAAGTGATTGCGATAATCCTTGGAGCTTTTTGGGATGACCAAGAGATTGCGATAATCCTTGGAGCTTTTTGGGATGACCAAGAGATTGCGATAATCCTTGGAGCTTTTGGTTTGACCAAAGGGTTTATGGACACATTTGGAGCGTTTGGTTTAACTCACTGGCTCTTCAGGGAATAGAGGTACCCCCAGCATGATGATATTTGTGCACCGGATCTGGCTCTATAGGAATTGGCATGAATGGATCGACCCTATGCACGGAGATGAGGACAGGGTCCGCCCGCGATACTGATGTTGTTATGGGATCTCTGGGTGGAAGTTGATCTTTATGTACCCAAAGTTGTGGATGTAACGCTTGGTCCCACTACGGTGGGTTAACACGCCACTCATGCCCTAGTATTATGTTTATTTGTTGACATGCTTCATCGATGTTTATGGGATGTCGATGCTATCGCATGTGATTGCTATGGGCTATGTCTGTTTCATCCTCACCTTCGGACAATGTGTATAGCTCATCAAAATCTGGAGATTCTGAGACATGGAGGACTGCATCATCAGGTAGCCCTATGGTTAAAGGTTGATCCTCTTCGAAAGGAGCCTTATGTAAATTGGGCCTTGGGAGCTCCAAAATCTTGGCCTCTACCAACTCTAAGTGCTCTAGTGCTTTGCATGTATTGGGAGATTTGAACTCCTCCTCTTTGGTTGGTTCTTGTTGAGGAACTTGGGGCTTATGGAGGGGTGGCCAGATGGCACTCCCCATGCCTTGGTAGGGCAGTTCATCCCGCTCTTCTTCGTGCTCTGATTCCTTAGAGGCTTCTTGATGAATTTCTAAGGGTGGCTCATAAGCCTAGGTGGATGTCTGAGGAAGGCACCCGTCATTGGTTATAGGAGCGGCCTCCCATTCATGTCTAGGAGGCATCGGGGGTGGTGCTTTAGGAATCGAGAGAGTAGCTTCCCGCTCCTGTCTAGGAGGTGTTGGGGGTAGCTTTTGATGAGGTCGCGATGACCTATCTTCCCCCCATGGGTTGTGCCACTCAAAATATTTTGTCTTATGCATGTGAGGGGTTGGAGTCTTTTCTTGCATAGTGTGTTGGAATAGCTCATCCTTCTGGCGCTGAAGGTGCTCTTCATTAATATGGTACGGTTCCTCTAACGGTAGTCGTTCGAGCTCAAGTTGCGTGAGTTGCTTGAGATGCGTGATATATTCGGAAGATTCTACGATAGTTGGTCCCATCGCCTCATGTCTAGAAGGCCTAGATGCCTCTCTTAGATAAACATCTCGATCGTAGTGATCCAAGATCTCTATAGGACACATCCCTCTGTTAGGGGTAGCAGCATTCTCTCGGGGCTTTGGCCTCAGTGAGTGGTCCTGATAGATAGTAGGTGCGAAGGCGTATTTCTCCCGCACGGTATATTGCTCTCGAGGAAGGTAGATGTCTTCCTCGTGCTCTCTTTCATAAGTGAAAATGGGGTGGACGGAGCTATCTCGCCTTGCCCGAAGAGCCTTGTGCTCTGGATTTGTCTTTGTAGTCCTGACAACTAGTGGGGGTGAAGGAGGGATAGTGTAATCATGTGGTTCCTCCCGTCGAACCCTATGTTGACCTAGTGCTTCATTGCATGGTGACCACTCATAGCAAGCATCTAAGGGAGCTCTCCTACAGATGTACCCCTCATGGAAGGGTGTGTCTTGGGTGCTATGCTTGAACAGGAGTGCCCCTAAAAGTGGTACCCCTATAGTCCCTTTCTCTTAAGGTGTGGAGGGGACTGCCTCGTATGTTAGGTCGCCAAGGTGGTATGACCAAATCCTTGGGATTGTAATGGAGATGACTTGTTCTTCCTTGGATATTCCCCATAGCCTCCGCCCGTGATTGGGCTTGGCTATGGGTGATCACCATGACAATGTCTCTCTAAAAACCCTAAAAATTGAAATGAGTCAGATGGGGCCCAAAATCGGTGTGCGCATCCCTCTTATAGTAGATAAAACAAAAATGAAGTTTCAAGTCCTAGCTCTAAATACATTAGGAGATATTGACATCCGAACAGCTCAAAAAGTGCATAGAATTGCGTGTCCAATTTTAAAACTTAATTTCGGGGCACTAGATGATGGAATTTGGCCTCGAAAACACGAGATTCCGAAAACAAAAAGGAAAAACTAAACAAAATTAATGAAAGCACGAGATTCCGGAAACAAAAAGGAAAAACTAAACAAAATTGCATTAAAAGGAAAGAACACAAATGAATGAACACAAGATATAAAAGCAATATAAACTATAGCCCTTTTTATTGATATTCTTTTCAATTCGTGTTACAATACGTCTCCTCCCCTTTTAGGGGCTAGGAGCGTTAAATTGGTCTTTGTTACAATTTGACTTCAGACTTCCTCCTTCCGCATGCCCACGTTTGGAATGGGCGGGCCAAATGTTGCCGCCGCTTGCGTTGGTAAGGTAGACTCCTCGCCGCTCCTCTAATGCCGCAACTCGCACTCAAAGAAACAAACAAGAAAGTCGATAGCACTTGTGTATGAAAAATAAAAGATGAATCTAACGATGGTTGAAATGAATCTAAATGAAATGAAAAACTTGACAAAAGCATAAACATGAAACTAAAAGAAATACCACGATTATGAAAGCACAAATCGCCGCTAAGTGAACTAGCAACGACTTCGTCGCTCAAAATGCTCCTTCTCTCGTATATCTTTTTGGGTGAGGAAACTCACCGTTTTTATAGACCCAAGGGGTCTCTTTGAATTAACATGCAAAAGTGTTTCTTTGCATGAATGCTTTTGTTTGTGAAGAGAAGACTTCTTCTTGATCAAGGGCTTCTTAATCGCCTCTCGTGCATGTCTTTGCATGTTTTAGCAAAGCTCACTTGCACTCCCATGCAATGAAGGGATAGCTAAGTGGCAAATCCGAGTTGTCTTAAAAAGCTTACTCTCCTTCCCATGCAGTGAAGGGAAAGTCAATTGGCAGATGTGTGTTGTCAAAAGAACTCACTCGCACTCCTATGTCATGCATGAAAAGCTGAGTGGTAGTTCTGAGTTGTCATGCGCTGAGGTCTGACTTTTTCTTGGTCAAACCTGGCATTCGTCCCACCCCGGAGCGAGCGCTAGTAATCGTCCCTGGGTGAAACGAGTACAAATCCATACTCGTCCTTGGGTAGGACGAGTACAAATTCGCACTCGTCCCCGGGTGGGACGAATAAGAAATAAAGTGTCTAAAAGGTGCCAAACTGATTTTTGACTTGCAAAACTGCCGTGTAAGTGGTTAGAACCACTTGTTTAACCTCCGGGGGCTACCCTAGGGGCTGTGTGTGTTAATGTGATCAGTGTTTGTAGTCACATAATCGGATTGGTGCTGTTTTGGTGTCTACAGATGCCCCTTTTTGGGAAGCGTTGTGCATGGCACAGCGTCGAGCAAAAATAGATAACCAAAGCACTAATGATTAGGGTTTCTCAGTAACCTAACCAACTCTTGATGCCCCAAGCATGGAAAGGGCATGCATTCTTGAATCCTTGCTTCTGACGAGCTAAGGAATTTGATTTCAAGTATTAACCTGTTTTGGTGAGGTGTGACTTGAGCTTGGACATTGATCAGTCATGAATAGGCAAAGGGCGCAACCTTTTATCCACGGGGGAACCTTGTGTTCATGCTTCGGGAATGCCAAGTGTTTGATCAATTTTGTGATAATTGCTTGTTTGCTGCCCCAAGCAGGAGCGTGATTGTCTTTGTCAATGATTCTTTGAATGCATGCCATTGCCGTGATTGGGTGTGTTGTTGTTGATTGGTGACTTAAGTGTGACTACCCCCTCAAGCGACGAATCGATGAAGGAAGGACTGCCATGAGAAAAGCGACGAGTCGCTTGACCCAAGATGACTTAAGTGAGGGTGCCTTTAGATGTTGTCCGTTGAATGCTCGAGCAGTTTCTCGATTCTTTTGACCTATTTTTGGTGGGTGTGAACCCATTTTGGGATGCCATTTGGGGGTAACATTGGCAAAAATCCGTCTTCCCGTGGAGCGGTCCGGCTATGGTAGCCTTCTTGGGGAGTAGGATAACGACAAGGTAGACCCCGACATCAATTTTCTAATGCGAAGAGGTTAAGTGCAAGAGCACTTTTGTCCGGCAATTTTTAGTGGTTTTGTTGGCATTTGTCATTTTTATATTTTGGTTGTTTTGTTGTGTTTGTTTGTTTTTTTTTTTTTTTGGTTGTTTTGTGTGTTTTTATGTATGTGTTTGATGTATGCAGAGGTGATTATGAATGTGATGTTTCTAATTTGTATGATGTATAGATATGGAATGAATGAAATGAGTTGTTGATGATGTGTCGATGCACCATAGACCCGTACAAGATTTGACTGAATTGCTATACTAATGGGATGACTTTGTGAAATGACTTTGCATGTGAAAAATTTGTTTTTGTATTTTGCATATATTTTGATGGTGATGTACGGAATAAAATGTGACAATTGTTTTTAAAATGTAGTTAAGCTTTTCTTAGATTCGGATATTTTAACTAACTAGCCAAGACTCGTACATTTATCTCGCAAGACTTTTGAACAAGGTATAAATTCGACTTGAATTTAACCAAGTTATTTCACATCCCCGTGTGTGCAATTGAGTTCATTTATGTGGTATTCATCAGGATACCGCCAATGCCAGATGGGCTTTCAACCGAACCTGTACTGAGGATCACCTAATTAGCTCCACTAACTCCTTGATTGTGTTTGGTTAGATTAATCTGCGATGCTATCTAGGATACCATAAGCTAGCTCATCCACATGCAAACATTGATCTATACACAAGTTAATGTGACGAGATATATCGTCATGCGGGAGGTTTACTATCGGTGATCGATAGGCTATCAACCAAACCGGCATCCGAAGCTTGCCTCATGACCCTGTCGAAATGCTGAGAATTCCAGGGATTCAAGTTCGACTCCCTGCTTTTCTTCAATTGTATTGGGATACTTGCTCTTTATAGTGATAAGATCACTGTTTATTTTGTTTTATTGATGTTTTTTTTTTTTTTTTTGAGCAAGGGATAGGGAGTGACGAGAATCACTATTGTACGTGCCTTTTGATGTGTGCACTGTAGGATGTCAATTTTGAATGTTTTGACGTTTTGCAAATTTTTGATGTTTTTGCAACTTTTGAGAACTTGGGATTCATGGGGAATTGGGTAGGGAGGAAGCTTGTCCTTTTGCCAACTCTCAGCATTTCTAAGGTCAATTGCACAGGGGGATAAGCAAGATAGCCGTTTCGCCTATGGTAACCAGGATGACGGTGCAGGTTTCATCTTTCGTTCACACAACTTAGGAATTTTTTATATGTGTGTTAATTTGTGTTGGGATGCTACGTAACAAGGCGTGATCCAAGTAAAACTTTCCCGTGTAAAATCTGTTTAACTGTGTACAGTTTTTGGCTAGAAATTTAAAGACATCTGAATGACGAAAACCCTATATACATTAGGAAACAACTGACTATGCTAAAATAAAAAGGTGATATGTTGGATGTATGCGTTTATGGAAATGGATTTGAGGTGGAAATGATGGAATTGCCAAGTAATGACAGCCTATGGTGCTTTTGACTTGTATGACCTATCGAAGTATGCAAGGGATGGATGCAATGTTTAATGCAACCTATATTTTTGTATTTTGATTTTTATGAAAATGTATGCAAATGTCTTGGTGATTTCGTTTTTTATTTATTTATGAGAATGTATGGAAAATGCAAATGTTTTTGTGATTTTGTTTTTTTTATGAGAATGCATGTAATTGAAATGCAATTGTTTTTGTGATTTTGATTTTTGTTTTTTTTTTGAGAATGTATGGAAAATGCAATTGTTTTTGTAATTTTGATGTGTTATGAGAATGCATGGAATTGAAATGCAAATGTTTTTGTGATTTTGATTTTTGTGTTGTTTTTGTTGATTTTTTGAATACTTATGTTGACCAAGCAGTTATGGTAACTCTTGGAGCTTTTGGGTTGACCAAGCGATTGTGGTAATCCTTGGAGCTTTTTGGGATGACCAAGAGATTGCGATAATCCTTGGAGCTTTTTGGGATGACCAAGAGATTGCGATAATCCTTGGAGCTTTTGGGATGACCAAGAGATTGCGATAATCCTTGGAGCTTTTTGGGATGACCAAGAGATTGCGATAATCCTTGGAGCTTTTGGGATGACCAAGAGATTGCGATAATCCTTGGAGCTTTTTGGGATGACCAAGAGATTGCGATAATCCTTGGAGCTTTTGGGATGACCAAGCGATTGCGATAATCCTTGGAGCTTTTGGGATGACCAAGAGATTGCGATAATCCTTGGAGCTTTTGGGATGACCAAGAGATTGCGATAATCCTTGGAGCTTTTGGGATGACCAAGAGATTGCGATAATCCTTGGAGCTTTTGGTTTGACCAAAGGGTTTATGGAAATCCTTGGAGCTTTTGGTTTGAACTATGGCTCTTCAGGGAATAGAGGTACCCCCAGCTTGATGATCTTTGCGCTTCGGATCTGGCTCTGGAGGTATTGGCATGAATGGATCGGCCCTATGCACGGAGATGAGGACAGGGTCCGCCCGCGGTACTGATGTTGTTATGGGATCTCTGGGTGGAAGTTGATCTTTATGTACCCAAAGTTGTGGATGTAACGCTTGGTCCCACTGCGGTGGGTTAACACGCCACTCATGCCCTAGTATTATGTTTATTTGTTGACATGCTTCATCGATGTTTATGGGATGTCGATGCTGTCGCATGTGATTGCTATGGGCTATGTCTGTTTCATCCTCACCTTCGGACAATGTGTATAGCTCATCAGAATCTGGAGATTCTGAGACATGGAGGACTGCATCATCAGGTAGCCCTATGGTTAAAGGTTGATCCTCTTCGAAAGGAGCCTTATGTAAGTTGGGCCTTGGGAGCTCCAAAATCTTGGCCTCTACCAACTCTAAGTGCTCTAGTGCTTTGCATGTATTGGGAGATTTGAACTCCTCCTCTTTGGTTGGTTCTTGTTGAGGAACTTGGGGCTTATGGAGGGGTGGCCAGATGGCACCCCCCATGCCTTGGTAGGGCGGTTCATCCCGCTCTTCTTCGCGCTCTGATTCCTTAGAGGCTTCTTGATGAATTTCTAAGGGTGGCTCATAAGCCTGGGTGGATGTCTGAGGAAGGCACCCGTCATTGGTTATAGGAGCGGCCTCCCATTCATGTCTAGGAGGCGTCGGGGTGGTGCTTCAGGAATCGAGAGAGTAGCTTCCCGCTCCTGTCTAGGAGGTGTTGGGGGTAGCTTTTGATGAGGTCGCGATGACCTATCTTCCCCCCATGGGTTGTGCCACTCAAAATATTTTGTCTTATGCATGTGAGGGGTTGGAGTCCTTTCTTGCATAGTGTGTTGGAATAGCTCATCCTTCTGGCGCTGAAGGTGCTCTTCGTTAATATGGTACGGTTCCTCTAACGGTAGTCGTTCGAGCTCAAGTTGCGTGAGTTGCTTGAGATGTGTGATATATTCGGCAGATTCTACGATAGTTGGTCCCACCGCCTCATGTCTAGAAGGCCTAGATGCCTCTCTTAGATAAAAATCTCGGTCGTAGTGATCCAAGATCTCTATAGGACACATCCCTCTGTTAGGGGTAGCAACATTCTCTCGGGGCTTTGGCCTCAGTGAGTGGTCCTGATAGATAGCAGGTGCGAAGGCGTATTGCTCCCGCACGGTATATTGCTCTCGAGGAAGGTAGATGTCTTCCTCGTGCTCTCTTTCATAAGTGAAAATGGGGTGGACGGAGCTATCTCGCCCTGCCCGAAGAGCCTTGTGCTCTGGATTTGTCTTTGTAGTCCTGACAACTAGTGGGGGTGGAGGGGTAATGTAATCATGTGGTTCCTCCCATCGAACCCTATGTTGACCTAGCACTTCATCGTGCGTGATGACCGCTCATAGCGAGCATCTAAGGGAGCTCTCCTACGAATATACCCCTCATGGAAGGGTGTGTGTTGAATGCTATGCTGAATAGGAGTGCTCCTCGAAGAGGTGTCCCTGTAGTCCCTTTCCTTTAAGGTGTGGAGGGGACGGCATTGTGTGTTAGGTCGCCAAGGTGGTATGACCAAATCCTTGGGATTGTAATGGAGGTGACTCGTGCCTCCTGGGACACCCCCCATAGCCTTCGCCCGTGATTGGGCTTGGCTACGGGTTAGCACCATGACGATGTCTCTCTAAAAACCCTAAAAATTGAAATGAGTTAGATGGGGCCCAAAATTGGTGTGCGCATCCCTCTTATAGTAGATAAGACAAAAATGAAGTTTCAAGTCCTAGCTCTAAATACATTAGGAGATATTGACATCCGAACAGACTCAAAAAGTGCATAGAATTACGTGCCCAATTTTAAAACCTAATTTCGGGGCACTAGATGATGGAATTTGGCCCCGAAACTGACTTTTCTGGGCAAATAGGATTCTAGGGAATTGTATTTGTTTAAAATTATCCCAACTAACTCCCTGTAAAATTTCAAGTCAATCGGAGCTACGGTTGAGAAGTTATGGCCCCGGCAAGATGCACTAAAATTTAGGGAAAAATATAAGATTTCCCATACTTTGTTGGATGGTCCTGCATCACTTATGGGCACATTTGGGGTGCTTTTGGGTTGACCAAAGGGTTCATGGACACCTTTGGGGCATTTTGGAGTGACCAAGCGATTACGGGAATCCTTGGAGCTTTTTGGAGAAAATGACAAAATGCGTAGATTTTTTTATCTTTGTTTTTTTTTTTAATGATTTTTTTGTCTAAACAGAAAATAAACACACACATTCACAAGCAAGTGATTATCTCTTTTAAGGATTCTTGGTGTGCCCTAGATCTGGTTTAGTGCATTTTTGTGTTTTGTTTTTGTTTTTGTAGGTTTTGTAGAACGTTTAAATGCATTATGTAGGCTCTTATAACTCCCAAAAGGTCGCCCCTTCAATATACCAACCAGGCCGATATACCAACCTCTCTATATACCCGCCCTTACGAGAGGGAGACTATAGGTACGTGAGAGCAGAAGGTACGTGGTACGTAGGCGATACGGAAGGGGGATTGTCCTGTTAATGGCACCTACCATAGAAAACTTATCCTCGCGCGCATGGGAATCACCCCAGCTACGCTCGGTCTGTCTTCGTCAGGATTTACGCCTAACAACAGTTGACAATCAGGAAATGTATGCAAATCAAGCCAAGGTGGTGATTAAATCCACCAATGGTCTTGATCAAGGGCTGGGGTCTTACGACCAGCTCCTTGGTTTAAAATTGTTTCGTGGAGTGTGTGAGGTTCATTTTATCCAACGAAAATGAAACATGCATGAATGACTTTTCCTAAGCAATGCAAGCTAAAAATGGAAACAGTCAAAGAAACAGAAACAGAAACAGAAAATTTCAACAAAGATGATGAAAATCCCTACCTCTTCTCTGCCTGCTCCAGTTGCCTCTAAAATTTTGCTCTGAAAAGTTGCAGACAGAAAATCGTCCCTTGGTGAGACGATTAACAGAACAGAAATCGTCCCTCGCAGAGACGATTTTACAATCGTCCCAGGGTGAGACGATTTACATAACAGAAATCGTCCCTCGTAGAGACGATTTTACAATCGTCCCAGGGTGAGACGATTTCCGAACAGAAATCGTCCCTTGCAGAGACGATTAACAGTCTGCAAGAAAAAAAAAAATGTACCTGTCAAGCACAAACACAAAAAATCAATCAGTTTCTGTGATTTTAAAACAGGGGACAGGGTCCCACCGTGATCGCCATTGAAAGCACGAGATTCCGGAAACAAAAAGGAAAAACTAAACAAAATTGCATTAAAAGGAAAGAACACAAATGAATGAACACAAGGATATAAAAGCAATATAAACTATAGCCCTTTTTATTGATATTTCTTTTCAATTCGTGTTACAATACGTCTCCTCCCTTTTTAGGGGATAGGAGCGTTAGATATTGATCTCTGTTACAATTTGGACTTCAGACTTCCTCCTTCCGCATGCCCACGTTTGGAATGGGCGGGCCAAATGTTGCCGCCGCTTGCGTTGGTAAGGTAGACTCCTCGCCGCTCCTCTAATGCCGCAACTCGCACTCAAAGAAACAAACAAGAAAGTCGATAGCACTCGTGTATGAAAAATAAAAGATGAATCTAACGATGGTTGAAATGAATCTAAATGAAATGAAAAACTTGACAAAAGCATAAACATGAAACTAAAAGAAATACCACGATTATGAAAGCACAAATCGCCAATAAGTGAACTAGCAACACTTCGTCGCTCAAAATGCTCCTTCTCTGTATATCTTTTTGGGTGAGAAAACTCACCGTTTTTATAGACCCAAGGGGTCTTTTTGAATTAACATGCAAAAGTGTTTCTTTGCATGAATGCTTTTGTTTGTGAAGAGAAGACTTCTTCTTGATCAAGGGCTTCTTAATTGCCTCTGTGCATGTCTTTGCATGTTTTAGAAAAACTCACTTGCACTCCCATGCAATGAAGGGATAGCTAAGTGGCAAATCTGAGTTGTCTTAAAAGGCTTACTCTCCTTCCCATGCAGTGAAGGGAAAGTCAATTGGCAGATGTGTGTTGTCAAAAGAACTCACTCGCACTCCTATGTCATGCATGAAAAGTTGAGTGGTAGTTCTGAGTTGTCATGCGCTGAGGTCTGACTTTTTCTTGGTCAAACCTGACATTCGTCCCACCCCGGAGCGAGCGCTAGTAATCGTCCCTGGGTGAAACGAGTACAAATCCATACTCGTCCTTGGGTAGGACGAGTACAAATTCGCACTCGTCCCCGGGTGGGACGAATAAGAAATAAAGTGTCTAAAAGGTGCCAAACTGATTTTTGACTTGCAAAGCTATCGTGTAAGTGGTTAGAACCACTGTTTAACCTCTGAGGGCTACCCTGGGGGCTGTGTGTGTTAATGTGATCAGTGTTTGTAGTCACATAATCGGATTGGTGCTGTTTTGGTGTCTACAAATAGGGTTTCCTCAACAACAAACCACAACAATCCATCTTTGCTACATCACATATCACCTTATCCACAAATTTACTACCAAAAGAAAAGGACACAATACATGTGTATGTGATGTTGGAAGTTGATCCATTATCCTTCCACCCAGGTGCATATGGGTGAATATGTGGTCTCAAAGGAAGTTTCAACTTGTCGATAATGGACCTTGCAATTAGATTTTTCTATGAGCCATTGTTGATTATACAATCAACAAATAAATCATGTGTTAAGTGAGCTCCAGTGATGAACAAATTGTCATGACCCTCATTTGAAGAAATTTGAGACATAAGGGTGACTTCGTTTAGTCTACCCTTAATTTTATGATATGCATATTCTTTCCTAGTAGTCACAATGGGACCATATTTTGGTTCCTCATGTGTAGAATTTATAATTAGGGATTCCTTCTTCATATTATTGAATTTATAGCATTTCATCTTGCTATGTCCAGGTTTCTTACAAAAATTACAATACAAAGATGAAGAAGAAGATGAAGAATAGGAATTGGATGGAGAGGGAGGATTAGAAGAAGAGGAAGGAGAAGAAAATTTCTTCACCTTATAATACTATTGATGTTGACTCATCCCTTTGGAAGTGCTTTCTTGTGAAGAAGATCGAGGTTTGGAACATACACCAACTTTCTTCTTTGCTAAAAGTGCATGATTAAATGTAGCATTCAAAGTAGCCAAGGGAACGAACTTCAACTCTTGCAAATCACTATAAAATTTTGTGATTAGTGCCTCTACTAGATCAGTCACTCCGAGAAGAATCCTTAACCTATTAAACTAAAAGATATAGTCTTGGACAAACATGTTGTGAGTTTGTCTCAATCTATACCATTTGATTTTGAGATCATTTTGGTAGTTAGGTGGATAGAAGGTATTCTTCAAAGCTTTGATGAGGTCACTCCATTTCTTGATTGTGTTTTAGCTTTGATGCCTTTCCATGATAAATACTTTTACCAAACCCATGAACTTAAGATAAGCGAAGGGAACCTAATCGTCGACAAGAGTTTTTGAATAAGAGAACCAAGTCTCCATATATAAGATCCTACTAGACAAGACATTGGGATTCCTAGATCCATCATAAGGCTTTACTTCACATTTTACATTATTTTGAAATTCATTATTACATATTTTTACATCACCAAGATCAATTTGCACTGTAATATCTTGTACTCTATTCATGAAATCTCCAACTAGACGAGCTAGATTTATCATTTGTTCTGCTAGGTTAGAAGCTATTTGGAATCTGGTGTAAGCCAGACCAAGGATACTAAAAGTGGTTGCAATTTTTTTTCTAGGCACTTATTAGGAATAATTTGAAGGGTTCCTAAATGCAATAATTGCCTAGAACTAGGAGATACAAAATTTGCCTTCAAAGTTACAATCAGGGTAAGTTTTAGTGCTTTCACATGCAATGTTACAAAAATTTGTATAAATTACAAGGGATTTACCCTTCAATTCTGAAGTGGTAAAAGTATTAGCACCAAAAGTGAAAATATTACCCTTAAAATTATAAAAAAATTATCTCTTGGAGGCAAAAATGTAAAGTTCGAAGGGCAAAAATCAAAATTTCATCTTAATGGCCCATGTGGCAAAAAAATCGGTTAGTTTGGAGGATCAAAATCAATAGTGTTCAAAAAGTCAACAACACTATGGAATCAACCATCTTCCAAGAAGGTCAACTCTAAATTGTCCACCAAGATCAATTGTCAATTGTCTACCAAAGTTAGTCATATGGCAGTGGAGCCTACACCCCCAACTGGTGCCTTTAGGCAGTTCCACATGAGAGACTCCCTAACCATCACTTAGCAGTTGATCAACAAAGTGGGCCTCCTACCTTTTAAGGTGCTCAATGCACCTTCACACATTCAATGTGGGATAAAAGCCTAGCTCCAACAATGATGAACATGCCCAAACCTATGAACAAAACTATGATACTTATTTGGATCTAATTTGCTAGGAATAAATCACCGTATTGTCTACATTTCATCAAAATATTTGCCAATCATGCCTCCACATGATATAGGTTCCTCGTTATTGTTTTTTGAGGGTTTCTATAACATAGTTGTTTGTGTAGTAAACTATCTATTTTGGTAATGCTTGAATATCAAGCTTGTTGGGTGGTCAATTAGGGTCTCATTATTTGTTGATCATTATCTAAAATGAGGAAGTCTACCTTGGTAGCAATACAAGCCTCCTACCATTGCATAATCATCCTCCTCAATGGTATCTTTTAGTGACGTCGAGTGAGGGAAGGTACCTCCGATGTGCTTGGGCCTCCGAACAATGGAAGATATCCCACAGATTCTAAATGATGATGAATATCTTTGTGATGCTATGGAAAAACGATAAACATCTTTGTGAGGTAAAATTTTAGATATCCCATAGATTTAAGGTAGGATTTATAGGTAAAAAATGTGTTTCACCTGATGATTTGGACCAACAAGAACTCAACCATACAATTGCTATTCACTTGTTATAGCTAATGAATATAATATTTGGAAGCACCTTGCTTCTAATTTGGTGGGGCTTGGGTGTGTGTACAACCTAGTTGGCTGGGGGGATTCTTCTCACGACCATAATTTAGGGGTGTCATATGGCCTTGCTTGGTCATCGGGGATCTCCTCATGACCATAGTTTGGCTAGGGCACTATATGGTCTTGGTTGGCTAGGGGGTATCTCCTTCATGAACACTAATTGGCTAAGGATGTCATGTAGTCTTTGATTGGCTAGGTCATTATCATGGCCATGGGTTGGCCAAGGGTGAGTCCTCATGGCCTTAGATCGACCATACACTCATAGTCCAACTAGGCCTTAGATTGACCAAAATCTCATAGTTCAACTAGGACATAGAATGAAGATTTGAAACCTCTTCCAAAAAATCTTTTTGATTTCATCAAGGCAAGTCTGGTGTTTCAATGGATGCACCTGATTCAAGGTGATGCCAATGAACCTTGTCTACCCTCTAAGGGTTTTTTTAGGGGTAACTGGTGCAATGGTAATTGGAAAACCTCCTACACATTTACAACTTCAAATAGAGTACTACTAATTATCCTGAATAGATCCAACATAGCACCTAGTTATGGAACGTGTGCTCTAGTCAGCAATAACCCATAACTAGGCACCTAAGTAGTAAATAAAGTCGGTAATATTTCCACCCTTTTTGTTAGCCCTCCTACAACTTCGATACCAATGATGTGGAAATCAAGAATGAAACTAGACATTTTATTATGCATAGTGCTTAAATAGCACAAAAAAATCAAAGAGGTTATAGGGGTTACAACCAACTGCAATAAATTTCTACTCAAGGAACAACAAGTTGTAACCAATTTGGATGCAAACAAATAACGTGTAAGAGATAAAAATAGTCTCAATAACAAATCCAATGCATCCTAAAAACTAATAATCCATAACCAACATGAGTAAGAGATGCTTCACATAAATACAAATGTAAATAAAAATCTTAGGCTTAAAAATAAGCCTAAGGTACATAGTTGCCCTCATCAATTGTGGTGTTGATCTTCATCCTAATGAAATTCAAATTTTAGAAGGCAACTAGACAAGTGAGATTTTATCTCTTAATAAAAATGATGTCAATGAGCTAATTATGGAAACATAGCACTTTGAGGAAGTTGAAGAATATATTAAAGAGTAAAAGAAATGAAAAATTTATGATAAAAAGGTATGCTGCAACAAATGAAATATTTTAGTATTTTGTAAGCTACAAGATCATTGTAGTGGTAAGGACTTTGGCCTCTCTTTAAGAGGTCCAAGGTTCAAACCCCACTCAATATGAGGGGACCGAGACCCCTCATCAAAACATGTGTAAACACATTGAAAAATATTTTGGTATTTTTATGGGAGTGGCCCCTAATAGAATCCACATATAACTTGTTAAAAAAAATTGAATATTTCTCTTGAGCCAATTAATGGTCATCATATAATTGTTGTTAAAAGAGTTAAAAGTGGATCCAATAAAAATTACTGATTCCTCATAAAAGTAAACCAAGAAAATAGTGATATTTGTGAAAACTCCTATAGGTTTGAAAGTTATCGATGACATGTGTTAATGATATGGTAATGGTTACTACAAAGAACGGGAAACTTAATCTATGTAAGAAGGTAATGTTGATGATGATTATCCACCAAAGGAAGCCTTGGAGGAGAAAGGATGGGGTATACATGTGTTTTGAAGGAGGAGTAGGGCTAGGAGGAGCAAGAAAGGCGATAGGCAAGGGTTATGTTGGGTAGAATACCCTAAGGATGTAGATAGGAGATATTCTAACCCTTTGGATTTAGAGTAGTAGATGAAAAGGGTTTTACTCTTAAGGTCCCAAAAGTTTTTGCAAACAAAGTGATTCATAAGGGAAACAATTCTTTGGTTAGGAAATTTTTGGGCAATAGATCGAAATTATATATAATAAGGAAGTGGGTTCGAGATAAAAGGAAACTTCTAGAGTAGGAAGTAGTGGTGGCTTTACCTAATAATTTTTTGTTGTTTAACTTTACAAATTTGAAGGATATGATAAATGTTTTGTTGAGGAGCCCATGGGTTTTTGGGAGGAGAGGATTATTTTAAAAAAATGGAGCCAAGGTTTTAATGGAGGAGAGGAAAAAATGGAGCCACAACCACTCTTCAATTGATGCCCTTATGGGTGAGTCTACCAAGGATTCCAATGGAATTTTGGGATGATAGTATTATTCTTGGGATAACTAAAGCAATTCAAAAAATAATTGGTTTTGATTTAGCTACTAAATTATAGACTAGAATGATAACAACCCAATTTTGTGTACAGGAATATTTGGTTGAACCACTGCCTAAATCTATTAGACTAGTTTAAAATGATAGATAATGAGAACAAGAGATTCAGTATAAAACTCTCATTCCCTTGTGTAACCTTTGCAAAAGGGTAGGGCATATTAGGAAAACATCTAGAAAATTCTAAGGAGAAAGTTATGAATAATAGAATTGGACAACCTTTGAGGGTTTGGAGGAAAAAGGAAACTAAGCAAGGAGAAGTTATGAGATAGAAAGATATTGGGGAAAGTAGTAAGGGTCCATCTCCAAATAGCTTTGAGGTTTTCTCTACCCTTTATGGGGATGAAATTGTTGGAGGGGAAGAGTTTGTTCCAAAAACTCAACTTGGAGGTATTAATGAATAAATGATTGAGGCTTTAAATGAAAAGAAAAATAATTCTTCTTTGCATGTAGAAGATAATATTGAGAAATAGCCACACTCTCCAATAGGGCTGAGGGAAAAGATCATAGAAACGAGGGTTTTAGGAGAACTCCTCAAAAAAATGTGATATTGATTGGTATGGAAGAAAAAATATTAACATTATTTAGAATGGGTTTGAGGATGAAGAAGATGGAGTAAATGAACTTCTACTAGTGATTCAGAGTTGGAAATGGAGGAAAAGGTTATCCAAAAACTTTAAGGTAGAAGTAGAAGGAAATATAAGAAGGCTAATTTGGGAATTTTAATTTCTTGAGGAAGGCCCAATCTCTAGGAATTGAATACCATAGTCATTGCTAAGGATGTAGTTGATGGGAAGAAAATATTTTTATCTTTAGGAGGAAAACTTGCTCAACTTGATACAAAATAATTTTTCTATCTTGAAATATTCAGGGTATGATTACCCTGACTAAACATAGGGTTCTTAGAGAGTTAAGAAAGGAGAGGAGGGTTGATATTGTTTTATTACAAGAGACTAAAGTGGACGATTCCAATTTTCAAAATATGAAGAATTCAATTTGGAAAACAACTTAGCTAGAAATGGTTTCTGTTGATGGTGCATCTGGAGTTTATGGACTTTATGGAATCCAAAGTGGTTGGAGGGATAATGTTTGCAGATTAATGACAAGTTTATTTCCATTTTGTTCACATGATTTGCAAACTAAATTTAATAATTTTTTGCTATTGATGAGAAATTATAACTAGCAGTCTAGCAGTCTATTTAGACTATTACTATTTTGGTCATTGCACTTTTGATTAGAAAAGGTTGTATTGTTCAAAAAATATAGAATTTTATTTGTAAGAAGATAAGCTATTTTTTGTGCCTGGATTGATTCATTTCCTTTTCTTGTATTTTTAGGAGTTGTAAAAGGGAAGGGTCCCTTTCAAAACCCTATTATTTACCAATAGCAAAAAAAAATAATGTTCATCATATAAGAGATCCTCAAGATCCAAGTTCCCACTAGGTTTTTTTAGTAAAATTCTTAAAACTTCCAAAATAGCATCTTACTCATAATTGCTTTAAAAAACAATGTCTTTGTTATTTGAGTGAAGTTGCTTCATACCCACTTTGATACCATGTTAGATTTCATAATACTTTCCAAAAAATAAATGAAGCATAACATTCACCACAAGTCGTATGTAAGAGAATAGAGAACTGAAATAGAAATATTAAGTAGATGAAAGAATATGGGTGAATTCTCAAGGGTGCACCCCCAATAATAGATTACATAAAATACCATGATACATGTTAAGTTAATGGATTAATGGTTGGGAATATTTATAGTAGATAAATAATAATTACATATTCATTAACCTAGGCCAACATAAGGCTCAAGGTTAAGTCAAGTTTAACCATAAGCTACTAATTATTTTAAATATTTATTTAAGGTTAACCATAAAATTGATTTAACCAATCCCACTTGGGATGAATACATAATTATACAAGTGTTTTAGCAGCTTAGCCAATCTAGCTAGGGGTGAATGGATTAAGATCACCCAAAGGCCTACGTAAAAAAAGTTTATAGGATTATATCATAATTTATTAAAGTTGGTTAATAAGGTAAAAAATCCATATTCCCACATTGCAAAATCAACCGCCATAATTTATCCCATGGTAGTATCATAGCATATGACACATATCTATTGGATAAAAATATAAACTAAAAATGTAAACAACATAGAAAGAACCCCTATCAATATAATGATAAGTTGTTTAGTTTGTTTGCATTGAGATGAAGTAGGGATGTACCATAGTTACATGTAACTCCTAGTAAAGATTAACACTTCAGCGAGGTTATAGAATTTTTTAACTAAGTTTTCATTTATCCCTTCATTATATTTGAAGTTCTACTTGTAGATTTATAGGTTTATTATAGAGGTAATATTATCAAATGTATTGAGTTTTGGGAGATGTAAGCTCTAGTTCAAATAATATAATCACTATAAGATATTTTAGTAAATATTAGTAGATTTCAAGTTATAGTGTGTTTCTCATGGACCAATTTACAACTAAATCCTTATAATCTCTCCCAATAGTAGATATTAGGGAGAACCTCCTAGAGCAACAATCCTCATTTCTCAAAGATAAGATGGTTATTGGTAAATTTAATGGGTCTTGGATAGGGATTTGACTTTAAGAAAATGGATTGATAGGAGATGGACGTCTCCAAGAGTAAGTCTATATTTCTACCTAAAGGTTTCTTCCTAGCTATTTTTTATCCCAAGGAGAAAAGAGATAGAACCCTTACCTAAGAAATACTCTTCTTTATCCCAGAGTCTGAAGGCTTTGCATCTAAAAAAATATATCTATTCCTAGTACCGGTATGGGTTAGGTTGTATGGGCTACCCATTGAATTCTATGAAATAGATACCTTCAAGAAAATAGGCAACACTCTAGGAGAATTCCTTGAGATTTCAAAAACTACAAGAGATGGAGTCTTGGCTATTTATGCCTAGATATTGTTCATGATTGACATTAATAAACCTTTACTAGAATCAATCACTCTTATATATGGAGTTAAGTTGTGGATCCAAACCATAGATTATGAAAATATATCTTTTATATGTAGAAAATGGCATGATGTGGGACATATTGAGAGATATTGCCCTAAGAAGAGTCCAATAGAAACATTTGGAGAAAATCACAAGAGAAACTTACAAATATATACGAATGAGGATGGTTTTCAATTTCTGAAGTTCTAGGTAGATGATAGTCAATAAATAGTAAATACTAGTAAGTAAAGATATTGGAAGAAACACCAATTCTTTTGAGGCTTTAGCCTATGAAGAAAAAGTAGATCAAAGTTGAGATAACATTATACAATAGGATCATAATATTAACAAGGGATAATCTACTTAGTCTAAACCTGATTTAGGGATGAATATTCTTGTTGTTCCTAAGGAATGTGTCTCAGGAGAAGGAAAGTGGTAGAGAAAATGTAGTGTTTTTTTTTTTGAATTTACATGGTGGAATCGATGGCCACTATAAATCTGGGCAGGCTGTCTAGCTTTTATGGCTGCCACAGTATTTTGCATTGTCCAGCCCGGAAGCCACCACACAGTTCTTCATGCAGTTCACACCTATAACCACCATGCCACAATCATTTTAAATCTTTTACTCCATTGAAGCACCAGGAGAGGGACAAGCATCAGTTCAACGAGGTCTGAGATTTAAACCTTGGACCTCCGCCCCCCTTACAGGGTTTGGTTGAACCAATTGGTCTACACCTCGTACCTTAGAAAATGTAGTGTTAGATGCTAATATATCTACCATTAACAAGGAACAACAAAAAAATGAGCAAGATAAGTTAATGTTGGCTTTTAAGCCAAATTATCTTAGGTCCCAATATTTTAGATCTAGAGTATACTCAAATATAAGAGCAATCAATATATAAGATGATCAACATAATTAATAATAATATTTATAAAAATGACAAATATGAATATAAATGGCAAAAATCATTCATGCAATAACATGAAAAACACTTATAGTAGAATTACTCAAAATATGCATACAAGCTTCAATATTCATGCTTGAATGTTTCATACATTTTTCAGATACATTTCATGGAGCTTTGTCTCTATTATATAACCTTAAAAAGGTGACTCTTCAATACTTGACTATTGCACTCCTCACATATCCAGGAGTTGCAACCTTTCCTATTATTTACATAAGACAAGCCTCACATGTCCTTTGGCTTCTCATCTTGCCATTTGTATACATGACTCTTGAATCTCTATTTACTTGCACACTTAACTCTATGACAATTGCACACTTCTACATGACACTTACACACTTATACATGACACTTGTGCACATCCTCACATTACATATTTGCACACTTAATTACATGACACTTGTGCACTTTCTCTCATTACACACTTGCACATTTAATTACATGACACTTGTGCATATCCTACACATAGACACTTACATAAATAAGAAATATAAATCACACTCCTAAACTATAGACTCAAACCCTATTCTAATATTTACATTGTACCGTAGGTACCTTGGGGGTTGTTGGGGATTTTTCTTGCATCCGTAGCTATCACGCTACAGGAAAACCTACTATCAACGAGCTATTATATGCTCTGGTCGACCTACCTCTTTAACTTGGGAATAGAGCTCTTTAATATTTTCTAGACAGATCAAGTATGGTAAGGATACCCTTGAGGTGAGCTTAAATTATTTAAGTTCATGCTCTTCCAGATTTATGGTGATGAATTAACAATATAATTTTTGACAGAGCTAAAACAGTAACAATTGTATTATGCCTTATATATGATCGGTGCTTTAATCCTTTGGGATATTGTAGCAATATTTAATAACATTTCAATAAAAATAGAAATGCAATTACGTTCATTCGAATATCATAATAAACATAATAGTTGACCAACAAAAGAAGCATTCATTATGTGTTCAAATAATGTAACCCATAACAAAGACACACACAGAGCTAAACACAGAAAGATAATAGGAAAGAAGCCCATAATTATATTGATATTTGAATGAGATTACATGAAGAGTTGGCTTGGGACTGCCATTTAACTCATAGAAATATTAATAGGATAAAGATCCTCATTCAAATATTGTAACAAGGACCTTTCACTCTTTCTTTAGAATATCACAACAGTCGAGTCTCTAGACCTCTAGCTTAATAATATGGAAATATTCTCAGCTTCTTGGGTAATTTCCTATCAAATACCTGCACGTCAATGGGAGGAATGAGGAGATGAACAAGAGAAAGAAAACAAAGGAGGTACAACAACAAAGAACGTGCACTCGAGTATACCTCTTAACAAAAATATGCTATGTCAAAGCTTGATTCTTATTCTGGATGTAGACATCCTTCTTATAGTTGTAGCAACTCTGTAACTACCTGAACCGCTTGTATTTGAACCATCCACCTGGTGCCATCTCTTGCCTTACCATTGGTCGGGTGCTATACAGTTTGTTTATCTAACTGCCTCAAAATGTATTAGCAAAATTTGGTTGAAGCTGGCCTAGTTATCACTTATTTTTTTCCCTCTTTCTGTCATCATGGACCCCATGCTATTTGCTGACTTAGGCACCTTTTTACTCTTCTTAATTACGTGTCACTTGTCTTGAATTGCACCAATGGAATCTGCTATAAGGATCCAGATTTTTTCATCAATTTCACTGATCATGCGAATCCTGTCTAATGCTCTAATTCCTTTACTTTTGTATTCCCTTATGAATGGTTGCCTACTTTGGAAGAACTTGATGATATCCAGGGAGAATATGGTCAAAGAGATGAGTTGGTCAGAGAGATTGTATTTGTCAACCTCTTCATAAGAGAATTTTTTGATATCTCAGATGATTAACTTATGGAGATCAACATTTAGATGCTTCAGCTGGACAACTGTATCTTTTTCTGCTTTTTCTAGCTCTTTGAATGAGTTGTTCCATATAGGTCTTTTTGCCTTGAAACTTATGACTTTTTCATACTCTCCTTGGAAGCTATGAGTCTTCCCATCAATGGCGGTTACTTGCATGGACCTAATCTATTCGTACTTGGCCTTACATCTTTTGTATACTAGGGATATAGCTGCTATCTTCTCATCTGCATTTACTAATAGGGATTTTATCTCTTTATTTATCTCCATTATATTTTCAAAATTCTTGCAATAGGTCTCTATCATTTTTGCTTCCTTCTCAATTATTTTGATCATCTTTTTCTTGAATTTGGCTGCAAGCTTTAGAACTTGTAATGAATCTTCGTCGGGAGGTATCTATTTATGAGTTTTATATATTTCAAATTTTATTTTATTATTTTTTGATTTTAATGATTCTACTTTGGATCTCCAAGCCATTACTTCTTTCTCGATGGCTAGCGTAGTTTGTGCATGAACTTGCACCCCATGTTTTAGTAGTGAGACCGAGTCTCCTACTATTATTGCATCACCTGTGTTGGGATCTATTTGGAGTGATTGTATCCCATTAGTGGGAATGATGATGGTGGCCTTGGAAGTAGGCTATGAACTTGATGGAGGTGAATTATGCACTTCACTTTTACTTTAGATCCCTATCACTCTATCTTCCATTATAGCTTCAATTTGCTCTTCCTCTTCAATAGTGAATTGTGTAAAGCCTTCCTTTTTGACCAGAGTGACGCTCATAGGCTCAATGGTGCCTGATCTAATTCTTGCTCTTTTGTGAGGAGGAGTTCTTGTAGTATCGGGTATTACTACCTGATATTTTTTGAAGATATCATTGAATCCTCCAGCTTTATTTATTCTCTCCCATGCCATGAAAGAGATCTTAATTTCTTTATTGTTTGCCACGAAGGTTGTTGGTACTGCCCATGGTGATCCTGTAGCTATTTTTGAAGATGCTTTGAGGCCATTAGATCCAATTTCAAACTCTCATCCATGAGACTCCTTGGGGCAGCCGATACAAGCACAATCTATTTTCCTCTACTCGCACTGGGGGACTAAGAGGTATAAGAAGTACCAAATTTTTATTTTGTTGCTTTGTCTTGTACCTCAAATATGATTTCGATTTGCTCAGGATTTAGGCTCATAACATCCACAATAGGATCAACAAAATATTTTGGTGGGATGGCGGTTACTTGAGGTGCCTTTTTATCTAATGTATCTTTTCTTACCATCCTCAAGTTCTAGAGTAGTCCCCAACTATCTCTATGTGAGTATGTACTTTTACCAATTTTTTATTGTTCCATATCTACTTGAGATCAATTCCAATGTTCTGCACCCATAGAAGATTTTACTCAAACTCATATTCTTTGTGTTCCATTGGATTAGACTCCAAAGCGATACTTTTGTAATGACCGTTGGGATCATATGGTCTCCAAGTGATTTTTGTGAAACAAAAGAAGTCCATTACGGGCAAAGATTTTATCATCGTTGGATATCCTCGGTATACATACTCCCTTATTTTTCTTGGAGCTATGATCCAAGGAAGTCTAGTATTCTTCTTCCTCCATCTTAGTCTGGCTTCTTCTGTAGACTGCCTTACTATATCTATGGCAACCAACAATTTGGGGCAATAAGTGGGCAAGGATTTTGGTGGAAATTTGCTTCCATATGTTCTAATGAAACTAAAATGTTCATCAAGAAAGTAATCTCCAACTTCCATATCTTGGAGATACTTAATTATACCTGGGCTCATTCTGGGTGGCTTTTTCTCGATGAGCACATGGTACATTGATGCTAAGAACGTTCCACAAAATTTTGAATAAGGGGAAGTGCCATCATAGATGCAAGGCAACTTGTCTTGGATAATTTCCCCTGACACTCCTCTAAGTTGCTGGATAGCATCATATTTGAATTGCTCGATGATTAGGTACACAAGGAATGAGTAGTGCAAGAAATGGGGTATAAGATCCAAATTTTTCTTCATGGCATCTTGTAATTCCTTGAATTATTTATCTATTGTGTTGCATATTATGTCTTGCCATCTATACATGGGTAACTTCTAGGTTTTTTTGCACTATACTATCAAATACATCACTTTGATGTTGACCCAATTAAGGTCTTCAACTCCCAACACTACATGAATCATGTCGACGTAGTCTCTTACCCATTTGTGGAACTGATTCTCATGAATTAGGAAATCCATCGACATTGATTTGTCATAGTCAAACAACTTCTCATAGAAGGTGGTGTCAATAATGTTCTCTGCCTACTTTAAAATCACCTTTGCGTCATAGCACAGTTTCGCTATTTATAACCCGAACACCTATTCAATTTTTTTGGGTGTAATCTTGTAAATGGGCTTGTTGCACCCATTAATGATGGCCCTAGTTATTGGATCATATGAGATGGCTAACCATGAAAAAAATTTAGGAGAGAAATGCACTCTTGGGCACAATATTTTTGTTAGGTTGGCTCTCCATTTGTTGTAGTGGGGAGCTCTCTTATCTTTGTCTTTGTATGCTTGGTTGAAGATGTTCTTCAACAAGTAGTGCCGACGTCACCACTCTTATGTGCTAGACTAGAATCAAAACTCAACGAGTTCGTCCTCACCCCATACTTATTCTCCAGTATTTCTATTATTTAACTTCTTGAATGGAACCTTCTCATCTAATGCTTCAACTCTCATTTTGAGGGTTGCCCTATTGGAGGAGGCCATCGCTCAAATCTCTATCACTAGTTTTCTCGGCTTGTCAAAATAGTTTGAGAACTTTGTAAGCATTGTGAGTTGCTTGTGACTATGGCCATGTATTTAAATTGGTTCATGCATGAAGAGTTATTAACATTGTACCAACTATCACTGCATTGTTGCTATTCTTAGCTCGCCACCTCAATCCCACATAATGATCGATCAATCATGAATCATCATCATCATATATTTGATTTGTATAACTGACTATGGAATTATACAGGTATTTGATTTTGAGTCATTTGATTGGTACACATTGCCTTAGGAATCGTGCCTCGGTATATTCGAGGTTGAGGTCTACAGCTGGATTGTGTGCCCGTAACGCCCGAAGTGGTTTGGCTATGTCAGCGAGATCGTCATCAGTTCGTTGCATTAGATTTTCTCGGGTGAGGGTCCATGGATTTAGATTTTTTGCTTCGACTATCATTAATTATGGATCAACCAATCAATGGCTTAATTCAGCTAAAAACGTATAGTTCATTGATTAGATGATCGGTTGATTACCTCTTTTCTTCTGTCATTTTTTGGTCAGTGGATCGCTTTTATTTTGTACGAATAGATATTCGATTACTGGATGTCATTATTCGATTGATACGACTTTTGGACACACATTACATTTTAAAACTTGAGATAGATTTTATCAAGGATGTTAGCTAATAACAATAATTTTAATTGATATCTTATGCATGCAAAATTAAATGGTGATATACCTTAATATTGTCAATTTTACGTTTGATTGATTGGGTAGATCTCCTTCATTGATTTTATTCGGCTATTGACTTTGACAGTGAGGATGCATTCGACCACGGATACTTGATGCGAAAGATTTTCAATGGTAGCACTTTGACCAAAATTGTTGGTCGATCCTTACCATTGTTCGATCGATAAAGGTTTTTTTTCGATCAAACAATAAATTTGCTTGTACTTGAGCAGTCGTCTTTTGTTTTTCACCAGCCGAAGGAAAACTAACTTTTTGACTATATTTTAATTTGCTTCGACTGAAAAACTTGCTTTATATTCGACTTACTGCGGTCGACTAAAAAATTTTATTTCTTTCATGATCCACTTATCAACCGCTATTTATTTCATGTCGATCAAAAAATTTTAGCAGCAATTTTCTTTCCATCGATCGACTCAAGATTTGCGTATTCTGCTTACTTCGGATCTTTGGTCCAAGTGGTCGATTGAAACCTTTTATCAGTCGGTCAAAAATTTTCTCGCTTGTAAAAATATCGTCGGCTCTTCTCATGGGCATCGATCAAAAAAATATTTTAACAATATTTAGGTTCGGTCGATTGCTCTTTTTTGTCAGTTGAATTCTTTCATTATCGATCAAAGAGTGCTTAACTTTTGAAATTTTCTATTTTTGATAGATACTTTCTGTTAGTCGGCTGAAGGGTGAATTCTTTGCAAGGAAAATGTGGGGAACCCCTTAAAATTTAATGGAAGGAAAAATCGAGCTACTTAGGGATTGGATATTTTCATGAAGATAGAAAAATGTTTTATTCTGATTAACCTATCACAAAATATGTATGATGGGTACATTCATGTTGTATCAATCTTGGCTACAACATAGGCTCTGATTGGGACAAATGGTGAAGACATGAGGTATTTGAGGCCTCCAAACTCTTCGGTTAATGACAAGATTGAGATGTCAAGGATATGACCTTATTTTACCAGATTTATTATAATAATCAAGAAAAATAATAAAGAGATCTAAACAATCCAAGAAGAGAGAAACCTTTAATTAGATAAAATCAGAGATTATGGTGTTAAAAACAAGTGGAATTTTCACTCTTGAAGGTTGGATGTTCTAGCAATATCTTTAAAGTGGTTTAAAAAAAAATTAACTAGAGATAAGTGCCACATCAAACCTAATATCAGTGTGTGCTAATGTGTTCTTTTATTACTTTCTCAGATTAGGTAGATTTTTCATCAATATGAAAGGAGTTGGGCATATTAATGATTTCACTCTTTTAAAGCTTTTTCACCTTGTAATCGCTCCACTACCATTCAAGCATTTATAGCTTCAGTGAGATGACCTTAATCCTTAGGACCTGCTCTACTGCCAAACATGTGTCTATAGTCCTGGTAGAGGTTATCCAGATAGCCCTGAGCACTTTCTCATTTTTCATTATAGATAGTTTTCTTCTTTTAGGAAGAATTTTGATAAATTGTAAGTTATTTGAGAGTGTGCTTTATGGGTTAAGGATCTATAAGGTTATATTGTTGAGTGTGTTTGTATTTAGCCCAATTGCCTTATCAAAGTTGATTAGATTCCCTGATTTCTAGAATTACTTTTGAGATCATGATATTATATGGCTTTGGCTTGATGTGTCAGAATTCTTAGTTTTCTCTTGCTATATTCCAATCCTTATGAGATGATCACTAAAAACCTAGCTTCCCGAGTTTTATCAACTCACCTGTATTCAATCCCAAATTCTCTTTATTCATCTAAATAAATAAAATTCCTTCATAGATGAGCAAAAACATAAAAAGAGAACTTAACAACCTTCTAATGACTTTGAAATAATGAAAAAATAAGCAAACAAACTAGGCAATTTATTATTATTATTATTCTTTTTGGGTTCCCCAGTAGGGATGGTATAACTTCAGGTGTAGGCTGTTAATCGGGATTTCCATGAGATTTCCCTGCAAGGTATGTAACCTATAAGTGTTAGGACCAAAAATCTAAATTATTTGGTAAGGGCCTACCCATCTAGGCTCAAGCTTACCCTTCTCTCCATGTTTATCATTTTTAGGGTCCCAATACAAGACTATATCTCCTTCAAAGAATGGGGTCCCTTTGGCTTTCTTGTTAAAGAGCTGCATGGTTTTATGAGTCTATTCAAACATCTTATCCAGTGCATTCTTTCTTTCTTCTTGTAAATGTGCATTCTGATCCAATCTCCTCTATAAGGCATCGGGACTCTCATGATCTTGCAGTAGTAAAGATAGTGTTATTCTTTTTGTACGAGGAGGTGACAAGGATTTTTCTCCAAATACCATTTCATAAAGATACTTACCTGTGTTCCTCTTGACATATAATCTATCTGCCAATAAGGTAAACTTTAACTCACTATCCCATCCCTTTTTATTCTTGCCCATAGATCTTTTAATTTTGGTAATAAGATTCTTGTTTGATGATTCGGCAAGACCATTACCTTGAGGATAGTAGTTTGCTGAATGAGAAAGTTTAATTCCATATTTTGCACAAAACTATCATTTTGAATGAGACAAAGTGCTTCCCATTGTCTGTTATTAACTTCTTTGGGACTTCAAATCTGGTCAATATATTTTCCTCTAAGAAACTGATGACTACTGCAGTTGTTGAGTTCCTTAGGGGATATGCCTCTACCCACTTAGTGAAATAATTAGTGGTCGTGATAATCCATTTATGTCAGCCTAAATAATTTGGTTTAATTTTCCCAATGAGGTCAATTCTCCACTGTGTGAAGGGTGGTTCTATGATAACTGATAGAAGAGGCATTACCACCAAATTTTTCTACCCTGCAAAAACTTGACAACTATGGCATCCCCTTACATATTTGTGAACATATTTGAATAAAAAAACCCAGTAATATCCAGCTCCTATAATCTTATTTGCAGTCATCTTTGGGGCAGAGTGGCCTCCACAAAATCCATCATGAAATTCTTTTACGATCTATAGAGTCTCTTTTTCAAATAAGCACAACAATAAGATACCATCTAGATGTTTCCAATAGAGTTTACCTTCCTGAACGTAGTATTTCTGAGACTGTTGTTTTATTGACCTCATTTTATTTGTAGATATACCTATGGGAAATGATAGGGTTTGGAGGTATAATAAAATATCATCATACCATTTGCATTCCACATTATCTGTTCTTCTAATATCATGCATGTCATCAATTATAGCAATATTTTGCATGTCCTCTCCTTCTTTATTAGCTATATATTTAGCTAGACCTTGTCCTCTGATTATTTTCACAACTTTGAATTCTATGTCATACTGCAATAATTTGACCATCTACCTGGCGAGACTGCTTATTGGTTCAGGTTGGGTGAAAACTATTAGAGTAGGTTGTTTACCTTATCTCATGTTCACCTAGGTTATTTATTTCCTTTTATTTAGTTATTCCATGTATTTTCCCCACTCACTTATGTGTGGATATTTCATTTATCTTATTTAGATATTATGAGATGTTACATATTTATTTCTTAGATATAATGGGGATATTTTTAGGTTTGACTATTCCTAGAAGTGACATTTGGAGGGTTGATATTTTTTCTCCCATAGTGGTTACATATCTATGGACCATATCACATATTCATTTTGTACGGTGGATATTTGTCCTTAGCTTGATCCTATGGCTATGGTTGATCATCCTTGCCTATATAAGCAAGGCACCTTCATTGTACTCAGTGATCTATTTTCAGATCTAATAAATGATATTGTTGCTCTCTTGTTTGCATATCTATTTGTAAGCTTACGCTGTCAATTTGCTTTCAGATTTTTGTTTTGGTTGAATGTGGTTTTCTTGTTAACACTTGAGATCCTTGCAGCTTGGAATGATCTTATTATCATTCCTTTCATGGCATCAGAGCGATAGGTCTTGCAGTCATCCATTTGTGAGTGTTGTGTAGTTGTTTCTCTTGCAGGTTCGAAGAATGGTGTGGAAGCTTCAGTTTTTGTGATCGGGTCCTTGGTGGAGTCTTTTGGCCAGTTTGTGTCACTCCTTCCATTATTTTTTTACAGAATGTATAAAATCATATTATATACCATTCCATAAAATTTTAGAGAATTTGGAGCTGTATTTTGATAGTTACAATGATTTTACTATTTTTAGTAAAATTGTCCTTATAGGAGAAATATTAGGAGTTGCTCAGCAAAATTTTTATTAGGCCTGTAAAATCATTTTTCTGATATTCCTATAAAATTTTTGATTTTTTGGATTTGTATTTAGACAGTTATAATGATTTTATGACTGCACTCTCAATATTGCATTGTGAAAAAGGTTTTTGCACTTAAACCTTGTATATGGACTATTGTTATAAAGTCCCATCTTCTGCATACTTGTGAAGCTAATAAAATAATATTTTGGGGGGGGTTGTCTCGATGTTGATTTGTGCACCCTATCTGCATTCATTTGCTCTTTGGTGATTTTTCTAGAATGTCTTCTTCATCTTCTTTTGTATTAGATCAATGTGAGCCATTGACAACACATAATTACCACACATGGAGACCAAGAATGGAAACAATAATTAAACGCACAGGATTATGGGCTTTAATACTTGAAGAACAACCAAAGTTCACTAGAGAATTTGAAAAATTTTAGCACCAAAGCAAATTATATGAATGTATGGGTTTGATAGGAACTTATGTAAGTGATAGTCTTTTATTTCATTTGGAAGGATGTGACTCTCCTTTCAAAATTTGGGAAAAATTAAAAGGATTATTTGGTAAGGTGGATCACATAAGAGCCATGCAACTTGAAGTTGAGATTACTTATCTCAATCCTAAAGATTTTCCATCTATTGTAGACTATCTTACTAAGTTCAAGCACTTGTTGACACAATTAAAGGGGAGTGGGAGAGACAAGAAATATGAAGAGTGTGTTTACCTGATTCTATCCAAGTTGAAAGGCCCATTCCAAATATTTTCTTCTACCTTTTTCTCTAGCATGGATGCCTTAGGTGAGACATTCATAATGCCTGATTTGGAGTTGTTTTGTGAAAGAATTACTAGGGAAGAATCCAAATTGTCTAACCTTGAGTCTTCCACCTCTCAAAAGGTATTAGTAGCATCTAGTCCTAAGGGTAAGGGAAAATTCAAAGGTAAACCTAAGTCTTCTCCTTATCCATCTCAAAGTGCCCCTAAACCCAAATAATCTAACTCTAAACCCAAAGAGTCTTCTAAATTTAAGAATAAGTCTAGCCTTTCATGCTCCTTTTGTGGGGGAAATAATCATGTAGAAACCGGGTGTTGGAAAAGAATGCAAGCCTTAGAGGATGCAGTCAGAAAACACAAGATCTCTATCTCCACTCCACGTCCTTCTAGTGATCATGGGCACTTAATGTTGTTGGGAGATCTGAGTCAGTTGCTATAGATAGTTGGGTTATAGATTCTGGTGCTTCTCACCATATGACTTCTTCTAAGGAGTCAGTCATTTGTATCTCTTGGTTTGAGTTCTACTTCCAACATTGAGGTTGGAGATTCTTCCTTTATTTCTGTTAAGGGAAAATGTGACATACAACTTGATGGTGGATGTATCAATGATGCACTATATGTTCCTGACATCACTACAAATTTACTTCCTGTTTATCAAATTTGTCATTCTGGTCAGGGTAAAACAATGACTTTCACACCACAAGGAGCTAAAGTTAGAACCTTGTTGGAGCCTCATTACTTGTTGCACAAGGTGTTGTTGATCATAGTTCTAGACTATATCACTTTGAGGGTTTTGATGACACTTCTTCTGTAGGTACATGCTTGGTTGCTCATGCAAATTCTAAGAGTAAGCTTTGGCATGAGAGATTTGAACATCTTAATTACAAATATTTGAAGGAGTTGAGCACTCATGGTATGGTTGATGGTTTACCTTAATTTTCTTGTATTTATGGAGTTTGCCCTGGATGTGCATTAGGGAAACAACACCAAGATCTATTTCCTAAGGGTAAGTCAAAAAGAGCTTCTTCACCACTTGAGTTTGTGCATAGTGACTTGATGGTTTTTTCTGCTCCTTATTTCAAAGGAGCTAAGTATGCACTTACATTTATTGATGATTTCTCAAGGCGTACTTGGGTTTATTTTCTCAAGTACAAGAGTGATGTATTTTCACACTTCAAGGTGTTTAAGGCTCTTGTTGAGAATCAATCTTCTAGTTGCATAAAGAAGCTTCACACTAATAATGGGGGGAGTACTTCAACAAAGAATTTTCTGATTTTTTGGTCGCTCATGGTATTGTTCACCAACATTCTATTCCTCATACTCCACAAAAAAATGGATTAGCAAAAAGGAAGAACCAAACTTTGAAGGAGATGGCTAACTGCATGATGCATTCCAAGGATTTACCTCCTATATATTGGGCAAAAGTAGTTAATTGTGCGAACTACATTCAAAATCGCACACCACATAGAGCACTTGAGCATTTGACTCCAGAGGAGGCTTGGTTTGGGACTAAGCCCGATGTCTCATTTTTCAAAATTTTTGGAAGCCATGCTTGGGCCTTTGTGCCAAAGAAGCAAAGGAAAGCCTTGGATAAGAAGAGCAAACCCTTGATATTTGTTGGGTATTGTGAGGACATGAGAGCTTATCAACTTTTAGATCCTAATACTCATGAAGTTATTTTCAGAACTCATGTTCAGTTTGATGAGTGCTTCTCTTCTCATGATTCTTCTTCTTTACTTCCATCCATTGATGATTCTTCACTTCATCTTGAGGATCCATTCTTTGAGGAGCAAGTTCAGGAGGTAGTTGAGGAGGTCATGGATATAGATTCAGATGAAAATATTGTTCCTCCTGATGTTGTCACTATGCCTAGGTGGGCTCGTACCACAATTTCTGAGGCAACACCTTTCATACAAGATCTTCCACCCACTAGACATCATCATGCACATTCTACAGGTTATGGACTTTTATGTCAGGCAGTTTCTGGAGATCCACAATCTTTCTCATAGGCTCATGGGATACATAAAGGGGATGATGTGATGATAGATGAGTATTCTTCTTTTATGAAGAATCATGCTTGGGATTTGGTTTCTCTTACTAAGGGAAGAAAGTTGGTTAGGTTTAAGTGGGTATGCTAAACCAAATATGCAGCAGATGGATCCATTGATAAGTATAAGGCTCATCTTGTAGTGAAGGATTTCTCGCAAGTCAAAGGTATTTATTACTCTGAGACTTTTGCACCCGTTGCAAAGATAGATTATGTGCACCTTGTACTTTCTATTGCTGCATCATAGGGTTGGCCAGTGTACCAGATGGATGTGAAGAGTGCCTTCTTGCATGGAGATTTGCAGGAGGAAATCTACATGGAGCAACTTGTTGGGTTTGTTCATGACTCTTCTCTTGTTTGTAGACTACGACGGTCTCTCTATGGTCTCAAACAAGCCCCTCGAGCTTGGTATGAGAAGATGGACTCTTTTCTTCTATCTACTGGTTTTGTTCATTGCCACTCAGATCCTACAGTGTATATACAACATGTTGGAGAGGATATAGTTATACTTGTCTTGTATGTTGATGATTTGCTTCTCACTAGTAAGTCTTCTTCCCACATTCAGACTATTCAAAGGGCTATTTCAATGCAATTTGATATGAAAGATCTTGGTCTTTTGCACTTTTTTCTTGGTTTGCAAAAAATTCAAGGATTCATTTGAGTCAGCTAAAGTACATCCATAATCTTCTTTAGTGTTTTGGTATGGTTGATTTTAAGCCATATCCCTATCCTTTCCATTATGGAGTCTCTCTTACTTCCAAATGCACCACTCCTCTTTGTGATCCTACCTTGTATAGGTAGTTAGTTGGAAGTTTTATGTACTTGACCCATACTCACCCCGATATTTATTTTGTAGTTGGACTTGTGTCTTGGTTTACACATGCCCCTCATAGAAGTCACTGGCAGGCTGCCAAGAGGATTTTGAGATATCTACAGGGCACTTCACACTTTGGATTGCACTACGCCCAAGGTTCTACTTAGTTGGTTGGATATACTGATTCAGATTGGGCAGGTTCTATTGATGACAGGTGTTCCACTTTTGGCTACAATTTTTGTCTTGGTTCTTCTTCGATTGCTTGGGCATGCAAGAAGAAATAGGCTGTTGCACTTTCATCTACAGAGGTAGAGTATAGGGCAGCACTCACAGCGAGTCAGGAGGTTATTTGGCTATGATAGTTATTGACAGAGTTTGGCTTCCCATAGGATTCAACAATAGTACTTTGGTGGAAAACAAAAGTGCAATTCACATTTCTTGTAATCCTGTTGAGCACCAATAGACCAAGCATATTGAGATTCACATGCACTTAATTCATCAGCACATTCAGGATGGAGTTATTTTCTTGGAGTACATTCCGACTCAGCAACAGGTTTTCGACATCTTTACGAAGCCTTTTGCATCACCTTGCTACCTTCAGTTGCGGGGCATGCTTGGGGTTTCAGATGTTGTCCTTGGGGGGTGTTCTTAAGGACATCTTCCTTCTTATTTCTCTCTCTTTCTAGCAGGATGACATTTTTCCCATGTGGATTTTCCTTATTCTATTTCAAGATTTCTTCATTAATATATTGTACATGAGTACCTGATTAGGCCTTGTTGTCGGGACTCATACTATGGATATGCCACTTTTCTTTTTGTCCCCTAGCTTCACTTGAGGGGGGTGTTAGAGTAGGTTGTTTACCTTATCTCATGTTCACCTAGGTTATTTATTTCCTTTTATTTAGTTATTCCATGTATTTTCCCCACCCACTTATGTGTGGATATTTCAGTTATCTTATTTAGATATTTTGAGATGTTACATATTTATTTCTTAGATATTATGGGGATATTTTTAGGTTTGACTATTCCTAGGAGTGACATTTGGAGGGTTGATATTCTTTCTCCCATAGCGGTTACATATCTATGGACCATATCACATATTCCTTTTGTACGGTGGATATTTATCCTTAGCTTGATCCTATGGCTATGGTTGATCATCCCTGCCTATATAAGCAAGGCACATTCATTGTACTAAGTGATCTATTTTTAGATCTAATATATGATATTGTTGCTCTCTTGTTTGCATATCTATTTGTAAGCTTATGCTGTCAATTTTCTTTCAGATTATTGTTTTGGTTGAATGCGGTGTTTCTGTTAACACTTGAGATCCTTGCAGCTTGGAATGATCTGATTATAATTCCTTTCAAAAACATATTTTATAGCAGTAAATGGGATACAAAATATGACCTTGTTTGAACCAAAAATACATTTAAAGTGTTTGAGTGCTTGAATCACAACATAAGCATGTTTCTCAATCGTTTTGAACCTCTATTGGGCTCCTTTGAGTCCAATACTCATGAAGGCTATAGGTCTTTCATTCTCTTCTTCATCCATTTTAGAAAGGACTACAACAATGGTATATTCAAAAGCGAATGGATATATATTGAAATTATTTGAGTAGTTAGGGCAATTCAAGACTAGGGCAGTGGTAATAGCATCTTTGATTTTTTGAAAAGCTTCAAGATTTTCTTCAGTCCATTTAATGTTAGCATCCTTTTTAATCATGTTATTGATAGGTTGGGCTATTTTTGTAAAATTAGGCATAAATCTTCTCACAAATTTGATCTTTCCAAAGAATGATCTGACTCCTTTTAGTAGGAGGGGGTATCTTGGCAATAGCCTCTATTATTGATGGGTCAATACTAATTACTTTCTCAAAAACTATGTGTCCAAGGAGCTTTCTTTGTGTTTCTCCAAATATACACTTCTTTGGATTTAGGGATATCCCAGATTCTTTACACCTAGCAAAAACTGTAGCTATTTTTTTGAAATGATCTGTAGGATTCTTTGAAAACATTGTTATGTCATCCAAATAAACAACCACTATATTGAACATCAAACCTTTAAAAGCAAAGTCCATGGCTCTTTGGAAGGTGGCTCCTACATTCATTAATCCAAATGACATTCTCAGATATTCAAAGGTACCCCAGGGGGTAGTGAAAGTAGTTTTATATCTATCTTCAATATTTACCTGAATTTGATTATATCCTGAGAATCCATCCAGTAAAGACATCTTGGATGAGCCTACTACTGCTTGTAGTAGCTATTCCATATTGGGAAAGGGATAATTATCCTTGAGAGAAATTTTATTCAAATTTTGAAAGTCAACACAAAGTCTGATCTCTCCATTATTCTTCCTTATTGGTACTAATTTTGCTATCCAGGAAGAAAACCTCACTTTTCTAACTATCTTGGCATCCGGTAACTTTTGAACTTCTTTCTGTATAACTGGATGGAATGTGGGATTGAATTTCCTTTGCTTTTCCCTGAAAGGCTTAGCATCTTCTTTCAGGGGTATGACGTGAGTCATGACCTCTATTTTAAATGTCTTCAGGTCTTCATAACTCCAAGTAAAATATTCTTTATTTTCTTCAAAAAGCTAATGTATTGTTATTTTTCTTATTTTGGCAAAGCCTTATCAAGTTTAACAAACCTGGGCTCCTCTTTCATTCCAAGGTTGACATCATCAGTTTTTTTTCTCTGAGGGGTGGTTTGTAAGCTTTATAAAAATAATCAAATAAGCATTCTAAAGAAACTAATACTTTAGGAATTCTATTGGTTTTGAGTTGAATTACTTCATCTGGCTCTCCAATAATTTTTTTCAAATTTTCTTCATCCTTCTCTTCACATATAACATCAGAGTATATATTCTGGAGGGTCATGAAGTCTTTGATATCCACATCATCTTGGAAAACTTGTAGATATACAACATTTTCAAGCACAGAAGGTTTGTAAATAGAGATAGTAGGGAACCTATCCATGTACTCAGTGTTTATTTCTGGACAATCCACACTTGAAGCATTGATAGCTAGTAGATCAAAAATTTGATTATATTCTTTGGGAATGTAAGAAATGTTAAAGTTTAGGAACTTGTCAATTTCCACTAGAACTATAGATTTGTATTGTTTAATCTGGGATGCTTTTTTTGATACTTACCTTTGATCTATTATATAATCAGTTAAGCGTCTCCAATAATAGTCAAAAAATATATCCCCAATTCTTTAGCTTTTCTTAGGCCTAACAACAAGACTTCATACTCGGCTACATTGTTGGTGCAGGAAAATTCTAATCTATAAGGGATCCTAAGATAGTTTCCTTTAATAGTTGTTAAATTAACACCAACACCTACCCCTATTTGAGACTTATCCTCATCAAAGGACATGGTCCACATTTCCTGGATATTCTACATCTACTAGTTCTTTGGTTTCAGGGTCCATATATTTTGCTTCAAGGACTTCGGTTAGGAAGGGGTTATGCCAGACATAGTACACTCCTATTTCTTTCTCTTCTATGAAGCTAACCAAATTAACCATGGTGTCAGCTGGTCTTACCAGTTCTACCAAGTATTTGTTAAATGGTTCTCTCCTTAAAGTCACATTTGCTTTACCTAAAATAGGAATCGTGGCATAAGACCAATCTAATTGTATGGAGCCACCTAGCTGCTCTGCCCAATGTTTGCTTAACAGTAATGATAATACCTACACAGGGTATCTTCTTGTCCATTACTGATATAGGGGGAGAATCCCTAGTGCAAATCAACCCTAGTTGGTCTGCTATCTATTTGGGCATGATGTTATGTGATGCATCACTACATATCATGCAATTGTAAATGACATACCTTTCTCCCTAACCTGAATTATACCCGAGTGACACATAAAATGGTTTGACAAACGAGGGGGTTCTATTTTCATGATTTGAAGTTTTGACAACATTACAAGACTAAGTTCCTTTTTGTTCAATCAAGCCAAAAGCCTTACAGACTTGTTATATGTACTTTTGAATATTCATTAACTAACCAAAGGTAATGTTGACCTTCTATTTAATCAAATTTTAACCAGCATTAAATGCCATATTTTAAACATCTAAAGTCTAGGAGCATTCATCATGAGGTGGTGGTTCTTTTATTCCTACATTTTTAGGAACCTTTTTGTTCTGATATTTCTCAATGGGTTGTTCTCTAATCTCTTTGTTTAAATTATTATTAGTCCTATTAGGAATAGCCTTATTTCTCAATTTCAGAGTATTTGCTTCTAGTTCTTCCATCTCTTGTGTTGTTGGAACTAGATTGCCTTGTTTCATTTTGTCATACCTAGTTTATTATCCTCTTTGTAGGATTTTTGCATTTTTTGCAACTAGGATTTTTGGGTGGTGATTCAAAGCATACAAATCCATGTATTATTTGAATAACCTTTCTATAGATTCATCTTCAATGGTCCAACAGGCATTAATCCTGATATCCTCTTCAGATTCTTCTTCCAAATCTACAGGATGGTGGATGCCTAAGTAAATACCACAACAATCTGGGTTGTGAGGAGCACCACAGGATGAACACTAGAAAGGGAAATTTTCTACTAAATTGAAAGTGGGTATAGGATTAGGAACCAAGTATAGGTCCTTCTTTGTTTCTTTTTTTTTTTTTCCAATTATTCCCATTATTCCTATCAGGATTATTGTTATTCCAATTTCTATTAAAATTTTTTCTGAAGGGTGGTCTGTTGTCACCTTGTTGTATGCTAGTATGAGGGTGAGAAGTTTCACCAGTGCTCTCTAAATTTCTTTCTATCATAGCCAACCTATTGTTCATTGTGTTGAACATTTTTGTTACTTGATTAGCTAGCTTTTCCATCGAATCTTGTTCAACTCTCTTTTGTAGGTTAAATCCTACCTTCTTAGTCTTCCTGTTAGGATTATTATCTTCTAGAGAGTATGGTTTCATTTCTCCACTGTCCAACATATTTATTTCAATATCTATGGCTTTCTTCATGCACTCATCTATTGTATTAATATGTTCTTGTCTTAATTCATAGTTAAATTATCTAGGGAAAGCATTTTTATAAAAATAGATGGGTTGGATATCATTTGGCCTTAGAACAATGGGGATATTATTTCTAGCTTTAGAAAAACTTCTATTTAAATCACTTACTGATTCGTTCTCTTCATTTTTCATTGTTTCTAGAATTTTCAGTAGTGATTGTTCATTCTTCCTTTCACCAAAATTCTTTAAAAAGATAGTTTCCATTTTGGCAAAATTGACGATGTCATTATTAGGAAGAGTATTAAACCATTCTCTAGCATCTTTATATAGAGTCTATAGGAATAACATTAACATCACATCTTCATGTTCTACTTCTAGACTGTCTAAAGCATACAAGAAGCTTTTGATGTGATCTTCTCTAGTAACTGCATTATTTCCTTGAAACTTAAGTAAATATTTGTGTGCTTTACTAGGGAGATCATGCAAAGGTATTGGTAACTAAAAATATCCATATCTATTAGTCCTCCATAGTTGAATATGTGGTGGGTTAGCCATGTTAACTAATGGAGGTGCTTGAATTACAATAGGAGGTGTGCTAGTAATTCCACTAGGAACAGTGGGAGGCATTTCAAATAAACTTCCTATAACAATATCTGCGTCAAAATTTTTTGGAGATGAATTAGAAGGATTAATTCTAAAAAATACCTCTGGATCTAAGAGTTTAGGGTATAGCTCCTGAGCGATTCTTCTCATTCACACCAACACGTTCTTATTATTTCTTTAATATTTTTGATATTTTTGGATTTGTCCAATCAGAGTCACCAACACAATGTGTCTAGAAGGAATAAATGTCTGGTCAAGATTGCTTAACTTATAGAACTCTCAATCACTTAGGGTATAGAATTTTTTAAGAATTAAGAAAATCAAGAAAACAATATAATTGTTCGTTCTTGAAAAAGTAAAATTGGAAACTACGAGCATAGAAGGGAAATAGATTTGAAAATATTTTAAAATAAACTAATATTCTGATTCCTTATTTAAGCTAACTATTGCCAATAAATATTTATCGTTAGGTTCCAAAATGTAATGAAAATTACGAATTCGATCCTCAACAATGGCACCAAAAAACTGTTGGGAATTTTTCCTGCATTCGTAGGAAAAGCTATCACGCTACAGGAAAACCTATTGCCAAGGAGCTATTACAGGCTTTGGTAGACCTACCTCTTTAACTTGGGAATAGAGTTCTTTAATATTTTCTAGACAGACCAAGTATGGTAAGGATACCCTTGAGGTGAGCTTAAATTCTTTAAGTTCATGCTCTTCCATATTTATGGTGATGAATTAACGATTATAAATTTTGACCGAGCTAAAACAATAATAGTTCTATTATGCCTTATATATAATCGATGCTTTAACACTTTGGGCTATTATAGCAATATTTAATAACATTTCAATGAAAATAGAAAAAAAAAGAGAGATGAAATAATCAGTGCAATTACGTTCATTTGAATATCGTAATAAACATAATAGTTGACCAAAAAAAGAAGCATTCATTATGTGTTCAAATATTGTAACCCATAACAAAGACATGCAGAGCTAAACACAAAAATATAATAGGAAATAAGCCCAAAATTGTATTGATATTTGAATGAGATTAAATGAAGAGTTGGCTTGGGATTGCCATTTAACTCTTAAAAAGATTAATACAATAAAGATCCTCGTTCGAATATCGTAACAAGGACCTTTCACTCTTCCGTTCGAATATCGCAATAGTCAAGTCTCTAGACCTCTAGCTCAATAATATGAAAATATTCTTAGCTTCTTGGGCACTTTCTTATCAAAAACTTGTACAATGATGGGAGGAATGAAGAGATGAAAAGGAGAAAGAAAACAAAGGAGATACAACAACAAAGAACGAGCACTCAAGTATATCTCTTAGCAAAAATATGCTATGTCAGCTCAATCCTTATTATAGATGTAAACATCATTCTAATAGTTGTAGTAACTCTGTAACTACCTAAACCACTTGTATCTAAACCGTCCACCTGGTGCCATCTCCTACCTTACCATTGGCTGGGTGTTGTACAGTCTGTTTGTCTAACTGCCTTAAAATGTATTAGCAAAATTTGATTGAAGCTGGCCTAGTTGTCACTTATTTTTTCTTTTTCTCTTTCTATCATCATGGGCCCCATGCTATTTGTTGACTCATATGCCTTTTGAATCTTCTTAATTGCCTCTTGCTTGTCTTGACTTGCACCAATGGAATCTGCTATAAGGATCCAAATTTCTTCATCAATTTCACTGATCGTGCGAATCCTGTCTAATGCTTGGATTCCTTTGCTTTTTTCTTCCCTTATGAATGGTTTCCTACTCTAGAAGAACATGACGATGTCTAGAGAGAATGTAGTCAAAGAGATGAGTTGGTCGGAGAGCTTGTCTTTGTCAACCTCTTCGCAAGAGAATTTTTTGATATCTCGAATGATTATTTGGCAAAAACCTTCTATGCTAAGTAACTTATGGAGATCAACATTTAGATGCTTTAGTTGGACAACTATATATATATTTTTATTTTTCTAGCTCTCTGATCAAGTTGTTCCATCTGGGTCTCTCCGCATTGAAACTTACAACTTTTTCATACTCTCCTTGGTAGCTATGAGTCTTACCATCAATGGTGGTTACTTGCATGGACCTAATATGTTCGTACTTGGCCTTGCATATTTCGTATACTAGGGATATAGTTGCTATCTTCTCATCTGCATTTACTAATAGGGATTTTATCTCTTTATTTATCTCCATTATCTTTTCAAAATTCCTGTAAAAGGATTCTATCATTTTGCTTCCTTCTCAATTATTTGATCATCTTTTCCTTGAATTTGACTACAAGATTTAGAACTTGTAATTAATCTTTGTCAGGAGGCATCTCTTTTTGAGTTTTATTTATTTCAGATTTTAGATTATCATTTTTTGATTGCAATGATTCTACTTTGGATATCCAAGCCATTACTTCCTTCTTGATGGCTAGTGTAGTATGTGCATGAACTTGCACCCCATGTTTTAGTCATGAAACTGAGTCTCCTCCTATTGTTGCATCACCTATGTTAGGATCTATTTGGAGTGATTGTAACCCATTAGTGGTAATGATGATGGTGGCCTTGGAAGTCAACTATGAAATTGATGGAGGTGAATTATGCACTTCATTTTTACTTCAGATCCCTGTCACTTTGTCTTCCATTATAGCTTCGAATTGCTCTTCCTATTCAGCAGTGAATTATGTAAAGTATTCCTTTCTGACCAGAGTGATGCTCATAGGCTCACTAGCGCATGATCCAATTCTTGCTCTTTTGTGAGGAGGAGGTCTTATAGTATCAAGCATTACTACTTGATAATTTTTGAAGATATCATTGAATCCTTCAGCTTTCTTTATTCTATCCCACGCCATGGCATATATATTAATTCTTTATTGTTTTCTATGAAGGTTGTTGGTACTGCCTGTGGTGATCCTATAGCTATTTGTTGGAGATGTTGTGAGGCCATTAGAGCTAGAGTCAAACTCTCAACTGTGAGACTCCTTTATCTAATTTATCTTTTCTTACCATCGTTAGGTTCGCAGAGTAGTCCCCAACCATATCTATGTGAGTATGTGCTTTTAAAAGGTTTTTGTTGTTCCATATCTGCCAGAGATTAATTCCATTGTTCTGTGCCCATAGAATATTTTTATCAAACTCATATTATTTATGTTCCATTGGATTATATTCCAAAGCAATACTTTGTAATGATCGTTGGGATCATATGGTCTCCAAGTGATTTCTACGAAATAGAAGAAGTCCATTGCGGGTAGGGATTTTATCATCATTGGATATTCTTGGTATACATACTTCCCTATATTTCTTGAAGTTGTAATCCAAGGAACTCTGGTCTTCTTCTTCCTCCATATTAGTCTGGCTTCTTCTGCAGACTATCTTACTATCTCTAAGGCAGCCAATGATTTGGGGCAATAAGTGGGTAAGGCTTTAGATGGTAATTTGCCTCCATATGTTCTAATAAAATTGAAATATTCATCAAGAAAGTAATCTCTAGCTTCCATATCTTGGAGATACTTGACTATACCTAGGCTCATTTTGGGTGGTTCTTTCTCGGTGAGCACATGGTACATTGATGCTAAGAACATTCCACATAATTTTGAATAAGGGGAAGTGCCATCATAGATGCAAGGCAACATGTCCTGGATAATTTGCCCTGATACTCCTTTGAGTTGCTGGATAGCATCATCTTTGAATTACCCGATGATTAGGTGCGCAAGGAATGAGTAGTGCGAGAAACAGGGCATAAGATCTAGATTTTCTCTATGGCATCTTGTAATTCCTTGAATTCTTTGTCTATTGTGTTGCATATTGTCTTGCCATCTATACATGGGCAAATTATAAGTTTTTTTGTACTATACTATCAAATACACCACTTCAATGCTAACCCAATTGGGGTCTTCAACTCCCAACACTACATGAATCATGTCGGTGTAGTCTCTTACCCATTTGTGGAACTGATTCTTATGAATTGGGAAATTTGTTGACACTGGTTTGTCGTAGTCAAACAAATTTTCATAGAAGGAGGTTTTGATCATGTTTCATAACAATTTTAATTAAGATCTTATGAATACAAAATTAAATGGCGACATACCTTAATCTTACTAGTTTTCCTTTGATTGACTGGGTAGATCTCCTCCATTGATTTTGTTTGACTGTTGACTTTGATAGTGAGGATGTGTTCGACCGTAGATAGTTGATGCGAAAGAATTTCAATGATAGCACTTTGACCAAAATCATCGACTGATCCTTACCATTGTTCGACTGATAAAGGCTTTTCTTTGGTCGAACGATAATTTCACTTGTACTTGAGCGACCATATTTTATTTTTTGCCAACCAAAGAAAAAATGACTTTTTGACTTTTCAACCATCTTTTAATTTGTTTTGGCCGATGACATATTTTTATCAAGCGACTTGCTTTATATTTGACTTACTACGATAGGTCAAAAAAGTTTATTTCTTTCATGATCGACCGATCGATCATCGTTTATTTCATGTTGGCCAAAAAATTTTGGCAGAAATTTTATTTGCATCAGTCAACTCAAGATTTGTGCATTCTACTTGCTTCAAATCTTTGGTCCATGTGGTTTACCAAAACCTTTTATTAGTCTGCCAAAAAATTTTCTCGCTTGTAAAAATATCGTCAAATCTTTTCTTATGGGCATCGACTAAAAAAATATTTCAACAATATTTAAGTTTGGTCGATCGCTCTTTTTTGTTAGTCGAATGCTTTCACTATCGGTTGAAGAGTGCTTAGATTTTTTAAATTTTTTGTTTTCATCGGCTGTCAGTCGACTGAAGGGTGAATTATTTGCAAGGTAAAGGTGGGGAACCCCTTAAAATTTAATGGAAGGAAAAATCGAGCTGCTTAGGGGTTGGATATTTTCATGAAGATAGAAAATATTTTATTCTAATTAATCTATCATAAAATATGTACCTTTTTAGGACCTTCAAAATTTTGAAATTATGGGTACATTCATGTTGTATCAATTTTAGCTACAATACGGGTACATTAGCATGTACCAAATTATATATTATTCTCCAATAGTTAAAAACTTCCTTAGTAAAGTCACAAGAGGATAAAACTAATGAAAAGGAGTTGTGAAAGAATATTAAGGATTAGAATAATATTCCCTACCATCGATACTAGCAAGGCAAAAAAGAGAAAAACCTTCAAACTACCAAGCAAGAGCCAGGGGAGCAAGAGCAAACATAGATAAAGGAACACAATCCAAGCTGGTTAAACTTCTCTCTATCAAACAAAAAATATTGATAATTCATAGGAGGTGTCAACAACCCCTAATGAGATATGATTACCATCTCATGGAATATAAGGGGTGCTAATACCCCCTCAAAGAAGAGGTGTATCAAGGACCTTTGTTTAAGTAATAAGCCTAATATTCTTTGTATCTAGGAAACTAAAATGACAAAGGAAGAAGTTTCCAAAAATATGAAAGCAATATAGGCAAGATTGCAATGGGATGTTATGGATTCAAAAGGACTAGCAACAAGAATTCTAACATGTTGGAATCCAGTTAGAAACTTCTATGAAACCATTCATAAAATTGGGTATTGGATAACCTCCTTAGTCACATGCTACTTTGTAGATATTCATTACATCCTTATTAATGTGTATGAGCCCAAAATTAGGCATATTAGAATTATGGAGTGGGATTTAAGCCTTTATGAGAAGTAAAAACTTGATTCATGATCATAGGAGATCTATATGTCATAACCAAGTTAAATTATTTTTTTTGGGAAATAGAAAAATAACCCAAAGTATGAGAGATTTCTTAACTTTTAATTAAAACAATAATCTATGGGAGGTTGAGTTTGAAGAGGACAACTATAAATGGACCAAAAACATGATAGGTAAAAACCTGATAGCATAAAAAATAGACAAATGTCTACTCTAATATCATTGGCTAGATGAAGGGACTTGTGCTAAACTTCATACCTTGAAAAAAATTGGTTTAAATCATTGACCAATAAAAGTTAAAATGGTGGTAGGTGAAAAAAATATCATATTTTAAATATGAGCAGATGTGGGAGGACCATCCTTAATTTATTTATAAAGTAGCATAAACATGGAATACTTTAGAAAATGATGGGTTGTATACAGTTCCAAAACAAATAAAATTAATGACATCTAGATTAAAAGAATGGAACACAAACACTTTAAATACCATTTTTTAGAAGAAAGAACTTAAAAAGAAACTTTCCAAATTCCTAAAAGGAGACCACAATAACCAAAGTTGTGAGGAAAGGGAGTTTCTTAGTGAATATCATAATATTTTGAGTAAGAAAGATAAATTTTGGAGATTAAAATTGAGATAAACTTGGTTAAAAGGAGATAAAAACACAAAGTTTTTACATAGGATGATAATTGTACAAAGATCTACAACCAAAATAAGTCAATTAAATTATTAGAAGGGTTTGGATTGAGGACTAGATAAAAAAGGAGGCAAGGATGTTTTTGAGAATATTCTATTATTAGAGGAAATTAAGTTTTTGGTGATAAACTACTACAAGAAGTACCTTTAGTTATAACATATGAAGACAATAGCAAATTTTTGGAGTCTATTACTTTAGAAGAAGTTCGTTCAAATCTTTTCTATTTTGATAAGGATAAATCCCTAGTTTCGAATGGAATCTCTACAACATTCTATCAAAATAACTAGGAAATAATGAAAGATTCTTTATTGGTGGAAATGGAATAGTCTAGGGTAAGACAATACATACCTTATAAAAAATACCACATATCTTAAATTGATTCCATAAATGAATGTTGCAGAATTGTTTGATTCCTTTAGGTCCATAAATATTTGTAATATGACATATTATATAATCTCCTAAGTGATGGAAAATCAATTAAGACCACTATTGTATAAAATTATTTCAAAAGAGCAAGGAGGATTTTTGAAAGGGAGACATATTCTAGACAGGATCATAGTAGTCCATAAAGTAAAATTCGAGAAAAGAGAGAGTAATGATCTTAGAACTTATGTGAATAAAACCTATAATAGGGTTAAATGGGATTTTCTTTTTGTAGTATTAGAAAAGTTTAGATATGGGAAGAAATGGGTCAGTTGGATTAAAGCTTATGTCTCTATGATATCATATTTAGCACTAGTAAATAGGTTGGTAATAGAATCATTTCATTTAAATCCAAGAGGGATCTTTGACAAGGTCATCATTTGCCACCATATCTGTCCATTATTATGGTACAAGTATTGGGAAGGAACCTGAAGAAGGCATACAAACATGGGCTAGTAAGCAAACTTAAGGTTAGTAATAACACTAACAAAGCTACAAGCTTATTGTAGCGGTAAGGGCTTTGGCCTCTCTTTGAGAGGTATAAGGTTCAAACCCCACTCAGTATGAGGGGGTCGTGACCCCTCATAAAAACCTATGTAAACTCATTGAAAAATTAACACTAAAGACATCACCCATCAATAGTTTGTGGATGATATAACCCTTTTTAGGAGGGCAAGGAAAAATAAGGCCAAAGATTTGAATAACTTATAAAAGGAATATGAAAGTGCGTCAAGGAAAAAATGTTAATAGGACAAAATCTAAAATTTACTACCTAAACACTCCAAATAGAATTAGAGTAGGGATATGTAGGTTAATCCAAATAGAGGAGGAATTTTACCAACCACATATTTAGGGATGCCCTTATTTGAGGGGAGAATGAGGACAAAATTATGAAATATGGTTATAAGAAAAGTTTAAAATAAACTACCAATATGGAAAGGTATATGGTTATGGTTAGAAAGAAGAATATAGCTTATTAAATTAGTCTTATAAGTCATTTCAATATATTAGATGTCCTTAACAAATATGTTTGATTTACACATTGGAAGGGGATTTCCGGCTCGGCGATTTGGCGGGAAAATTTCTGAGAAGGCGTCTGGTGTTGCTCGAGGGATTCTGGCCCGAAGATCTTGCCAGGGGCTTTGGGGGGTTGATTTTGAATTCATCTGAAGGTACATTCGTGGTCCCGGGAGGGCCCGATGGGGTCTCCTCCAGTTTCTCCTGCTGGGAGAAAGACTTCATATGCTGAGAAGTTGAAAGATAACCCCTCGCCTTCCACTGATGGAGCTCAGCGGAATGCTTTTCAAACGATACTCAAGAATGTTGGCAATGGCCCAAATGCTCACCGTGTTAATGGATGCCTCCCGCAATCCACTTCCAGGCCTAAGATTGTTATAGAACCAATGCTGGTCGAAGATACAATCGTCTACCGAGCTAATCACGACTTGATCTGAGAAATTCATGGGCATCCGACCCACACTAAATTTTTTGCACACCTGGGTTCGCCAGAACTGGGAGCCACACGGTGAGTACTCTTTATGGCCTATAAGCAATGGGTATTTCATCATTAGTTTCTCTTCTTTAGCAGATAGAAACAGAGCATTTGAATCAGAAAAGAGAAACCACGGACCAGCAGGGTTATTTGTCCAACCCTGGAGAGTGGGTTTCGACCCCCGCATCGAACCCACGGCTGTCCCGGTCTGGATTCGGCTGTACGCTCTCCCGATGGAGTTTTGGGGTGAGCAGGTGTTGGAACTAATAGGTAATTCCCTAGGCAGATTTTTGGGAGTCTCCAAAGATACCATAGAGGGAAATACAACTGTCTTTGCCATAATCGTGTAGAGATGGACATTAGTCAGCCTCTACCAGCCGAGGCGGAACTTGAGCTAGCAGGAGTACCCCGGATCCAACAGCTAGACTATGAGGCCCTACCTTTCAGGTGCCGAGTATGCCATAAGCATGGACATTTGGCAAGGTTTTGCCCAAACATCTTGAGCACAAAAATGGAGGTTCCGAGCGGAATGTCAAACCGCCCTAGAGAGGGTAAGTCCAGTCCTGTCAATGAACCTTCTAGCAATTCTCCAGGTCCTGATGCTCAGCAGGATGGCTTTGAACAGGTGAAACGAAAGAGAAACAAAAAGAGAAATGGCAAGGAGCAGGTGCAGCTCAAGCCAAACAATCGGTATGAAATTTTTAAGTCATTAGTGGATCAGGAGGACCAAACTATGGAGGGAGTGGATGGGAATGGTGTGAATGACAACACTCCACCTCTTGTTTCTCCTTCTTTTACTCCCCGTAGTAGAACAGTGATCGTGCAGCACTGAGAATCTGCAGTCAGAGAATCCAGGGGCATTGGTTATACACTCCCCAAAGACAGCCGGCTATCAAAGATGTCACCATGGGAAATGCAGATAAAAACAGAGAAAGGCCTGCTTTAGGGATTACCTAGGTGGAGAAGAGATCTAGAAACAATAACTCTCAAGGAGCGGGAAGAAAATCCAATAAGGAACTACTAACAGTGCAAGGAGATAAGCTAATCAATGGAGGATTGGTGAGGACCATTGATTCTTACTGCTCTCAAGGTTTTCAATGATTATTCAATCTTGGAACGTTAGGGGTTTAAACAGTAGAACCCATCAATCATTGTTCAAAGACTCTTAGAAAATCGTAAAATAGACTTTTTGCTTCTTCAGGAGACCAAAATGTCTGTAGATATCATGAGTAAAACTGCTACTAAAATCTTGGGGGGAGCTGGTCATATGGATGTGGCTGCCCAAGGAGCTTCAGGTGGAATTGTTACCCTTTGGAACCCTCTGATTTGGACTGCTTTAGAACATATAGCTTGGAGGGGTGTTCTTACTTCTCTCTTCAGAAATAACTTCACTTCTGAGCATGTCCTAATCACCAACTTTTACGGGGCCCAAGACCTAGATGGCTAGAGGCTCCAATGGGAAGCTGTTCACAACATGAGGGCATACAGGGTGTGTTATGACTGGATTATTGTAGGGGATTTTAATGCAAAATTATCTGTTCGTGACCAGGAAGGTGGCACCCCTGTTTTGGATCCAGGGGACCGGCTTCTGATTGCCCAAGTTCAGGCCTTTCATTTAGTGGACGTTCAAGGCCCTGGTGTTTTTTTCACTTGGACAAACAAGAGAAAGGAGCCACATAGCATGAAGGTCAAGTTAGATCGCTTTTTGGTTTCGGAGGAGGCTTTTGTTAAATGGACTTTTAAGTTCCAGATTTTGGAGGGCCCTATTTCGGATCATTTTCCCATTTTGCTAGAGGGAGGGACTTCGAGAGGGCAGCACCATAGGCCTTTTAAATTCGAGAATTTTTGGTTACAAAAGGAGGACCTTCGACATAAAATCACTCAATGGTGGACAGAAGGCCGTCCACCTTTTGGGACAGCAATGTTCAAATTTCATAAACAGCTTCAATTTGTCAAAATTCAATTGAAACAATGGAGGAAAGAAAACAAGTCGGATTTCCAGTCCCAAAGGGCCCCCTTGGTGGCTAGATGGGAGGAGGTTCGTAAACTTTTTAGGGAAGGATCAATTACCGAGCAACTCAAATTTGAAGATGATGAACTCGCGTAAAGCGGTTGAGGACATTGACAACCAAGAGGAGATATACTGGAAACAGAGGGCTAGAAATACTTGGTTATTAGAGGGGGACGAAATACCAAATTTTTTCATCGGTCGCCTTGTGCCAGGAGACAGATGAACAATATGGAAGCTCTTAAAGATGAACATGGAAATGTCTTCGATACTCTTCCTGGTATGCATTCCCATGCAATTGATTACTTTTCTAAACTTTTTAAGGAAAGTATGGAGCAAGATGTTGAGGCTCATAACGAAGTTCTTAATGTTATTCCTTCTATTATCTCTGAAGAAGACAATCAGGCCCTGCTTAGACCCATTGAAAGGGATGAATTGAGAAATGTGGTCTTTGGTATGAGTACTGGAAAATCTCCTGGTCCAGATGGCTTTCCTATTGAATTTTTTTAGGCTTTCTGGGACACCTTGGGGGAGGATGTTTTGGCTGTTACTGAGGAATCCAGATCCAATCGAAGAATGCTCAGGGCGATCAATCACACCTTCATAGCTTTAATTCCAAAAGGGGAAGCGGGGACTCATATCTCTGATTTCAGGCCTATTGCTTTATGCAATGTGATTTACAAAATCATCACTAAGATAATGGCTGAGAGGCTTAAACCCCTACTTCATAACATCATTTCTCCTGAACAAGGGGGCTTTGTTGAGGGAAGACAAATCTTGGATGGGGTGGTTTTGGCCCATGAGGCCATCCATTCAATGCAAACTTCGGGCAACAAAGGAATGTTCATTAAACTCGGATATGTCCAAGGCTTATGACCGGGTGGAGTGGTGCTTCTTGTCGAAAATGATGGCTGCCTTTGGCTTTTCTCAGGAATGGATTGATTGGGTGATGAGTTGTGTTTCTACTCCCTCTTATTCTGTTCTCATCAAGGGCCTTCCCTCGCATCCTTTCGGTGCCACTCGTGGTCTTCGCCAGGGAGACCCTTGTTCTCCCTATCTCTTCCTTCTCTTGGCTGAAGGTTTGGGCAGACTGTTTCTGAGGAGAAGGCAACAAGGTCTGCTTTCTGGTATCAAGGTTGGGGAGGAAACTCTGACTCACTTGCAATTTGTGGACGATACTGGCCTGGTTGGTGTGGCCACTCTTCGGGAAGCTAGAGGAATCAGAGATACTCTGAATATCTACCTGAGGGCTTCAAATCAGGTTCTAAATGACAGGAAGTCCAAAGTGGTCTTTTTCAATCTTGACCAACGGCTACAAGAGCGTGTTATTGAGATCCTGGGCTTCACAAGGACTTCTCTTCCAATTGTTTACCTGGGCGTTCCCCTTCATTTCAAAAAGTTAAAAATTGACATCTGGAAGAATCTATTGGCGTGCATCAAAGACAGAATGAATCATTGGGCTCATAAATGGTTAAGCTACGGGGGTAGATTAACCTTCCTGTAGTCGCTTATACTGTGCTTTGTCGATCTATAAATTCTCAATACTGGCCGCCCCTCATACCATCTGGAAAGAGCTGGACAAAATGGCTAGAAGATTTTTATGGGAAGGCGCAAAAGGGAAGAAAATATGGGCTTTGGTTGGGTGGGATAAAGTTACCCAGCCTAAGGACAAAGGAGGGCTGGGCCTGAGAAGTTCTAAGCTTAATAACAGAGCCTTGGCTGGAAAACTGTATTGGAGGTGGATTTCTCAGCCAACCTCCCTCTTCAGCAGAATTCTTTCCAAGAAATATTTGGGGCATGTTCATCCCAATGAGGTGGGTCGCTTTCCCTTGGAAGGTACTGGATCCTTAGTGTGGCAGACTCTCAAGCTTGGGTCCCAGATTATCAAAGATCAATTATTCTGGAAAGTGGGGAGAGGAGACAAGGCTCGTTTCTGGACTGACTCTTGGGACCAACATCCGCCCATTATTGTCATGTTCCCTGAGCTACAACCAATCATGACCGCCTTAGAAGCCCAGGGCTGGATCCATATTGATAATTATCTACACACCAGTCAATTGGGGGGGTATAAATTCAAAAATTTTAAGCGGTGGGAGGAGTGGCCAATTACTGTCTCTCCGGAGTTGGCGCCCATCCTGCACAAAATCTTGTCGTAAAGGTTCCTCACGGGGAGAGATGAGGAAGATGAATTAGCCCGGGGCTATGGAAGCCTTGGGGTCTACTCGCTTAAGGCCGGATATGAAGAGATCCTCCCCGAGCCTCCCCCACACTCTTTCTCGGTTCAGCATTGGAGAAGGATTTGGCATTCAAAGGGCTGGCCGAAAGTGAATTTCTTTGCTTGGCAACTTATGCATAATGGACTTCTCACCTTTGACAATCTCAGACGTAGGGGTTTCAATGGCCCCTCTCAATGTGCTTTATGCCTCCAACATGAGGAAACTGCAGATCACTTGTTTTTTGAGTGCCCTTTTACTCATCATATTTGGGAACGCTGGTTCTCTCAATTTAAACTCCAGGCTAATGGTGTTTTCAATCGTACCAATATTTGGGAAAAATGGAAAAGGGGCAGGTTCAAATCCATAGCTCTCCGAACTGGCTGGCAGTTAGGCTTTCTCTTCATTTGGTGGCAAGTTTGGTTGGAGAGAAACGCCCGGATCTTTAGAGACACTTTCTCCTCGATTGACGGCGTTTGGCAGGTCATCTGGAGCAAAGTCACAGAAACTGTTGCTATTTATGTTGATGAAGAGAAGCAGGCAGCTCTTGGGCATCTTGAAGAGGGGGTTGAGGGACATGAGGGGCAAGGCAGAGCATGCCGGAAACCTCCCCACCTGGCCGGATAAAGATCAATACCGATGGGGCTGCAAAAGGCAACCCGGTAGCGCAGAATTGGTGTTGTCTCGTCGGGATCACTCGAGTGCGGTTCTTTACTCGGGAATTGCAGGGATTGGGCAGAGCCACGAACAATGAAGCCGAAGCCTTTGCCATTAAGTCAGCGTCTATCTGGGCTGTTAAGCAGGGTTACCGGAGGATAATTCTTGAATCAGATTCTCAAGTCCTGATCGGCGCTCTTGATTGCTTGCAGAATTTCTCATTAAAAGCCTGGAGGCTACGGATTTTGATATCCCAAATCAAGGAGTTATGGAGGGAGTTAGATGATGTTATCCCTGTGTATGTGAGTAGAAATTTGAACACGGTAGCCGACTTCCTTGCGAAGATGGGTGCTGAGAAAGAGGTAGGTGTTCAGCTGCACAGTGATATGCCTATGATAGATGAAGAGATTCGGAGTGGTCTGGAACGATCCCTGCATCCATGAGCTCAAAAATGGCTAAGGTTAGTTTTTGTCGCGATATCGCGACATATTGCGCCGTCGCGACCTTGTTTGGAAAGTTGTCGCGATTTCGCGACATGCTGCTCTGTCGCGACCTTTCCTGGACAATTGTCGCGATTTCGCTACCTATTTTGTTGCCGCGGCCTTGGGAGGAAAATTGTCGCGATTTCGCGACTTGTTGCGTCGTCGCGGTCTTTGATGGGAAGGTGTCGCGATGTCGCGACCTTTTTTGTTGGTTCTGCTGCTGGAGGAAAGTCGTCGCGATTTCGCGACGCTTTGAGAAAAATTGCGTGAAGGGGAAAAACCGTCGCGATATCGCGACATTTTTTGTGAAAAGCTACTCAAAGGAAAATTTGTCGCGATTTCGTGCCATTTTTGAGGAAAGGACGCAAAGGGGCAAACCCGTAGCGATTTCGCAAAAATTCTGGAGAACAAACTTCATGAAGGACAAACGTCGCGATTTCGCGACTAGTTTGAGAAAAGGCCACCACGGGGAGAACATGTCGCGATTTCGTGACCTTTTTTGTCGGTTCCGCTGCTGGAGGAAAGTCGTCGCGATTTCGCGACGCTTTGAGCAAAATTGCGTTAAGGGGAAAAACCGTCGCGATATCGCGACATTTTTTGTGAAAAGCTTCTCAAAGGATAATTTGTCGCGATTTCGCGTCATTTTTGAGGAAAGGAAGCAAAGGGGCAAACTTGTAGCGATTTCGCGACACTTTGGAGAACAAACTGCATGAAGGATAAACGTCGCGATTTCGCGACTAGTTTAAGAAAAGGGCACCATGGGGGAGAACATGTCGCGATTTCGCGACACTTTTGCGGAAGGGGCGCCCAATGGAATTCTTGTCGCGATTTCGCGACACTTTCGGCCAACTGGGGCTTTAAGGAAAAGCCGTCGCGATATCGCGACACTTTCTCAAGGTTGCTGTCTAAGGGTGAACACGTCGCGATTTCGCGACAATTTTGGGGAGCAGGTGCCTTCTGGCTTTCTCGTCGCGATTTCGCGACGTTTTTGGCGTTTGGGTGCTTTGGAGCTGTGCTGTAGCGATTTCGCGACATTTTTTGAGTTGGGTGGCCTCGGCGCAGTTTTGTCGCGATGTCGCGACATGTCGCGATTTCGTGACATGTCGCGTTTTCGCGACCGGTTGTCGTGGCGCGGCGGTTGTTAGGTTTGGTGTCGCGATTTCGCGACTTGTCGCGTTTTCGCGACTTGTCGCGTTTTCGCGCCCTTTGTTCTTCTGGTCTCTTTGCTCTTGGTTGGGATGCCCATTCTCCCTCTTGTAACTGTAATTTGTTTTAATGCAAGCTTTTTTCAAATTTTTCAAAAAAAAATATATTAGATGTCCTTGTATATTATACCAAAATCAATTGAAAAAAGTTTAACCTATATTATCTGATCATTTTTGTGGTTAGGATTACAAAATAAAAAATAATTTCCTTTGATGAAATGGAGCAAAGTGTGTGATGATAAAATTTAGGGAGCACTTAGTTTAAGAGTTCCTTTGGATGTAAACTTAGATCTAAGGAGAAGAATAATTTGAAGATTGTATAAATAGAGCTAAAGACAATGGAAATGAATTCTTCTAAGTACAATGAGCTCAATTTCCCAAGCTTAATATTTATTACAATCTCACTACCAAATGGTTCTACATTATGGAATGGTTCAAAAAATTAATTAATCTAGTGATTAAAGGTCTAAAATGGGTTGTGGGATCTTGAGGCAAAAATCTATTTTGTTTGATACTTGGTATGATAAAAAAACCACTCAATATAGACCCAATGTTGAAATTATGGATGAGATTACTTCAAGACAAATATGGTGATTTATGTTAGAGACAAAGCTTCAAGATGGTATCATTTTTATTAATTCTTTGATAATATTCATGTACAATATGTGCATATTTAACATACAATTGGTTTAGTACATCAACTTTCATATAGGAAAGAACTTCCATACGTGATACAAAAATAATTAATGTATAATCAAATAATTGAAAGGCTAACATCCCCCCTTATTAAATTATTTTGTACATCAAATAATGTAATGATTACCCTTGTAATTTGGACTTCCTAGGGTGGTAGAATGAAATTGTGTTTGCTTTGGCTTAGGGATTTGGCTCTTTGACTTTGGATTTGGCTTTGGCTTTGGATTTGGCATTGGATTTTTCTTTTGGATATTCCACTTGGTTTATCACTTTGGTCTATCTCAAGATCTACCTCTAGGTTATTGTCATAGGGTCGTTGCCTCTAGGTCACCTCTAGGTCTCTACCTCTGGGTTGTTGCCTTCTGGGTCACCATTGGACTAGTTTATTGCCTCTAGGTTGCCTTTGGGTCTTTTCCTCTAGCGCACCTTATACTTCACCTCAAGGTCACCTCTCTAGATCATTGCCTCTAGGCTATCATCACCTCTAGTTCAACCACTAGATCAGTCATTAGATCATAACCTTTGGAAAAATATGCATCCTCATAATCTTTCATATAAGTATTCATCTATAGGTTACTCATCTTTATAGGTATTTAACCATTCTTTTGCAGGCTTTTATCACTGTAGGTAATATTATTTTGATATTAAAATCATTTGTTTCACGTTTCCCAACATATTTTATGATGGAAAAACTTGCACACTTCTTTACATTCAATAAAATAGGTCTCCGATAGAAACCACACAATATTTCTTTTGTTTTAATCCATTTTGGCACATTCATGCATCCATAATGCATATATATTTTGCTATACCTTTTTTTTGCTTTATATTGACAATGTCTTTGAGAATGGTTATTTCCTCTACATATTTCACAATAATGGAGGTCCCAATATTTATTAAACATATGTTCTATTATTCCACACTAACTACAACTACTTAATTTTCTTCACAATTGCTTCTCATAGATTTTGTAGTAGTTATTCCTAACAAAATTTTTGAATCACTAGTCCCTGTCACAATTTTATTTCCACTTTCTTGTATTATATATCCAAGGCCTTAAATATTTGGTCTTATATTTGGTATTATGGGCTCTTTCACACCTTTCCCATTTCTTCCTAAATCTATACCATTGTATCCCATTTTATGCATGATTTTGGAACCAATCCTTGTATATTTTCAAAGTATCCAAATTCATCATCATAATCACAATGTCCTTCAATAGAATAACTTTTATCATAGCCAATACAATATCTTTTTGCACAACTTATATCTTCATGAACAATATTCAAATCCTTGGTGTCCCAAGCTATATTTGTCCCCTATACAAGATTCCTTGTATCATAACTCATATTTCCTACTATAGACTTAAAAATAAAATTTGTTCTTTGAAGGTCATTTGTATCACAAGCTATATCTTATCTTTAAATAATGTCACTTGTATCACAAGCTATATCTTATCTTTGAATAAGGTCACATGCATCACAACAATTATCTATCATTATGGGTCTTAGATTACTTGTGTCACAACAAGCATTGGCCATCATATGTTTGCTCTTCAAATCTTCCTTTTTCATTTATGCTTTGTCTTAACTACTACCATGTATATTGTCTCCATAATTTTAATAGGGAATAAAAAACCATTTTCAAAGCAATTTTCATCAGTATAAGTTTTTATGATAATTGATCATAAACAAGATTTAAGTTTTACAAATTCTCCATATTCATAAAGGTCCCAACCTTCTAGGAAATAGATATTTTCAACTTGCTCTCCCATGTTATGTTGTTTTAAACCACTTGGTTTGATAAAATTTGGGGCATATATAAATTTAAAATATGCACTTTTATGAAGACATTCTTTCCTCAAGGTGCCAAAAATGATATTACATTAAACATTTACTTGTACACCTTATGTCCCCTTTCTTTTAATGCTAAAGAAAAAATTACAAAACAAAAAGAACTTTATACACCTTATTTATCCTATTTAAAATATTTGTTTTGGTTGTGTAGGGAACCTCTATAATCCCTAGTCTGGTGGGTAAAGACGAAGTCAACGGGACCCTTGACCCTCTAGGGAATCGAACTAGGGTAGCCCATCGACAAGCACTCGACCACTATCAACCAACCTATCCCTTTCTCCTATATAAAATATTTTATTATAGTTCATAAATAAAAGAGAAGAAAAGTTTATATCTCCTTTCCTTATGACTTAAAAATTATTCTTCACATGCATAAATATATTTGACTTATCCTTTTTAATAATTTATTTTTCACCCCTTATAAGGCACTTTTTATACCCTTATACCTCCTTAATGCATTTAAAAAAATACTTTTCCCCCTTTCTTTAAAAGTTTCTATAAAAAAATTCCTCCTTTCCTTTTTAAAATAAGGACTCAACGGGAATCAACCTTGCAACTTCCTTTATAAAATTTTAATTCCCCATTCAATGACCAAAAATGCCTCTTTGCAATTTGTGAAGTGAAAGGTTATTATTTGTACATTATAACCACCATCTGGTATGTGCATAATTTTTTTACTACACCACGTATGTTCAACTTGATTTATATCACTAGATTTCTATTCTGTCCTTGTGCCCAGTGGTCATAAATGTCTTCTAGGAAAAAATCCGATGAATTTTTTTTGCTCTTTCATACCTTATGCTATGTAACAAAATTTGTTTTCATATTCAATATGGACATCAATAGTCCCATAGAATACATGAGGACCACAAGAGCCAACACCATACTATTTTAAGGATGCATCTTATTTGTATATTATTCTCTTGTCTCCTTTGGTGAAGGGCTTCTTCATAGAGTAATTCTTCTATGGCTCCTTGAAAAATTTGGGCTACATAACACATAATTATAGGCATGAAAAACAATAATTTATCAATGGGAATTATGGATACTTAAATTTATTACTTGCTTGAATTTAAATAGGTAATTTAAAGTGTTGAAGCTTGTCAAAACTTCAATTGCATATTGAGGCAAAATAATTATTAGGATGCAAAGAAACCGTATCTATTGCTTCTTATTAATCAACTAAATACTATTGAATCTAAACACACTGCATCTTACCCAGGTGTTGTAGGTGAGTTGGAGAGGAGAGGCTAATCCTCCAAGGGAGGTCCTAGGTTCGAATCTCCATCCTACCAAAAAGTTGAATTGGGTACCCAAAATCCAATTTATAATGTTTGTGCGGGTAGGGTCGGGTGCAACTACCGGGTGACTTTGACGGTGTAGAACCCCTTGGTCATGGTATCTCAGACCAGGCAGCCCTACAAGGGATTTTTCGCAAAAAAAAAAAACACTGCATCTTAATGGAGAAAGTAGATAAAAGCAAATGCAAATGGTTCAGGGATAATCTAACTAGGTTTTAGCATGAACATCACTTGTAGGTCAAGCTTGAAATTGCTCTAAATAAGCTACAGTCATGCTAGTGGTCTCCTCTTCCATAGCTTGGACTTCAAAATTTATGCTTCCTTCTTACAATGGCTGAGAAGTGATAGAGAATTTTTTATTTGTCCTCACACAATACACTAACCACTTTAGTTTTCTTCCAAACACAAAATATTAGCACAATCAAAGAATAAATTACTTTTCATTTCAACATAAGCTTTTTAAATCTCTATAAATTTAGGTATTTTCAATAATTTTTCTTTCAATTTCAAATACTCTACAACTACAAAAGAAAGATGATAAGCATTTTGGATCAAATGGAAGAAAATCCATAGTAATTGCCACCAAGGAGTGGCAACCAATGTATAAAACAAAATAGATGTTATGAGCAAACTAGGTTGCTAGTGTTGCTTCACATTTCTCCTCTTCCAAACTAAAAAATGCATCAAACATTTGCACTCCTTAGTGCTTCCTTCGACTGATGTCTAAAATTTTTCCTGGGAGGACATTATAGAAGTCATGCACCAATACTAAGATTAGAATGTTTATTGTCTCTATTTGTTTTCCTAACCATTATAGAAAAATACTACGAAACAACCGCCTAAGATCTTGTATCAAACATGCTTTACTTACACATGTTGGAGATAAAGCTTCAAGAAATATAATATAGTTTTTATTAACTATCTGATAATATTCATGTACAATTTGTGCATATTGTACATATGATTGGTTCGGTACATCAACTTTCACAACTTATATATGGGAAAAAACTTTCATACAGAATACAAGAATAATGAATGCATAATCAAATAATTTAATAGTATAGGCTAACATTAGGGTTTCAAACAATATATATAAGGATCAAGAAGGAAGATACAAATGGAAAGAATATTTTTTTACAAGTACATTGGACATTGTTGCTATGAGGCGGTTGAGTAGAAAGATAACAACAGTGATTATTCCAAGGGGAGTTGGGGATACGTTGATTTGGAAGTTGAGTAGCTCAAGAGAATATACAATAATAAGCTAATATAATATAAAGCAACAAAAAAATAGGAATACCATAAGAATATGGAGAGATTTTTGGGATATTTAAAATGTTTGTATGGCTAGTAGGTCATAGGAAAAAATTATCTTGGGATAACATATTGAAAATGGGTTTTTATGGCCCCTGATAATGTGCTATATGTAAAAATGAGGAGTATAGACCATCTCTTAAAACACTGCTCAATAGTTTGGGAAATATGGCAATGAATTTCTAATATGCTTGTAAATGAATGGTGATGAATGACATAATTGAAAAATGGTTAAAGTAATGATAAATCACATTTAAAAGTGAGGCTAGGCAATATTACTAGAAAATGATATTATTGTCAATGATATTTCTAGGTGGTACTTCTATTAGCCTAGCATATATTTCATTTATTTCATCATTGTGTAATTTTTGCCATCTAAACATGGGCATGATCTCTATAGCAAGGAATCTTACAATCCTCTACCAAATCAGACAGACCCCTCTATAGTGATCATCATTTTTTTGTTGTTTATTTTGGAGGATTTAATCTATTTATAGGAGGTGATAGTGTCAATTATGCTTCTATGGGAACATGGAGCTTCTGCCTCTATGATAGAAATAGGTTTTATTATACCCATCTCTATCATTTTTAACATTTAAGATTTAAATTTTATTTATTGTATGTTTAGATTAGGCTTTGTTTTTTGTTTTATGTCAGGGGAAATATTGAACTTAGTCTAATCATAATATTATAGGGGATATATCTTTATCTTATCAACTTTAGGCTTTAAATCAAACTTGCATTTAGTTGCATTAGGCAGAATCTTATTTTTTGCATCTTCTTTTAAATCCTTGTTAAAAAAAAAAGAAAAATATTATTTCATTTTATCAACAAATCAAAAATAATTATTGAGTGTTGCATTTAAAGATAGATTAAGGCCAGGCTTCATAAAAGTGGGATCTTAAAAGGAATGTATTTTTCTTTGGAAAATATAGGTGTTCTTTAATCCACATGAAAAATTAGTCATTAAACGCTCACAACATCCCCTAATATCAAGGTGAGATAGGGGAAAGAAGAGACATGTTGGATCATTAGTTGGCCCTTCATGATCTCCTTTTTTCTCTTCTCATAAATTTGGTGAACCCAACATGAATGCTACCATGGTTCCCAAAATTCCTTTTGTCCTATCCAAAAACCTTAATCAATACTACAAATTTTCAAACTTAAGCAAGATCATTTAATTTTGTGTGTTTAGCTTAGATCACATTATATCAATATAATAAGAACATAACCAAAATCTAGTCTTATTAATGATCATTTATGGTCCTTTGAGTAATTTTCATACAAATAATTATGCTATATTTCATATATTGTGAGCCCCATATGCCAATCACCCACATAGAGTCTCACATGTACTTATGCTTAGTGAAGAGTATATCATAGTGCGCTAGTGGTAGTCATAAGGAGGTTTATCATTACCCCTCTTGTACCATCTTAGACCATGTACCCAAATGGTCACTTCCATGTACACATACCAACAGGTATATAGAGAGTGGACATGTAAATAGGGACCTTCAGGTATATAGGGAGGCCCCTAAGGTATATAGCTTAGATCAGGTATATCAAGGTAAAAAGATATAATGTTGCTAATTTTTTTTTTCTTCTCTAATCAACACTATAAACTTTAAAACTTAATTAATTTAGCTCTCTTTCCTTTCAAACCATGGCTAAGAGATGCTACTTCACCCATAGTGTTGCTAAATTAGCCATTAACCTTAATACTTTGGTGGATGGTCCTGAGGACCAAACCACCTTTAATAACCCTACCTTAAAGGAAGAAAACAAGAGTGCTTTCCACTTAGGTTCTCTAGAACCCCTCCATGATGATCAATAAAGAGTGATCTTCAAATATTTTGATCACACTGCTTCCTTCTTGCAATAGCATAGGAATGTCATGGCATCCATACTTAAGGGAGGTCATAATAAATAGGTGTGTCTACAGGAGAGGGTTCACTTTTGGACTAGCCCCAATAGCCTAGCCTCTAATCAAGCATATCTATCCTTGGATCCTTAAATGTAAATATTAATGCATCGACTTCCAACCATGTTGATTCTAATCGTCATATCATTCCCACTTCTATGGATGGTGGGACACAAAGCATTCCATCATCCTCAAGAAATCATTCATCCTTACCTCCTCTTAAGGAATTATTATGGGTCAATGTAAATTTCCCTATGCCTCAACAAGTGGGTATGAGTTACACTCCTAACCCTAGTGTACCTCCTACTGCACTAACCTTTAATCCCCTTGTTAAAAATATTCCTTCTATCCTCATAGGTGTGAGTATGGGTTTCACTCAAAACCCTATTCCCACAATCTCCCATTTTTCATCTTCTAATTATTTTATTTTGAATAGCTTGGGGTAAGCCATATGATGACAACCTTAACATCATATGACCCAATGCATCAATCTTATCCTTACATCAATTATTAAGTTCCTCTTATCTATTAGCACATGCCTTATGTGCAATTAAATCCTATTTTGTCCAAGCTTCAAACTTTAACATCATAGTTAGAGTTGCTAAAAAAATAAATGGCCTTAATTCAAAGGTCTTCTTCTAGTCACAAGTACTCTTACAAGGATTTATGCAACCAACCCCTAGATTTTTCATATCTAGTCACTCTTTTCTAGTCACAAGTACTCTTACAAGGATTTATGCAACCAACCCCTAGATGTTTTCATATCTAGTCACTCTTTTCCTTCCAACTTCAAAATGCTTAAGTTTCAAATGTATAAAGAGAATAAAGATCCTATTAACCACCTTAGGCTTCTTAGAACTACCTATATCACCAGGTTTTATGATAAAATATTGCTACTTAATATCTTTTCCAAAAGCCTTAGTGGCCTCACCTTGGAATGGTATTACCAAATACTAAGGCATTCTCTTAAAAGCTTTAGGGATCTTGTTGAGATGTTTATCAATCAATTCTATGAATAAAATATCATAATTAATGACTTGTATAAGCTCAGGCGATCGAAGGATGAGAATTTTGATAACTTCTTAGTGAAATGGAAAGCCTTGGTGGAGAGACTACAATATGTCCCTCCATTAAGAGACCTCTTAGATATTTTTATAGGTAACCTCAATGAGCATGTGACCTTCTACTTAGAGATGAATAATGTATATTATTTTAGATATACAATCGATATGGCTAAGAGAGAAGAGACTACCCTCCTCAAAAGAGGATAACTAAAAGCTAACTCCCATAAGGAGGAAGACAAATATTCTTTCCATCCCAAGGGGCAATATAAAAATAAGCACATTATGGGCAATGGAGTCACAAACTCATGCCAAACAAACATCATGAGTACTATTATGGCCCTTCAAAAGCTTATCCTAGGGAAGCCTAAATAATAAAAATCCAAAAGGAAGTTTTCCTAACTAGATCAACCTCCTTCATCCATCCTAGACCAACTGCTTGAATCCAAAATCATGGAGCTTCCACCTATTAAGCATTTAGATCCTAAAAAGGAAAAGCCTCATTGGTTTTTCCTTGATGGGCATTGTGCCTTCCACTACACTAACAATAATTTGACCAATAGGTGCATGAGCCTTAAGAACCTTATCCAAGACCTTATCGACAAATGTTAAGTCATTTCCAATAGCTATAACTCCTAATCTTCTTCTATCCAAAATCTTAGGATTTTCTAAGATTTATTGCCAAATCATAAACAAAAGGTAACAACATATGTTCATTATAGGAACATTCCACATCCAAATGAAAATATTGTGGGAATGATCCATTTTACCAATAATTCATCTTCCATTTGTATTTTTACAAGACAACAACACAAAAATATGTCATATGATAAACCCTCTTGACTTCCTTTGGTCCTCCACTCAAAAAGAGCTTCTTCCTCTAGAGGGCCGCAGTTAATCATATACTTAGGAAACAAAGATAAGGGTACCTTCAACTTGTATCAACAACTCAAGAGTGCCCCAATAAAAATTTCTCTTGTTGAGATTCTTATGACCTATTTACTACATAGGCTCATCTTGCTCAAATTATTAAGTGAATAACATGTTCCTAAATATCTAACCCTAACAACCTCACTTTTATTATGGGATCCATTGGGATAATTCATGCAACCGTATCATTCTATAAAGATGATATTCCACCACCCTCTATGGTTAGAAATATTCCTTTATACATCACATATCAATTCAATGACACCTTCATCAAAAGAATCCTTTTCAATAATGGCTTTGGTCTAAAAGTTTGTAGTCTAAAATTCATTGGTAATTTTTGGGCTAACAAAACAATATTTGAAGGAATCGTAGACACCTAAAATGTGTCATGTCAAGGTGACTACTCATATGGGATATGCTAACAGACCATATGAATGATCTTGGACCTATCCAATGCAAAAGCAGTGGTTCTAACCACTCAATTTGGGTATTTTGGCCTATCTAGCCTTAGCCGCTGGTGTCACCCATGGCTAGGATTCTTAGCTACTGGTGTCACCCGTGGCTAGGGTTTTTATCTACTTTTGAGACCTGTGGATAGCCCTGTAACAAAATCAAGCGACTAGAGTCGAGTAAAACCAGTTGCAACAATCAAATTGAAACGGTCTTCAAATTGATATAGATGTACAATTACTATTAACCATTACAATTATGGCTGATTCGGCCTTGCCAATAATTCAAATTCTAAATATTAATTTGTTCAAGATCACTCATAGTGGTCAAGAAACTCATCGCTTCATTTGATCGTCTTACCATTATCAACTCATCGCTTGAGGGGGTAGTCATTATATCAATTTTCATAATCAAAATCAATAGAAGATCCCTTGATCGTAGATCCCTCGATCTTGTCAAAAGTGCATTCATTTAAGAATCATTGTCAAAGACAATCATGCACCCTCCTTGCTTGGGGCAAAAAAGTAAAATATCAAGATCAAATTCAAGCAAACTAGATAGCTAGTCTCCTAATCGATATTAAGGCTAGGATTAGACTTAAGCTTGTCTCCTATTGCCATCAAGGCTAGGATTGGACTTAAGCTTATCTCCTAATTGCCGCTAAGGCTAGGATTTTACTTAAGCTTGTCTCATAATTCTCGCTAAGTCTAGGATTTGACTTAAGCTTATCTCGTAATTGCTGCCAAGGCTAGGATTTTGACTTAAGCTTACCTGAATCAAGTTCTTCAACTCATCAAAGGCACTTATTTAGCGATGTATGCTCTTTTTATGATAGGGGCATCTAATGTTGATCAGATCAATGATCATCATTCAACCTACGACATCATTTTAGGAGGTCTATTTTTGCTCAGCATTGTTCGATCTTACAACACATCTCAAAAGGGGCATCTGTAGACACCTAAAACATGTCATGTCAAGGTGACTACTCATATGGGACATGCTAACAGACCATATGAATGATCTTGGACCTATCCAAGGCAAAAGAAGTGGTTCTAACCACTCAATTTGGGATTTTTGGCCTATCTAGCCTTAGGCACTGGTGTCACCCACAACTAGGATTATTAGCCACTAGTGTCACCTACGGCTAGGGTTTTTAGCTACTTTTGAGACCCACGGCTAGCCCTGTAACAAACTCGGGTGACTAGAGCCGAGTAAAATCTGTTGCAACAATCAAATTGCAACGATTTTCAAGCGGTTTGAGCTTGGAAGCATCCAAAAGCTTCCTCCCAACTACCAAATATTGTTCTTGGCTTCTCCATGAAGCTAGAGCAAGGATTTTGGAAGTCTATTTATGACCCCAATTTCAAAGAGCAAACCCTGGATCTACCTAGTTGTCTTCTCTAATGAAGTGCTAGAAAATTGTCCATATGGAGAATTAATGTGTCAATAATATAGCGAAGCCCTGTCGAATTGGAGATCCAATTGCACCTTGTGAAGAGTAACAAGATGCTGCCAAAATCTAATTTGTTCATCAACTTTGCAACAATGGAGATCTCAAGATCTTGAGGAGCAAACTTGAAAATTGACACACTTCCATTGCAAATTTCAATGAATTCAACCGTCAATTTGTTTCAGAACACCGAGGTGACCCTTGATCATCAATTCCTTGGAGGATTTGAGAATTTTTGGCCCTGGTTTCAAGAGAAAGGACACTTTCACCTTAGCCGCGGATAATAGTGCCAACCACTTTAAGCACCCATGACTAGGGTTTGATGCTATTTTTCCTCCATTTTAGCAGTAGATTTCCATTTTCAATTATGCAAATAGTTTAATATAGCATATATTTACAGTTTAGCAGACATTTTACCGGTTCAATTTAGGATTTAGAGGTAGATTTATTCTCATTTCCTTGCAATTATTAATCTAGACTAGTTTCTTGCTATTTCATGTATTTCAAGTTTTCCTAATGGTTAATTAGGATGTTTCTTAGCTAGATTTATGCTTTATGATAATTTATTCATTTCTTGCATAGATTGATAGTTTTACATGCTTTCTTGATTTTATGTCATTCATTATGCAAGATTCCTCTAAAAGCCTCATCAAGAGAGGCATCCTTTGATTTTAATTGTTTCTTGTTGTTTCTTGAATGCAGGATTAACAAGGTCATGCCATTCAATGCCACAAATGCCTCTAATCATGGAGAAGAAGGTCATAGACACCTTAGAGCAGTTCATGTCATTCTAAAAGGCCTACAAATTACACCTACCCTTGTGAGGGATTTCTTATGATTGTAACATTGTATCACATTGGGTATCCCTAAGAGGGATGAATTTGTAACCTTGAATTGGTGGAAATTTAATAAAAGAAACATTTCTTTATGGTTTATTTCAATTTTGTCAACTCTTGTATGCCTTATGTGAATTCCAATAATTACTAGATTAGGGTGTATGCTTTTTAGGACCACACCTCCCAGCAAAAAAAACCAAAATGAAAAATTAACAAAAAAATAAATAAATCAAATAAATCAAAAAGTCAAATGTGCCTCATATTCATTTATTTACCCTATACACTTGGTGGTTGCAGCGACTTGCGCTCCATGCAATCCGAAAAGATGAGTAAATTACCATAAAGAAATTTGGAGTAAATTAGTCATCGTTGAATTGTATACTTAATTTCAATCCCCAAGAAGGCCTTAACGACTGGATTGCTCCAAGGGAATGAGATATTCATCGCAATTATCCTATGATATTTTCAGCATATAATCAAACAATATGACTAAACACATACCTAATTGGAATTGCTATCATCTTGATTCCCTAAGAAGGCCATTGAGGCTGGATCGCTCCATGGGATAGAGATGTACAATTACTATTAACCATTACAATTATGGCTGATTCGGCCTTGGCAATAATTCAAATTCTAAATCTTAATTTGTTCAAGATCACTCATAGTGGTCAAGCAACTCGTCGCTTCATTTAATTGTCTTACCATTATCAACTCGTTACTTGAGGGGGTAGTCATTATATCAATTTTCATAATCAAAATCAATAGAAGATCCCTTGATCGTAGATCCCTCGATCTTGTCAAAAGTGCATTCGTTCAAGAATCATTGTCAAAGACAATCATGCACCCTCCTTGCTTGGGGCAAATAAGTAAAATATAAAGATCAAATTCAAGAAAACTAGATAGCTAGTCTCCTAATCGCCATCAAGGCTAGGATTAGACTTAAGCTTGTCTCCTATTGCCATCAAGGTTAGGATTGGACTTAAGCTTGTCTCCTAATTTCTGCTAAGTCTAGGATTTCTCTTAATCTTATCTCCTAATTGTCGCTAAGGCTAGGATTTGACTTAAGCTTATCTCCTAATTGCTGCTAAAGCTAGGATTTTGACTTAAGCTTGTCAGAATCAAGTTCTTCAACTCATCTAAGGCACTAATTCAATGATGTATGCTCTTTTCATGATAGGGGCATCTAATGTTGATCAAACCAATGATCATAATTCAACCTACGACATCATTTTAGGAGGTCTATTTTTGCTCAACGTTGTTCGATCTCACAACACATCTCAAAAAGGGCATATGTAGACACCTAAAACGTGTCATTTTGAGGTGAATAATCATATGGGACATGCTAACAAACCATATGAATGATCTTGGACCTATCCAAGGCAAAAGCAGTGGTTCTAACCACTTAATTTGGGCATTTTGGCCTATCTAGCCTTAGCCGCTGGTGTCACCTGTGGCTAGGATTTTTAGCCGCTGGTGTCACCCACAACTAGGATTTTTAGCTACTTTTGAGCCCTATAACAAACTTGGGCGACTAGAGCCAAGTAAAATAAGTTGCAACAGTCAAATTGCAACGGTTTTCAAGTGGTTCGAGCTTGGAAGCATCCAAAAGCTTCCTCCCAACTGCCAAATATTGTTCTTGGCTTCTCCATGAATCTAGAGCAAGGATTTTGGGAGTCTATTTAAGACCCCAATTTCAAAGAGCAAACCTTGGCTCTACCTGGTTGTCTTCTCTAAAGAAGTGATGCCAGATTTTCCATATGGAGAATTAATGTGTCAATCATATAGTGAAGCCCTATCAAATTGGAGAGCCAATTTCACCTTGTGAAGAGTAACAAGATGCTGCTAAAATCCAATTTGATCAACTTTGCAACAATGGAGATCTCAAGAGCTTGAGGAGCAAGCTTGACAATTGACACACTTCCATTGCCAATTTTAGTGAATTCAACTGCCAATCTATTTTAGAACACTAAGGCGACCCTTGATCATAAATTCCTTGGAATATTTGAGAATTTTTGGCCCTGGTTTCAAGAGAGGACGCTTTCACCTTAGCTGTGGCTAACAGTGCCAACCGCTTTAAGCACCCATGGATAGGGTTTGATGCTCTTTTCCACCAATTTTAGCAGTAGATTTCCATTTTCAATTATGCAAATAGTTTAATATAGCATAGATTTACAGTTTAGCAGACATTTGACCGGTTCAATTTAGGATTTAGAGGTAGATTTATTCTCATTTCCTTGTAATTATTAATCTAGACCAGTTTCTTTCTATTTCATGTATTTCAAGTTTTCTAATGGTTAATTAGGATGTTTCTTAGCTAGATTCATGCTTCTTTACATGCTTTATGACAATTTATTCATTTATTGCATAGATTGATAGTTTTACATGCTTTCTTGATTTTATGTCATTCATTATGCAAGATTCCTCTAAAAGCCTCATCAATAGAGGCATCATTTGATTTTAATTGTTTCTTGTTGTTTCTTGAATGCAGGATTAACAGGGTCATACCATTTAATGTAGCAAATACCTCTAATTTTGGAGAAGAAGGTCATCGACACCTTCGAGTAGTTTGTGTCATTCTAAAAGGCCTGCGGATTACATATACCCTTACGAGGGATTTCTTATGATTGTAACATTGTATCACATTGGGTATCCCTAAGAGGGATGAATTTGTAACCTTGAATTGATGGAAATTTAATAAAAGAAACCTTTATTTATGGTTTATTTCAATTTTGTCAATTCTTGTATGCTTTATGTGATTTCCAATCATTACTAGATTAGGGTGTATGCTTTTTAGGATCGTAGAAAATCCAATATTGATATCAAGACATTCAACAATGGTAAGTGTGAGGCTAGTGGCACTATAGTATTACACCTTAGAGTTGGACATATTGTGGCTTAGATTGACATCAAGATAAACTAGAAATGTGACTATCATATTCAATATTTTGAAATGTGAGTACCTGTTAATCATAGCCCAAGCCACACATTGGATGAATCAAATTGCTTTGACTCAACCTCTAGATTAGGCTAGTATTCCTTGTTAACTTAATAGATGTTGACTCATTTAAGTACAATTTAAATGAATAAAATATAGGGATAGAGATGAAAAGGGTTAAGAAAGAAATGAATTAATGGTGGATGGATAAATCTAACATCATAGAAATCTACAGAGAATCCTTGATAGCTTAACTTCCAAAATGATACTTGGAACTAACAACATTCACAACTTAGCCATATTCAACATTAAGAACAATCACATACTTTAAGAATCATTCCAAACATCTAGAGTATTAATAATCCAAATTAGCAGAATTAGATTAACACCCTGACTAATAGAAATAACTTCTTACAAGCATGCATTCGGTTATGAATCATTCTAATTTGGTCTAAGTTAACAATCCAAATTAGCAGAATAAACTAACCATAGCAGTAGTAGAAAAAATGACTTCGAAGGTTTGTAATCAAAAGATAAGAAAATGAAAGTCTAAGGCAAAAATCCCAAGTAATGCTCCTATTAATTTATAAGAAATATACAAAAATGCAAGCAAAAAATTTAGAGTCAACCATTTGGAAGGAGGATATGACCTCTATTTATAGTTTTTACAATCGAATAAGAAAATAAAAGCATTACAAGGAAATAAGGAGTTCCAAGACAACAAGATGTTGATGTGGCAATATTTTGTTTGATAAAAAGAAGAAGAGCATTCTTGCTCCATTTATTTTATGCAACTAGCCTCTGCAACTTGTTCAGCCTTCATGGGTTCCAGCTGCACAATATTGCCAAGAATGCATCCCAACCATCCCCTGTTCTTGCAATCGCTTCTTCACCATGGATCTAAAACTAAATCAGTTTTGGATCTTGGATGTTTTATATTCTCAACTCAACAACCTCAAATTAGAAAGAGATCTTGAGTTTATCAATATTTTATCAAGATAAAATCTTCATTCTATGCAAATCTTCAACTAATTTCAATGTTGCCCGTTGATCTGCCCTTGAACAACTGAGACCAAATATTTTAAAAGTTTGGCATGTTTTAGCAGTTGCAACCTGGAGATACTTATCACTTCCTTTTAGAGTCTCAAAACCACAACTATATTTTAGCTTTAGAAGGTTTTGACCATGTTGAATATGATGTGGAGATAGTTGGTGTTGGGCCGCAATTGATGTTTCCAAGCTGCTAGTTTGACCAATTTTGACTATGGCCTGATACCGGTTTGTGGTATGGATCCTACTCTAAGAAGGGATCCATTTTAGGAAATTTACCTATAGTAGTATTCATTTTTCATAGCATAACACTCACTTTGGGCTAATATTTGATCTCCACAATTCATCAATTTGACTAATTTGATCACGACGTAGAACCTGCTTTGGATCACAATTTGAATCATAGTTCCAGCCAGTTTGACTATGTTGACTATGACATGGAACTCCTATTCTGGGCCACAATTTGAATTGCCAAGATGGCCAATTTGATTGTGTTGACTACGGCTTGTCGTTAGTTGATGTTGAGTGCAACCTAGAGCCTATTGGTGTTGGGTTGCAATCCAAATTGTTGAGAAGGCAATTTTGACCTTGTTGATTATGGCTTGGAGTTTGTTGGTGCTAGGCTGTGACTGCAGCGTGAAACACCTTAGTGTTGAGTGTAACCTCAAACTTGTTGATGCCTAGAGCCTATTGGTACTAGGATGCAATTGCAGCCTAGAGTCAGCTTTCAATGCTTAGCAAATATTTTAATCTTTTTTGCAAAATTTTCTAAGGATGTGGTCTTTTGGGCCTATAGGACCCTACATTCTCAACACCCTCTTTTATGTCATGTCTTGTGACTTATATTACAACATTTTTCTTGGAAGGTCATATATCCATGCACTGTGGGCCATTCCCTCAATGCTCCATCAGTGCTTAAAATATAAATATTATGGCAAGATTATTTACATCCTTGTTGACCCTAAGCCCTTTGCCTATTGTCAAGCAATTAAGGTAAAAAATCTAAAGATTCATCTTTGCCCATCTCTTAACCTATCATATTATTATTCTTTCCTACTTCCCATCAATAATGCATTAAGGTATTTAACCTTAAATAATCAATTTAATAATAAATCAAAAGCTTAAAATTTTAATCCAATCAAAATCAACACTAATATAAAGATAATAATCAACCTTTTTTGAACCTAGCCAAGCTCCCTCCAGTTCTTTAAAACTTAGGATTTCCTTGTAGGAAGGGTAAAATGGTACAAATTAGAAGTTGCTCCTTTATTTGTGTTTATATCACCAATTATGACCAAATCTAAGGCAACATTACTCTCCTGACTAAACAATTGTATGTTTCATGCTACTTGTCAAACTTGTATCCATATCAAAGCAAATGCTTTCCAACATGATATATCAAGGAAAAGGACTAGGTCTACATGAACAAGGCATCAAAGAGCCCTTGAAGTCTAAATCCTAGATGAAATTTTATGGGATAGGTTATATCCCTAATCGTAGTTAGCCTCTTCCCTCTTCATATTTGTCTAACAATGAATACAAAGTCAACCTTCTCTTTAGGAAGCCCCTTGATGACACTATTTTCCTAAACATATTGGATTGGGATAAGGAGGATGACAATGGGTCATAATTCCTTATAGATCCTAGTTCCTTTTGATTTACACACTTTACTAGTGTAAATCTCTAAAACTTAGCCCATCCTAATCTAATTTCTTATGAAGATCACTATGAGATGGAGGATGTCCCACACGATCCTCCCCAAGATGGTCCCTCAGACTATCTAACCCAAAATAACTTCTATTTTGGTGGATATTTTCTCCAAATTGTGAATGTCACGATATCATAGCAAATGAATATTAATAAACCCTCCCTAGATCTTATAGATCTTGAGATCTTATGTGTGTCCTGCTCCCCCCTTAATTTGAAGACGAGTCTCACATTCTGATTGAGAAAACTATAGACATTAATATTAGGACTCTTGAAAATACCAAAGTATTGATCTTAACTGAGCATGAGGAATACACCAATCTCTTGATGGAGTTCAATGGCATATTTTCTTGATCCTACATTGACATTCTAGGTCTCGATCCTTCCCTAGTTTTCCACCACCTTATTTTCAAGTCCAATGCAAAACCTGTAAAATCAAAACTATGAAAAATGCATATTAAAGTCACCTTGCTAGTTAAGGAGGAGCTCTAAAATATTCTCTATGTCAAACTCATCAAAACTATAAACTATTTTGACTAGATATCTAATGTTGTCCATGCTACCAAGAATATAGGCAGTGTTAGAGTCTGCACTGACTTTTAGGACATCAATAAAGTATGTACCAAAAACAACTTTTCTTTACCCGATATTTACATGGTCGTTTATTTCACTACAGGATGTGGAATATTGTCTTTAATGGATGAATATTTAGGCTATAATCAAATCAAAATTATTCCTAAGGACCGATCCAAAACAAATTTCACCACCCCATGGGAAACCTTTTGCTATCAAGTCATGTATTTTGGCTTGAAAAATGTAAGAGTTACCTACTAGTAAGCCATGGAATACATCTTTCATGACATGATGCATGACATCATAAAATACTATGTCAATGATCTTCTTGGTTAATTTCTAAATTGGGAAGATCATGTTTAAGACTTAAGGTGCAGCTTCTAGTGGCTAAGGAGTACAAGGTATGCCTAAAGCCTAAAAATACATCTTTACAATGAGATCGAGAAAACTATTAGGATTCATAATATCCCGACATGGCATCAAATCTGATCATAACAAGATATTATCAATATGCCACCCCCTAAAACTCTAACCCTACTTTGAAGTATCTAGAGTAAACTCCAATCCATTTGGAGATTCATCTCTTAGCTTGTTGACAAGTGTCAATCCTTTTCCAAGTTTTTGAGGAAGGATTCACTCTTTAATTGGGAGGTTGGCTTTCAAGTAACCTTTGATTCTCTCAAATCCTAACTCTTGTCTCCTACCATATTTGTCCCTTCTAACCATTCCAAGTCTTTGTTGCTATACATATCAACAACAAACTATGCCTTAGGTGATATGTTGGTGCAGTATGATGACCAACATAGAGAATGAGTTATCTTATACATTTGCAAGACTTTGGATTAATTATGAATATTGCTACACCACTTTGGAGAATATTTGTCTTTCTATAGTATTTGCTTCCTAGAAACTTAGACACTACATACTTAGCCATAAGACCTTTGTTATTGTGAGGGTTGATCCCTTGCGATATCTCATGCCAAAACCTCACCTATTGGGATAAACTGCTAAGTGGGTCATCATCCTTAGTGAATTTAATCTTAAGTTTGTTAGCCAAAAGTTTGTGAAATATTAGGTTACCATTGACTAACTAGAAACTATGCCCCTAGAAGCTAGACCTCCATTAGTTGTAAAATTTTCAAACAAGTCAGTATTTATCCTAGAAGACAATCAACCTAGTTCCTAAACCCTATACTTTGATGACACTCAATGTGTTAAATAAATAAGGGAAGGAATCATCTTGGTCACCCCTTAGCAACAACTTATCCCTTTGTCCTTTAAGCTACAACACCATAAAGTATGAAGCTCTTGTCTTAGGAATCACTGTAGCCTAAGCCTTGTAGGTTAGGACCCTCTCTATTTTTAGAGACTCTCAACATATAATTAACCAAGTCAAAGATGTTTATTAAATGAAAGAGGCCATACAAAGATATATTTATAAGTTAATGTCTACTTTCGAAAAAAATATTGTTGAAGTTATCCCTTGATCTGGTAACGTCCATGTTGATGCTATGGCTATAGTCGTATCCCTTATCCCCTTAGAGTTGGATGACAAACAAGCCACAATCATTATTTGATAAATTATAAAGCCTTTAACCTTATAATATAGCTAGCTTTCTTTAAGGGTATTTTTCATAGAGGTGTCTCCTCTTGATCCTTGGAATAAGGATATATTTACCTTTATGAGGGATGGCATGTTGCTTGATGATTTTAATTGCAATGACTGCAAGAAATTTAAGCAAGACACCTATTGGTATGCCATCATTGGTGATATTCTATACTACCATTCTTTTTATATCATTCTCCTTAGGTGTCTAACCTCATCCAAAGCCCAAATGGTCATAAATAAAGGCCATGATGGATCATACAATGGTCACTTTAGCAATGTGGGTTTCCAAAAAGGTTGCACCTGTCTTGGGAGTGTTGGCCCTCTCAAGTGTGTTTTATATTTCTTGGCTTCATCCACACTTAGGTGGGAGAGCACTGGTACTAACTCATCATTTTTATGATGACCATGTTTTGCATGCAGTGATATCTTTGGTGGGAGAGATTCAGGTTCACTAAGGGATTTATAGATTTCCTAATCTTATTTGATGTGTTCAATTTTTGACAGGCACCTAGGTTTTAGCAGTCTATATTAGAATATAATATGCAATATGAGAGTGCAATGAAATGTAATATGAAAATAATGATGCAAAATATAAAGTATTATCCTATACTATTTTACTTTTTGATGATTTTACTATGTTACGGAAGGAAATATTTTTTCTTTTCTTTTTTGATGAAGACAAGGGTGCAAGGAGGAAGAAATTGTGCAAATTATTCTAATGTAAAGCTACATGCGATATACTTTTAAATTCCTAGGAAGGCAAAAAAATGTGTTATCTAGGCTAAGGATTCTTTTGGTTTTTATTTTACATCATTATGCTAAAGGGGAAACAACAAAACAAAGAAAACATAAAATATTACCCTAAGAATTGAAAAAATTGGAGGATCAAGAAAACTTACCTATTTTTATCTTTGAAGTGAACACACCATCTGGAGTTGAATACACTTCCTGTGCAAATACGTTGACTAGAACCTTTCAGCTGGCAGATTTGTGAATACCTGCAAAATAAACAAAAGAGATGGATGTTATAATTTGGGCGCTTTGCTAACAACAAGAAGGTCGTTCCTTCCTAGTTTGCATAGTAAAGCCCTTTGTTTATACAAAAAATTGAGGTGCCTTACCTTGGATATGGATGTAGAGATATCTATACTGAATACACCAACCAAAACTATTGTAGTTGGTGGATTCACTACTATGACTAGACTAGATGGATGACAAGATATGTTGAGAAATAAGGACCTTTTATACATCAAAATATGCACATGGATAGGTCTTATGAGACTATATGCTAGGGGGAAAATTTGAGGCTTCTCAAATTAATGACGAATATGGTTTCTAAAATAGGTTTAGTTAGCATATTCACTTTGAAAATTTGAAAACAAAAGATAAAAGCTTCTATCAAGATGATGACACAAAAAATCTGTGTAAATATGTTGCCTAAGATGGATTTGGTCAATGAATTCACTCAATCCATCAATGGGACAAAAAATTCCCACTATGGGATCACCATAGGTGTTATCTACTAGGACAATAGAGATTTTTGTTGTTATCCTTATTTTGCAATGGCTTCCTAAGGTGCCTACAACCTAAGATAAGTGAAACTTTTATCAAAGCAATATTTAGATTTGAAAACACATAATATACGAGTTCACATTATGCATTTAAATCATGAAAACAAAAATGCTAATGATGATTGATAAGAACAACCAAATGCATGATAAAAGGATATTACCAAGCTTTCAAGCACAAGATGCCTCGTTTCCTTGGTTTGTAGTGAAATCATTGATGACTTCACAAAGGAATATTGACAACAATACATTACTTGTTGGATTTGCTCGTGAATTTGATAAAACTTCATTGTAAGAGAGAGTTATATATTTTGATCCTCCAAAGGGATCAATTTATAGGATTTTTCCCTATTGGAGTTTCCTAAATGGGAGAGATGAGGCGGCTGGCATGTTGGCTAGTTTGGTTGACTGGATTAGTAGATTGATTTGTTGACTAAGGCAGGTTTGAGGCAAGTTTGGGGTAACTTAGGAAGTGGAAGGAAATTTACCCCCTTCCTTCCCTTTTTGGTGATCCTCTATGCTTGTAGGTTGTTGGTCAAGCAATATTTACGTCTTGGTAGGCTTCTACAAGCATAATTTAGATTTTCAATTTTTGGGTGTGAATACGTTGCCTAAACAAATATACCACTTGGAATATTTGCAACCTAGTGTATTCAAACTACTGACCATTAGATGCCAATTTTGGTAGGTGAGGGGAAAATTTTGAATGATCATGAATACTCCAAGCTGAAAATGAATTTTCTTTGAGTAGATGAGTGTGGATCTACTAGGTTTTGTTTGCAATTGTTGGTGTTGGGTGAATTATTATGATTAACTTGACCAATTTGTTATTTTTCTTCAAAAATAGATATAGGTGATTCAATTTTAGGTATCTATATTTTCTCCCTTTTTGATGCATTTAAATTTTGAAAAATGCATTAAAAATAGTTGTATATGCTTATGTTTTTGATAAAATCATGGTGATTGGGTTTTGGTTGATCAATACAGGGCAAAACGTATCGAAATATTTCTTTTAGTAGAAGCAAACAAAAAAATCAAGCTTTTCCTAGATAAATTTCTTGTTATGGTTGATGCAAGGTTTGTAAAGTGGTTGATGTTTCTAGCCTAGGTGTCCCCTCAAGTTTCTAAGGGACAAATTGCAGTCACAAAGCAACTTAAACAGGCTAAACTAGAGATTATCGAAATACAAGCTTTACCCAATTTGGGATAAATTAGGGTAAAGGGCTGTGGTAAATTTTATTTTTACCATGCATAAGAGAGAGATAGGGCTCTAGGTAAAAAAACAAGTTTGGAAAAATGGTATAGCAAGGATGACCAATTAAAATATTGGACAAGGTACAAGGAGGAGGAGGCTTAGGTGGGGCCTCATTAGAGTTATGAGCTATTTTTGACTGTTGGTTTGTTCAATTTTTGTATTTTTAGGTTCGAGACACCACAATTGATGTATTCGTCCCATGCGTGCAAATACATCAAATCGAATATGCCAGGAAGATGACATATTCACAATTTTTGTAGGTGGATGAATTTTTGCTTTTTCGATGTATTTGCCACTCGACGAATTCATACTTTGCGGGCATATTTGCCAAAAAAATTACACTAGTTTATTTAAAATATTTGACTAATTTTTGACTTTTGTGTTGTTATCATTTACTAATTTTAGTTGTTGGATGTGCTAAAATGTAGAGATCAATGGCCTTGCACTCTTTGATCTACAGTTGTTGCCATGATACCTATAAATCATAGAGTGATAGATGTTGTGGGTCTAGTGCACGTAGTGACTATGCCAATGATTAAGCTTGACCATGCTCTTTTGACTAGCCTACCAGAGCAGTGGAATTTAGAGTGTCGCATATTTTTGCTATCGATGGGAGATATGATAGTTAACTTAGAGGATTTTTAGAGGATCCTACGAGTGCATGTTTGAGGTACTAATATATGGATGAGCCATAATCAAGACTAGGCCATCTCGAGGTTGACTTAGTTGAGGAACTATATCATTGAAATCAATTCCACATTCCATGTAGGTTTATTGGATCAACTGACAATATTACTATGCACTATCATGTTAAGCTTACTTGTTGGAGATACTAGTAAGAGGTTGTTGTACTGAGAGTTATTTAAGATCATCACCTGGATGAAGGATGGTTGGATGTGGTTTACTTATAGACCTTTAATCCTATATAGACTCTACCAGACTCTCCATATTATGGCCTACAAGAAGGGAAAGAGCCTCGTCTGTTGTCTACTATTATAGGTTTGGGTATGGAAAAATATAGCTATTAGATGACCTGTGGGGTTACCATGGTACCAGTAGATCTAGACGTACCTACAAGTTTTAGGTGGGATAGATTTTATGAGATAGGCAGAAGAGCCTTCAAGGGAGTGATGATACCAGCTTGGAAGGTGATTTATGACCTTCAGCCTAATTATATAGTGTGGTACCCTTGGAGGGATCATGTAGGGTGGGTAGAAAATAATTTTAAGTTAGAATAGATTTAAAGGATAAAATGGCTAAGGGAACCATGCGAGAGTTTGAACTCTATCATTTGAATAAGGTTTAAATATAGTTTGGTCTAGTTTAGGGGATCCTAGTGCTAGGAGAGTAGTGGTTCCAATGGGTGATCTGAGAGAGATGGAGAGGATTTGGTGACCTTCTTGATCCTATTTAGTAGGATATAGATGATCCTCTAATTATCGATTATAGGTTGGATGACATGGGGGTTTCCCCAGGGTACCTTTAGTGGTACCACTAGATTTACCTTGCTCGAGTTACACTGGTCATCAAGCAACTGCAAATGGGCCCTAGATTGAGCAGGATGGCTTGTCATCATGTCCACATGGCACATTAGTAATTATAATAGATATTGAGGAATGAATTGGTGCTATCTCAAGCTTTGATCATGTATCCACTAGCCATCACTTATGACATCAAAGCAAGGAATATCAAGAAGGCATCCTAGCAGGAGAGGGAGGCTATGGTGAGGCAAATTGAGTTGTTGTAGGAGCAACTAACATTGGAATTGGTGAAGAGGGACCATTCTACTTTGAAGAGGGACCAAGCCTTGTTAGAGAATATTACATTATTTGGTACATGAAAATGTACCACCTTGGTACATTATTGTAAATATTAGATTAGGGTTGTGTCCTAGATTAGTAAGTGAGTTAATATTTTATGTAATATAATAATGTGCAGGAAATGCACAAGTGTCATGTAAATATGTGTGCAAGTGTTATGAGTGTAGATGTGCACAAGTTTCTAATATGTAAGTGTACACACGTGTCATTAGAATAGAAAAATCAAGAGTTATGTGAGTATTCTTATGAGTTATTCAATTTGTTATTACATTATGAGATATTATTTGATTCATTATATTGCAACTTCATTATATTAGATCTTGTGATTATTTTCCTATGGTGATTTATATTAAGTATTAGAGTATCAAAATCTAATAGTGGTATCAAAGCTACAACAAGGTTTCTTGCATAGGATTTGAAAGTTACAAAGTTTAAGGATATTACCATTGGGTAAGAAAAACTAGTGATATTTTAGCTGACTCTTGGAAGATTAATTAACCATCTTCAAAAAGAAAGAAAAATAACAGGGATAGAGGTTGTAGCAAGATTCAAAGCTATAAAAAATGCCCAATTTGTAGATGATATTATTCTTCTAGGTGAATCAATCAAGTAAAATGTTAGATAATTCAAACAATGTTTGGATTGGTTCACACGAGCTATCGAGGCTCATATAAACACTCAAAAGAGTTAGTTATATACACAAAATATTGCAGCAATAAGAGTCAAAATATTTTGCACTATCCTAGGATTTCATTTTGGCACAAAAAAATACTTTAGATATCTACGAGTGCCCATGAGCTTCCATCTCAAAGCCTCAGACTGCTGGACCCCAACATTAGACAAGGTGGTTAAGAAGATACAAAGTTACAATAATAGTTTGCTTAGTCTTGCAGGAAGGGTAGTATTGATCAAATCGGTGTTAGCTTCTCTTCTAGTCTACCAACTATTAGTATATCATGCTCCCAAGTTTATTTTGTAAAAGAGTTATGGAATCATACACAATTGCCTATGGAAAGGAGGTAGGGAATCAGAAAGAAAAAAGTTCCACTTGGTCAATTGGGAGATGGTCACCAAAGTAAAACTCAAGGAGGATTGGAAATAAAAAAAATGAAGATTGTTTTGAAAGCATTGGGAGCAAAAATTCTCTGGAACATGGTTAAACACAATCGAGCATGGTAGCATATACTAGTTAGCAAGTACGTAAATAATCAAACAAGTATTCAAATGCTCAAACACATAGACATACCTCCCAAAGCCTTGTTGGTTTGAAAACATATAGTGGCTGCAAAGAGAATAATAGAGGATAGAATTGGCTACCAGGAGATGGTAAGTCAATTAATCTATGGGAGGACCCAATCCTAGGAAATCCACTATTAAGAGAGAACTCCACTTGAATTGTATAATCACTTGAAAATCCAAAGAATGCTCAAATTAGGTGATTTATTTTATTAGACCTTAGAAAATTTGAACTAGATCTCCTGTTAGGATCCTCCATCCTAACATTATTAGTTAGTATTATTAATCATTTAATTATTATATTATTAACTCATAAAGTGAACCATCACATATCTTCATAACGTGAACCATCACATCTCTTCATAACGTGAACCATCATGTCTCTTCCTAACGTGAACCATCATGTCTCTTCACCAACGTAGCTTTAGGGTAGATATATATTAGGTTGGCCATTCACACAAATCATCCAAGAAGAAGAATATATATTTGTTTAAACCCATTGGAGGGATTCCCCATTCTAGTGCAATAGTGATTCAATCCTAAAAGTGATTATTTTTAATGTTATTTTATTTATTCATTTATTAAATATTAGCTAGAACCTTTAGGGTTCTACCATTTGGTATCAGAGCATCAATTTTGGACACAAGTGGGGAAGTTTTTTTAAAGACATATCGAAAGAAATCTTGCAAGTAATGAATAAATGGCAAGATGATTTTGAAATAAAAATAGCAATAAAAATAGCAGAGTTAACCCTAAAAAAGGATGACCTTGCAAATACAATTATTACAAAGGAGGATTTTTTCCAATGGAAGGACCCAATTACAAAACCACCTATATGGGAATCACAAAATATGCAAACCACCCAAAAAATTACCCAACTCTTACCCATTAAACGTATTAACCCTACAGAAATGAAGGCATGACGAGAAAAATATTTTTGTTTTCATTGCGATGAGAAATTTGTTCACAATCATCAATGTATTACACCTGCACTATATATTTTGGATGCAACTATTCCTTGGAGTTCTCCCAATGATGAAAATGTGATTGAGGTAAACGTAGTGATGGATACACCTGAAGATAGCACTAAAGATGGCAATAATGAGGAAGGTAAGGAAGATGAGGAAGTCACGAAAGATAATAAAGAGGAAGAATATGTAGAAAATAAGGACAATGCGAGAAATACCCCAAGCACCTGATCATAATAAGGAAGGCAATACAGTGGATATGCCAAAAGTGATCGATGCATCAGAAAAGGTTGAGGTAGACATTCCTAAAGTGAGCCATTATGGCCAAACATGCACTCTACAAGAACTACACTCAATTTCCTCTCCAATAGTGAGTTATTGCCACAAGGTCAAACCTATTAAAAAACAACGAAAAGTGACTACACACTCCTTCTCTGTTGGCTCTACCAAGGAATCACAAAAGGATATGGAAGTGTTACCACCACTTTTGATGCATCATTCTGAAGTGTTTGAGGAACCCCAATGGTTGCCCTCCCATCATCATCATGATTCTCCTAAGGAATATTCTACTATTGTTCTTGGAAACCCCCCACTAACACTCCAACCTTCAAGATATCCCTACCTTCAAAAAAGTGACATTAAAATAGTACAAGAACTTGCAAAAATTCTTCTTGGAAAACAAAATACAAAGCTCCTCACTTTGAGCTTTGAGGATAAAGCTCTTTTTAAGGAGGGTGGCATGTTAGGATCCTCCATCCTAACATTATTAGTTAGTATTATTAATCATTTAATTATTATATTACTAACTCATAAAGTGAACCATCACATCTCTTCATAACATGAACCATCACATCTCTTCATAACGTGAACCATCATGTCTCTTCCTAACGTGAACCATCACGTCTCTTCACCAACGTAGATTTAGGGTAGATATATATATATATATATATATATATATATATATATATATATATATATATATATATATATATATATATATATATATATTAGGTTGGCCATTCACACAAATCATCCAAGAAGAAGAATATATATTTGTTTAAACCCATTGGAGGGATCCCCCATTCCAGTGCAACAATGATTCAACCCTAAAAGTGATTCTTTTTAATGTTATTTTATTTATTCATTTATTAAATATTAGCTAGAACCTTCAAGGTTCTACCATTTGGTATCAGAGCATCGATTATAGACACAAGTGGGGAATTTTGTTTAAATACATATCGAAAGAAATCCTGCAAGTAATGAATAAATGGCAAGATGATTTTGAAACAAAAATAGCAAGAAAAATAGCAGAGTTAACCCTAAAAAAGGATGACCTTGCAAATAAAATTATTACAAAGGAGGATTTTTTCCAATGGAAGGACCCAATTACAAAACCACCTATATGGGAATCACAAAATATGTACACCACCCAAAAACTTACCCAACTCTTACCCATTAAACGTATTAACCCTACGAAAATGAAGGCATGACGAGAAAAAGGTTTTTGTTTTCATTGCGATGAGAAATTTGTTCACAATCATCAATGTATTACACCTGCACTATATATTTCGGATGCAACTATTCCTTGGAGTTCTCCCAATGACAAAAATGTGATTGAGGTAAACGTAGTGATGGATACACCTGGAGATAACACTATAGATGGCAAAAATGAGGAAGATAAGGAATATGAGGAAGCCATGAAAGATAAGAAAGAGGAAGAAGATGTAGAAAACAAGGACAATGAGCAAGAAATACCCCAAGCACCTGATCACAATAAGGAAGGCAATACAGTGGATATGCCAAAAGTGATCGATGCATCAGGCAAGGATGAGGTAGACATTCTTGAAGTGACCCATTATGGCCAAACATGCACTCTACAAGAACTACACTCAATTTCCTCTCCAATAGTGAGTTATTGCCACAAGGTCAAACCTATTAAAAAACAATGCAAAGTGACTACACACTCCTTCTACGTTAGCTCTACCAAGGAATCACAAAAGGATATTGAAACGTTACCACCACTTTCGATGCATCATTCTAAAGTGTTTGAGGAACCCCAATGGTTGCCCTCCCATCATCATCATGATTCTCCTAAGGAATATTCTACTATTGTTCTTGGAAACCCCCCACTAACACTCCGACCTTCAAGATATCCCTACCTTCAGAAAAGTGACATTAAAATAGTACAAGAACTTGCAAAAATTATTCTTGGAATTTTTTTTTTTTTTTTACAGGTGATAATATGCAAAATAGGAGTATAGCAGGGCCTTATGTTTGTTACATATGTAGGCAAAATAGTGAAAGAATTCTTCATATTTTGTTTGAATGCCCAAAGGCAATTTCAATTTGTTAGGAATAACCAAAATTCTTGGCATTTCCTACTCTGGAAGATTAACCATAGACACATGTTTTACCAAGTGGAACAAAAAATATAAAGGTAAACTGGTAGGTAAGCCCCTCTTGAAATATCTGTGGAGCTCTATACCATATTTTATCATCTGGAACATCTGGTTGGATAGAAACCAAAGGATTTTTGAAGGTAAAGTTAAGGACAACAAAACTCTAATACGAAGGATAAAAGAAGAATTAGTCCTAAATGTGAAATATAGTTTATGTGAAAAATAGTATGAAGAAGATCTATCACCCATAAAAAGAAGAATGATCTACCAACTTAATCTCTAAGCTTTTTTAACACAGGGAGGTTGCAGAGCAAACAATTGTTTGCCTCACATATATTTGTTGGTGCTCTTATTTTATGGTGCCTCCAAGTCCAAACCTACTCAAGAAATGACAGGGGGACTAATTATTACATGTTCTTGTAAGATCTTGTTCAAATACATGATCAACTTGGAAACAACATCTAACAACATGACAAAGGCTATTGGATGTGAAATCAACTTAAAATTGGTGGCAAAGCAAGGAATCACTCAGGTCATAGTTTACGAGGATTCTAAACTGATAATAACAACTCTTGCCAAAAATAAAGATTTTAGATCTTTACAATTGAAGATTATTCAAGATAAGATTAGACAACTAGGTAGGATAATTGGTAAAATATCCTATCAACACATAAGACAAGAATTCAACAAAGAGGCCAACACACTAGTGAATTAGACAATAAATATAGCCCCTAGTTATTTCCACGAAATCATTAAAAAGCATAAGGGTAGGGGTGGCATGCGAGGATGAAGAGGACTCCAATAATGGGTCCTTTTTTGTCTTCATGTTCTATTTTTTAGAATGCTTTGTTTACTTTGATCTCTTTGATTAAAGAGTTTTGTACCTTTTTGTTAAGTAAAAAAATATTTTCCTTTAAGAAAAAAAAACCAGTGAAGTTAAGGATATTATCACTGGGTAGGAAAAATCAGTGAAGATAAGTATTTCTGCTAGGTTGAAGAATAACCAGTGAAGAATAGGATTCATATTTTGGAGAACCAACATAGAATAAAGTTGGTCATTCAGATTTTTGAATTCTTAGGTAATGCTAAAGAAAGCTATCTAAGATATTATTGCAATGAAAAATTGATCTTCAAAAGTTGAGAAGCTTCCTACAACATATAGAGAATAATTTTATCTTTGATTGCTTGAAGGCCATGATCTTTCCTCATGCAAGGATTGATTTGAGTTGTAGTTAAGTATATTTTTCAGGTCTCAAAGATAGACCTTGATAAAAGTTTCAAGTCATTAAGATATTGACCTTGATAAGATAGATTGAGTTTACCTATTCTAAGAATCTATTTGGAATAGAAGGTCATCTAACAATATTGATTCAGGTCTTGAAGATAGACCTTTACAAATTGGTCCAAGAGAAGAGACCAATATTGAGAGATAGAGTTCAAATAACCAGAGATAGGAGACCTGAGAAAAGAGGTCCCATAGAAGAAAGAAGTAGGAGATCTATGAGAAAAGGTCTCATTGAATACAAAGAAAGGAGACCCAAGAAAAGAGGTTTCATAGAAGATATAGAATATTGGAGACCATCTAAAGGAGGTCCCATTAAATATTGAAGGTAGATTAAAGAGACCCATTGAAAGAGGTCCTTGATAAAAGAATTATTGGTCCTTCGCAAGAAAAGAGACCATTAACATATATTGATCTAAAAAGATAGAAAGAAAGTAAGAAAACTTGAAGGTAGTAAGAAGAATTCAAGTAATAAATATTTGAAGTCAAAGTTTTAGAAGACAAATTAATTATCAAAATTTTAAAGCTATAGCATACTTCATGATAAAAAGAAGTCTTGAGGACAGTTCAAGTTAAAGGACAACAAGATTTTAAAGACAAAGATAATAAGGCAAGAAGATTACAAGTTTTGAGGCCAGAGTTAAAAGCAACATATTAGATTGATGCAAAGCATCATAGAAGTCCACATGGGCAACAAGTTGTGAAAAACAAGCAAAAATACTGAAGTCTAGATTTACAACAAGTTGAAGGTAAGAGAAGATTCGACCAAGGGAAAGGCTATGAGTTTGAAATAGGATAACTTGTGAAAAGAGGTAACATTAATGTGCTAAATTTTGGATATCATAGACATCAAGAGAAGCAATATTAAAGACACTAAGGACTGCAACATTTAGAACATAAGGCAACAAGATAAAGCTAGATTTAAGGGCAGCTTGAAAGTTTTCACATAAAAGAAAAAAGTGCATAGATTGACATTGATAGCTATTTTTTTCAAACGTTAGATAGCCAACAAGGAGAGCCCCCATAGTGCAACAAGTATGTCATATTTAAGTGTAAAAGAAGCTAACTACCTACACTTGCATAAAGAAGACAAGTTTCAAAAAAAGGTAGTCTTAAGATATTCAAGGTAATAAAAAAAAGTGAAAACATCACTCTACAAAGCTTAGAGCACTGAATACAAAGCTAAGCGCTCAAGCGAACTTATGAGCACCAATGTCAAGCCTAGAATGCAAAAGCCAAGAGCTAAACCAAGAGCCAAACTTAGAGCCAAGAGCAAAATGTAGAGCCGAATGTAGGAGTGTTTTACCTCATGTAAAATAACTTTGGAATGTAGAAGAATTTTAGGAGCCATAAGTGGTAAAGCAAAGGCAAATGAAAGTGATTGAACATAGCATAGAAATAATGCAAAGGTTGAGCACCAACTAGGAGTGCACATAAGTCTAAGGAACACAAAATATTAAGGTTCCAACATCGAAACATTACGGGAGTTCAAGCATCAAGCTAAGATGCAGTGGTGAAGTAGAGATACAAGGTAAAAGGTAAGCTAAGCATCAGAAGGTCAAAAGTCATGGGAGAATAAGATGTCAAGTGTATAGCCAAGAACAATGCAAAGGATCAAGCATTGTACATAGGATTCCAAGGATCAAGCAAGCGAAATGACTAGCGAGTAAAGTGTAACGTGTGAAGGAGGAAATATTAACAACCAAGACTATGGAATGTTGAAGAAGGTGATAAGTCAAGTTGCATGAAATAAAATCACCACACAAGTGGACACCTTGCCAAGAAGCACTGAAGGTAACAATAGTTTTGGATAGTAGAATTGAGTGCAATGAGAAGGTGGAACATTAGGGTAGAATGAATTGAAATGTTTGCCAAATATATTCAAATAGACCACTTGCATGTTGAAAAACATCACATTCATTTTGAAGGCAACTCCAAGGATAGAGAAATATCTCTAAGAAGCACCAAGTGCAAGTTTGCTTTTCAAGAATTCAATATGTAACCAATGAGGTATAATTTTAGTTTTTTGAAAGCATATTTAAAAATTAAACCTTTTGATTAAAGTTATATGGAGAGATAAGGAATCATTTTATTTTTTATAAGGTTTAATTATTGAATATTTATTTTATAAGGTTGCTTAGCTAGATTAATTAGGAGTGATAAGGTTTTGATTATTTTGGAGTAATAAGTAGTTATAAGGTTTTATTAAAGTTTGTGAGAAGCTTTTATAATTTTTTTGAAAGGTATTATTTTAATATATTTTTTTGAAATACAAAAGCTTATAGAATATTTGCAAATTATTTAATTTTGGAGAGATAAGGAATTCTACTTCAAACTTAGGAATTTTTAAATTTGCAAACATTCTTACTTTTCTAGTTTCTAATAAATTAGGGAGACATAAGGAATTCAACATCATAGGTTTTTGAAAAATTTAGAAACTTGAAAAATCATTCAAAACCTAGGGAGACATAAGGTAGTCAACTTCAAAGGTTATATGAGTGCCACTATGTCAACCAACAAATTCTTTCTTTCAGAGTCTCAACTTCTCAAAGGTCCTAATTATGCTTCATGGAAAAACAAAGTGAAATCAATTTTGATAGTAGAAAGGCTTTGAGACATTTTTAGAGGAACAAAAACTAAAATTGCTTAAGGTGATAGAGAAATTAAAAATATCAAGAAGAAAAAGCAAAAGCCCTCATGATAATAACATTTGAAATTACATATGAGATACAACCTTACATAAGCACAACAATAACCTCTACAGAAGCTTGGAATACTTTAGCCAAGATATTTGAAGAAAAAAATAAAGCTACTATTTTGAATCTTCAAACTCAGTTGCATTCTTTAAAAGTTAATAGTGGTGAAAGCATTGAACTATTTTTAAGAAGAGTGGAAGACATAAAAGAAAAACTATTAACCTTAGGAGAAAAGGTAGAGGACAAGTTTCTTGTTCAAGTGATCTTGAGATCCCTTCTAGAAAACTACAAGCACCTAGTTACATATTTGCAAATTCTAAGCAAAGATACTTCATTTGATGAGTTAGTCAATATTCTACAAGAGTATGATGTAGAGAATTCAGTTAAATATGAAATGACTAACAATGCCTTAGTATCAAAATATAAATCACAAGGAAATGTTGCTTCAAATTCAAGAGGAAGGTTTAATAGGAGTAAAAAATATTGTCAGATATGTAGGAGGAATCATAATACAAATTTTTGTAGATATAATCCAAGGAATCAATCTCAAGGAAATCAGTTAAATCAAAGTGGTCAAACAAATAGGCTAATATAATCAAGATAATATCAAACTCAGTATCATCCACATTAGCAAAAATTTCAACATCAGTACCCTTCTCAGTATCAATATAATCAACCTTAGCTATAATATATAAAAGAAAATCAAAAGGGTCATCTAGCTCAAGAAATTCAAGGAATTCAAGAACTCAAAGAAACTACTAAAAAAACAAAGTCAAAGCTCTTTCAACAAAATTAGTAATTTACAAAGATGATTATTTGAAAAGTACTAATAATTCACTTCATCAGAATACAAAAAGGTAACAAACTGAAGAAAGCAAAGGATATCACAAGCTCCAGTATTAGGACGAAGACCATATTGAAGACTAAAGTCTTCAATAACCAAATAATGTAATATAGGGGGGTGTTAGAGAATATTACATTATTTGGTACATGATAATGTACCACCTTGGTACATTATTGTAAATATTATATTAGGGTTGTGTCCTAGATTAGTGAGTGAGTTAATATTTTATGTAATGTAATAATGTGCAGGAAATGCACAAGTGTCATGTAAATATGTGTGCAAGTGTTACGTATTAGACACTTGTAAATTTTAGGATATGGACCAAGGAAAGGGAAGCACATGTGGGTCATGAATCAAACTATTCTAGTTTCTAGATTTATAGGCATCAAGCATGCTAAAGCTTCTGGATTGAGAAAAATTTGGAAGTTGTTGCATGCATCGTATAGTGGAAGAGATTGGTTTGTGTGCCCTAGTGCGACTAACACTCCTCATATAGGAAAAGTACCAAAAAGGAAGGTTAAAGTCATCATTCACATCAATAGTGTTGGATAAAATGGTGTCTTGGAAATGATTGCAATCAAGGGTGGCAATCAAAACACTTCAGCCATATAAGGTGTTGATGACTATAATTGAAGGGGCCTGGGGATGGTTTCTAAACATGAGTATATGAAGGGGGTTGGTGGAATAGATGTGGCCATATGGGAGAGGGTAAGTGAGCAATTAATATGGGTGATAGGGCAGGTGATGTGGATTCAAGGATAACAAGTAGCCACATGGTAGGGAAGTGGACGACGTGGATTAGGTAAGGTGACCCAACAAGTCAACATCTAGGTTGTAATTATGAATAAGTGGTGTGAACCAATCATGAGCAAGGAAATACAAGTTGGACTAAGGGTGATGCACCCAACCCTGGTGGCCATGAGGAAGGCTTCAAAGAGATGGTGGACAATCATAGATAGAAGAATCAATAAGGGGTTGGGGAAAGTCATTATTCCAAATAGCGAGGGACTCCTGATTGGACCCCAAATTAGATAGAGAGTCAACCGCTCAATTAGCTTCCCTAAAGACATGTTGAATGATGGTTTTAGAGTGATGGTGAAGAAGTATTTTGGACTCAGATATGATGTTGCTAACTATCCACATTGGAGTCTTATCCCTTTTGGTGTAATTGATCACGTTCAAAGAGTCACCTTCGTCGATGAGCCTATAATGGAGGTTGTTCGTAATGGATAGGCCCTGGAGGAGAGCTCTGGATTCTACAACATGGTTGGTTTGAATTCCTAAGTTCTTTGCAAAGGCAATAATAATTTTACCATTCTAATATCTGACAACACCACCTCCTCCAACTCTTCCAGGATTACCTTTGGAAGATCCATCAAAATTTAACTTTAGCCAAACAACAGGTGGGGGACTCCATTTATCATTAGATATACTACTAGCTTGAGTTAAAGATTTGTAAAGTTTCGAGGATAGGTTAAGAGATGCAGCAATGGTGGCATCAATACCAAGATTAGGAACTTGAGAACAGGGGATGAGTTGAGCATTTTTAGTGGTAAAATAAAGCACTTTCATGCCAACGAAAATGGGGTCCCTAGAAAGGTTGGAAAAGGCTCTATTATTGTGCTCAAGCCACACCTGCAAAAGGAAGTGATGAAGGAAGAATATCCATAGGGACTTAAGCCTAGTATTGTGGAAAGGATTAGGCCATTGAATAAAGAAGTCCACAAGAGAATTGGGATGGATCCAACCAATACTGAAGGTGGTTAAGAGAAAACTAAGGATTTATGCAGATAATTTGCACTCAATGAAGAAATGATGGGTCGACTCCCACCCAGATAAGCACAGGTAGTGGTGGTTTGGAATGATGACACTGTGTTTTATAAGAGTTTTGATGGTTAAGATTCTGTTTTGAGTAGCCAACCAGGATAAAAAGCCAACTTTAGGAATGAGGTTTTTTTGCCAAATGAGATTGATCGGGATTAAACATACATGGGTAGTTTCCTACAACATATAAGCAGACTTGACAGTAAAGAGGCCACTATCATAATCTTTCCAAATGGGATGGTCAGGTGGTCGCACAGTGGGAGTAACACATGAACTGAGTAGGCAGGATAGGGACTTTCATGTGCAATATTGTGAGCATTTTTAGTATTTTTATGTGCAATATTATGAGCATATTTATGTGAGTATTCTTATGAGTTATTCAATTTGTTATTACATTATGAGTTCAATTTTTTATTATATTATGAGATATTATTTGGTTCATTACATTGCAACTTCACTATATTAGATCTTGTGATTATTTTCCTATGGTGATTTATATTAAGTATTGGAGTATCAAAAGCTAACAGGCCTATGTAAAGAGAGATCATAAGTAGATCAAGTAGGATGACACTCTAGCCAAAGTAGATACAATCAAGACTGAGAGTAGTGATCTAGATATCAAGGGTCTATTTGACCAGATAACTATGTTATAGGCTCAATACACAATATAGGTAGTGAGGAGCACCCATTATAGAACCATGTATTATGTAGTTATGCAACCAAAGCAGAGGCAACATTTTACCTCGATGATCCATCTTGTTCATACTCTAGGATGAGATCAATTACTTGCCAATAGTCGGTCTAGTTTGCTTTTCATCCAAGGGTGGTTCAAAAACTTAGGCATATGTTGCTCTGGGTATGTTGAGTACTTTATCTTTTTTGAGTGGTGCAAGAGCATCAATTTTGTATGAGATGCCTCAATCTACTAACATGATATGAGTGTACTAATTTTGGTAGATTGTGGTACACTAGATCAATTATGATAAATAAATAAATAAATATATATATATATATATATATATATATATATATATATATATTATTCATTTTTATGAGTTTGTTTATATGATTTTTGATGGATATGTTATGAAAGTTTGTTTTAAATTGCATAGATAGAAGAATTAACATTATGAGATAGTGACGATATTTGATGAGTATAAATTTGGTTTCTAAATTATTTTAATATTTTTACCGAATTAATTTGACTTTGAAAAATTTGATGTATTAAAAAAAGTTGGATATATATTTGACCAAATTTCACAAATGAATGAACATCAAATAACAATGTGACAAATAGGTATGACAGGGTGAATGTTCTTTGATGACGAGATGTAAAATTGACTTAAAGGTTTGTGGATCTATAAAATTGAACGTCAAAAGAGTTGAAGTGATTGCGTTAACATTATAATTAGGGTTTAAAATAAATTTGTCAAAATTCCAAAATCTCATGATTTTTAAAGTTCGAGACATTATCTATGGTGTCACAAAGCTTTGTCACAAGTTAGTAGGGCAAAAATATTTTTTCACAAATTTGTTTCTTTTGTGAAAAAAATGATTGAATCCCAACATCCAGTCACAAATTATTGTATATTATATAGATAGATATATATACCAATTTGTAAGGCTAATCAAATAGATATTTATAAATTTATTTATTATATGTATATACTAAAATAGTGGTTTTCACCACTACAAAAAAAAAAAATAATAATTTTTTTTTTTAAATTCCAAAAAAAAAAAAAAAAAAAAACTTTATTCTGTATATATGTGTGTAATAGTGGTTTTCACCACTACAAAAAAAAAAAAAAAAAAACTCAAAATACAAATACAAAAAAAAAAAAAAAACTGAAAAACTATGTTGTTTTGCACTTCAGGTCTTCCGAGGTCTTCACCGGTTTTCCCTTCCATTCCGCCTATCCTTTCTTCCATAAGTCGACAATGAATTTCGAAGACTTATTCACACCGCTCCATAATCCATATGATCCGGATAAGCCAATCCCGATCAATCCAAGCCTGATTGACATGGATCGGATTTCATTCCCTCCATCTATTTCAGAGTTCATCCTTTCTGAGGAATTGTTAAGGGCTTTCGCCAACTACATTCCTCCTTCACCTCCACATTCACCTTCATCTTCTAAGCCGAGAGGTCTTCCGAGCGAGACATAGATGAGAGCAAGGCACAGGAGCTCGATGACATTTTAGATGACATAAATCTGATCCCTACTCCCCATCAGCTTGAGGAAGGTTCCCACATGTCTATTGAAGAAACTATCGATGTAGACCTTAGTCCAGACCAAGATGGCACCCAAATTGTGAAATTGGCTAAAAGTCTATCATCAGAGGAACAAGAGAAAATGATTGCTCTACTCAAGCGGAAGAAGGAGATATTTGCATGGTCTTACAAAGACATGCCAGGCCTAGATCCTAATTTGGTTGTCCATAAACTCACCTTACAAAAAGATGCTAAACCTGTCAAACAGAAACTTAGGAAAATGCATCCTACCGTGGCCCTCCTAGTTAAATTAGAGATTCGAAACTTCGGATGTTAAATTTGTCGTCCCGATTGATTATCCTGAGTGGCTTTCTAACATGGTACCCGTTCGCAAGCCTAACGGGGGGATACGTGTTTGCATCAATTTTTGAGATCTAAATAAAGCATGTCCTAAGGATGACTTTCCTCTTCCAAACATTGATACTCTTGTCGACACCTACGCTGGTCATGAAATGCTTTCGTTCATGGATGGATTTTCAGGATACAACCAGATTCGAATAAACCCTGAAGATCAACACAAAACAACATTTACTACACCTTGGGGAACTTTTTGTTATAGGGTGATGCCCTTTGGCCTTAAGAACGCAGGTGCAACCTATCAACGAGCCATGACTTATATTTTCCACGATTATATGCATAATATTATCGAAGATTACGTGGATGATTTATTGGCAAAATCTAAAACTCGACAAGAGCATTTTGATGTATTGGAAAAAGTTTTTGATAGACTTCTAGAGCATAAAGTAAGGTTGAACCCTAAGAAATGTGTCTTTGGTGTTACCTCAGGCAAACTCCTAGGTTTTATTATATCTAAACGAGGTATTGAGGTGGACCCAAAAAAGGTCAAAGCCATTATGGAAATGTTTCCCCCAACTAATTTGAAGGAGTTGCGTAGTTTACAAGGAAAGATTAATTCAATCCGTCGCTTTATTGTGCAACTTTCTGATAAGTGTAGGCCATTTTGCCACCTACTACAAAAGGGGGTACAATTTTCATGGACAGATGAATGTCAGAAAGCCTTTGATGACATCAAGCAGTACTTAGCATCTTCGCCAGTCTTAGCTCCGCCTCGTCCAGGGGTCCCTTTCAACCTTTATATCTCAGCAATAGACTTTGCCTTAGGGACAATGCTTGCACAAAAGAATGAACAAAATCGCGAGCAAGCTATCTATTATATTAGTCGAACATTGGTAAGCTATGAAACCCGATATGCTTATGTGGAAAAGTTGTGCTTAGCAGTGGTTTTTGCCACTAAGAAACTTCGTCATTATATGCTTAGCCATACAACATATGTCATAGCTAGAGAAAACCCTCTGCGTTATATGATGTCTCGCACTTATAATAACACTCGTACCTCTAAATGGATAATGTTGCTTACCGAATTCGATCTTGAATTCATTAACCAAAAATCCGTTAAAGGTCAAGTTATAGCCGATCAACTTGTGGAAGCTCCGCTACCTAGTGATCATCCTTTGATTATTGAGCTCCCAGATGATTCGGTATTTGCTATCACTGAACAAGAAGAGGACATCATTTCGGAGGAAGATGTTGACATCACGCTATTCTTTGATGGCTCTAAGTGCACGAAAGGTCAGGGCGCTGGAGTTGTGTTTCATACACCTCAAGGGATTCCCATCCCTTTATCATTCAAACTAGACTTCCAATGCACAAATAATACAGCAGAGTATGAAGCCTTAATTTTAGGTCTTCAATCAGCCATAGCTATGAGTATTAAGCTTATTCGGATATTTGGGGATTCTCAACTCGTGGTTAAACAAATTATAGGAGAATACCAAGCCAAAGAACCTACCATTAAGCTTTATCATGATGTAGCAATGAAGTTGCTCTCTAAGTTTGATTGGTATGATATCACTAGTTTGCCTCGTTCGACTAATAGATTTGCGGATGCCATGGCCTCTCTTGGATCATTGATTCCAAAGGACTCCCTTGGAGAGGTACGACCCCTAATAATTTCCATAATCTCTAAGTCTGCAATTGTCCGTGCTTGAGTCTAAAGATGAAAAAGATGTTTGCTTTATCCATTCGGATCCATATGAGCCTTGGTCTAGTGAGATAGTAGCCTTCCTCAAGTTTGGAACACTTCCACCTGATTTGTCTCGAACTACCCGCCGCTATTTTAAGCAAAAGGCAGCTCGTTTTGTTCTTTTGGGGGATGTGTTGTATAAACGTGGATATGATGGAGTACTCCTCCACTGTTTAGAAGCAGGTGAAACACATAGAGCTATTGCTGAAGCCCATGATGGTACTTGTGGTGGTCATTTTAGTGGAATGGCCATTACGAAGCGTATTTTACGTATGGGGTATTATTGGCCTACTATGGAACAAGATTGTTGCAAATATGTTAAACAATGTAAAAAGTGTCAAGAACACGCTAATTTAATCCATATACCATCACAAGCTTTACAGCCCCATCCAAAGCCTTTGGCCCTTCTCACAATGGGGTCTCGATTTAATTGGCAAGATTTCACTCGCCTCTTCGGGACAACATACTTTCATCATTACAACCACTCGAATACTTCACAAAGTGGGTTGAAGCTATTCCTATAACCGATACTGACAGGTCCTAGAATTGTGGAGTTTATACTTCACCATATCATTTGTCGTTTTGGTATTCCCTCTAAAATCATTTATGATAACGACAAGTCTTTTAAGAATAAGGATGTTCGAGCTCTTTGCGAAAAGTATAATATCCAACATAGTTTCTCAACTCCTTACTACCCACAAGCCAATGGACAAGTTGAAGCTTAAAAAAAAACCATAATTACTATTCTTAAGAAACTTGTTAAAGAAAATCATAAAGATTGGCATACACAAATCCCCTTGGCATTATGGGCTTACAGAACAAGCATCAGAACTCCCATTGGGGCAACGCCATTTTCTTTGGTCTATGGAGCTGAAGTAATCATGCCTCTTGAGCTCGAGATCCCTTCCTTGCAAATTTATTTGTAGGAATTTATCGATGATGATACTGCTAGACAAGCACGTCTTGATCAACTCACACTCAGATGAAAAACGAATCAATGCTTTAGAGCATTTGCGAGTTTATCAAGACCGATTGAAACGTGCTTACAATGCCAAAGTTCATCTAAGAGAATTTCAAGTAGGGGATCTTGTCCTTAAAGAGAATCAACAAAACACCAATGCATTGCCGCATCTTCGAGATAAATTCGCGGCTAATTGGTTAGGTCCATATATGGTCACTGAAAGAGTGGGTAATGGAACTTATAGACTTTCCAGTTTAGAGGGAGAGGAAGAACCCGAACCACTTAATGTTATACACTTGAGAGCATTTTACGCATAGTTTGAATTTTATATGTACATATATACATGGCTTGTAAAAAAAAACAAAAAACAAATAAAATAAAAAGAATTTGCATTTCATTGTTAGTTGCATACATCTCATTCAAAAACATTGCATTTCATGTGCATACATCTCATTCAAAACCATAACATTTCATTTTCAGCCATAGTTGCATATCATGTTAGAGACCATTCTATCTTTTGGATATAAAATTTGGTCAAGCAAAAGTCATGTTGCCTTAATCAGGGGCACCTTCACAAAATCCATCAAACCGAATTGTCATTCGTACATCCATTTTCCATTTGCACATATTTACATTGCCAAAATGTTTTCAGTCACTCAGCCATTTCTAGTGTTTTAAGAAAACTTTGAAATGCATGTCAAAGTTCTCTAGGGCCATATCACAAATTACACTAAATAAAATCTTGAGTATTGGGAAATGATTTCAAAAGCGGTCTTGAACCTATCACATTTTCACATCTTAAAAACATCTTGTGTCAAAGAGAGATAACACCATCCTTAGGTTGTGCCTTGAAGTAAAAAGGGTAATCCTCGTTTGTCCTATCATGCAAACATAGTCCATAAAACAGTGGTTCTTACCACTATCACAAGCAACCACAAAATATAAATATAAACAGAGTAGTAAGGATAGGGTAAAATTCTCATCATACTTCGATTGAGAATCCGATTCCCCAAAGCTCTAAGGAAATGAAAATTTTTCACACACCACTGATCCCAAATAAGTTGTAAGGATCGTACTACTTGTCCAGTCAGACGGATAGGTAGTCATCCCCAAGGCTTACAAAGGTCAAAAACAACATGGACTATAGAGTTAACCTTCATCGGGGCTATAGACGCTTGACTGGCAATGGAGTATACTCATGGCGTGGTGACATGTCTCTCCTCAAAATGAGACCTCTAAATGCTCATACGGACAAACTAGCTTCGGGTTCTTCTCCATAACAGGGTTACCTAATTTATGCAAGATGAGGTTAATGAACACACTTGCACACACACAGGTTCTTGATTGCCTAGAGTCACTACCATGCTTCTAATTTGGTTAATGAACTCGCATGCACACACATTTGGTCCTAGTTGAATTAGGCAGTATTAGTAAGTTTGTTTGATACCACTAGCATGTTTGAGTCTTTGTAAAATAGTCTTCCATATCAACCTCCATATCACTCTCCATATCTTCTTCCATATTCATGTCCTCCCCTACGTCATCCATTCACAAGCCACCAAGTTCGATGCCCCTGATTAAACAATTATGATAACAGTTGGCTAAATCTAACTATCTAAAAGTATGAGTGCTTCTTAGTGCATATTTCATTTACTTAGTCTCGCATTAATCATCTATAACTTTGCATTCCATTCCATCACATATGCATTAAAACATATAAAAACATGCATCACAAAAACATAGGCATTCACACAAAAGAAAGTAAAACACTAAAAATAAAAGCCATGTATATATATGTATAAAGATCAAAACGTACAATGAATGCCAAAAGGCTACAATATACAATAGAGCACCAAGGCTCATAAAGAGTGCATCTAATCACTAAGCTAACCATCAAAAGAGGACCCCTATGACCTAGTAGGAGCCCTAGACCTAGTGGTGTGCCTAGACTCACTACGCTTAGAGACAGAGGAGGATGGAGGATCAGGCAACACAATGTGATGCCTAAATAATGTGTCCTCCAGAGCCTCAATATAACGAGTCCTAGACCTAAGTCTAGATATGTCTATCCCGTGTCGTCGCTCTCGCTCCACTAGATCTGCCTGGAGTCTCATCACCCTGTCATCCTAGGGCACCCTAGTCGCTCCATCCAAGTTCGCCTGCATCTGGGCCATCCTCTCCTCCTGAACAGCTATCAGGGCATCCCGCTCTGCAACCTATTGCTCCAACCGAGCTATCCTCTCATCCCAGACAGCTAGCATAGCATCGCGCTCTGCTATCTACTACTGTAGCTATGCCAGATCATCCTCGTGCCCACTAGGGGGTACCTCCATAGTCTCTTCTGCGGCCTCTCCTAGGCCCTCGCCATCATCCTCCTCGTCATCTCCGCTCCTCGATGCCTGTCGCACCATCTTCCCCTTTAGCCTTCGACTGTCAGCTCGAAGGCGGGGACCATCCCTGCGCTTGGGAACCTTTGTTGTTCCCTCGTCCTCTCCATCTCCAACAACCACCAATGGTGGCTCCCACCTCGGCTCTGCAGCCATCCATGCTGCATACTCAACTGTTACCCCGACATCGTCCACGTCGAGGATCTCCATGTCCTCATCATCCTTTGTTGCCTCCCTCCATGGCTCAGCACACGACAAATCCCCCTCTGATCTGTGCCTCCGATAGCGCACTGGTTCATCAGGGACATCCTATCTCAATTCGACCTGGCAGAGCACTCGAGACATCTATATGTACTCCGCCTCGTTGTGGCCCCGACCCACTACCCATATAGCCTGTCGCACCCGTATCAGATGCTCTCCATCCTCGATCCACCTTGCCTCCCGCCAGGGCCTCCAAATGACTTGGGCATCTGTCAAGTCTACCCATAAACTCCTATACCATTGCCCCGATCTCACGGGGCGGCTCGACTGTCTCTCCTCCGCCACTGGCCATCTCCTACCATAAGCCTGGCTCATGTCCTAGTAAGCACATGGTAATCCCTCCGGTCGGGCCACTCTGAAGTGCTCCCAGCCCCAGCACTGGAGAACCAAACTGCAGCCTAGGCCCTTTTGGCCCCGTCTCCGAACCTCATACAACTCCCGATACACCTGCGCCAATAAAGCGGGCACCTAGGCATACACTACCCTATTAGTGAGCATCTCGCTCACTACACCCATCAGGTTCCATGGAAACCTACACCTGGTGCTGTTCGGGGCCACAATGTTGGCCAATACGAACATCATCAGAGCCTCCACCGCTACCAACTCCTTGGCCGTATACATGGCCAAGTAAGGAATCCCTTCGCTCTCCATCCGGATCTCCCTCCAGTCATCCCCAAACAACTTGGCCATCTTCGTGGCCCTATCTCGTCCAACCTCCACCCATGCCCCCTCCACGGGCACCTTGAGGATGCGGTATACATCCTCAAGCGTCACCGTCATCTCTGCGGTCGGGAGCTGGAACGTCCCCCGATCTGGATCCCACCTCTCGGCCAAAGCAGAAAGGTACCCCTCATCTGCCCGAACTACCTCCAATCGGGCTGCCTCCGCTAGCCCTACTACTTCCAATGTCTCCCAGTATTCTTGGGACAATGACCTCCTCATCCCCATAATGATAGGGGAGAATCGGTGTCGTGCCTCTAACACCCTAAGCTGCAAAACAACAAAACAAAAATTGGTTACAAATTTTTTTCCAAAAAAAAAAGAAAAAAAAAAAAAAAAAAACTGCAAAAAAAAAAAAAAAAAACAAAAACAAATAAAAGTACTTGCTTAAATAAACAAATACCTCAGCTGGCTGCACTGGCGCGTCCATCTCCGCCATAGCTCCCGCGTGCTTCACTCTCCCACACAACCTTTCACTTCACTTCACTTCATTCCACTCCCTCAGACGCACTTCTCTCAAGCTCGAACGCACAAATGAGCGAAATTCTCATTGAAATTGTTTACATAGCTGGTTTTGGTGCCCTGAAACGTAGTGGGGCATTTCATGGCGCATTCAGATGCAGTGGGGCATTTCATGATGCATTCAAACATCGGCGGGCATTTTTGCCACCTCCAAATGCATATCGGTGTTTGGTGTCAGTATTGAATAAAGGAACAAAACTTGCAAAATGGAAGCTTACCTCCTTCAAATTTCATCAAATTCAATTCATCCATTCTTATTATCATAATAAAACATTTTGTGAAGGTTACAACAGTTTTGGAAACAAATTTTGTCATTTTTCTCAAAAAGCGCATCATTCATCATTGATTTACAAATTGGGTTAAAAACAGTCAAAACCTTCACAAAATTAACAACATTCATCAATTCTTCTGATCTATCGTCAATTTCATTCATTCTTCTTTCATCATGCATATTTTTGCCAAATTAAATCAACGTAAACCTCGTATCTAGTGGTATATTCTATCACCTTAGCGATTGCAGCGATTTGCATCCATGCAATTCGGTAAGAGGATTAAACCACCATAAGGACACTTACCATTTATCATCATCAATTATTTCACCGTTTGAAAATTGGAAATCAATTCTGGGTATCCTAATTTTTAAGTGACCTCATACCAAGATCAATTTGCTCAACAGTTGTCATTGATGGCCTAGTTCATGGGGCCTTAAATGTGGACAAATCTTCAATATCATCATTATTTTGAGTCTTGCCAGAGATTAAGGCTACCTAGGTTGATTGGTTTCGACCCGAGGAATTATCCACACAGTCACTAGGAGCATCTCTGAAGTTCTGGACTCTTTCATATTGCATCTCTGCATATCAGTGATGCCAACAAGGCAATTTCATCAACAGTATGGATTCACCCACAGGAGTTGGGGCATCCGTTATCAATTTTTAACTTTCCTAATAGTAAAATTCATCTTACATGATCATGAAATTTATAATTTGGCGAAAACCCCTTTATAACCATTGGGGTAGAAAACGGTCCATCTTTCACATCACTCATATCGTCTTCAATCATATTATTTTCTGGTTTGTACACCAACCCCTTTTCTGTTGGGACATAAACAGATGGTTCATACACAAACCCTTTTTTCACCGTTGGGGCAAAAACGGTTCATTTTATTCCGAATTTCTTCCAATTGGCTTGTGAGAACCATTCTCGCTCGCCAATTGAGGGGGTAAGCTGATAAATTTTAAATATTCTTTTATTCTTTGGTCTTCAAAGTTGTGCTTTAATCTTGAGAGAGAGTTGCGTCTGATCCAGCTTTTCAGGTGTCCTAAGTTTTTGTGCTGCATTGTGTCTTCACACAAAGCAGCTCAAAAAGGGGCATTTGTAGACACCAAAATCCAGCCACTTGCAAGTCATCTATACCTTCATGTCAGCCACGTGTCGGTCATCCACCTTCCCGCCATTATTTGGCCCAATTTCACCTTTTCTCGCCATTATTTGGCCCAATTTCATTTTTCTCGCCATTTTTCATCCCCAAATTTATTTAAATTAATATTTATATATATATTTTAATATTTTAATATATATATTTAAATAATAGTTTAAGTGATTTAATCTGAGCCGTCCATCCTTCATTTAATCTCATTCATCCATCCATCTTAATCCATTCCACAACCAAGATTTATTCTCTACCCTTGGATCCGCTTTAATCTTAGCCACATGTTCAAAGTGTCGTTAAAACCCTAAAGTGTGCCCTAAGAGTGGATTATAAATCGAGTCACTTTGATGGCTCAAACCCTATGTCTTTTGCTACTTCTATCTCTGATTCTAATTCTTCTACTGTTATCTCCTCTCTTCCGCTACCCTTTCGTCGCATCCATCGCCGCTTCCGTCGCCGCTTTCGCTGCCATTCCTTCTGCAGCATTCTGCAGAATCTCCCATTCCTGTCGCAAGTGCCCATGGGTGTTTACCCCTTCACCAAGTTCCCACGGGCGTTTACCAAGTGCCCACGGGCATTTAACAAGTGCCCACGGGCGTTTACCTACAGCCACAGACTCAGACCGGCGTCTGTAATCTAGATCCAAAAGCACGCGGGCGTTTGGCGAGTGCACCAGGGCACCTTCCATAGCCTATTCTGACAACAACATTACTTCCAGGTGTCACCTGGTCTAGCTGCATTAACAAAGAACAGGTATAAATTAGTTTAAAGCAAGTAGCCGTATTTTATGTATTAATCTGTTATTGATTTCCTGCATTCCATTTTTATAGGGTTTTAGATTGTTTCGGAGGGCTCACGCAATGGAGCCCTCTCATTAATTTTTAAGTCCTTGATAGTGTTAATGTGTGCGGGTTTTTGATAACGAGATCCAGTTTATTGATGGCAGTGATTAAGTCGGAGTGGTCCAAGCAAGGGATACGACAAAGCCCACTCACTCTGTTGGGATTGAAAATACGTTCTTCGGAAGCGCCACCATTCGTGCCAGCTAGGGTTTCGGAGAACCCTAGCATAATTTGTAACTGTGTATCACAAATAAAGGGTTACAGGCCCAGTTGTATTCAAAAATGAGTTTTTAAACTCCATCGATTAATAGAAATCGTTTGTTTTTGTGCAACTATTCTGTACTCTGTCATTGTGATTTTATTTATTTTTTTGGCGTGTATTTTTAATCTACAGGATAGTTTATGTTCTATAATATATTTTACCACTAAGTAGAAACTCTCTTAGCCTGATTAATAGAAAAACACTTTGATAATTTGCTATGTTTGTAGGCAGTTAATGCCTCTTTTTGATAGACAGATAGTCGATGCCCTGATATAGTACAATGCTTACAAATTATTAATATCCTAATATGGTACAATGCTAGCAGACAATTAATGTCTTGATATGGTACAATGCTAACGGATAATCAATATCTTGATATGGTATACTACTAACAGAGAGTTAATATTCTAATATAGTATAATGCTAGTGAACAATTGATACCCTAATATGGGACAATGCTAGCAAACAATTTATGTCCTAGTAATGATAAAAACTAGTGGATAATTAATGTCCTAATATGATATATGTTATTGTAATTTTGATTTCTTGTATAGGCTATGTCTATTATGATACAACGTTAAGGATAATCAATGTCCACATGATATAGTATCTGTGTTTCATTGGATCAAGATAATTTATGTACTTATTGTAAACCTTTTAATATCCCTATCTTTGAGGTTTATTTTGATGAATAGGGATCTTTCCATAAGTAATATTGATGTTGCAGGATTTTTTTCATTTAGCATACTTTAAAAATATTTGAAGATATCAAATCATCTATAGCATAGTGTTGTTACAAATGATAAGATTTGTGTAAGAATATTGATCATTTGAAGCCCTTATTAGGGCCTATAAGGAGATGAAATGTTGCTCCATTTATCATCTGGTAGGCTCTAATAAGAGGGCTCAAAATGAGGGGAATTGTTAGAATAAATAAAGATTTTATAAAATGTGCAGCTATACCTCCTTGCGGCTTATGGGATGATATCATTTGGCAAGCAGGGGGATGTTTTGATTTTAACTAATTTCTTGTTCTTTTATTGTTTGGTGCATAAATAAATCAAAGCATGAAATAAACAAATATTGCAAGTAAGCACGTATTTTGTTAATCTGCCACTAGAATTTAGGATCCAAAGTATATAATGGTTTGTATATATTGGACTCTTTATTGCATCTCGATGGTTGTATGTCCAATGTTCAACCATGACAACTCTTTTTGTGATCATAACAAGGTTACACTATCTTGGGCAAGCATGTCATCATCACAAAAAGAATGCATGGAGAAGATTGGGTGATTTAACTCATGATTTTGTTTACCCACAACAACCTAATAAATAACCCCTCTATGTGCTAAATGTTTTTTAAGTTGTTGCAAGGGACAAAGCCAATAAAATAAATTGATGCTGTAAAGATGTGTCAAATGCAACAAGCATATTATGCTTAGTAAAAGCAATAAAAGGATGTAAAAGCATATACATGATCATAAGGGAGGTGATTTGCTAGCATCCAAGACCTAGTGTGAACGCCATCCTAACTAATGGTTATAATTGCCTCATCACAAATCCTTTTATTTTCTATATGTGCACACAGTCAATGCAGACATATAGTGATGACAATAAATGGATGTAATACCTCAATGCTTCTCAGTGAAGGAGGAGAAATTAAAAAATATTTCCCGTAGAATATTTTGGAATCCATGAAAATTATTTAAATGAGAAATAATTATTGTTCTCCCCTTCTTGAGAGGGTATGAGATCATGCATTTTCGAGGAAGGAAAATGACAAGAAGGTAATTCTATGTTGAATCTATCTACATTTCATAATTACTTTCGCCACTCCTCCTCAAAATGACTATGCTATGTCGTATAACTAGAATCCGCTAGCACATGATTCCCAATATAGTATTAAGAGGGTAATCATTGCATCTCGATGGGGTAAAGTAAACAATGATTTAAGAATGCAGTTTATGCATATGTATAGTCATACAATTAAGTAAATTTAAACAAAGCATGCATCATATGTATGAAATTAATTGGAAATCTACAAGGTTCACAAGTGATTAGATTCATGTCAAGAAGATTGTCAACATTATGCTTCATCATAGTGCCTTGATTTAAAATAATAGGTGGTTATAAGATAGTTGTGATAGACGTTTATTCCAAGATAGGATTTTTTATTTAATTATAAAATATCATTTGATGTTTTGAAATATTTCATTTGGTATTTCGGGAATTGTATGTCATTCATCTGTGTTAGGTATAATGATAAAATGTGTTAATTGAATTGAATTTGTGATTGATATTTATATCGAGAAAGAAGGTTTGACATAATAATTTATCACTTGTTGAGCATATAGGAATACTAACACTTACCAAGTGTCAAATCATTCTATCCCCATTTTATCTGGATATAATAATGAATTATAAGTTGAGAGGATGTTGATGTTATTAATTGTGATGTATGATATATCCTTATATTGAAGAAGAATGTTTGACATAATCATTCCTCACTTTTTGGGTGTATAGGAATTTCTAATGCTTACTAGGTGGTGAACAATTCTACCAAACTTTATATTTGGATATAAGGATGAACCATGAATTTATGAAAATGATGTTTTGAAAAATACTTTTGAAATATTGATGATATCAAGATTTTTGATAGATCCTTTCACTAAGAAAAAACATTTCATAGAATTATTCCATATTTTTGGATGCTTTGTAATATTTTCAAACACTTGTCAGTCATTGAATAATCCTATGATCTACGTTTTTTGGATGAAAATATGAACCATAAGATGTGATGATAAAAAATATTCTAGAAGAGAGGGGAAGACATTTGTTTCTTGCTTAAGGAAATTTTTTTTTATCTTAGATCACTCTTTTATAAGCCACTCTTAGGTCATATTTGTAGTATTATCATCATTGTAGAGTACTAATAAGTCTATAGGAAGCATATGAGCATAGGCAAGTGAAATGGTCATTCAATTATGCAGTAAGAAAATGTATTAGCAAAGAAGTCGATGCACATGAGTTTTTGTTAGAAATTTATCATTCTTAGACAAAGAATCTAAGGTACCTATTTGCAGTCAAGTCGTAACTAGAGACCAATATATGATGTTAGAACCTCAATTTATTTTCTAGAGTTCAAAAGATAAAAGATACATGATGAGATTTTGGGGAAGTCATCGAGGGAGTTCACTAGCTTAGTGACCTACTACAAATGCAATGTAAGTGATATTATTTGCTATCTAGGATCATCAATGCTTTCATTACAGGATGCCTCCTCATGACTTTATGGTATGACCATATAAACATAAGCAAACAAGTAATTTTGGTATATGAAGGTAAGTAAAATATGTATTAAAAGACAATCATGCATGCAATTATTCATGTAGTCAGACATGTGACTAGGAAAACATGCAAAATTAAGCATAATATATTTTTAAATGGATTATATTGATAGTTTCTTTGTGTTCGTTGCCATCTAGGGAGGCTAAGAGATAAGCACCTGATCGTATTTGGCTATTTCAATGAAGGGACCAAACTAGTTGGGTTCAAAATTTTCCTTAATATCATCTTTAGCGTTAGTGTTTATTTGATTTTATTTAACAACAAGATATATTAATTCAAAGGAATGAGGTCAAACTTATTTTCCATAGGCTTTCTTGAGTCTTTGGTGATACACACATAAGTGTTCTAAGGCATGAATCCAACTTTCACCAAGCAACTCAAGTTGGCCATGTCTTGTATGGCGATACTTGTCACCAATTGTTGCATCCTTTAGAAGGATTCTAAGGGATGGAACTTCTAATTCAAAGGGAAATATGGCCTCAGTCCCATAAACCAATGCGTAGGGCATAACACTAGTTAATACCCATAAGGTAGGATATAGCTATAAATTCCAATTCCTACTAGTTTTGCTTATAAGCTTCTTTAGAATTTTGATTAGTGTCTTATTAGAAGCTTCAACTTGTCCACTACTTTGTGAGTAATATGACATTGACCACTTATGCTAATTTTTGAATTTAGCACAAAGCTTGACTACATCCTTATTTTAAAAAGGAGTACCATTATTATACATGAGCATGCTAGGGATGTCGTATCACAATGAGATCTAATTCAAAATAAATTTGGAGACCTAAACACCAGTACAAGAGGTTAAAGGTGTAGCTTCTATCCACTTGGAAAAGTATTTAGTTGTCGTAATGATAAACTTATGTCGATCAGATGATACTAAATTATAACAATAATATCTAGCCCCCAAGTAGAGATGGGCCATGACAATGTGACCGATTGAAGCTCTTAGAATAGTGCATGAAATAGGTTATCACACTTTTTATATTTGTCACATTTGCATACATGATTATGAAAGTCTTGTTCCATAGTCGACCAATAATAGCCTATATGAACAAGCTTCTAAGTGATGGCATTTTCATTGAAGTGTCCACCACATGGCCCTCATAAGCATCTTGAACGACTATTTTGCTTTGTTTGAATTGAGGCATATTTAAAGAATTCCATCAAAGGTCCTTCGATAAAGGATATATCCAATTATGATGAATCAACAAGCATGTTTCTTGAGATTATTTCACTCATTGCAGTTTAGGCACTTAGGCAAAACACTACTCTTAAAAAAATCATATATTTCCTTATACTAAGGGTCAAGTTTCAATGCTTGTCAAATGGCAAAAGTAGCCAATAGTTCTTGACTAGATTGCAATATGGTTGGTTGTCTATGTAGGTTTAAAATTTTTGCACTCCTTTCCTCTAGGCTAATGGATCCGTGCCTCAGAGGGGAATGGGAAAATGGTAAAGCTACACCTCGGACGAGAGAGACACTTGAGTCGTGTCCTCTTTGGTGATTTGTCGATGGATGGTGGGTTCACCAGGAAGCATTTTGTGGTAGCTTTCGAGCCTAGGTTGAAGATGTGTTTGATGAATTCATTTTAATTTCAATCACCTAGGTTGGCCATAATGAAACTAAACTATTCTATATGTGATTTTTGCAATTTATATGAAGACAACAAATAGAGAGATAATTAAATGCAGCTAACAAAATATTTTAAAGAAATTGGAAATGACTCACTCAATTCTGGATGTCTGATGAAGGTTCTACTTTTTGAAGTAGTCCAAAACATCTGCAATTTGCTGAAATCACCTGCAATTCGACAATATCATCTGCAATTATGTAGGATCATCCAAAATCGGATGATATCATCTAAAATCAGGTGAAATCGTCTAAACGATTTCATCTGAAACCTGCAACTACACAAGTTGATGCCAAAACATAGAGAAATACTCCAAAATACAGTAGAATCTATTTAACAATATGTAAATGAATGTTTTTGATGACTTAGAAACGGATTTTTAGATTTAATCGAGAATAACGGCTTATACTAATAGGAAAAGGGATAACAAATTGTAACCTATTGACAAAATGAGGTGAACACCAGATGCATTATAAATAATAAACTAATCTAATGCAATTTGACTAAAGAAAATGGGAGAGAATGCAAACTGTAGATCATAATTGCCCCCAAGAGGGCTACAAACAGGATCATCTCTAATCCAACAAGATCACCTCCAATCAACATAGGATCATCTGCAATCGGGACGAGATCGTCTGAGATGATCCGAGCTTCTTCTGACTGATGCACAGTGAAAAACCTGCAAGTGAGCTGATAAAAACTATGAAAATAACAATACTTGGGATGCTCTTGAAACTAGTAGGATTTGGGTTGCAGGTACTTGATCAGCCAGGGGGATTTCATTAGCAAAGCATGAGTTTTATAGGGCTAGGAGGAAGTTAGAGGGTTGGGATCCATCCCAATCTGGGAGATATCCAATGGGAGGATAGTTAACAGCCCAACGCGCTTATGCCCAGATAAGCCAGGAGGTTGGAACTGATTTGATTGCGCTTCTATTCTTGCAAATTTCTATTTTGGACGAAATCGTCTGGACGTTCGGCTCCAGACGATTTCGTTCAATTAGGGACGATATCATCAAATCGAGGACGATATCATCCAACGGTCAAAACAAAGCCTATTTGTGGCACAAAAATCGAGGCAAGTTGTTTAAAATACGGTTTTAAGGTGAATTTTTGGATTTTTAACCTTATGGTAAATTGACTGCGTCATTTTTAGGGTGTTACATTTTGCCCCCTCTTTAGCAAATTTTTTGAGGAAAATGCGTTAAAGAAGAGATTGTCACGCTTTTGAAAAAGGCAAAAATTTATTCTGATTTTTAGGCGACGATTCTAAGTTGAATCGTGCAACTGATTACTGTGGTGCCCCCTCCGGGTTTTTACCCAAATCGACCGTTTGGTAAAAACTCAAAAAAATTAAAAAAACATTCGATTTTTAATATATAATTTTAGAAAATAGGGTAAAACCTAATTTCATTTTATTTTTACTTTTTTACTATTTTTAGAGCTCTACGACGAAAATATGGTGGAGGAGGGGGGGGGGAGGAAGGGATTACTATGGTCCAGAGACATACATTGCCTCTAGAGATCGTGGGGCCTATTAGGTTAGGGTCATCATCGAGGTCTTCATCTAGATTGATGATGAGGACCCACACTACTCGGACACCCATGGGACCACCCCCTCCACCTCATGGCGGTAGAGGAGATGAGGCTGAGAGCTCGAGGAGCTCTCGGTATTAGATGATATAAGATGTGTATATATTTTTTTGTGTATATCATTTTGGATGATGATTGAGTATGCCGAATTGGATATTGTGGCATACCAATCGAGTTTTGGTGATGTATATATATTTTTGATATATATAGATATATGGTTATTTTTGTGATATGACTTGTGTATATTTTTTTGATGCTTTGATTTTTTGATTTGATTGATTTGTTCATATAATCATGTTTTTTTAAAATAATTATAATTTTTGTCATGCTATAATTAAATGAAAAACTGATTTAACAAAGATGTGTGGATGAATTAATGATAGGAAAAAGGGACTTTTAACAATAAACCTCGAAGGATATTGTCATTGTTACATGACCATTTTGTGGAGTCGTCGCTCGCTAGGTCATAAAGCTAATCCAAATATGAGGGAAAATATTGCTAAAAGTAAGGTGTGCTTAAGAGTCTGTCTTAAGGCTTTTGTAATGGTGGAAAGAGAGATATGATTTGTTTTCAGGATTTCACGTAATTTTATGCATGAAAAATTTAAAAGAGGATTTTCGCTAGGCATAAAATTCCTAAGTGTGATAGATGATTGAACAATTACCTAGAAATTATGCCATCATCGCAAAAGTCAAGATGTTCAACATGATAAAATGAAATAGTAAATTTCGTTCTTCTAAAGCATGATTTTGTGAAAAATATTTCAGTCATATGGTTTTTGTGGTTTTTTGAAATAAATTGGGAGTAAAAATTTAGAAGGATGACTTGCGCTAGGCATAGAATTCCCAGTGTGGAATTATACCATCATCGTGAAAGTCGAAAAGAATTCAGAATAGTTTTATTGCATGGTTTGTTGGTGATATTTATAATAAATAGAAAATATGATAAAGATGACTTGCGCTAGGCATAAAATTCCAAATACATCTAGGAACTATACCATCATCGTGAAAGTATTAATGAAATTCTATTGCAAGATTTTTGAAGAGATTTTTGACAAATGAAATTTGACAATTGGAAAAATGTGTAAGCTTGACTTACGCTAAGCAAAATTCACAAGTATGAAAGTCAAATTTATAATAACCTGAAAATAATGCTATCATAGCGAAGTCGAAAAACAAAATAAGATATGTATAAATAAATAATTGAATGTTGAAAAATATTTAAAGTTTGAAATTTCGAAGAAATATTTTAATTTATTTCGAAGACAAAATTGAAATTTATCAAGAACCCAGTGTGTGGATACGTGAGTTCGTTACCCATCTTGATTTATCATAATGACATAAAATCTCTCGAAGATCAAATGTGTGTGCTTTGTAATGTTCATCTACCAATTTTGAGTAAGGTATTTTGATGCAAGTAATTTGAATGAACCAATGTGTGTGCAAGTGAAGATTCATTAACCATGATTTTTATGCATGTAACCATACCAGACTACTATGTAAGTCAAGTCATCAAGAGCTAGCTAATCCACAAGCAGACATAGGTCTATACAAAATAAGGTCACTAATGTGACAGACATGTCACCACGCCAGGAATTACCCAATGTCAAGCAAGTTGGGTACAAATCACCTGTTATGGGGCTTACCTCATGATTTTTGAATAATTGAGAATTCCAGGGATTCAAGCTCATTCACCCTTCTTTTCTTTCAAAGGGTAGGGGGGAAATTTTATTGCTTTTCTTGTTCTCTTTTCTTTCTCTTTTTGATTCTTCTCTTTCTAATTTTTCTTGACTTTTTCTATGATCTTTTGATTTTTTTGGATTTCTGCATTTTCTTGGATTTTGAACATTTCTCTTTTCTTTCTTTTCATGCTTTTTCTGATTTTCTTCTTTTCTTCCTAGTCTAGGGATACTTGCTCAGCTTAGATGTGGAGCAAGGGATTTTTATTCCGGGTAGGGGTGAGCTTGTCCTTTTGCCAATTTTCAAAGATTCTAGACCATGTGCATGATAGGATAGCAGGGGAAACTTTTCACTCAGGAGACCACAACTACTGTGTAGTACCATTTTTCGAATTTGCAACAATCATTTTAATATGTAAAAAGTGGACTTGGTTCAAATAAATAACAAGATCAGTTCCCAAAACTCAAAATGTTATTTAATGCAACAGTGGACTTCGATATAAGAGAGATTTATAATCATAGCAATAAGATCAAAAATAATTATTATGTGAGCTTAAAAGTGCATGGTTCAAGATGACTTCTAATTTATCTGAAATAAAGGAAAATATAACTGCAAAAATTTTAGGAACTGGTAATGCAAATAAAAACATGTTTTTGATGGTTTTAATGATTTTTTATTTTTGTTTGATTTTGAATTGTTATGTGGATTGCTTGAAATGAGGAAATTATATACAATTATATACAATTGATGGGATTTTGGATTTAAGCATAATATCATTTGAGATGCATAATGTTCATGGGTTCCTTAAGATATTTTCCATCTAAGGTTGCCAATCGATATGCACCCGATCCAAATTTAGCAGTAATGATGTATGGTCCAAGCCAGTTGGGCTGAAATTTACCTTTATGATCTTTAGTGGCATTAGTGTTCTTTTGATTTTCTTTTAAGACTAGATCACCAACTTCAAAATATCGATTATGAACTTTCTTTGAATATGCTCGTTTGAGCTTGTTTTGATAGGCACGAAGATGTTCCAAAGCATTGATGCGCTTCTCGTCTAGGAGTTCCAGCTGACTAAATCTGCCAGCATGATATTCATCTCCTACTTTAGTGTCCTGAAGTAGCAGAGCCAAAGAAGGAACTTCTAGCTCGAATGGAAAAATAGCTTCGGCATCGTACACCAAAACAAAAGGAGAAGTGCCCATGGGAGTATGAACACTGGTTCGATAGGCCCACAAGGTAGGGTATAATTGCATGTGCCAATCACGGCCTGATTTGTTAACCAATATTTTGAGGATTTTAATCAAGGTTTTATTAGATGCTTCTGCTTGGCCATTACCCTGAGGATAATAGGGAGTGGACCAACGATGTTGAATTTTATATTTTTGACATAATTTCTTAACATATTTATTTTTAAAACAAGTTCCATTATCTGAGATGAGATTTGCAGGAATTCCAAACCTACAAATGATTTGATTGAGAATAAATTTTGAAACTTGAGTTCCCATGCAAGAAGCTAAAGGCATAGCTTCTACCCACTTCGTAAAATACTCGGTGGCAGTTATGATGAATTTGTGACCATCGGATGATATGGGATTAATCTTCCCAATAATGTCTAAGCCCCATTTAGAAAAGGGCCAAGGGGATGAAATAGCTTGGAGTTCTTGCGCAGGAGCATGGACAAGGTCAACGTGTTTCTGGCACTTGTCGCAATGGCACACATAATCATGGGCATCCTTCTCCATGGTAGGCCAAAAGTATCCTATTCTAAGGAGCTTCTTAGCAATGGCACTACCACTAAAGTGTCCTCCACAAGATCCGTCATGGGCTTCACTTAAAGCTTTTCTAGACTCTTCTAGATTTAAACATCTTAATAGGATACCTTCAAAGGATCTCCTATACAAAGTATTGCCAACTATCATGAAGCGAACAACTCGTTTACGTAATAACCGATGTTGGTTCCTATTAAAACCTTCAGGGAAGGTTCCCTTCTGGAGAAAATTGAGGATGTCGATGTACCATGGTTCAGGAGTAATTTCATTGATTAGAAATACATCCAATGGCTCTAAATAGGATTTTGTAGAAGTAGGTTCCTGGAGTCGATGAATAATGATAGTAGCATACTCATCATCCAACTCCAGGGGCAATAAGGAAGCGGTTACAACCATAGCATCAACAACACGGTTACTAGTTCTAGGAATAGCTTCTAAGGTGACCTTATCAAATAAGGATATCAACTGTAATACATAGGCTTTATATGGGAATATTTTATCATCTCGGGTCTGGTAAACATCGTTAATTTGATTTATTACCAGTTGAGAATCATCAAAAACTAATAAGTCTTTAATTTTTAGTGCTAAGGTGGCCCGTAATCCAAGGATTAGAGCCTCATATTCGGTAGTGTTATTAGTGCAAGCAAATGTTAACTTAAATGATAAAGGTATTAGGTGCTTCTGGGGGGATATTAGGATGATACCCACACCAGCCCCACTCATACATCGGGCTCCATCAAAATATAAAGACCATTGTTCAGAATGATCTTCCTCTAGATTGAGGCATTCATCAGGAAACTCAATGATGAGGGGATGAGTGGCTTCTAAGGGTGCAACAACTAATTGGTCTGCTATGATTTGACCCTTAATGGATTTTTGACCTATAAATGTGAGTTCAAACTCACTCAGAGTGAGAACCCACTTAGCTGTGCGACCGGATAGATAAGGTCGGCTCATGAGATACCTCAAGGGATCAGATTTGGCAATGACATATGTCTTTTGACTAAGCATATAATGGCACAATTTTTGCGTAGAAAATATGACCACCAAACATAACTTTTCTAGTGATGTATAACGAGTTTCATAACTTATTAATGTTCTACTAATATAATAATTGGCTCGTTCTTTCTTCTCATCATCAAGTTGAGCTAACATAGCTCCTAAGGCAAATTCTGAAGCAGAAATGTATAAGATGAATGGGCGATCAGTTTTGGGAGGGGCCAACATAGGAGGACTTAAAAGATATTGTTTTATTTGTTCAAAGGCTTCTTTACATTCATCATCCCATTGAAAGAAAGTATTTTTCTTAAGTAATTTGAGAAAAGGTCCAGTTTTGTCCGCCAGCTTATCAATGAAGCGACGGATAGATTGAAGTTTACCTTGTAAACTTTGTAACTCAGATATGTTTTTAGGAGTTGGCATATCAATGATAGCCTAAATTTTGAGAGGGTCAATTTCTATGCCATGCAAAGAAACAATAACCCCCAACAGTTTACCTGACTTAACTCCAAATATACATTTTGTTGGGTTTAAACGGATATGGTATTCTCTTAACCGATCAAACACTTTTCTCAAATCATCTAAATGCTCATCTTCTTCAGCAGAACGGGCTATAATATCATCCACATAATCATGCAGAATATCATACATCATATCATGAAAAATGTAAGTCATAGCCCGTTGATAGGTTGCACCTGCATTCTTCAATCCGAATGGCATTACTTTCCAACAAAAGGTTCCCCAAGGGGTAATAAAGGTTGTTTTAGCTTGGTCGTCAGGAGCTATCCTGATCTGATTATAACCTGAGAATCCATCCATAAGGGATAGCATCCCACTTTCGATAGTAAAATCAATGATCTGATCCATATTAGGAAGAGGGAAATCATCTTTAGGGCATGCAACATTAATGTCTCTAAAGTCTGTACAAACCCTAATCTTGGTTGCTTCTTTTTTAGTTATAGGGACAACATTAGAAATCCAATCAACATAATCAATGGCTTGAATAAATGTAACATTTAGGAGTTTTTCTAACTCACCTTTGACTAGTAGGGCAACCTTAGGATGCATTTTTCTAAGTTTTTGCTTAACTGGTCTCGCATCTGGTCGTACTACTAGATGATGCATAACTACGGAAGAGTCTAAACCAGGCATATCTACGTATGTCCAAGCAAAGACATCACTATATTCTATAAGAAATGCAGTGTATTTGTTTTGTTTTTCTTCATTTAATTCTGATCCAATGTTGACTATGTGAGAATTCTCTTCTGTTCCAATATTAACTTTTATGACACTTTCCACTTCCATATGTAAGTCTCTTTCAAAATTGGGAGGGGCGGGTGATACACCCAATTCTTGTAATTCTTCTAAGGTCAACTTAGATAATTCTTCTTGAGGGGTGGTGGCCTCAAGATGAGCTATAGGTGGTATAGACCCATCAAAATAAAAGCCATTATGCAATAATTCTTCAATGGAAATATCATGGAAAATGTCACCCTCTAATTGTTCGTCCAACTCAACAATCATTTTGGGGTAAGCTATAGACAACATATTACAAGAAAATAACTTACCCATAGACTTAAGGATCTCTTGTTCATCTAAATAATCTTGATAGGGTATTAAGTGATCATCACCCTCAAATGGGAATGGCTGACACTTACTAGAAAATAGGCCTATACCGCATCGGGCAGGCCATGCTTCGACCTCAAGAGGTTCCTTCATGCCATTCTGGAAAGGTCCCAAACCTTTCCCTTCATATCCTAGTTTAAGCATTATAGGTTTAGCTTTAATATATTTATCGGTGAAATAACATTGAGCATATCCATCATAATTAGTTTTAATATTTCTAGGTATTCTACCCCAATCATATCCCTTATAAATGAAGGCACAACTCCCGACTTGGTAAATACTTCCCATAGGTTGTGGCAAGCCCAAAGTACGAGGAGACGATGGTAATTTGTTTAAGGCAAGGGAATCTTGCATGGAAAAAGGTGTTTCTTCTGATGTTATGAGAATTTTAGATAAATCAGGTAATAGCTCATCAGACAAAGCATATGAAGTAGAAGGAGCCTCTTCTACGGCTTTAGATGCAGAAAATATAAATTTAGTAGATGTGGATGGAATAGAGGTTGTAGTAGATGGATTTATTGTGGATTCAGATGGTGTAGGGATAGAACAAGGAGAAGTTATTGTGGGATTAGTATTAAATGTAGATTTTGGTGGAGACTCCTTAGGAGAAGGTTGAGGAGATGGGGATGTAATTGGTGTAGATGGAGGAGATAATATTTTTGGTGTGAGTTTCACATGTTTAGAGGGAAAGGCAGAATTAGGATGAGTAGAAAACAATGCGGGGCAAAATTGAATCCCAATTGGTTCTGCCAAGGCACACATATCAAATGGTCTGGGATCACCATGAATGGTGACCAACTGATTCTTGAATTCGAATTTGACACATTGGTGTAAGGTAGAGGGTACAACTCGCATTGCATTGATCCAAGGGTGACCCAAAAGTATATTGTATGATGCAGGGCAATGTACAATAAATACGGTCGTATCCAAAGTTCTCGGACCAACCTGCAATGGGATTGTAATAACTCCACATGTTTCTTGTGTTTCATCATTAAAGGCTTTTATGATCATATCTGTTCTCTTCATCTCATCACTTCTAAATCCAAATCTCTGGTAAAATTCAAAAGTACAAATATTTAGGGATGAACCATTATCAATCAAAACTCTTTTGACAGCTACATCTCCGATTAATGCAGTAATGTACAAGGGATTGTCTTTATGTAAACTATGAAGTGGAATGTCTTTATCTCGAAATTCAATATAGTCAACTTCATGGGGCACAATGGTATTTGCCATGGCTTCAGGTAGTATGTCTTGTGGTACCATCATTTGACTTAATGTATGCATTAATTCTTCCCTATGTGTGGGAGATGATCTTAGAAGGTCTAAGAGGGAAATCCTTGTTGTAATATTAGAAAGTTGTTCATTGATATCATAAGGGGGTTTAGGTTGAGCATTTGATGCATTATTTCCTTTACTAGGAACCTTCAAAACAAATGGGGCTGATTTATCATTATGATTTTGATCTTGTTGAGAATTTTGGGCCTGTTGTCTAGTAACGGCTCCGATGGTACCCACAATATTATTGTGTGCATGATGAATGGGTCATGGTCTAGCATTCATGGCTTGCTCATTAGGGAGGATTTGTTGTGAGGATGGTCATGTTGTGATCCTTCTTGGAAATGGTTCCTCTGGAACCATATGAGCTGTGATAGGGAGAATAGGTTCTGACTCATCTTCAGAGCTATTCGATTGATCGGATGTAATATCCAGGTCACTTTCTGTTTCACAATCTGTGTCACTTGGATATGATGTTTGAATGTTGTGTATAGGTCTAGTTGTGACCACAGATAATGTTGTCCCAAATATCTTAAGGTCATGAGAAGGTACATGTCCACTAATGGTTCCCACATATCGAGTTGGATGGGGAACATTATGATGTTCGGCTTGATTAGCCACTTCTTTACCGTGTTTAGGTAAAGGATGTTGAAAAATATCTAATGTTTGATTTGCATTCTGATTCTGATTTTGTTGTGTATCTTTCTGAGCATTATTTGGAGCATTTTTTTTTGGTTGGAAACTTTGTACTTCCATTTCGTTATTATCAATCAAATCTTGTATTTTATGTTTTAATCTCTTGCAAGAATTTGTTGAATGTCCAGGTCCTCTATGGAAATCACAATGTAGGTCTGCTCTGTATCCAGGTATGGTTGTATCAGGTTCCCGAATATTAGGTAATTGTATTAAACCTCGTTCTAATAATTGTGGCAAGATAGTGGATAAAGGTTGGTTTAACCTAGTAAATTCTCTTGGAGGTCTATCAGGAACCTTCAATACAAACTTCTCCATGGTTTTTGCAGCATTAATATTTGCAATATTTCTACTGTCGGTGACTCCATCACCCACAACCTGTTTATTCTTATATTGATTTTTAGATGTCTTATCATCGTCCTTCTTCTTAAATTGGCCTCTTCTAATGAGGGCATCTTCAACTCTTCATGCTAAATCTATAGCCTGATCGAAGGTTGTCAAGGTAGCAGTTGAAAGCTCATAGGACAATTGTTCTTGCAAGTTATTAATAAAAATGTCCAACATCTCCCTATGGGGTAATGCAAAGTGTAATTTCCCTAGTAACTATCTCCATATTGCTAGGAAATCGGCAAAGCATTCATCTTTGCCCTACTTCAAGTTGTACAAATCCTTAATTGTCACATGCCTCTCTATGTAGGCACTAAATTGGTGGACAAATGATTCAGTTGTTTCTTCAAAATTTCTCAAAGAATTGGTAGGCAACTGATAATACCATTCCAATGCCATGCCTCCCAAGATTTTTGGGAACATCTTTAGCAATAGCAAATCATCATGAGATATATCATGACATGCTATTCTAAACATACGAAGATGCTCTATGGGGTCTTCAGTTCCTTTATATATAGGGAGAACAGGCATAGGAAAATGCTTTGGATAAGGTTGGGCAACAACTATGGGATCCAAAGGTTGACTACACATCTCTCGATAGTTATACGAGGGATGGTAGGGGTCTATCTGGTCCATGCGGGAAACTAATTGTTTCACTATGGTTTCAAGATTGTTGGATTGTCCACCATGTTGGTTTGGTTGCATAATAGTGTTGGATCTTTGAGTGTAAGATGGTGTAACATAAGGATTTGATGCTAGGTTACTGTTGTGCAAAGTATTACTAGGAAGAGTGTTGTGAAGTGGATATGGGACAATATTCTGTTGAAATTTTTGTTGTTGATAGTTGACATTTGGTTTTGGTTTAGGTTTCTGCTGATTTGAAATCTGTTGATTAATAGCTTGAGAAAATAGAGCAGTAAATGATGGTTTCTGAGGTGGTGGATTAGTTTTTGGTTTATTGACAGGAACTTTAGAATGTTGAGTTGTTTGTTGTTGTTGTATGTTTTGAATCAAAGATGCCATATTTGCATTTGATGGCCCTGCCTGGTCACTTTCTTGATCTATAAATGAAAGAGGGTTTGTATGCATTTGAAATACATTCTCTAAAGTTGCCTGTGTCTCACTAATTCCATATTTATCTGCTAGTGCTGCTAGAGTAAACCCCTCAAGGTTATTTTTTACAAATTTTAGAAGGTGTTCCATAGATTTAAAATTAACATTTCCTTCTGAAGTCACTCTAGGTGATCCAGTTTCATCTTCCCTATCAACTTCTTGTTCATATTCTTCAGTAGGACTCCCATCATGGTGGTCCTGAGCAACTTCCTCCTGATCTTGTTCTTCAAGAGGGGGATTTTGAATAGGTGGTTGCTCTGCCCACTCATCATCTATTTTTTTACCACTCCTTAGTTTAGGCATTATGGTAGATTTGGGTTTTAGCAAATATATATGTTCTTATATATATAAATGCAGTGGAATTTAAGGGGTATATATTTTATATATATACCTAATTAATATAATATATATATATATATATATATATATATTTAAATTTTTAGATTTAGATTTTTATAGTTTTACTTAGCAGAAATTAAAAGAAAATAGGAAATACACAATATTATAATATAAGTATTATGACTTAGTTCTCCAGAAATAACTTGTAAATATCATTGACAGGTTCAAGTTCATCAGGTGTCATGTAATGCTCTTCTTCAAATTGAAAGTTGTTTTTCAGAAATTGGACAAAGTGTGCTATAGTGATATGATCAACTTCAGAATTAGGCACATAAAAATAGAGTTCATGACAATATTCTCGGTATAAGATAACTCTAGGAACTCTATTGAATCTTCTTCTATCAGTCAAAACAACCTCTTGGTCTTCTATACATGATAGAAATTTGTGTACTACAACAACATTTTCAATATAATCTTCAAAAGTGTATAAATCAGAGGAAATGAGCGCTCGTTTATCTGCTAGCCATCTATGGCAAGCCCTCTGAAGCTCATGGTAGAAGGATAAATTATCGAAATCCAAGATTCTATCTAAGTCAAACCTCTTGATTTGTCTAAGTTCGGGTGCTTTGGACTCAATAATAGTTAACCTTCTATCCAATTCATTCCAATGTGCTTGAGATCTAAATCTAGGACCTCTAACTAGGGTAGAAATTTCTATGGTTGCTAGTTGAACACCAACATTAATCAAAACACCACGTCTTCTATTGTAATCTACCATCTAATGGATTGATAGATCAGGTGACTTAAAATTTTAAGTTCTCTTTTTTTTTTTAGGATTTGTTTTCAAAAGGGTATTAATGTGTTTCACGTCGGGTTCACCAAAGAATGTAGGCTTAAAATTTTTGCACTCCTTTCCTCTAGGCTAATGGATCCACGCCTCAGAGGGGAATGGGAAAATGGTAAAGCTACACCTCGAATGAGAGAGACACTTGAGTCATGTCCTCTTTGGCGATTTGTCGACGGATGGTGGGTTCACCAGGAAGCATTTTGTGGCAGCTTCCGAGCCTAGGTTGAAGATGTGTTTGATGAATTCATTTTAATTTCAATCACCTAGGTTGGCCAGAATGAAACTAAACTATTCTATATGCGATTTTTGCAATTTATATGAAGACAACAAACAAAGAGATAATTAAATGCAGCTAACAGAGTATTTTAAAGAAATTGGAAATGACTTACTCAGTTTCGGATGTCTGATGAAGGTTCTAGTCTAGAATGTCTACAATTTGTTGTAATCACCTACAATTCGACAAAATCATCTACAATTGTGTAGGATCATCCAAAATCGGACGATATCATCTGAAATCAGGTGAAATCATCTAACGATTTCGTCTGAAACCTGCAACTGCACAAGTTGATGCCAAAACATAGAGAAATATCACAAAATATAGTAGAATCTATTTAACAGTATGTAAATGAACGTTTTTGATGACTTAGAAATGGATTTTCAGATTTAATCGAGAATAATGACTTATACTAATAGGAAAAGGGATAACAAATTGTTACCTATTGACAACATGAGGTGAACACCAGATGCATTATAAATAATAAACTAATCTAATGCAATTTAACTAAAGAAAAGGGGAGAAAATGCAAACTGTAGATCGTAATTACCCCCAAGAGGGCTGCAAACAGGATCGTCTCTAATCCAGCAAGATCACCTCCAATCAGCACAGGATCGTCTGCAATCGGGACGAGATCGTCTGAGATGATCCGAGCTTCTTCTGACTGATGCACAGTGAAAAACCTGCAAGTGAGCTGATAAAAACTATGAAAATGATAGTGCCTGGGATGCTCTTGAAACTAGTAGGATTTGGGTTGCAGGTACTTGATCAGCCAGGGGGATTGCATTAGCAAAGCATGGGTTTTATAGGGCTAGGAAGAAGTTAGAGGGTTGGGATTCATCCCAATATGGGAGATATCCAGTGGGAGGATAGTTAACAACCCCAACGCACTTATGCCCAGATAAGCCAGGAGGTTGGAACTAATTTGATTGCGCTTCTATTCTTGCAAATTTCTATTTTAGACGAAATCGTCTGGACGTTCGGCTCTAGACGATTTCATTCAATTAGGGACGATATCGTCAAATCGACGACGATATCATCCAACGGTCAAAACAAAGCCTATTTGTGGCATGAAAATCGAGGCAAGTTGTTTAAAATATGGTTTTGAGGTAAATTTTGGATTTTTAACCTTATGATAAATTGACTGCATCATTTTTAGGGTGTTACGGTCTAATTTGATGGATAATAATTATCACTTGTTCATCATCCAAATCTAGATCCATGAGTGATGCTACGACATCCATTGCATCCCTGATAATTACCAGAGCATGGAATCATATTGATAGTTACCTTTTCAAAGGAAGCCATCAAGTTATCCATAATGCTCTTGTATGGTTTTAGTTTATCATCCTTAGTTTGATAAAATCCATTAATTTGGTTAACTATTAATTGGAAAACTCCAAAAGTGGAGATGCTAGTGACTTTCAAGGCCAATGTTGCTCATAGTCCAAAGATAAGATCTTCATATTCAATTGTGTTATTAGTATATGAGAATTGAATCTTAAAAGATAAGGGAATTATGATTTGTTGTGGTGACACTAGGAAGATTCTAGCTTCTGCTTCTTTAACGTATCTTGCGCCATCAAAGAAAAGAGTCTAGTAATATTGTTGTGATGTGTCAAGAGTGCATACTATCTCATCAGGATACTCAATCTCCAAGGGATGATTGAATAGTAAAGTGGCTATTGATAGCTTATTACCTATCATGTGTCACTTGATTTTTGGATAATGAATTCAAGATCAAATTCATTAAGTGCCATTACCCATTTTTCTATCCTACCTACTAGGTAGGGTTTAGACATAAGGTATCATAGCAGATCAACTTTGGCTATAACATATGTCTTATGACTTAACATTTAATGTCACATATTTTTATTAGAAAAGACCATGGCTAAGCACATATTTTCCAAAGGGGTATACCTAGTTTCATAACTGATGAGAGTCCTACTAATGTAGTAAATGACTCATTCCCTATGTTGCTCATCATATTATGCCAACATGGAACCTAAAACGTGGACTATTTCCATGATATACAACAACAATGGCTTGAGGGGATCAGGAAGAACAAGGACTGGGGGAGACAACATGTATGTTTTTAAAGAATCGAAAGCTTTTTGGCATTCCTCATCCCAATTGAACTCGATTCCTTTTCATAATAATCATGAAAAGGGTTAGCATTTTTCATCCAATTGGGATATAAATATTCTATTTGATTTGAGCTTGCCTTGAAAGCTTCTAAACTCTTTTAATTTTTGAGGGGACGACATGTCGATTATTTTCAATATTTTATCGAGATCTACCTCAATACCCTACCTAGAAACCATGAAGCCTAATAGCTTGCTAGATGTTATCCAAAATATACATTTGTAGGTTTTAGATGAAATTTATACTCTTGTAGTCATTCAAAAATTTGTTTTAAGTCTTGACATGATCTTCTTTTTCATTGATTTCCCTAGGATATCATTGACATAGTCTTCAATGATATCATGCATCATATCATGGAATATATATATTGTGGCACATTGATATATTGCACCATAATTTTTTAACCTTAAGGGATTAACTTCGTAACATAAGGTTCCCCAAGGAGTAGTGAATGTTGTTTTGGCTTGATCTTCTAAAAACTATGCAAATCTGATTATAACCAAAAAATCCATCCATTAAGGATAACATTCCACAACCAACAGAGAAATTGACTATCATGTCTATGTTTGGTAAATAAAAATTATCCTTAGGATAGTATTTATTAATATCTCCAAAGTCTATGCATACTCACACAGTACCTTCTTTTTTTGGCAGTTGGTATTATGTTCAAAATCTAATTAGAATAATTGATAGCTTTAATGAATTTGACTTCTAAAAGCTCTTGGATTTTCTCTTTGACTAGCATAGTGACTTTTGAGTACATATTTCATACTTTTTGTTTCACTAGCTTAGCATTAGACTTGAATCCTAAGTGATGAACTACCAAGGATGGATCCAATCTAGACATGTTTGAGTAAGACCATGCAAAGATATCGACATAGTTAAGAGCTTCGTATACTCCTCTCTTTCTCCCAAAGTTAGGATCTTTCCTAATTTTATCATTCATGGATTGTCATTCAATCATATGTTTACATCTATGATTTTATTAATTAGGATGCTAGATTCATCTTCATAATGTCGAGCGACGGGTATAATCCCTAGACTTTATAGCTCATCAACCTCTAAAGTCTATTGTTTCAGACTAAATTATTGTGAGGGATGTGTATCTAAAGAAATAATTCCTTCAATGACGATATTTCCAAAAGGAGATATGTCATTGTCATTATCCCTAAGAGGATTTTTAGGTAAAATTTTCACCTCATAATAATTTATGTGTAATATTGATACAAGACTAGCCATTAAGTGAGATGAGGTATTTTTATCTTCATACATTGAATATGGCATGTGCTTATTATCGAGACTATCATAGGGGTCTTATCTAATTTATTTAATAGAATTGATACTAATGATATTGATTCATGTATATTGTGAATAAAGATCTGAATAGGTAAAAGGGAGAGGTTCAACTTCCTCATATTTGTCCCAATATAAACCTATTATTGAAGTTTCTTCTATTGGTGGTCCAAATGAAGACAACCACACATCATCATCATCACTTTTAGAGGAAGAAGATACATGATTTTATTATGGTTGTGAAAATACTCTAATCCACAATACTCGGGATAGGTTTCAGTTTCTAAAGGTTCTTTGATTCCTTGTCTTTGAAGTCCTAGATATTTTCTTGTGTAACCAAAGTTACAAAGTATTTGTTTAGGGATAGGGTAAATATTGGAGAGAAAACAAAAGGTATACCTCCACTCTATTGGTTGAGGATTAGTCCCATGGATCCTTTCATCATCTATTGTTTTTGCAAATATGAAAGTGCAAGTTCCTATTTGTACAATTGTTCCTCACCTAGAAGGTAACCCAAAAACATGAGGTGACAAATGTAATCTAACCAATTCTAAGGCTAACAACTCATGGTATTGGTTATTAAGGTTTATGTTGTGTATATATTCTATCTTTTCTTTGTCTTTTTATATAACCTGATGACTGGTCCCTTATTCTTGTTGGATGTTTGGTTCCTTAGGTGAATCATACATTAAGGTATCATTGATAAAGGGATGAGAAGCATTCAACCAAGGACAAAGTTGAGGTTTTGAATTTTTTGATTGGATGTTATGGCAATAGGCAAAAGCATCATGGTAAGCTATGATACTATACAACCTATATTGATATTTAAACTTGACATATTGATGATAAGTTGAGGGAACAACCTGCATCACGTGGATCCAAGACTATCATAAAATAATATTATAGTTCAACTTACATAACAACACGTAAAATAGTGTATTCAAAATGTGAGGCCCTACTTTTACTGGAAAAAATATGGTCCTTGTAGCTTCTCATTATTCATTATCATAAGCTTTTATAACAATATTTGATTACTCCAAATCTTAATTGTTAAGCCCTATTTTATTAATAAAGCTAAGATTGCAAACATTGATTGATGATCCATTATCAATGAGAATCCTCCAATATTACAAATGATATACAAGGGTATCTCTCCAAGCATAGAGGTAGGTGGATCCTAAAGAAGGATATAGTTGCATGGTTCATGCTAAGTGACCCCACCATATTAGTCAAATCATTGGGAGTGACATTTTCAAGCACTATTTTTCACTTAAAAGCTTAAACAAATTCTCTCTATGACTTGGAGAGGTTTGCAACAACTCAAGTATGGAGATCTTAGCTAGTATGTCCTCTAAGTGTTCCTAAAGCTTAGAAGAGTTTTTTTCTTGCAATTTTAGAACCAAAGGTGGCTCTTTAGGAGTGTTTGCACATCTCAACCGCAAAACTAGGGGAGGTCCAAGAAGTGGTTCAGAGGCTTGAACCTTCTCCTTTGTCTATTGCCTAGTCATAGTGCAAACATGAGTCATCCTCACCATATTTTGATCTGGTAGAGGTGTCACGACCCACCTTGGCAAGAATATTTCATAACATGAATTATGTGTGAATTTAGAATTTTGTAATGCTTAGTATTAATTGCTTTATGGATGGTTAATTGTAATTATTATTTTAGATATATTATGTGAGAATATGGTTTTGTTGATATTATGCATATTTGCAGGACCGGGTACTCTCGTATGTGGATGAGGAAGTTGGCCACCGAGAACGAGAGACTAAAATAAGGGAAATGATGATCATTTTAATCAAAGATAACTCCAGGGTAAAAATATACTACCCACATGTAAATGCATTCATATTTGTGTGTTTGGATTCATATGTCTCACCATTGGCTGGCGAATTGCTATAAGTAAAGGAATAACCATAACATGAAGTTGACAATCTAGAAGTTATCATAAAATCTTTCATTTGAAGATATAAACAAAAGGTGTATATTCTTGATGAGTGCTTCTTTTTGTTGCTTGTATTTGAGTAATGATTATCTTTATTTTGCATAGGAATGGTGAATGAATGGTTAGAATAAATTTTTTTATTTTAAATGATATTAATACTTTAAAGGTTCTATTAATATCATATTAAAATATTAATGATTAATAAAAAATTATTAATCATTAATTAAATTAATCAATATTAGTACTTGATTAATGTTATTTTTTTAATTGGTAAAAGGGGTTTTGAAAGGATCTTGTAACCTTTTACAAAATGAGGAAGACTAGGAGAGAATATCCCAGCTATTACGAAATAGAAATAAAGGAATCTCTTCACAGTAGAAAAGAGGATCTACAAAAGCAAATGGAGAGACCAAAATAGGGGAAAAGGAGAAAGCATATAGATGTAAGAAAAGAATCCCATGCGAGGGCAAAGGAGAGAATCCACCATAAAACCAAAAATCCTTGTAATACAGGAACACAAAAAATAGCATAGTTAGTTTCTAGAGAAACCGACATTACGGTTTGCGTCAGCCTGACCATCATCACCCACTAAACTTTTAAACTCATCTTAAATTTTATGTTGGTACTTGTATTCCTCCATGAGAGCATCTTCTTGATTCAACAAGGAGAAAGTCATCTTAGCAGCTCTATAAAGAGCTCTCATTATATTGTGATGTTCTTGGAGGTGGTCCTTTTATGAAAGGGATGACCAACAAGAAACACGAGAATCTAGAAATGGCTACTTGGAGGAGCATTTCGATGGGTGGATTCTTTTTAAAGTAGGAGTGATTCCCAAATTTACCTCAAAGGATAAGGAGTCATCCGACTGATCATGATTATTGATGATGATGGGCACCTTATGTTTTCCACTCACAAAATTACTCATGGTGGAGTAACAACGAGGCTCATACTTAACTGCACTTGGGGTTTTATTTGCTTTTGCCTCAAAGTCAAGCATACAGTTAGCTCTTGGTAATGATGATCCAACATCAGTAGTATCATCCATAGGTGCAACAACCATAACAATCACTCTTCTAGATTCCATCTCAAGCACATGCTTGTAAATAATCAGATAAATCCCCTAATGAAGGGGAAAATAAGAGACCCTTTTTGGCATTTAAAATAGAGTGCTCAATCGACCTGTAAAGATATTCAGGGATGTTAATTATCTTTTCTCCCCTCAGATGATTGAGGAAAGCTAAGTCAGAGTAGCACCAAGACCATCCATCATGAAATATTGTAAAATGATAATCATAATAATATCCCACAGTTTGTGGAGAGTCTCCATGACAATCCTCCATTTATCTCTACCAAGCTTCTCCCCCTTGCCCTTGAAGAGGAAAAGTTCACTCTATAAAGAGTGCTTCTATCTATGAATAATATCCCCATCATTGGGTAGACCAATGATTTTGGCTAGAATATCAACGATGATAGTAAAATTTAGATCTCGAAGGGTGACATGGCCATCATCCTAAGTTTGGATAAACTCCATGGATAGATCCATGTCATTTCCATTAAATTTTTATAAGAAATTAATTAACCCATGATTCCTGAAGATGTCTTCCACAAGGGCATCAAGGTGGAGAGATGTAGGTTTAAAATTATAGTTAAAATCTACCATGGAATTGGGAAATAAGCATGAGAAAAGAAAAGGAGAGAAATCCAGAAGCTTAGAGGTAGAAGGATGCTACAAAACAAAAATATTTCTAATAATATAGGAAAAGGAGGGTTCTAGATCTTGACAAGTTGGCTGGGAGGAACACAACCCAAAGAGGAAATAAAAAGAACATATTTTCCATGGAAGGTAGATAGGTAAAGTCAACTTTTAATAGGATCATCGGTGGTAGAATGGGAAGAAGACTTAAGCATGGTTCTACCAATAATAGTGTAGTACATGCTAAAGTTTTATCTAGAGGAAACCATGTTCCAAGGAGGATGCATCATCCAAATAATGGGGTATGATTCAGAGGTACCTTCGAATTCCGCTAAGGAGCGGATATTCCACACCTAAACTAGGAAATATATCCAACACCCAATCACATGAAAGTACATAATTTCAAAGACCTGATTTCCATCCTTGTTGGCACTCCCCATAAGACCATTTGTGTCATTGATATAATTGGAAGAAGTGCCATATTGATGATAACTAAGCATGTTGGCACTCCATATTATCGATCCACCATTGAGAATGATTCTTAGCAAGTCCATGTGCCATATCCACCTTGTAATAAATACTTCACTCATGATAGAGAAAAAGAAAGATATATCCAATCATATTAAGAAGTAGTCTCTGATCACTGCTATCATAATCATGATAAAATTTCATCATTAAAAACCCAAAGATGCTACATATCACCAAATAGATGAAAGTATATTTGCAAATGAGAATTTGAATGCCAATGCCACCATCATGCTGAGAATACACCACCACAAGACTAGTATCCCCAAAATGAGGAGGTATATGGAAGTTATGTGTCACCACACATGTGTGAGTGACCTCGTAAATAATGGTTTGAGCTAAATCAACCACCAGAGAACAAGGGTACCAATACACAGAGGTTTGAGGCCAATTAATGAAGAGGTAGAACAAAAGAAACTCAAAGGGCAAAAGATAGAGTGAATACAAATAACCTTAAAACAAAAGGTGTCGATCCCACATGTCCAAAGGACACACTCAAAAATAAGATGAATATATGGAGTTACCATCGATAAGATAAGGGTAAATCCATCATTCTAGATGGTAAGGTTGGGCTCAGAGACACCCAAGTTAGCTAATAGGTCAACAATTTTATTATCTTCCTTGAAGACATGTTGAATAGATACATTGGTGGAGGAACTAAGAAAGGTTTTGGATTTAAATATCAAACTAGATATGTTCCAAGGCATAAATTGAGTCTCATTAAGGCTATTAATGATGTTCATCAAGTCACCTTCAATAACCAGATTAAAACAATGAATACGAGGTAAAAGAGACAAACCTTGAAAGGGAACTTGAGCTTCAGTGAAGTGATTCGTTTGGACACCAAGGCATTCTACAAAGGCCATGAGGATCTCCCCTACATGGTTTCTAAAAATACCACCAAAAAAAGTAGGACTAGTTGCCCTTCGTTACACCATTGAAGTTGAATTTGATACAACCTAGGGTTAGGAGAGACCACCTGATGAGCGAATGATCAACCATAAAACTAGGGGGAGAAATGGGAAAAGAAGGAATCTTAATAGACCTAGCCAACTGAGCTTCATCTGGAGGTTCTAGGGACCCAAATCCTAGGGTGAAAAAGAGGTTCTCAATAAAATCATAAAGAATTTTAGAAAGGACATAATGGAAATAATGGGTGGAGTTGTTAAAATCTCTAGAAATACATTCATGCCAAACTTACCATAAGAAATGGGGAAGAAAGAAAGTCTAATTTTTTTTAACATGAAAGTTTCTAAAGGGGTTGGGACACTGTATGCATTAATAATTAAGGAGATACAAGGATTCCCAAGCAATTCCAACAGAGGAAAATAAAGAAGAAATAATGTTGAAAGAAAAATGTGTTGGATGGACTCACAAGCTTGATTACAAAGGTAACTGTATTTGGAAATAGGGAGCCCATGATGCTGGAGATTAGGAATAGAAAGGATATTATCTTTGATAGCTATCCAAAAAAAGAATCTAACCTTGGGTGTAAGGTGCTTATTCCAGATGATATTTAAAGGAAACTAGTGCTGTCCTAGATTTTTAGTAAGGAAGTAGGCAATTTTAATAGTAAAAAGGCCATTCTCACTAGGTTCTCAAATAAGCTTGTCTTCTACCATAGAGCTAGGAATGTCATAGAGGTTCAAGATATTGATAAACATAAAGGTAGATCTTCTTTGTTCCTCATTCAAAGCATCATGAAGGAAGGGCTTCCATGTTCTTCTATTGAAATCAATAAAATTACACACCTTCGAACCGAATAGAGTATCAGTTATAGGTTTTAAATAAACTAGAACATCACGACTATGAAGGGGAATATCACCTAGCTATTTATCCTCCCAAAACCTTATTTTCTAACAATTTCCAAGTCTCCACTGAATCCCTTTCCTAATAAGCTCCCTGGACTTGAGGATGGAATTCCAAGCTACAAAGCCTAAAATGGGTACGGGTCGTCTAGAAAGTTTGGTTGGATCCAAAGATACTTGGCCTTAATAATGTCAATCCAAAGTAAGTTTTAATTTTGAAGGAACCTCCAACCTTTATTAGCTATAAGAGCTGCATTCATGTTTTTTACTTTCCTAACTCCAATTCCTCCATAGTTCTTCCTGGAGTACACTTGATCACAGACAACCAGGAGGAATCTTTGCTTGTGTTCAGAGCCAGACAATAAGAAGTTCCTCAAGATTTGTTCTATGTTATTGCACACTTAAATTGGAATATATAAAATGGAGAGAAAAAAACAAGGTTGCTTTGAAGGGAGGCTTTGACAAGAGTGTCCTTCCCAACCTGGCTGAGAAGCCTCCCTTTCCACCTGGCTAGCTTTTTTTGAATCCTTTCAATAACATAATTCCATGAAGATTTTTTTGGAGGGCCATCAAAGAGAGGAAAGCCAATATAAGTAGTTGAGATATTAGCTATAGTGCTACCAAAAATTTTAGCTATATGAGCTTGCCGTCTAATGGAAGTATTGATAAAGTAAATTTTTCTCTTGGATAAATTGACCTTTTGCCCAATAGCTAACTCAAAGGAGAGCAAAATCAACTTAATGGTATGAGCTTGATGAACAAAAGCAAGGGTGGCAAGAATGTGTTGTCAATAAATTGCTAATGAGAGATGAGATTAAGAGATGAGGTTGGCTTAATACCCAAAATTTCCCCCTAGAGCAAGATGATCTCAAAGTTCTACCCAGAGCTTATGCAAGGATGATAAAGAGAAAAGGGGATAAGGGGTCACCTTGCCTTAAACCTTTGAAACTTTAAAAGTATATAGCATCAAAACCATTAACAAGAACTAAAAAAATAGCATTTGAGATGCATTATTTAATGAGGTCGATCCATTCAGAGTTGAACCCAAACCTAGAAAGGACAAAGAAGAGAAAATTCCATGACACTTTGTCAAAGGCTTTATTCATATCTAGTTTAAGAAAAAGATCAAATTTACCACTTTTGGATACTAAATTAATAAGTTCATGAATGGTGATGATGCTATCAGTAATGAGTCTCCCTTGAATAGAGCTACCTTGATTGAGATCAATGATATGAGTAAGAATCGGTTTGAGTCTGGTGGCCATCACTTTAGTGAGGATTTTGTAAAAGATATTGCAAAGGTTAATTGGTCAAAAATTAGCAAGGGTTTTGGCATTGCTGATATTGGTAATGAAGGCTAAAAATTTGGAGTTGATATCCTTGGAAATGTTTTTATCTCATTGTATTTATAGGATGACTGCTACAATATCGAGGCCCATAATATCCCAATAGTTCTGAAAAAAGATGAGGGGAAACCTATCAAGACTTAGGGCTTTCCTACCTCGCATGGAAAAAATAACAACACAAATTTCCTTAGTAGATAATGCATTAAGCAATATGTCATTTTGCTCTTGGGTGAAAAACCTGGAAATGTTTCTTAGGAGGTTCTCAGTAGTTTTTTGGTCACAATATTGGGTGGGATCGAGTAGATATTCAAAAAAACAACCGTATTAGCCCTGATTTTAGAGATATTGCTTATAACAGTCCCATCCACTTTGGTGAGTTTCCTTATCTTATTATCTCCTTTGTGCCTCAGGGTGGTGGCATGGAAAATTTTGGTATTAGAATAACCCTCCTTCAACCATATTATCGTGGACTTCTACCTCCAAAAGACTTCTTCATGTTTAAGGATATTGTGATATTTGATCAAGAGGATATTCTTGACATCAAGCATACCAGGATTAGGGTCTTCCTTCTTAGCAGAGATCTCAATATTCCTAATCTAGGATTGGATCTCATGCTTTCTAGAAAATATGTTACCAAAAATATTTATGTTCCACTGCTTGAGGTTTGCTTTAACAAAATGAAGTTTTTTGCTAACCTAAGAAGCAAGGGAGCCAAATAAATTGTGGGACCATTGTGAAGAGATGAGGGGCTTGAGATCAGTATCTTGGATCCACATCACCTCAAATCTAAATGGGGTCTTAAAATAGGAGGTTTGGAATGAGCAATCAAGGAGGGGATTGTGGTCAGAACCAATTCTAGAAAGGGAGTGAAGGATAGCATCACCAAAGGAGCAAATGGTATTAAGGGATAAAAGGAATATATCAAGCCTAATTTGGATAAGTTGATCACCCCTTCTACAATTTATCTAAGTGAATTTGGCCCCCCTTAGATGGATATCCATAAGTTGATTATCATCTATAAAAGAAGTGAAGTCTTCATAAGAATTGGCTATAATTTTAGAACCTCATTTCTTGTCTATGGGGAACAAGGGAGAGTTAAAATATCTAGTCAACATACATGCCTCATTGGAAAATGCCTCCCTTATTTGGATAAGGACGTTCTAGAGGTGAGATATTCTAGAAGGAATATTTAGTGCATAGATATTAGTAAGGACCCACCTACAGTTATGATCTTTGTTTTTTTTTTAATTTACATGGTGGAATTGGTAGCCACCACGAATTTGGGTAGGTTGTCTAAATTTTATGGTCGTCAAAGTATTTTGCATTGTTCGCCCTGGAAGCCGCCACATATTTCTTCATGCAGTACACCCCTATAACCACCATGGCATAATCATTTTAAACCTTTTACGCCACTGAAAGCACTAGGAAATTTATGATCTTTGTTGAAAAATAAAATGTTCATGAAGATTTTTGCAATAGATAGGAGTCTCCCTTTAATAAAATTTGGATCCCATAAACATAAAAATCCACCAAAAGCTCCATTGGCAGGACTTATGAGGAACTCATAGTTTTTCTATATGTATTTGGAAATGGAAGAAACATTTTGGATATCTAATTTGGAATCTTGCAGAAGGAAAATGGAAGGCTTTAAATCTTTCTTCATGGACTTAACCAACCTTTGTTTGTTACATCCATTGAGGCATCTCACGTTCCATGAGAGGATATTCATTTGATACTTCTAGATGAGGTTCTCTTCCCTCTTCCTTGCGAAGGGGAAAATTTAGGTTTATTATTATCTTCATAGGGTTGTCCACTTGGGAGGTTTTATTTCGAGGAGAGGTGCAAAGTAAGCTGGGTACCATTGGAAATCTCTTCTTCACACTCTTTGATTCTAAAATCTTGGGATGAAGGCCAACCTCTTTTATTCTCAGAATCCACATCGACAATACAATTTTTTTGGTTCCTGGTAAAGGGGGGCCTTGAGGAGAAGAGGTTTTTGGGAAGGATTTTACAAAGAGAATGACCAAGGGAGCTTTTTATAGAAGAAGAGACATATGAAGGACTTTGGATAAGGTCAAGGATGGATTTCTCATTAGGGGGATGAGAATCATCAATGAATAAACTCAAAAAGGGATTAGAAATAGAAAAAAGAGGGTATACCTGGTGAAAGGAAGAAAGTTTAGCTTGTGCCAAAGGTTTGCCTTGCTAGGTTCTAGCCTCAAGGTTAGCTTGAGCCAAAAGTTTACCTTGGTGGGTTGTAGCTTTAAAGGACATCTCCTTCAGAGTATCTCCTAACAAGCTAGAAGCATGAGCTAGAGGAAGAGACTCTTGAGCCTCAACATTCACCAAACCCCTAGATGGGTTTGGAATGAAGGATTCGAAGATGAAGGAAACCCCTATTTTGATTCCATCCTAGCACCATTGGATTTTTGAACTGCAGGTATAGCAAATTTTTTTGTACTTGTGTTATTATTCTATTGTTGCTGATAAATCCATTCATCACGAGGTTTCATGGTAGGAGGGACCTTGGGTTTTAGGTTTGAGCATTGTGAACTGAGGTCACCTTGCTTGGAACATTCAGAACAAAACGTTGGCTTATTTTCATACTCAATGAGTTGATGCCTATTGTTGAGATCTAAAATGAAATCAATAGAGGGAAGTTCAAACTCTAAGTTGGTGTTGATGCACATGCATGCATAGACCATACGAGACTTGGTCTTAGTTGTTGGATCAAAAGTAATCAACTCACCAATGGCCCAAGATATCCCTTTGAGGATATATTCGTGCATGAATCACCAGACCAATTGAACGGGTTGAAGGTTGGAGTTGTTGTCGTGACCAAATCCAAAAGACTTGCTAGAGAAATTTTAAAAATTTTGAGGATACTCACCATCACCATCACCATTGCTTGCACTCATCATACTCAAGGGTTTTTTTGAATCCTACCTCAGTATTAATGTTGTTATTTGACCAAGTGGATGATAATCATTTTATTATTTTTGCTTGAAGGAATAAAGGGAAATTTTAATTAGCTTGTTTTAAAATAAACTTTACATTATGAATATTTCAAGTTATTCATAAAATTTAAGGGACCTTTGATAAATTAAAAAAAAAAAAGGCTTTTTAATTTTAAAACATTTTTATTTCCAACAAGCATAAGATGGTTGAGAATGTGGTTGGGAACATACCATCTTCTTAAGCGATCTTGGGAGGAAATAAAAGCGGGGAATGGTACAAGTAAAAAGTAAAAAAAAAAGGATACAGAGGGAGAGAAGGGCTTGAAAAACTTATGGAATTTGGAGAAGATAAGGGAAGTGGCATTGGACAATGGTAGCAAAGGAAAGAAAAGCTATTTTCATTTACATTTTGTGCTAAAAAATTAATTTAAAAATATATTCTCTTTAAATTGCAACTCTATAACATTTAATAAGCTCTAAATTATACCTATGTTATTTTATTCTTGAAAGAGGATCAACAACCATGGTTATGGAATTATTAGCATGGGGTTTTGCTAGTAAACCTTTTATTTCTTCAATATTTTATGTTGTAGGGACATATCTCTTGTTCCTTGTTAAATTCAATCACAACTGTAGTTTTGCCTTCCCTTGATTCATATGTTTAAGGTTTTAAGCTTGAGTTTATGGTTTGGAGTTAAACCAGTATTCAATCGAGATGTTTGATTGGAGGATTTATATATCTTTTATTACCTGTTATCTAATGGTATAATTTTTTTATCCATGTTAGATAATGTTCACCTTAACCAAGTGTTAATCCTAAAAGCATTGGCCTTAAGCATTTCATATGAGGACATTCTACGAGTTGGTCATCACCCTAAGTAAGCCATAGCTAGAGTTGATCTAAAATTAAATATTTCAATATTCTTTTTAACCTTAGAGAGGACTGTAGAATTATGCCTTGTTGTTGCATGTTATATAATAGTATGCATACTCTAGATAATGGCATAATACGTCTCCAAGTTGGATGTGCGAGTATCTATTGCCCAAGGTTTTGATTAATTATTTTTCTTTTGTCATATTTGGTATTATTTTAAAAAGTGGTCTATGTTAAGTGTCTAATATAGGTGGTCATTTATATATGGGTTACTTGATGTAATGGGTAAAGAATATAGAAATGTAAATGGTTCTTATTTATATATATATATATATATATATATATATATATATATATATATATATATATATATATATATATATATATTTATTTATTTATTGGATGCATTGAATATGAAAGAGCATTTTAGGAATGCATTATCATATTAAGGAGTTGTCATGATCCCTTAATATAACTACCTATCAATGGAGATCCAGGAAAATCAATGGAAAATGATATGAATGGAAAATATTCTATCTTGTATTTACCATGGTTTCATATTGTTTAAGAATATGATGTAATTGAAATCTCTTATTAAAAATATATGTAATGTAGAAATATTTTATAAGGATTAGTCAAGGGTTTGATGATATGTATATTGAATTGTATTGTGAGGAAGACTTGTAATAAGTTTCTTCACTATGAGAATGATTGAATAATGAATGTTATAAGTATTCATTGTTGTTATTTCCAATTCATTTTGAAAGAATTAAATTATGGTTATTATTAATGAAAACCCCATAGGGGTGAATGTGTGTCTAGAAAAATGAAAGAAAAATAGTTACAAAATTGGGTATAAAACATGTTATTGCTTATTGAAAGAGTAAATTTAGTTAAGATGTTCAATTTTTCTAAAATTATGCAACAGGAATGTTTTAATATTTTCTTAAATTAAGCAAAGTGAGCATGTTGTATTTATGATGAAGAGAGAGAGAGAGAGAGAGAGAGAGAGAGAGAGAGAGAGAGAGAGAAGGTAAATGTTTATAGATGTTATGCTTTGGGTTATGAAGGGTTGGAAAGGATATGCTTTAAGTAACCTTGTAGTACCCTTTAGGATGAATCCAAACCTGAGGAAGTTGTGAGGAAGCAACACCCAGGATATTTTGCAATAGGCACATCTAGAGTGGGAAACTTAGAGGTTATCTAAATACAAGGAGTTTTTGGATAAGATTATAAGTGGTGTAGCTTGAATATTGCAATCTACCATGGAGGTTAGGTACTCATATGCAATTGAGTTAAGTTATGGCACCTTGATTAGGAAGACTCAAGTGTCCATGTGAAATTATCATGCAAAGTGATAATCACCTTAGTTAACCCATTGTAGATATGGGGTAATTAAGCACCGAAGTATTAGTAATTCCATCGTAGAGGTGCAAAGACTAAACTTAACAACATTACGCCTAAACACACCAACATAGATAAACTTATGTTTGGTGAGATAATTGGCACCCCATTCTCTAATTATTGAGAAGGGATAATCCCAACGCTATGGTCAAGTTGTCTTAAATTTGCAGAGAATGTAAGAAATGTAGGGGGACCATTTGAGCATCCTTTATACCATGAAGGTATATAAAGGTGAACCCTAGAACATACGAGAGTTTTACTACTCCTTTCCACTTGAGGGTTATTTGGAGTGACAAGGTCTCAAATGTGGTAATGCCTTATCTACTCTACTTAAAATAGAAATATATTTAGTGAACGTTGATTGAGATTATTACTTGGTTGTAAAAAAAATTTACTCTCTCTCGGGTTGGTTATAATTTGGGATTGCTACATTTGGTATCATATCTCTAGGTCATAGGACTAGAAACTTCCATGTAGTGAACTTAGGATTGGCCTGACTTGATGTGTAGACTTTGGGGAGTTTTACGACTTTAGGGAACTTAACTTGGATTATGTACATCGAGTATTGCATGTCAATGGACTCAACCCAGACTAAGGAGTAAAACTCCTAAAAGTATGTCATATCTTAATGGGAAATGGCACCTTGCATGGAGTAAGTGTGACCATTGCTATTATCAATGGATGATAATACTCTATTTTTAGTTCATATGGATAATGTAACTAACTAGAATTTAGAAGTAAAATTTGGAGGAAAATTGTAACCTAACTTAAAACATTTTGTGGCTAGGGAATATGGAACCAAGGCTAAGGAGATAAAGGAGAGGATCTTCCCATACTCCAAGAAAAGCTAGGCAGAGTAGTGCCAAATCTAGACCCCTAGGAGAAACTTTAGGAAATTCAAACAGAGACATGGAGAATCTTACTGTTGTAGTTTCCTTACTCCAAGAACAACTAGACCAGCAGAGGGAACAAATGAACTAGCAAAGGTAGTTGTTGGAAATTATAGTGAATGAAGGTTTCCAAAACCAAAATTATAAGGTTAGGTAGGAGGGGAATCTTGCTACAAAAGAATAAGAAGTTAGGGCTCATATAGAGTAAAAACTGGCTAAGGATATGAAATATATTAAAATATCCAAATTTACTAAAAACTATAGAGGTGATTCAGTTGAGGCTTGAATAAATAAATTAGAGATCTATTTTTCCATGAAGAACTATTCTTCAGTAATCCAAATAATTTGGTCTACTCTCCACTTACAAGAAACATAACTAGAACGGTGGAATACCTTTAAAGATGATTAAAATATTTAGGCATTAAATCTCCAGTGGGATGGCTTTGTACAAGCCTTCAAGAAAAGGTTCTTATCAAAATAATATTATGTAGAGAAATTTGAGGAATTCTCTACACTTCACCAAGGAACAAGAATGATGGAGATATATTATCAAAAAATTGTGAAGTTATTAAAATGTGTACCATCATATGAGACATATGAGATAATGAAAGTACATAAGTTCATCTTAGGAGTGGATCCTAAGATCATAATAGTGATAAAATTGCACAAACCTAAGACCTTGCAAAAGGCATATGATTTGGCTCATCAGGAAGAAACCAACTTGCAAACCAAGAAGACCTACTTCAACTATGTTGAGTTGTCAGAGGAATATCGACAATCACTTAGAAAAAGAAAAAGTGTTGGATTCATGAAGTGGGAATAAGAGCAGAATAAAAAGAACAAGGGTAATCCAAAGTTTGAGAAAATAAACGATGAAAATTAAGGGAATTTCAAGAAGAATTTCTATAAGAAGAACAATAATCCTTGACCTCAGAGATATCCAGAACTGTCGCAAGCAGAAAGGATAGGGGAACAAAAATAAGAAAGAACCTAGGGTCCCAAGGGAGGTTGCTTTAACTATGGTGGTGCACATTATGCGAACGAATATCCTAAAGGGCTAGGATCAAGTAAGAGGGTGGAGGAACAAACCCATAGAATTTATTTAACAACTAAAAACCAGACCTTAGATGAGCAAGCCACCCCAGTATTATTGAATGGTAAATTGTTTGATAAAAATGATAAAACTTTAATAAATAGTGGAGTTACTGATAGTTTCATTTCCACTATTATAGTCAGGGATATGCTAGAAAGACCTGGATTTTTAGCACAAGGGTGGAAAATCGAGTATGGATATGGAAATACCTACTTAGTGGATTAGTGTCTACCTACAACTGAGATCTCCCTACCCAACAACTCAACCATATGATATCTATATGTAGCATTGCTACATGCTTTTGACATTATCTTGGGAATGAATTGGTTAAAGGTACATGGAGCCTTAATCAATTTCCAAGATAGATGGATGGATTATATGGATGATAATAAGAAGAGAATAAGGATTCATAGTGAACAAGGGTCTTTTTGACCTCAATTTTTGTCAAAAATGCAACTCAAAAAAGCTATGAAGAAATGTGGGATGATCTATGTTGTTAAGATAAACGATCCAATAGATGATACTAGAAAGAAAGATATGTTGGAGAAACACCCAATTCTTCATGAATTTAGGGATGCATTTCTAGAAGATCTTCTAGGCCTTCCACCTAAGTGTGAATTTTATTTCACTATCGAATTGATGTCTAGATCCGAACCCATCAATAGAACTCCTTATAGGATGAATCCTATTGAGATGTAGGAGTTAAAAGTGCAAATTCAAAGGTTGTTAGATAAAGGTTTGATTAAACCTAGTGTGTCACCATGGAAATCACTAGTTCTTTTTGTCAAAAATAACGATGGTTCTTTAAGATTATGCATAGATTATAGAATGATTAACAAAGTAATCATCAAGAATAGGTATCCTCTACCTATAATTTATGATCTCTTCGATCAATTGAAGGATACCAAAATATTCTCTAAAATTAATCTAAAATCTAGATATCATCAACTAAAGATTCATGAGGACACTCACAAGACAACCTTTAAGACCAGATATGGGCACTATGAGTTCATAGTGTTACCCTTCGGGTTGAAAAATGCACCAACGATATTTATGAATTTGATGAACAGTGTGTTCAAAATATATCTAGATTAGTTTGTAATAATATTTTTTGGATGATATCTTGATATATTCCTGCACTAGGGAAGAGCATGATAGACATTTGAGAATCATGCTAGAGGTGTTGAGAAAGAATCAACTTTACAAGAATTTGTCTAATTGTGTTTTTTATATCCCTCAAGTACATTATTTGGGACATATCATATTTGCAGAAGGGATTATTGTAAATCCAAGGAAAGTTGAAGTTATTTTAAGTCGGTCAACCCCTACCAATGTGTCTAAAGTGTGGAGCTTCATGGGCATTATCAGATATTATAGGCATTTTGTGAAGGGCTATTCAAATATTACCTATCCTATAACTAACCTTCAAATGCAGGAAAAAGTATTCAAGTGGATCGATAAATGTGAAGCTACTTTTTATACTATTAAGCAAAAGTTAGTTACAACACCTATACTTAAGATACCATATCTGCAAAATAATTTTAATGTATGTACAAATGCTTCAATGGAAGGTTTGGGAGAAGTATTATCCCAAGATTATATGAGTCCAAAAATCTCAAGAAACATGAGGTAAATTATGCTACACATGATTTAGAGCTAGCAACGATGGTGCATGATCTCAAAATCTGGTGGCATTACTTGTTAGGAAAACCTTTTGAGTTAAGGACTGACCATCAAATTTTGAGTTACATTTTTACTCAGGTGTTCATGTAAAATTATCTCGTAGAGTGATAATCACGTTAGTTAACCCATCATGAAGATGAGGTAATTAAGCACTAAAGTATTAGTAATTCCATTGTAGAGGTGCAATGACTAAACAACATTACGCCTAAACACACCAACATAGAATGAATTATGTTTGGTGAGGGAATTGATATTCCATTCTCTAATTATTGATAAGGGATAATCCCAATGCTATGGTCAAGTTGTCTTACATTCATGAAGAATGTAAGAAATGTGGGGAGACCATTTGAGAATCCTTTATACCACAAAGGTATATAAAGGTGAACCCTAGAACCTAAGGGAGTTTGGCCACTCTTGTCCACTCAAGAGTCATCTGAAATGACAAGGTCTTGAATGTGGTCATGCCTTATCTACTCTAATCAAAATGGAAATATTTTTAGTGAACCTTAATTGAGATTATTACTTGGCTATAAAAAAAAAATTTCTCTATCTCAGGTTGGTTAGAATTTGGGGTTGTTACAGGAGGGACCTTCTTGTCCTATACTTGATTGATAATATTTTATCCATATTTAGGTAGGCGATTTTTAAATATCCTTAAATATTGGTTGGAATATGTTTCTTGTTCAAGGCCATTGACCACTAGATGGTCATGGTCAACAAGGTCTTGCATAAAATTCTTGAGAGTGATACACTTATTTGTGATGTGGTCATTAATGCGATGAAAAGTGCATTGTTGGGAAACCTTTAATTAAGAGATATTTTCCAATTCATGGTAATGTTATATTATATGGGGTAGCTCTATCATCTTAGTATATAAAAACTATATCAACACGAAATAAAAATATTGATTTAGCTGAGTAAACTTTCTAGGAGGCTTTTCCTGAGTTTTGGCTAAGATTAACTTACTTAACATTGTAGCGGTACTAACATTTCTTGTTTTAGGGTTGGTGTTGGTTGAGAGTTAGTCATGTTATCACCCATAGCATATTTGTTCTTTTATTGTCCTTTGGTGTTGGGATAAGCTGATCTTTCCTCTTCTTTTTTTATTTTTACTTGCCCTCTTCGTTGAAGGGTAGCTTCCATTTTTTTAACGAGATCAATCACATCGTCGAAGGACACAACATGAGTCATATATAAAGGATATGATAAATAATATTGTAAATTACATATGAATATACGTAATAACTCCTTAGATGGTAGAGCAAAAGGTACTTTTCTAACTAGCTTTTGCCACCGAGACAAGAATTCGCTAACAGATTCGTTCTTTCCTTATTTATGTTGATACAAGTCATCAATTGTATACTTTTATGCAATGTAACTGATGAAATGTTGAATGTGTAGACACAAAAAATATATCATTTTGCATCCCCTAATGACCCAAATTTTTATTAATCTTGTGAAAATCCATAGTTTTCTCTCAAAACCTTCAAATTCCTTAATTCTTTCATTAATTTCCCAATTTCTTCTAAAATCCCTAAAACTCCTAATTTCTTCTTTAATTTCCTCTAAAAAGCCTAAACCCTAATCCCAAATCATCCTCAAAAAACCCAATCCCTCATTAATTTCCCTAATGAAAATCCTAATCATCTCTCAAATCCCTAAATCTCCCTCAAAATTCTCATAATCTCATTTAACCCCAAAAGTCCCTAATTAAATCCCCACTTATGTCCTAGGCCCTTTCCAAATCCCCATAAAATCATCTAAAAATATCCTCCATTAAATTCCCATATCCCCTTAAACCATCCTACATTCCCCCATGCACCTTTGCAGAAGTTAAAAATTCCTTTTAATCACAAGTTCAAAGCCACCATCAAATCCCACAATAAATTCATCAATCCTTCCATGTCCTCCATTATAATTTTTATGAATTATAAATTTGGCCACATCACCTAATGTTCACATGTCCTCGTAACCACCCTCTTCCCTTCCATTTCATAGAACACATACTCACATAAGCCAAAATATTTTTAAAATTCTAACCCAAACCTCCCTTGTGCATTTTATCCACCACCCATAACCATCCCCTTTGCTCATCCCTAGTTCACCATGGATATCAATGCAAACTCCATCATTATCATAGTCCTATTTTGAAATTGGACATAAAAAAAATACAATCTCAACACCTACCTACAGCCAGAGACTCATCTCATCCCTTGGAAGACCCAAAACAAGTTTCAACAACATTTGGGTAGTACAGGCCAGTCATCCAACCCTAGATGACTATAAGTCATTGTCGTCTGACATCAGAATGGTTAGCAAAGAAAATTATCAACCCCCATGATGATAAAAAACTAGAGTGACTCTCACCCATATTCCAATGATAGACAAAGCAGTAGAGTGAATAATATTTCTAACATTTGTCATATTTTGACATTATATGCATAGTTTCTTGTAAGATTTTTATTAAATTTATTTGCTTGCATCCTTCATATAAATTTTGGGGCCTAATCTAGATAGGCCCCATTGATTCTACTAATTCATTACTCTTGGCTGTGTGCAGGTATTTCAATATAGTAGGCAGCCTAGGATGGTCAAGTTCCTTCGAAGCATAAAAAACCCATCCAACACTTGTAATATTGGTATTAGAGTGGAGAGCATTGTCATCAATGCCAAGGGAGGTTTTTTTGAGAAAACCCAAAAGGGGGTCCCCACTAGAGGTAGAAAAAGGATCACTTTATACATGTCTGAAAGGGGGAATTCCCACAAAATTTGATGCATATGCATGACTCACCAAACCAATTGAATAGGTTGAAGGTTGGACTTGTCGTGACCAGCTCCAAAAGACTTGCCAGAGACAGATTCAAAATTTTGAGGATCCTCACCGTCACCACCACCATAGCTTGCACTCACCATACTCAAGATTTTTTTTGAATCCTACCTCAGTATTAATGTTGTTATTTGACCACGTGGATGATAATCATTTTATTATTTTTGCTTTAATAAATAAAGGGAAAGTTTAATTAGCTTGTTTTAAAAGAAACTTTACATTATGAATATTTCAAGTTATTCATAAAAGCTACGGGACTTCGATAAATTAAAAAAAAAAGGCTTTTTATTTTTAAAATATTTTTATTTCCAACAAGTGTAAGACGATTGAGAATGTGGTTGGGAACATACCATATTCTTAAGTGGTCTTGGGAGGAAATAAAAGGGGGGAATAGTACGGGTAAAAAGAAAAAAAAAAGATACAGAGGGAGAGAAGGGCTTGAAAAACTTATGGATTTTGGAGAAGAGAAGGGAAGTGGTATTGGAATGTGGTAGCAAAGGAAATGAAAGCTATTTCCATTTAAATTTTGTGCTAAAACTTAATTTAAAAAGGTATTCTCTTTAAATTGCGACTCTATAACATTTAGTAGGTTTTGAATTATACCTATGTTATTTTATGCTTGAAAGAGGATCAAAAACCAGGGTTATGGAATTATTAGCATGGGGTTTTGCTAGTAAACCTTTTATTTCTTCAAGATTTTATGTTGTAGGGACATATCTCTTGTTAGTTGTTAAATTCAATCACAACAGTAGTTTTCCCTTCCCTTGATTCACATGTTTAAGGTTTTAAGCTTGAGTTTATGGTTTTGGAGTTAAACCAGTGTTCAATCGAGATGTCTGATTAGAGGATTTATATATATTTTATTGCCTATTATCCAATGGTATAATTTTTTATCCATGTTAGATAATATTCATCTTAACCAAGTGTTAATCCTAGAAGCATTGGTCTTAAGCCTTTCATATGAGGACACTCTGCAAGTTGGTCGTCACCCTGAGCAAGCCATAGCTAGAGTTGATCTAAAATTAAATATTTCAATATTCTTTTTAACCTTAGAGAGGATTGTAGAATTCTACCTTGTTGTTGCATGTTATATAATAGTCTGCATACTCTAGATAATGGCGTAATACGTCTCCAAGTTGGATGTGTGAGTATCTATTGCCTAAGGTTTTGATTAATTATTTTATTTTTTATATATATTTGGTATTTTTTTTAAAAGTGGCCTATGTTAAGTGTCTAATGTAGGTGGTCATTTATATACGGATTACTTGATGTAATGGGTAAAGAATATATAAATGTAAATGGTTCTTATTTTTCAATATGTTTTTGATGCATTGAATATGAAATAGCATTTTAGTACAGCTTTATCATATTAAGGAGTTGTCCTGATCCCTTACTCCAACTACCTCTCAATGGAGCTCAAGGAAAATCAATGGAAAATGATATGGATGGATAGTATTCTATCTTGTATTTACCATGGTTTCATATTGTTTAAGAATATGATGTAATTGGAATCTCTTATTAAAAAGATATGTAATGTAGAAATAGTTTATAATGATTAGTCAAGGGTTTGATGATATGTATATTGAGTTGTATTGTGAGAAATACTTTGTAATAAGTTTCTTCATTATGAGAATTATTGAATAATAAATGTTATAAGTATCCATTGTTGTTATTTCTAGTTCATTTTGAAAGAATTAAATTATGGTTATTCTTAATGTAAACCCCATAGGGGTGAATATGTATCTGGAAAAATGAAAGAAAAGTAGTTACAAAATTGATTATAAAACATGTTATTGTTTATTGTAAGAGTAAATTTAGTTAAGATGTTCAATTCTTACAAAATTATGCAATAGGAATGTTTTAATATTTTCTTAAATTAATAAAAGTGAGTGTGTTGTATTTATTATGAAGAGAAAGAGAGAGAGGGAGTTAAGGTAAATATTTATAGATGCTATGCTTTGGGTTATGAAGGGTTGGAAATGGTATGCTTTAAGTAACCTTGTAGTACCCTTTAGGATGAATCCAAACATGAGAAAGTTGTGAGGAAGCAACACCCAAGATATTTTGCAATGGGCACATCTAGAGTGGAAAACTTGGATGTTATCTAATACGGGGAGTTTTTGGATAATATTATAAGTGGTGTAGCTTGAATCTTGCAACCTACTATGGAGGTTAGGTACCCATATGCAATTGAGTTAAGTAATGGCACCTTGATAAAGAAGGCTCGAGTGTCCATGTGAAATTATCACGCAAAATGATAATCACCTTAGTTAACCCATTATAGATATGGGGTAATTAAGCACTAAAGTATTAGTAATTCCATCATAGAGGTGTAGTGACTAATATTAACGACATTACGCTTAAACATACCAACATAGATTGACTTATATTTGGTGAGGGAATTGACACCACCCTCTCTAATTATTGATAAGGGATAATCCCAACACTATGGTCAAGTTATCTTACATTTGCAGAGAATGTAAGAAATGTGGGGGGGCCATTTGAGCATCCTTTATACCGTGAAGGTATATAAAGGTGAACCCTAGAACCTACGAGAGTTTGGCCACTCCTTTCCACTCGAGAATTGTCTACAGTGACAAGGTCTCAAATGTGGTAATGCCTTATCTACTCTAATAAAAATAGAAATATCTTTAGTGAACCTTGACTGAGAATATTATTTGGTTGTAAAAAAAATTACCCTCTCTAGGGTTGGTTAGAATTTGAGGTTGCTACATTTGGTATTATAGCTCTAGGTCATAGGACTAGAAGCTTCCATGGAGAGAACTTAGGATTGGCCTGACTTGATGCGTAGACTTTGGGGAGATTTATGACTTTAGGGACCTTAACTTGGATTGGGTACATCGGGTATTGCATGTCAATGGACTCAACTCAGACTAAGGAGTAAAAATCCTAAAAGGGTGTAATATCTTATTGGGAAATGACACCTTGCATGAAGTAAGTGTGATCATTGCTATTATTAGTGGATGATAATACTCTAATGTTAGTTCATATGGATAATGTAACTAACTAGAAGTTAGAAGTACAATTTAGAGGAAAATTGTAACCTAACTTAAAAACTTTTGTGGCTAGGGAATATGGCACCAGTGCTAAGGAGAGAAAGGAAAGGATATTACCATACCCCAAGACAAGCTATGAAGAGTAGTGCCAAAGCTAGAACACCAGGAGAAACTTTAGGAAATTCAAACAGAGACATGGATAATCTTACTATTGTAGTTTCCTTACTCCAGGAAAAACTAGACCAGAAAGGGAACAAATGAACTAGCAAAGGTAGTTGTTGGAAACTATAGTGAATGAAGGTTTCCAAAACCAAAATTATAAGGTTAGGTAGGAGGGGAATCCTGCTACAAAAGAACAAGAAGGTAGGGCTCGTATAGAGGAAAAACTGGCTAAGGATATGAAATATATTTTAATATCCAAATTTACTGAAAAATATGGAGGTGATTCAACTGAGGCTTAGCTGAATAAATTAGAGATCTACTTTTCCACGAAGAACTATTTTTCAATAACCCAAACAATTTGGTCTACCCTCCACTTACAACAAACATAACTAGAATTGTGGAATACCTTTAAAGCTAATCAAAAGATTTAGGTATTGAATCTCCTGTGGGATGGCTTTGTACAAGCCTTCAAGAAAAGGTTCTTATCAAAATAATATTATGTAGAGAAATTCGAGGAATTCTCCACACTTCACCAAGGAACAAGGATGATGGAGATTTATTATCAAAAATTTGTGAAGTTATTAAAATGTATACCATCATATAAGACATATGAGATAATAAAAGTATATAAGTTCATCTTAGGAGTAGATCCTAAGATCATAACAGTGATTAACTTGCACAAAATTGAGACCTTGAAAAAGGCATATTACTTGGCTCGTTAGGAAGAAGCCAACTTGCAAACCAAGAATACCTACTTAAACTATGCTAAGTTGTCATAGGAAGATAGACATTCACTTAGAAAAAGAAAAAGTGTTGGATTCATGAAGTGGGAATAAGAGCAAAATTAATAGAACAAGGGTAATTCGAAGTTTGAGAAAAAGAATGATGAAAAGCAAGGGAATTTCAAGAATTTTTTTTATAAGAGGAACAATAATCCTCGACCTCAGAGATATCTAGAATTGTTGCAAGAAAAAAGGACAGGGGAGCAAAAATAAGAAATAACCTAGGGTCCTAAGGAAGGTTGCTTTAACTATGGTGGTGCACATTATGTGAACAAATATCCTTAAGGGCTAGGATCAAGTAAGAGGGTGGAGGAACAAACCCATAGAATTTATGCAACAACTGAAAACCAGAACTTAGACGAAAAAGCCACCCAGTGTTCTTGAATGGTATATTGTTTGATAAAAATATTAAAATTTTAATAAATAGTGGAGCTATTGATAGTTTCATTTCCACTAATATAGTTAGGGATATGCTAGAAAGACCTAGATTTTTATCACAAGGGTGGAAAATCGAGTATGGATCTGGAAATACCTACTCAGTGAATCAGTGTTTACCTATAGCTGAGATCTCCCTACCCAAAAAATCAACCATATGATATATATATGTAACATCACTACATGCTTTTGATGTTATCTTGGGAATGAATTGGTTAAAGGTACATGGAGCCTTAATCAATTTCCAAGATAGATGGATGGATTATACGGATGAAAATAATAAGAGAATAAGGATTCATAGTGAAAAAGGGTATTTTTGACCTTAGTTGTTGTCAACAATGCAACTCAAAAAATCTATGAAGAAAGGTGGTATGATTTATGTTGTTAACATAAATGATCCAATAGATAATACTAGAAAGAAAGATATGTTGGAGAAACACCCAATTCTTCATGAATTTAGGGATGTATTTCTAGAAGATCTTCTAGGTCTTCCACATAAGCGTGAATTTTATTTCACTATTGAATTGATGTCTGGATCCAAACCCATCAATAGAACTCCTTATAGGATGAATCCTATTGAGATGTAGGAGTTAAAAGTGCAACTTCAAAGGTTGTTAGATAAAGGTTTGATTAAACCTAGTGTGTCACCATGGGAAACACTTGTTATTTTTTTCAAAAATAAGGACTATTATTTAATATTATGCATAGATTATAGAATGCTTAACAAAGTAACCATCAAAAATAGGTATCGTCTACCTAGAATTGATGATATCTTCGATCAATTGAAGGATACCATAATATTCTCTAAAATTGACCTGAAATCTAGATGTTATCAACTAAAGATTCATGAGGAGGACACTCACAAGGCAACCTTTAAGACCAGATATGGGCATAATGAGTTCACAACATTACCATTCGGGTTGATAAATGCACCAACAATATTTATGAATTTTATGAATATTGTGTGTTCAGAAGATATCTATATTAGTTTGCACTAATATTTTTGGATGATATCTTGATATATTATTACACTAGGAAAGAGCATGATAGACATTTGAGAATAATGCTAAAGGTGTTGAGAAAGAATCAACTTTACGAGATTTTTTCTAATTGTATTTTTTATGTCCCTCAAGTACAGTATTTGGGGCATATCATATCTGCAAAAGGGATTGTTGTAGATCCAAGGAAAGTTGAATCTATTTTGAGTTGGTCAACACCTACTAATGTGTCTAAAGTGTGGAGCTTCATGGGCATTATAGGATATTATAGGTATTTTGTGAAGGGCTATTCAAATATTGCCTATCCTATCACTAACCTTCAAAGGAAGGAAAAAGAGTTCAAGTGGATCGATAAATATGAAGCTACTTTTAATACTCTTAAGAAAAAGTTAGTTACAACACCTATACTTAAGATACCATATCTACAAAATAATTTTATTGTATGTACAAATGACTCACTGAAAGGTTTGGGAGGAGTATTATTCCAAGATGATATGAGTCCAAAAATATCAAGAAACATGACATAAATTATGCTACGCATTATTTAGAGCGAGCAGTGATGGTGCATGCTCTCAAACTTTTGTGGCATTACCTGTTAGGAAAACCTTTTGAGTTAAATACTGACCATAAAAGTTTGAGGTATATTTTTACTGAGGTGTTCATGTGAAATTATCACATGGAGTGATAATCACCTTAGTTAACCCATCATAGAGATGAAGTAATTAAGCACTAAATTATTAGTAATTCCATCGTAAGGGTGCAATGACTAGATGCCATTATGCCTAAACACACCAACATATATTAACTTATGTTTGGTGAGGGAACTGATGTCCCCTTATCTAATTATTGAGAAGAGATAATCCCAATGCTATGGTCAAGTTGTCTTACATTCATGAAGAATGTAAGAAATGGGGGGAGACCGTTTGAGCATCCTTTATACCATAAAGGTATATAAAGGTGAACCCTAGAACCTACGGGAGTTTGGCCACTCTTGTCCACTTGAGAGTCATCTGTAGTGACAAGGTCTTGAATGTGGTAATGCCTTATCTACTCTAATCAAAATGGGAACATATTTAGTGAACCTTGACTAAGATTATTACTTGGCTATAAAAAAAATTTACTCTCTCTGGTTGGTTAAAATTTAGGGTTGTTATAGGAAAGACCTTCTTGTACTATACTTGATTGATAATATTTTATCTATGTTTAGGTAGGGGTTTTAAAATATCCTTAAATCTTAGTTGGAAGATGTTGCTTTTTCAAGGCCATCGACCACTACATGGCCATGGTCAACAAGGTCTTGCATAAAATTCTTGAGAGTGATACACTTATTTGTGTTGTGGCCATTAATGCGATGAAAAGCACATTGTTGGACAACCTTTAACTAAGAGAGCTTCTCCATTTCATGGTCATGTTGTCTTATATGGGGTAGCTCTATCATATTAGCATATAAAAACTATGTCAGCATGAAATAAAAATATTGGTTTAACTTAGTAAACTTTCCAGGAGGCTTTTCCTGAGTTTTGGCTAATATTAAGTTGCTTAACATTGTAGTGGTACTAACATTTCTTGATTTAGGGTTGGTGTTGGGTTGATAGTTAGTCACGCTATCAAACAAAGCATTTTTATTCTTATATTTTCCTTTGGTGTTGGGATAATGTTATTTCTCCTCTTCATTCTCAATTTTTACTTGCCCTCTTCGTTTAAGGGTAGCTTCCATTTGTTTTACGAGATCAATCACGTCATCGAATGACACAACATGATTCATATCTAAATGATATGATAAATGATATTGCAAATTACATATGAAGATACGTAATAAATCCTTAGATGGTAGAGCAAAAGGTACTTTTCTAACTAGCTTTTGCCACTGAGACAATAATTCGCTAACAAATTCGTTCTTTCTTTATTTAAGTTGATACAAGTAATCAATTGTATACTTTTATGCAATGTAAGTTATGAAATTTTGAATGTGTAGACACCAAAAATATATCATTTTGCATCCCCCAATGATCCATATTTAATTAATCTTATGAATAGCCAAATTTTCCTCCCAAAACCTTCAAATTCCCTAATTCTCTCATTAATTTCCTCAAATTCTTCTAAAATCCCTAAAATTCCTAATTTCTTCTTTAATTTCCCTAAAAATCCTAAACCCTAATCAAATCCCAAATCATCCTCTAAAACCCCAATCCCTCATTAATTTCCTTAATGAAAATCCTAATCATCTCTCAAATCCCTAAATCTCCCTCAAAGTTCTCATAATCTCATTTAACCCCAAAAGTCCCTAATTAAATCCCCACTTATGTCCTAGGCCCTTTCCAAATCCCCACAAAATCATCTAGAAATATCCTCCATTAAATTCCTATATCCCCTTAAACCATCCTACATTCCCCCATGCACCTTTGCAGAAGTTAAAAAATCCTTTTAATACCAAGGTCAAAGCCCCCATCAAATCCCACATTAAATTCATAAATCCTTCCATGTCCTTCATTATACTTTTTATGAATTATAAATTTGGCCACATCACCTAATGTTCACATGTTCCCGTAACCCTACTCTTCCCTTCCATTTCATAGAACACCTGCTCACATAAGCCAAAATGTTTTCAAAATTCTAACCTAAACCTCCCTTGTGCATTTTATCCACCACCCATAACCATATCCTTTGTTCATCCCCAGTTCACCATGGATATCAATGAAAACTCCCTCATTCCCATAACCATATTTTGAAACTACACATAAATAAAATACTATATCAACACCTACCTGCAGCCAGAGACTCATCTCATCCCCTAGAAGACCCAAAACAAGTTTTAACAACATTTGGGTAGCATAGGCCAGTCATTCGACCCCAGACGACCATAAGTCATAGTTGTCTGACATCATAATAGTTAGCATAGAAAATTATCAACCCCCATGATGATAAAAAACTAGAGATGACTCTCACCCATTTTCCAATGACAGATAAAGCAGTAGAGTGAATAATATTTCTAGCATTTGTCATATTTTGACATTATATGCATAATTTCTTATAAGATTTTTATTAAAGTTATTTGCTTGCATCTTTCATATAATTTTTTGGGACTAATATAGGTAGGCCCCATTGATTCTACTGATTCATTTCTCTTGGTTGTGTGCAGGTATTTCAAGGTAGTAGGCAACCTAGGATGGTCAAGCTCCTTCAAAGGCATAAAAAACCCATCCAACACTTGTGTGTAGCAAGTGAATACCATGAAAGGTGCCACTTGTTTGTTGTATAAAAGTGTCTCGTCACCTTGAGGAAATCATATTGTAATCCCCTAGAGGTAATATTGTAAAAAAAAAGGTTGCAATAAAAGTCATATTTTCATATATATGCATGGTGCTTATTTTTTGGTTACATAATGAACATTTTGGTTAGATTAAAAAAGTTCTTGATTGAGTAATGGGGTATTTGATAGAACCATTCATAGGCCTCACCACCAAGACTTGTGATAAAAATATTTAACAATATTTCATCATACTTGATGTCATGACCTACTGCTCTAAATATTTGAATATGTTCTATAGGATCACCATATCCCTTATATAATCAAAACTTTGGTAAGATAAATGATGAAGGATAAGGTCTATTTGTTAAACTAGTATCTACAGGATCATTACAATAGTTCTTGTAAGAATACTTCTTTAGCACACCTCCTTAAATAGAGGCTAACTATTGTTTGAATTATAAGTTTTATTTTGCTAATTGTTCTAACCTAGTGTTGACATCCTAAAATCCAGGATAATGTGTTGACAATACTATAGACTAGGAATTAGGGTTAATTGAAGGGTAATACTAAGTTTTTAGATCGGATGATCCATAAGGGATTGTTGTGTTCCTAATTCTTGGATTACCTTGGAAATGCATATTAGTAGGAGGAATGATAGTAAAGGGAATGTTAGCCTATGTAGGTATGCTATAGAATGGATTAGAAGCAACCACATTCGAAGTATAAGGTATACTAGGGAGAACATCCACATGTTGGACTTGTGGGTAGCTTAGGTGTGAAGAAACTGGAGGATTTAGCTTTAGTGGCTCTATGTTAAGGGGTATAGGTCCTAAATTCCCTGAAGAAGATGGGATACTAGGAATTCTTCTTCATGTGGTTCTGGTGACAATTTAGTCTCTCTTTTAAGCACTCATGAGGTTTGCTCTAGGTTGGTGCAAAAGTTCTAGAAAAGGTTCTTTCGTGATAGAATGAAGCCTTTCTTCTACTTTAAAGTTGGCTTCTATGGTATCTTTTGTTCCTCATAGGAAAGCAAAAATATGATCCATATATTTGAATATTTCCTCTCCTTATTCATTGTGAATAGGAGAAAGAGTCATGAAAGGAGGGGATTCTTCCTCTTTTTCCTCAGAGGTAGGGTTTTCGATCAAAGGTTTCTTATTTGGAAATTCAAATGAAGCATTCATATTTTGTGCCATTTTTCGTGCAATGTTTCGAGTGATATAGGGAGGTTCAGACATGATAAAGGAATGAGCTCTGTTTATTAATTTTTGTTTTTAGAGTACTTATAGCAAAGAAGAATAAGATGTTTGATATCCTTATTTCATCTTGAAAACAACCCTCCTTATGACTCCCACTAGTCCATTGTAATATACTATCCAAGAAGGATTTCTCCAAAATATTTGTACATTGGTTTGCTTAAGGGGTCGCTAACCTTCCCCTAGTAGGACTAACAATTGGTTATGTTATTATTATTTATATTTAATATGATTTATCTAATAAACAAGATTAAGTGATCTTAATTAAAGTGTAATAACTTTTATCTTGATTAGGGTAAAGTGTTAGATAATAAGGTTTTTGGATAGAAAACCCAAGTAATGATTTCACGACAGGTTCACTAAATATGTGAGACACCAAAAATGTCACGTCCATATTAGGAGCATTGTCTCCCAAGGGTGTTTTCTCTTTGATGGCTTTGTCCACACCCAGGCAGGAGAATGTTGCTGCTAACTCATTATTTTTGTGATGATTGTGCTTTGCATGTAGTGCTATCTTTGATGGGAGAGATTTAGGTTCACCAAGGGATTTATATATTACCTAATCTTATTTGATGTGTTTAAATTTTGATAAGAATCTAGGTTTTCGTAGTCTATCTTAGAATCTAATATGTAAGATGTGAGTGCAATGCAATTGAATATGAAAATAATTATGTAGAGGACAAAGTATTATCTTATTTATGGTTTTACTTTTCTATGATTTTACTATCTATGTTACAGAAGGAAATATATTTTTTCTTTTCTTTTTTTATGAAGCCAAGGGTGCAAGAGAGGAAATCATGCAAATTATCCTAATGCAAAGCTACATGTGATATACTTTTGAATGCTTAGGAAGGTAACAAAATGTGTTATCTAGGCTAAGGATTATTTTGATTTTTATTTTATATTGTTACGCTAAAGGGGAAACAACAAAATAAAGCAAATAGAAAATATTAAGCAATGAATTGAAAAATTGAAGGATCAAGAAAACTTACCTGTTCCAGTGTCCCAAGCGAATATACCATTTTGATTCAAATACGCTTCTTGTGTAAATATGTTAACTAGAACTCTTTTAGCTAGCAGGTTCATGAATACCTGTAAAATAAATAGAAAAATATGGATGTTATAATTTAGGGGTCTACAAAATAGCAAGAATATTGTTTCTTCTTGGTTTGCAAAGTTAGACCCTCTATTTATGCAAAAAATTGATGTGCCTTGCCTTGGATATGGATGTAGATATATTTGTAGCAAATACACCAACTAGAATTGTTGTAGTTGGCATATTTGCTATTATGACTAGACTATATGGATGATAGGATATGTAGAGAAACACAGACCTTATATACCATCAAAATATGCATAGGGATAGGTTTTTTATAGGATAGGATGCTAGGGGGACAAGGAATATGAGGCTTCTTAGAGTTATGACAAGTACACCACCTAAAATAGGCTTAGTTGATGGATTTGCTCTGGATACTAAAAATAGAAGATGGCTACTTCTATTGAGATGACAACATAAAAACTTTGTGCGAATACATTGCCTAAGATGGATTTGGTTAGAAAATTTGCTCAATTCATCATTAGGACAACAAATACCACTATGGGATCACCAAGGGTGTTCTTTTCTAGGGCAATAGATATTTTTGTTTCTATTCTTATTCTGTAATGGCTTCTAAGTATCCTATAGGCTAAGACGATAAACTTTTACCAAAGCATGGTTAGATTAAAAAATAATAAATATATGAGTTTATACTAAGAATATAAATAATAAAAATGAAAATGCTAATGATGAATGATAAGAAAAACCAAATGCATGATAGAAGGATATCACTGAGCTTTCAAGCACAAGGTGCCTCCTTTCCTTGGTTTGTAATGAAATCATTGGTGACTTCACGAAGGAATTTTGATAACACTTTGTTACTTGTTGGATTTACTTGTGAATTTGGAAAAAATTTGTTGCAAGAGAGATTTATATCTTTTGCTCCTCTAAATGGGTCAATTTATGGGATTCTACCCTCCTAGAGTTTCCCAAATGGGAGGGGCAAGGTGGCTAGCATACTTGCTGCTTTGGTTGGTTGGTTGGCTAGTATGGTAGATTGATTTTTTGACTAAGGCGGGTTTGAGGTAAGTTTAGGGTAACTTAGGAACTGGAAGGGAATCTATATCCTTATTTCCATTCTTGATAATCATCTGTGCTTATAGGATATTAGTTAAGCGAGATTTGTGCCTTGGAAGGATTTTGTAGGCATAATTTAGATTTTCAATTTTTGGGTGTGAATATGCCACTTGGCATACTTATAACTTGGTTTCCTTGTGCTACTGATCATTAGAGATCAAGTATAGTAGGTGAGGGAAATTTTTTTAATGATCATGAATATGCTAGGTTGAAAGCAGATTTACTTCAGGGAGGATTCACTCTGAGTTGATGGATTCATATATGTTGGGTTTTATTTGTAATTTTAGGGTTGTATGAATAATTATAATTAACTTGACCAATTTTTTAGTTTGCTTTGAAAATTGATGTAAAATAGGTGATCTAATTTTAGGTATCTACAAGTAGAGTCACCATCACCAAGAAAATCCTATAGATGGTTTAATATTGTCCCTCCATGGAAAAGGAATCTTGTGACTATGTTAAGTGGTGTGATAAGTGTGAGAAGCACGAAAACCTTATCTGCACTCCATCCTAAGCTCTTCGACCCTTGATATCTCCTTGGCCTTTTTGCATATAGGGCTTATAAATCATTGGTAAGATCAACTTAGTGTCATTTTATGGGAATAAGTTCCTTTTCATGGCTACTAAGTACTTCAACAAATGGGTTGAAGCCATGCCTTTTGCCTCAACCATAGGATTTCAAGTCTCCAAGTTCATCCTTAATCAAATCCTCTATCATTATGGTGTTCCTTCCATGCTAATCTATGATAATGGAACACCTTTCAAGAACAAGGATATTTATAAAATTTATATTAAATACAAGATTCAACACAAATGTTCAACACCTTACTATCCTCAAGGAAATGGCCAAACTAAAGCTTCTAATAAAACTTTAATCAATATCCTTAAGAAGCTCATTAGCAAAATCAACCAAGATTACCATTTTTAATTGTATTCTACCTTGTGGACCTCCCACACTAGTGTTCAAACTTCTTTTGGAGCAACACCCTATTGTTTGGCATATGGAACTAAAGATATATTTTCTTCTGATCTTGAGGTGCCTTCCTTGTATATTTTGTTACAATAATCCTTCATCATATATGAATATCATCTCATCTATCTTAGCTAGTTGGAGTTGCTTGATGAAAAGTGGATCCATGCCCTAGAGAACCTGTAGGTCTATTAGAAAATGTTTAAGCATACCTATGCCAAAAAGGTATGATCCTTCTCCTTTGAGGTTGGTGATCTTGTCTCAAGGATAATCAAAAGAACATCAACACCAAAGCTAAGCTCAAAGGTAAGTATGAGCCTACTTGGCTAGGTCCATTCATCATAACTACCATGTTTGGTTCAAGAGCTTACTGCATTACCATGCTTGGTGGAAAATAACTTAAAGAACCAATAAAAATAATGTATAATAAAATATACTATATTTTAGGCTACACTAACTACGTATTTATTTTAGTTTTTTATCATTGCCTGTTTGCATTCTATCTAAATTTATTTTTTTTGTATGTAAGTGTTTGTCTATGCCTAGATTGCTAGTTGCATCTTGATTCAATGATCTATGATGATGCAAATGATGATCCTAGTTAGGATAGTTCATTATTGCATTGCACTAGGGAAATTATATGAATGGATCCTCCCAATCCCACCTTCATGAATCAAATTAGGTTTCACACAACCATTTATCTCTCATAAATTTCTATCTCTCTAAATATCTTCCATCCTATTATCATTCATCACATTCCCTACAACCCTTTTGTACACCAGTTTGGGGTTGACATGTCATATTCATTCCCCTACTTCTATAAAAATGGGACTAAGGGAGCACACCAATCCAATCTAATTTGTCTCAAATCAAATCTTTAAAGTCTTTTGAACTACAACCCCCTTGCCACATGGTGAATACTACAAATTTTGTATTTTTTATGGAAAAAATAAAATAAAATCAACTTCTTATGTCTCATAAATGGCTACATGATGAATACTATGAGGTTTCATAGGTGGATAATAGCCTTATAAAATATCATTATCTATTATTTTCCCACATAACACTTTCATGGGGGCAATTGGTCAATAATCGATTGCCTTCCCAACTTGGAAAATCACTTGTTGCCACACCAATCCATCTTAAATCCTCTATAACACTTCTATATGAGGGGAATCAATTTGATCAAAGGTTATTTAAACATTTTTCTAAAGGCCCTACAAACAAACTATGCTTAAAGGTAATCAAATCAAATATATGATCAAAATTCTTTTAATCATTTGTCTAAAAGCCTTGCAAATAGGCATTTTCTTAAAGGTAAGTCTTAAATAAATTTGATCAAAAGTCTTGTAAGTGTTTCTAAAGGCCTTATAAATAGGTATATGCTTAAAGGTAAGTCTTAAAGCAAATTGATCAAAATTATTTTAAGCATTTGTCTAAAGGCTAGGAAAATAGACATCTAAAGTTAACGAAAGTCCCCTTAGAAAAATATCAAAGTTATCAAAAACCCTTTAAGCATTTGTCTAAAGGCAAGGCAAACATGCATCAACTTAAAGGTAATTTAATAGCTATCTAAAGTCCCCTTGGTCCAATTATTTGTATATAGTTGTACATATTGTATATAATTTTTTGAAAAAATATTGTGTTTTCACCCCATCTCATCTTGGTAGAGTCTCTCATCATCTCTTTCTCTCATTTCATCTTTCCTCTCTCATCATTTTTATCTTTCATATTTAAAATTGTTTAATTAATCATTATTAATCTTCTTAAACAACCTTATATAATCTTAATCTATGCAAAGGTCTGAGGGCCTAGTCTAGTGGTTATAATGCTCCTGTGGGAGTGTGGAGACCATGGTTCCAATCCCTTAGGCCTCATAGTACCAAAGGGTTTGTCGCGCCAGCACCATCAGCTATGTTAAAAATTTTACCCAACGCAATTGGAGCTTATAGTGGTAGCAAGGAGCAAGGATTCGAACCCACGAAGAGGTATAAAAAATTGTAACGAGTTACTAACTCCTCTAGTATGATAAAAAAAATCTTAATATGTGCAACTCTAATTAAATTAAACCATCCTCATACAATATCTACATTCATTTTTTTAACCATGAACCAACTCTCATTCTTAATCAATTTCCTCCACATTTATCCCATCTTTCATCATTGCACCTGTGTGGATCATAATTATGTCAAGTTTCCTTGGTCCAACTTGACCCTCCCTCCAAAACTCAAGGGGACACATTGGGGCATGCCAAAATTTAATGCTATCCAAAATATTTTTTTAACATAACTCTTAAGCAAAAAATCTTCGCATCACTCATAACGCATCAATCAACCTTAAACAACAAAAAATATTCCTATTGAATTAAATGACCCAAAAACGAAGAGCACCAAAGTGCAACAAAAAACATAACAATAAAATTGCAGTAGCAAAACTATAACAACGTAGGACAATGTAAATTTTAGGGACCAAAACTACTTATAATTTGATGACATGTTGGGAGTGAATTGTACACAAAAATTCCTTTCCAACAGTGTATCACACACAAAAAATGAATCTATAAAACAAAATAGGGACAACAAGCATGTTTTTCATGAAATAAATGGAATAGAATGTTGTTTTTTATTCCAAATGAACTCAGAATTATTACAAATATTTTTCCATAATCTTCTACAACTATAATACTATATTTTACATTTACAAGGGAAAAAATTATGTTACAACACTTCATTTCACATTCTAGAAATTCCAACAGTCATGGTGACTCTTCAAGGCCTGTAGAAAATTTTGGGCTTCTTCGAATTCATGCGAGAAATTTTGGTTTTCTATTTCTTAGTCAACATAAATATCCAACATACCACTCCTTGATGCTAAGTGGTGAGACAAGTTTGTCTCTCAATCTCAAAAACTATTTTTTATTGACACCTTTGGTAAACATGTTTGCAAGTTGTTCCTTGGTGCTGAAATATTTCAAATCTACAACCTAATTTTCTACCATGTATCTTATGAAATGAACCTTTAAATCAATATGTTTAGTTTTACTATGATGGACTAGATTTTTTGCAATCTTGATTGCACTTGTGTTGTCAAAAAAATATTGTTGGATTATTTTGAACTTCACCAATCTATTCAAGTACCTTTCTCAACCAAAGTGCTTGTGTACTTGTTGCAGTAGTTGCAACATATTCTGCATCTATAGAAGATAAATCAACAATACCTGTCTTCTTTTAGCTCCATGTTATCACTCCTAAACCAAGTGAAAATCAATTTCTTGAAGTTGATTTTCTATCATTCAAGCAACTTCCCCAATTTGAGTCATTGTATCCAACAAGCTCTATTTTGTTGATATCATAAAAATGTACGCAAAAATTCAAGGTTTCTATGACATACCTCAAGATTCTCTTGGTTGCTCTCATGTGGTTTTGTGAAGGTTCATTCATGTTCCTTGATACAAGTGAAACTGTAATTGCAATATCAGGTCTTGTTGCAGTAAGGAACATTAAGCTCCCAATAATGCTTCTAAACAAATTTTCATCAACTTTCTCTTATTCATCATCTCTACACAACACTTCTCCATGTGCCACAGGTGTCCAATATGGTTTGCAATTTTCCATGCCATATTTCTTCAACATATATTTTGCATATTTTTATTGACAAATAAAAAATTTACCATCACCTTGATGTACTTCCACATCAAGAAAGTATTGCATCAATCCTAAATATTTCATATCAAATTCCTTCATCATAGAATGCTTAAAATTATTCATCATATTTGAACTACTTCCCATGTAGATAAAATCATCAACATATAGGTACACAAGAAGAATATTATCACCTTCATTCTTGAAATAGAGTGTGGGGTCATTCTTACTTTTCTTGAAACCACAATATTAGAAGTACCCATAAATTCTTGAGTACCATTCTCTAGGTGCTTGCTTCAACACAATGTTTTCTTTAATTTATAAACATGGTTTTCCTTTCCTTCCATTTCAAAGCCTTGAGATTGCTAAACATAAACCTCCTCATCTAGATAACCATTCAAGAATGCACTTTTCACATCCATGTGATAAAATTTCCACTGTTTATTGGCTGCCAATAAAAGAGCCTCCAAATTGTCTCTTGTCTTGTAATAGGGGTAAATATTTCTTCATAATCCACACCATATCTTTGAGTGAATCCTTTTGCAACCAACATTGCTTTGTATCTTTCTATACTTCCATCACTGTTAAACATTTTTTGTAGACCCACTTGAATCCAACAATCTTCTTCTCCTTGAGCAGTTCCACAAGTTCCAAAGTGTCATTTTTTTCAATGGACTCAATTTCTTCTTTCATTGCTTGCACCCAAACATCATTAGTACAAGAATATTCATAATATGAAGTTTTCAAATCAGCTTCATAAAATAGAGCATAATATAATTAAGTACAGAGGATGGAGCGAAGTAGGAGCAGGGGCGGAGGCGGGTGCAACGTCTGCAAACATGATTTTCAAACTATAGGAGGCAAGGAACAGGATTTCCAAACCCCTAGAAGCTGTGAGGCTCAAGAATGGAACATGCAAGGTTCTGAAGCAACTGAGGAAGGGCAGGTGAACAGTGACAAGGACACTGAGGATTTTAAAAAATTAGAGGGATACAAACCCCCTTATATTCTTTCTGACAAAGACGCCCACATCAAGAATCATGAGGGCAGCAAGTATTTTGTGCAGGCTGTTAAAGGCGACAATATGGGTTCCTTAAATTCCTTACTACCTCTCATTCCCAATGGGCAGAAGGTATCCATATCTGAAAGCGTAATGGCAGATTTCATGTCAATGGAAAAATTTTCTTAGGTCGGCAAATTCATAGGGGGCAGGCCGGATATTGAAACGATTCAACAATGAGCGACTTCGAAGTGGAAGACTTATGGACACATGAAGATTATTGCATTATAAAGGGGGTTTTTTGCAGTACACCTTAACAATAGTGAAGATGCTAGTCGTATTTTAACATAAGGACCCTGGTTTTTGGGCCAAAGAAGTATTTTTCTTAGGAGATGGGTTGAGGATTTTGATCCAAAAAAGTAGAGCATAAAATTTGCCCCCATTTGGGTACGCCTCTCGAATGCCCCTTTCATTGGTGGCATGAGTATTTTCTTCAGGGTATTACCAAGACCATAGGGGAATTGGTGGCCATTGACAATCCAACTCTTGCACACACCAGAATGACGCATGCTAGGATTTGCGTAAATGCAAATCTAGAATCTGAGCTTCCTACTCATGTGGAGTTGGAATATGGAAATAAAACAAGATTGCAGGTCATTGAATATGAAAACAGACTAAAATTTTGCTCTGATTGTAATATTCAAGGCCACCTCAATGGACAATGCCCTTTTTTTAGAAGCCAACAAACCCTTCCTCGGAATAATGATTTCAAGCGAAAGTATTTCAGAAATAATGGAAAAAACATAGGGATGTACAGGGTTAAAAATCCAAATGTTGAAAATGCAAAGGACTCTAGTTCGGGGTAAGCATAGAATGAGGCTGAGATTCACACGAATATTGTTAAGGGCAAGCAGATTGCTACATCACAAACTAACCAACAAAAGGTATGCTCTCCTTTCAAAAATCTGAATAAATTTAACTTTTTCGATGAAAACCTATCAATTATAGAGGAAAATCAGAACGAAGGGCCTAATGTTGAGGATATAAATCTTGGTCTTCCTGCTAGCCTTGATTCCCGGCCAAATCTGGACCTTCCAATCCTCCTTTTGTTGGCCATAAAGAATGCCCTAATGATGATTCCTTTTACTCTCTGGAAAGATAAAAAGTGCTTTTAGAGTTAATCACCCCTTCCAAGCGATATTTTTTGCCTTTGTCTTTGTCCCAAGCCAGATTTGAGGTTTCCAGTACTTTTATCCAATAGGTTACCCAAACCAAATTTAGCTCGAAATAGACTAAAAGCTCAATTAAGTCCCCCATGATTGACTGTGGAGGGGAAAAAAAGAAAGGAAGAAAGTCAAATGCCCAATAGTGGAAACAAGAGATCCAAGATGAGATAGCTAATGGAATTCAAAAAACTCTATTTCCATCAACTGGTAATATTTCCCTTGAAGAAAACAAAAGTCTCAAGCCCCCTCAAGTCCAAGGCAGGGGAAGAGGAAAAAAATTAAAAATTTCCAAATGAAGATCATATCTTGGAATGTAAGGGGGCTCAATGACCTTCCTAAACAGCGGTTAGTCAAATATTTAAGAAGATATTTTGGTCCCACTATTCTTCTTTTACAAGAAACTAAAGTCGATGAAGTTTTGTCTGAAAAAATTGCCCTCAAAATCTAGAAAAAGGGAGAAGCAACTTTTTGCAAAGCCAGAGGAACCTCAGGTGGTCTTCTTTGTATCTGGAATCCAGGGAATGTGGAAGGAAAGGTTATACAGTTAGAAGAAAGGGTAATGAGCATTATTTTTAAGGATAAGGTTAGTGACCTTTCTTGGATTTTAACAAATGTGTGCACCCCTAATTATGTACCTGGGAGAGCTGATCTATGGAATTTTCTTAGTAGTTTCAAAGAAACTTTTTAGGATATTCCATGGATAGTGGTAGGGGACTTTAATACCCCTCTTTACCCCTCTGACAAAAAAGGGGGAGAAAGAATTCCAGCAAGAAGTATGGAAGACTTTCAATATTTCATCAACAACAACAATTTATTGGATGTCAAATTGAAAAATGCTAAATTTACTTGGAGCAACAGGAGGTCTAGAAATCAACTCATAATGGAAAAGCATGATAGGTTTTTTTTGTCACAAGAAGCAATACAATCTTTTGGGGATGCCAATCTATTGTCCTTGCCTCGTATTGGGTCTGACCACAGCCTGATTCTACTTGAAATTGAAGATACTCCAAAATTCAAAAGGCCTTTTAGGTTCGAAGCTAGGTGGATGCACCACCCTGATCTTCGAGACAAAATTTCTCAGTGGTGGTGGCATTCTTGTCAGGGCAGGCCTTCATTTAGATTAGCACAAAAACTTAAAGTGGTGAAAGAAAATATAAGGATCTGGAATAAAGAAATTTTTGGAAATATTTTTGAAAACAAGAAAGTCATCTCTTAAAGGTTATCAACCATTGAGAAAAAATTCGAAGAGGGATTGCCTGACCCTTACCTACAGGCAAATGAAAATAAAGCCCTTGCTGAGTATCATAATGTTTTAGCCTGTGAGGATATATTTTAGAGGCAAAAGTCTAGAGCTACCTGGCTGAATGAAGGTGACGCTAACACAATATTCTTTCATTCATTAGCCTTAAGGAACAGAAGCCACAATATAATTAAAGAACTTGTTAGAGATGATGGATCCTTCCTTTATAGCCCTTATGAGATCAGAAATGAAGTGATTTTCTATTTTTAGAACCTTTTAGGAGAAGAACACTATAGTTCTGCCTTAGCTTTAGAATCAATGCTTTACCATATTCCTCATTTAATTTTTGATGACTTGAATGGGGAGTTGATTAAGCCTTTCACAGATGAAGAAATCAAATAGGCTCTATTCTCAATGAACCCTGATAAAGCTCCAGGTCCGGATGATTTTTCACCTCATTTTTTTTAGGCATTTTGGGATATTGTAGGTTTTGATGTTTGTGCTACTATCAAGGAATTTTAGTCCACAAAGCATATTCCAAGAAGTTTTAACTCCACTTTTATTGCTTTAATCCCAAATATTCCTGCTCCCAAATATATGATGGATTTTAGACCTATTAGGCTTTGTAATGTTGTTTATAAAATTACGACCAAGGCGATTGCAAACAGAATGAGGAAGATCCTTCCTGTGTTTATTGATGTTTGTCAGGACAGTTCAGTCCTTGGAAGGTCCATCCTTGATGGTGTCATAACAGTACATGAAGCCCTCCATTCGGCAGCCCAGATAAAAAAACCTACCTTTGCTCTCAATTTGGATATGAACAAGGCCTACGACCATATAAACTGGAGCTTTGTCTCTGCTATTTCCAAAAATTTGGTTTTCATCATGAATGGATCAAGCTTTTGGAAGGATGTTTTATGAAACCTTGGTTTTTGATCCTTGTTAATGGTGCTCCTACTGGATACTTTCAAAGTAAAAGGGGCTTAATGCAATGTGATCCTATCTCTCCCATGCTATTTATCATTGTGGTTGAAGCCCTTGGGAGGTCAATCAAAGATGCCTGTAATATTGGTCTTATTTCAAGAATAAAAGCATCATCGCAAACACATGCAGTCACACATAAACAGTTTATGGATGATACTTTGATGTTAACTCTTGCATCAGTTTTTGAGGCTAAGGTCATGTTGGCATTTTTTCCACGTTGTTTTTATTGTTGTTGTTCATGCAAAAGAATGCTCAAAGTGTAAAGATACTCACTCCTCTGTTTGAAAATGAAAAATCAAAGGTGTCGCGATTTCGCGACATGTCGCGAAATCATGACCTGTCGCGTTTTCGCAACATCCGTACCATAAAAAAGCTAAGCCCAAAATATGTCATGATATCGCGACATGTCGCATTATCACGACCTGTCACGTTTTTGCAGGGTCCAAATCCAAAATGTGCAAGCATGGGAATTTGTCACATTTTCGCGACCTGTCGCGTTATCGCGGTCAACGCAGTCAAAGGCAACACCAAAATGAAAACTATCGTGATATCGCGACGTGTTGGAGTTTTGCGGTCAACATCGTCAATGAAAGCACTAAAATGAAGTTGTCGCGATATCGCGACATGTTGCAAAATCGTGACTTATGGTGGCCATAGAGCAGAACAAGAGAAAGTGTCACGATATCATGACAGTAAAGCAAGCAAGGAGAAAATGGTACGAAATATCGCGATATCGCGGCATGTCATGTTATCGCGGCAAGGTTGAAAGAAAACATAAGGCATGAAAGACGTGATTTCGCGACATTTTTGGAGATGAAGTCTAGCAAGAGAAATATGTCGCGATATCATGACATGAAGCAACAATGATGAAGAAGGCAAGAAAATGTCACGATTTCACGACATATTTGAAAGGAAGGGCAAAGTGTGGAGAATTATCATGAAATGCGACATGTTCCATTTTTGCGAGGCGAAAGGCGGAAATAAGGAGAACATAGAACTGTCATGATTTTGCGACGTGTTGAAGATGAGAGAACCAAATGAAAAAAACATCGTGATATCGCGACATGTCGCATTTTCACGACCTGTCGCGTTTTCGCGGGTAAGAAGAAGCCAAAACAAAGGCGAATGTCACGATTTCATGACATATCATAGAGAAGAGCAAAAAGAAGAGAAACATGTCACGATTTCGTGACATGTTTCATTTTTGCGACTGGTGGCAGAGAGAGAAAGCAGCAATGTAAAAGTGTCACGATATCATGACATGTCGTATTTTTGCGACCTGTCTCGTTTTCGTGACCGAAGCAACAACAAAGGCCCGATACAATTCTGTTGCATTTTTCTTAAGGATTGCATAGGAGAACGTGCAAAGGAGATAAGGATCAATTAAAGGCTCTCCAACGATTTTTAGATCGTGGTCAAAGAAGCGGTTCCAAGATTAAATGTTGCTGATTACCGAGGTGTGCAAGATGGAAGAACCTGAGGTAGTTTTTGATGCTACCAAAATTAAAGACGCCTCCAATATTCAAAGTGCCTGTTCATGATCTCTTACAGCTTTCAGCTTCCCTTGATAACGGTCATTTGATGAAGAGATATGGGCCCTCATTTCTATTTCATTCTCAGTTGTAATCCATTAAAAGCAGGGACTATCATTTCTCCAAGGCAGATTAAGGGGATTGTTCTTCAAAATTTGCTTCATGTATTAAATGTTGTAATATGAAAGGAAGAGGATGGACCTCTATAAATACCAATGTAAAACTCAAGCAAAGGGAGGAGGATCTTGTTGCAGAAATTGAAATAGAAATCCTAGATGCAATTGCTTCCATTCTTAGTGTCTTCTAGAGTTGGTGATCTAATTTGTTGTGTATGTTTGGCTTTCTGTGTGATTTACTTCTGTGTAGTCCGGTGTAATATCAGTTGAATTCTGTTGTGTTGAATTTGGTTGTATTGGCATTTGAATGTTTGAAGTTTATTTGGAAGCAAACTCATGGCTAATGCGTGATCTAATTTCTGTATATGTGTTCTAAGAGTCAGTTGCTGCTGAGCTTTAGGATCTAGTTGAAGTTATTGTTGTTCGAGATTGTTCTCCCCATTAACGATCGACTTCGGCCATATTTACATCCCTTTCAGTTATTTCCCATTTCTTTTCGCATTTTCCCATTTCTTTCCTGCATCTCTAGTCTTGAAACCAGTTTAGATTAGTGTGGGAACCAGCCCTCTCTAGAGATTGGCCCGGGAGACATCTCTTTCTCTCGGCCTTTCAATGTTGGCCAAGTCTAGGGCGTATTTATTTATAAAATCCTTTCCTGTGGCAAATTTGTGACCAACAATTTTTGGCACACTCGGTGGGATAGACTATTTCTGTCTCCCAAAGATCCATAATCGGTGAGACTGATTGTTTCATTGTTTAACACCCGAAGGAATCAAGACTTTGATGAACTGTCTTGACCTCATAGCGGAGATTGTAAGTTCATCTGGCGACTCTGTTGAGCTGAAGATCCGAATTTCTTGATCGTAGATGCCTTTTGAATCTAAAAGAAGATACCCCAGAGGAATCAAGGTTTGGTGAGCAGCCTTGACCTCACAAGTAGAGAAAAGAATGTTCATCTGGCGACTTCGACTTAGTGGCAATAACCATGATCTCTGCAGACCGTTGTTATAATGGCAAGTGTAAGTTGTCCTAGCTGGAATGATCCTGGCCCTCTGAATCTCCAAAGTCGACACAAGATTCCCAAAAGTGCCTTGCAGACACTGACAAAATACAATGGCACTAAGGGAATGGCCCAAGAGCATATTGAAGATGTTGCTACTTTGTCAATCCTCCATGACATAATCCATGAAGATGTCATGATCAGGCTTCTGGTTCAGTCTTTGGAAGGAAAGGCATTGCAGTGGTACAGACTACTCGGGCAAAAAAGCATTTGCTCATGGGATGACTTAGCGGGAGCGCTAATCAGAACATTCGATGGCTCCCAAGATCCCTTCCAGCTCTTGATGCATTTCTCCACCATCACGAGAGCACCTCTGGAGAGCATCATCGACTTCAATGTTCGATTCTGCAAAAGTTGGAAGAGAATTCCAGGGGAGTTCCAATCGACACCCACCCAAGCCCACCTCTTCTATGTTCGTGCCTTTCACCCGGACATAAGCCTCCTCTTGCTGCAATCAGGTGAACAAAGGTTCCCTCAAATATTTGAAGAAGCAGTGCGAGCGAAACAGCTTTTGCTCCTATCAGGAAAGTGGCAGTGGGGAGAGACTCCATCGCTTTCTCCAATAATCGCTGCTCCTATCTACCCTGCATAGTATTCGCCATGGAAGATTCCTTATACTGAGCAGATATATGAGATGCAGTTGTGTGGAGCTCAAGAGGCAGCTTTCATCCAAGACCCATGATGGGAATCGGCAAGCCTTGTCCCGACAATAGATAATATGGTTGCTTGTAGTTTCTATCGAGAAATGGATCAAGAGGAGATGAGCGAAGGAGAAGAAGAACAGGCTCAAGTGGTAGAACCTGAGAGCAAGGAGGGCACATTTTTGCACCCTTTTTGTGTCCCAGGGCATAGCATGCAAGTGTTCAACCAGAGCCCATTAACTATGTCTCATCAAGAGGCAGAGCCTAAAAAGATCCTAGAGAAAGGACTATCGTTGGACAATTCCTGTTATCGCATCAAGGGGTTGGAGGAACATGTACTCGGTCCACAGCCAGTGGACTCTTCAAAATGGTGGTATTGGCTTCTGCCATTACTGCAACCGGTACCTCAAGGAGCCCTTCATTTGGCAAATATTTTTGCTACATTATTCATCAACTATATGGGTACCGGCATGAATGATAACCTACCACGTTGTGCTCTATTTGCACTGTGGAGAACTTTGGGAAGAAGCCAACCGAACTTCAAAGGTCGACTAAAGTATGATCAGATCTGGTCTGGACACTGCAGGTTCATCGGATAGACACCCGAAGCTGGGTTTGTGGTGGCGGCATGCCAATCATGTCGTAAAATTTTGTAGATATTGTACATAGCAAAAAAAAAGCAAGAAAAAATAGACAAAAACAAAAAAAAAAATTGTTTTTACTTCGGCTCTTTTTGCATGCGAGCCCACAGGTACGTTTATTTCTTTTTTCTCTTCCTTCCCAGCAGCTAGTGGCTTTTCCTCTCTACTTCTTCCTTCCACTCTACTTCATTCCCTTCTTCTCCTACTCCTTCTTCTACAAATAATCAAGCCACTGCTGTTGTTTCTACTCCCCCCTCTGATGTTCCCATTTCTACTTTCCCTTTCTTCTAGTCCTTTGTCTTGTGAGTACTTCGTCATAGCCATAGTTCCTACTATCATCTCCATTCCATCCACTTCCATTTCATTATATGTTTCATAGCATCTCCATAGTTGGTAGCACAGTAGCACTCTGTTGTTGTATCTACCATTTCCATTCCTCCATCTTCCACCATTCCATCATTCCCCATCCCCATTCCATGGCCTGCACATCCGCTGGTCATCACTCCATTCATTTCCATTTTCATAGTTAAGGTGCTTTTCACTACTGCCATGGAGATATTTGCACAACACCTGGTGATTACCCAGCTCATCCGAGCTAGGCAAAGTGCAGTAGTTCTAAAGAAATAAATGAAGTTCTGCTATTCCACACATTTTTGTTGAAGATCCTATTTTTGAGTGTTGAGTACCAGCAAGAGTTTGTTGCAGCAGTTCGCAGACGCATCCAACATCACTCAGCATTCACTTCTCCTATTTCTCCTATTTCTTGACTCTGTTGCCCAATGGATAAAGGCCTGAGATTCATGCATACAGTAGAACTGTATACCCCACGAGCCGCCAAGAATGTTGGCATTTTTGCCACATTGTTTTTATTGTTGTTGTTCATGCAAAAGAATGCTCAAAGTGTAAAGATACTCACTCCTCTGTTTGTAAATGAAAAAGCAAAGGTGTCACGATTTTGTGACATGTCGCGAAATCATGACCTATCACGTTTTCACGATGTTCGTACCATAAAAAAGCTAAGCCCAAAAGATGTCATGATATCGTGACATGTTGCATTATCGTGACCTGTCACGTTTTTGTGGGGTCCAAATCCAAAATGTGCAAGCATGGGAATTTGTTGCATTTTCGTGACCTGTCGCGTTATCACAATCAACGCAGTCAAAGGCAACACCAAAATGAAAACTGTCATGATATCGTGACGTGTTGGAGTTTCGCGGTCAATGTGGTCAACAAAAGCACTAAAATGAAGTTGTCGCGATATCGCGACATGTCGCAAAATCATGACTTATGGTGGCCATAGAGCAAAACAAGAGAAAGTGTCATGATATCGCGACAGTAAAGCAAGCAAGGAGAAAATGGTACGGAATGTCGTGATATCGCGACATGTCGCGTTATCGCGACAAGGTTGAAAGAAAAACATAAGGCATGAAAGACGTCATGATTTCACGACATTTTTGGAGATGAAGTCCAGCAAGAGAAAGACGTCGCGATATCGCGACATGAAGCAACAATGATGAAGAAGGCAAGAAAATGTCGCGATTTCATGACATATTTGACAGGAAGGGCAAAGTGTGGAGAATTGTCACGATTTCGCGACATGTTCCATTTTCGCGAGGCGGAAGGCAAAAATAAGGAGAACATAGAAACCTGTCGTGATTTTGTGACGTGTTGAAGATGAGAGAACCAAATGAAAAAAACGTCACGATATCGTGACATGTCTCATTTTTGCGACTTGTCGCATTTTTGCGGGTAAGAAGAAGCCAAAACAGAGGCGAATGTCGTGATTTCGTGACATATCATATAGAAGAGCAAAAAGAAGAGAAACATGTCATGATTTCATGACATGTTCCATTTTCGCGACTGGTGGTGGAGAGAGAAAGTAGCAAGGTAAAAGTGTCGCGATATCGCGACATGTCATTTTTGTGACCTATCTCGTTTTCGCGACCGAAGCAACAACAAAGGCCCGATATAATTTTGTTGCATTTTTCTTAAGGATTGCATAGGAGAATGTGCAAAGGAGATAAGGATCAATTAAAGGCTCTCCAACAATTTTCAGATCATGGTCAAAGAAGCGGTTCCAAGATTAAATGTTGTTGATTACCGAGGTGTGCAAGATGGAAGAACCTGAGGCAGTTTTCGATGCCACCAAAATTAAAGACGCCTCCAATATTCAAAGCACCTATTCATGATCTCTTACAGCTTTTAGCTTCCCTTGATAATGGTCATTTGATGAAGAGATATGGGCCCTCGTTTCTGTTTCATTCTTAGTTGTAATCCATTAAAAGCAGGGACTATCATTTCTCCAAGGCAGATTAAGGGGATTGTTCTTCGAAATCTGCTTCATGTATTAAATGTTGTAATATGAAAGGAAGAGGATGGACCTCTATAAATACCAATGTAAAACTCAAGCAAAGGGAGGAGGATCTTGTTGCAGAAATTGAAATAGAAATCCTAGATGCAATTGCTTCCATTCTTAGTGTCTTCTAGAGTTGGTGATCTAATTTGTTGTGTATGTTTGGCTTTCTGTGTGATTTACTTCTGTGTAGTCCAGTGTAATATCAGTTGAATTCTATTGTGTTGAATTTGGCTGTATTGGCATTTGAATTTTTGAAGTTTATTTGGAAGCAAACTCATGGCTAATGCGTGATCTAATTTCTGTATATGTGTTCTAAGAGTCAGTTGTTGCTGAGCTTTAGGATCTAGTTGAAGTTATTGTTGTTCGAGATTGTTCTCCCCATTAACGATCGACTTCGGCCATATTTACATCCCTTTCAGTTATTTCCCATTTCTTTTCGCATTTTCCCATTTCTTTCTTGCATCTCTAGTCTTGAAACCAGTTTAGATTAGTGTGGGAACCAGCCCTCTCTAGAGATTGGCCCGGGAGACATCTCTTTCTCTCGGCCTTTCAATGTTGGCCAAGTATAGGGCGCATTTATTTTAAAATCCTTTCCTGTGGCAGATTCATGACCAACAGGTCATAAAACATATCCTGGAGCTATATGAGGATGCAGCGGGGCATAAGGTAAATTTTGAAAAAAGTAAAATTTATTTCTTTAATACTCTCATTCAGAGGCAGATTAAGATTGCTAGGATTCTTGGATGCTTAGTGTCTACTCTTCCATCCACATAATTGGGCATTCCTTTATTCATAGGTAGAGCTACTGATTCCATGTGGACTAATGTAATCAAAATAATTCAGAGGAAGTTGGCTGGATGGAAAGGGAATATGTTATCTCAAGCTGATAAGGTGGTTCTCATGAGATTTTCCATTCAAAGAATCCCTATCTATTTTCTCTATGTTTTTAAAGCTCCTACAAGTTTCTACACTAAACTTGAATAGATCCAAAATATATTTCTATGGATTGGTTCTAAATCTAAGCAACACTTTCATTTGGTGTCCTTGGATAGGGTTTGCAAACCAAAGGAGTTTGGAGGTATTGGGCTGAGGAGAATCCAGCATTTAAACATGGCCCTCTTGGCCAAGCAAGCATGGCGTCCATTGACAAATGCAAATGCAAAATGGATTACTATAATTAGAAGAAAGTACCTACAAGAAACTGATTTCTTAAGTTATTCCTTTCCTCCTAAGGGATCAATTTTCTAGAAATCAATCCTTCAAACCAAAAACTTGCTAAGCAGAGGGCTACATTGGAAACTAGGAAATGGAAGAAACATTGATTTTTGGGACCACAAATGGTTAAAGAACTATTCCCTCTCTGTAGACCCCATCCTTTCAACCCTCAGAGCTTGTACAAATGAATTTTTTGGTACCAAAGTTGTAGATTTCATTACTTTATCAAATAATAGAATGGTATGGAAGCCAATAATGAACAATGATCTCCCAGGGGCATCAATAATACTAGAGAATGAATTAAGACAATATTTACTCCCTTCTGGCATGCTTGAGGACCAACTTATATGGGAAGCTTCAAACAATGGGGAATTTTCTGTCAAGTATGCTTATCTGATGCTTATTGATAATGATGAACCTACTTTCCCTCACCTGGAAGTTTGGCCCAAAAGCATCATTTCGAAGTTTGGTTTTTTTGCATGGCTGCCCATCCAAAATAGGATCCTCACCATAGATAACTTAAAAAAAAGATGAGTGATTGTTGTTAATAGATGTTATCTTTGTATGTCTGAGTGGGATTTTGTTGATCATTTGTTTCTATATTGTAATTTTTCTACCTCAATCTTGTCAGGTCTGTTACAAGTGTTTCATATTTATTGGGTTCGTCCTCAATCCATGTTTGACCTGTTTGTCTAGTGGCCTTCTCTCTTTTTGAACAGGCATCTCAGGTATATGTGGAAGATATGACTTTATCACTACTTGTGGTAGATATTTGTTGGAAAGGAATCGTCACACCTTCTTGGATAATGTTGCTCAGTCATCCTCTGTCTTGTCAAAATTTTTAGTATATGCTAATGAGAATGCCTATTTAGTGCCTGCAATGTTTAGACCTCTGAATCCTTTTGAAGCCTCATTAGGCTAGTCTTTAAAATTACCTCTCACTGATGGCCTAAATCGTCCTCGAGTCTATCCTAGAACCATGATCACATGGACCCCACCCCCCTAGGGTGGATTAAGTTAAATTTTGATGGGGCGGCTAAGGGAAACCTAGGTGAAGCAAGGACTGGAGGCTTACTTAAAGACCATAAGAGTGAGGTGCTAATAGATTTTGTTGAACATCTTGGAGCTCAAACTAACAATGTTTCTGAAGCGAGAGCGGTTTGGAGGAGCCTAAAGGTGGCAGAGAATTATCTAGGGAAACTGTTGGTGGAAGGTGATTCTCTCATTATTATAAATATTCTAAAGAACACTAAGAGAGATCCTTGGAGATTTCATGACTACATCCAAGAAATGAGGGCTCTAATTCATGATCAACCCGAGGCCATAATTTCACATACCTTCTGAGAAGCAAACATGGCAGCTGATAGGTTGACGAATGAAGGCATTGTAGTGGCAAACTTAATCACATGGACTATAAATCTTCCTCATGTAGTCTCAACGGTGATAGAAAATGAAAAAGTTCAAACTGAAAGGCTCTGAGTGGATCAATGACAGATAATAGAGGCATTTTTCAAAATATTTTTTGAACCTTATAATGGCTTTGGTTATATTTGCTTTTTTCTTTCATGTGACTAGTATTTTTTGCAGCTGGTGGGGCGCTGATATAGTTTCATTATCTGCAAATTCATGCATGGGAAACATCTCCTTTGGCCTCATAACAAAGTGTTGGAGATCCCTGATGATGGGGTACCGGACCCCACTGTAACAGTCTTGAAGAAGATGGTGATTTCATCAGCCTCCAATATTATCAACCAGTTAAAGAGTCTGTTTGGCCTCATTAGTGCAGTTGTTGATTTTTGTGATTCTCTAAATATTTTGTTTTACAACGAGCAGTTCCAGGGGCATGAGGAGTTGAAGGCAGAATCTGAATTTGATGGCAAGGAGGAATCTAAGGATGAGGATGATAAGGAGTCATATGGGAAGACTGACTGCTTGGTCTCCTGGCTGTCCATTCTGTGGGATGTTTGTTTGACTATATTATACTATTTTTTGTATGGGCACAAGCGACCCTGCGTGGCGCTTGCATGATAAGTTTTTCTCATTGTTAGTTTTGTTTTGCATCTTTCTTTTATACTGTCTATAATATTAGGCTTCCATAGTTTATTTTGGTTGTCTTCAGATGGACAAGTAGGGTTTGGCCCTTTTTGTTGTCATATTAAACTTGTAGGGCTTGGCCCTTGTTCGGTTGGTCAATGGACCCTATTTTATAAAATGGTTTTGGGTCAACCAGTTAAAACCCAGTGTTAATTATAACAGTCTCTTACTTATCAAAAAATAAATAAAATAGAGCATAATTTACCAAATCACCTTTTGGTTCTTCTTCATCATCACCATATATTTGGAGCTTTTTCAATCTTGAAACAACTTGGTCCAACTCTTGCAATTGGATTCTTTTTAACCTCCTTTGAAAGTTATTGTCCATAATTTGGTTGAGTAGATGTGCTTTGAGTATTATATTTCCTTTATTTGTATTCTTGGTGGGACTTGTAGATGAGTTTCTTGTGCTTGAACTTGGTGTAGTCTCCTTTGATTTTATTGATGGGCTGCTAGGTGGGCTTGGAGGAGTAGAGGGAACATTTGAAGGTTGTCCCCCAATTGTATTATATTCTTCAACATCAAATATTTTATCTATAATTTTTTTATGATCGTACACTCCCTCTAAAAAATTACATCTCTAGAGAATACAAACTTGTGAGTTTTTGGATTATATAGTCTATATGCCTTACTTGTTTCAGAATATCTCACAAGAATGTAGTTTCACTCTTGGGATTCAACTTATTTCTCACTTCATCATTCACATATGCATATGTAAGACAATAAAAAACTCTCAAATTACTTACAGTGGGTTTTGTGCCATACCATGCTTCATGTGGAGTCTTCTTGTGTAGTGCTCTTATGGAGCATCTATTGAGAATGTACACTATTGTATTAGAATTCAACATGTTTCTTGCCATTTCTAAAATGATTATATTTTTTCTCTTAGCTACCCCATTTTTTTGTGGTGTATAGGTGGTAGTGAGCTACCTCTTGATGCCATATTGTTTACAAAAATCATTGAACTCATTTGAAAAAATTCTCCTCCACCATCAATTCTCAAATACTTTATTTTATATCCAATTTCATTCTAAACCAATTCTTTGAATATCTTGAACATGCCAAAAGCTTCATCCTTATGTTTCAAAAAATACAACCAACACTTCCTTGAAAAATCATCAATGAATGTGAGAAAATATAAATATTTACCTAAAATTTGTGTTTGTATAGGTCCAAAAATATCATAATGTACAAGATGGAGTGGGTATGAGGCCCACCTTGATTTACCTTTTGAAAACTCCTTCCTTGCATTCTTTCCAATCACACATGCTTCACACACACCCTTATGCTCTTCAACCTTAGGTAGTCCATTTACCATGTCTTGTGAAGACAAAAATTCTAGACTTTTAAAATTCAAGTGTCCAAATATGAGATGCCAAAGCCAATTATTATCTTCAAGTGCCATGTGTGCCATGTTCATACTCCCTTTTCCTCCAAAATTCAAAGGAAACATCCAATTATTTATCATAGGAACAATGGTGACCATACGGTTCCTATTATTCTTATCATAAATGATATATTCATTGTTATCAAACACAACTTTATAGTTTTTTCTACAAGTTTTCCAACACTCAACAAATTATTCTTCAAATTGGGAGCATAGTAGATATAATGAATTTTATTTGTACCTTCTTTAGTGCCAACCTATATATTTTAATTAACAATGTTCTCATATTTATGCTCCAATAATCATATTCTTGCTCGTTAAATTTTGGAATGGTTAATGAGTTGTTGAAGTTGGCCATTAGACTCAAGTAGCAACAAATGAAGTCTTTCTTTAAAAAACTTGTCCAAGAAATTGATCAATTGTTAGAATTACCATGAACCCAAGTTCAATCAAATCCAAAACCAACCAAGATCTGATACCAAATTAATTAAATGACCCAAAAATTAAGAGCACCAAAGTGCAGTAAAAAACACGACAAAAAAATTGCAGCAGTGCAGGAAAATCTAAATTTAAGCTATAAAAAAAGTTATGAGCTCTGAAAATTGATTGTAGGTTTCAGAAAATAGGGACAACAAGCATATTTTTCACAAAATGAATGGAATAGAATGTTGTTTTTTATTCCAAATGAACTCAAAAGTATTACAAAGTTTTTTTCACAATATTCTATAGCTATAATTCTATTTTACATTTATAATAGATAAAATGATGTTACAACACTTCATTTCACATTCTAGGAAGTCCAACAATCATGGTGACTCTTCAAGACCTGTAGAAAATTTTGGGCTTCTTCAAATTTGTGGGAGAACTTTTGGTTTTCTATTTCGTAGTCAACATTAGTATCCAACACCTATCTCAAAGTTGGGACATCTACATCAATTTTTTTATGCAATAAAAGCATAAAAAGGGTAAATATAGACACCCTGTTTTGCATGTAGGGTTAATCATCAATTTTACCATAGCCCTCACCAATCAGCCTTCTAATAAACCAAATCAACTGAACATTTTTATTATGCCAAAAATTGGAGCATTTTTTTCTCCAAGAGTGGTAGCATCGAGGAATGAGTAGTATTGTCAATGGTGCTACTATAACTTTGGCAATGCTTTTGCTAAAATTTGATTGTTGGTCTTTTCCTACCCATTTTTTACCTCTAATGGTCATGGGATAATAGTGTCAGCATGATACCATTATGACATTATTTCCTTCCAATTATTTTTATTGTTATGTGCCAAAACCAATATTTTTAGCCCTTTTCCTCCTTCAACCTGTCTTCCAAATCTCCCAAGATCTGATTCATAGCCTCCATGGTAGATCCCAAGTCCAACAACCCACCTTGAGGATATTCCTTTTGCCACCTTTTCAAGTTCTCACCTTCTTCACTCCTATCATTGTTTATTGCATCATTTTCCTCAAAGGGTCCATGGATGCTTATAGATCTAGCCCTTGGAAATGACATTTTAAAAAGGAAAAGACAAAAAAGAGTGAATAATTTTTCAATAGTTAAACTCTACCAAAATATCTACAAGCATCTAATCAAGTCCCCAAACATCCAAGTCATAAATCAATCTTCAACCATCAAGTATTTGGAGGAGGCCATCAACAAGTAACATGCAAGCTTTTGTCAAGTTCCCATTAAGGGAAAATAACTTGTGGTCTTGAATGTACCCTTCCCCTTCTCTTTTGCTTATTGGTCTTTCATTTTGTTGTTATCTTATAGATTTAATATTGTTTTACTTAAGCTAACCATTTGCATCTTGTTCCTTATATTTGCACATAGCACAACCTTGTCATTTTAATTATTTAATCTTAATTTAAAGTAATTTTATCTTTGTTATTATGTTGTATGATAGGGTATTTGTCCTTTTAGGCCAAAACCCTACAACATTATCATCATTATCTCAAGTGATATTGCATTTAATATCTTTTTCCTATTCACAAAATTAATAACACCACTATATTATAGGTTGGTTATGCTCTTACTTTCCATTTTATAGAAAGCACAAGACCAGGTAGTGATAGCGTTGCCCACTCTATTGCCAATTGGCACTTCTACAAACCTAGAATCTATTTTATTTATTTCAACATCTTATCATTTTTTCCATCTAAAAAAGGGTTTGATCATTATAATAAGGAATCTTATTGTCCTCTACCATATTAGACAAACCCATATGCATTGATCGTCTTTGTTTATTTACCTATTTTTAGGTCTAAGCGATAGTTCCAACGATGCTTCTATAGGTAGGTGATGCTTTTGTGAGTAGGCAATGCTTTCTATGACAAAAATATGCTTTCATATTCTCATCTCTATTATTTTTAACATTTAAGATTAAAATTTTGTTTATTTTATGTTCAAATTAGGCTCTATTTCTTGTTTTTTGTTAAAATTGACAAAGGTAAAATATTGTACTTAGTCTACTCATAATCTTATAGGGGATATATCTTTATCTTCTCAACTTTATACATTAAATCAAACTTGCGTGTAAATGCATTAGGAAAAATCTTGTTTGTTACATCTTCTCTTGGACCCTTGCTCAAAAAGAAAGAAAATAGCTATTTATTTTATCATTGAATCAAATTTTATTTTAGCCATAGGTTTTGAGTGTTACATATTTATGTGTTGCATTTAAATATAGATTAAGGTTAAGCTCCACAAAAGTGGGATCTTAAAAATAATATAGTTTTCTTTGAAAAACATAGTTTTTCTTTAATCCACACATCAAACTAGTCATCAGGCTCTCACAACATCCACTAATTTTGAGGTGAGATTGAATAAGGAATAGATTCATTTGATCCCCTTAGTTGGCCCTTCATGATCTCCTTTTTACCCTCCTCACAACTGCCTTCTAGGAATTACGTGAAATCACATGTTACAATTTGCTAATTGGTTAATGTGAAAAACCATATGGGGCCTTATCTAATGGTTTCCCTTATAATAAATATTTATCATGAATTTTACTATGATGCCTTGTAATGTAAAGTTTTTTCCTTAATGATTGCAAGTATTCCACTAATAGTTGTTAAGAAACATAAACTAGAGATAATGATATTGGAGGAGGTCAAATGCAACATGTATGATTTACATTTAGTATTACAAGCCATTTGGAAGGATAGTTTCTTTCTTACTTCTTCACTCGATGATGATGGTAGAGGTATGGTCTTCTATTTTCCATTTTAGATGAATCTTGATGGTCAAATTGAGTGAGCATCCGATGCATAGATGTGTTTAGGTTACTATATCTCTCAAGGGACCATTTTTAGCTTTTGTTATGTATATAGTCCAAAGTCACTCCAAACAATTCCTCACAACATTGAGATTTATCGGATTGGATGGGCCAAAATTTGCATATTATTGATTGGGTAATCAATGGGGTTTGAGTATGAATAAGATCCACCATTATTCATCTTCTTCTTAATCACTATCAACTTTGAAATTTAGCAGTTAAGTTAATTGTTGTAATAAGTTAGTTATTTTAATCGTCTCTTCTATCATATATAATGAATATGGAGCATTAGTATATTCAGACCAATCAAATGATAGGCTTATATTACAAATTAAATTAGCTATATAAGGTTTTATAGTGTATGAAATTTTGGGATCTCTTTAAACTCAACATGTGGAAAAGTTTAGTTTTATTATTCAAACTTCCTTCCTGATCATTTTTCTATTTTGGTTAAGCAAGCTACTAGTGATTCACCAAATCACTTTGAGGACATACCTTACATCAGGTATCTTATTTATTGATCCTAACCATATCTAACCATTAATATCCATTTGTAATGAGAATACTAGACCCATAGTTGAAGATATTTGGATCAATTGGTGGAACAAGACTACCATTTTCTATGTTAGTTATTTGTATAATCTAGTCTAAATTCAGGATAAGAAACATAGGAGGATTAAGAAATCCTTATAAAAATTAAGATAATCTCTCATGTAGGATCTTACTTCCCAAAATTTGTAGAATCAAACTATTTTTATGAGTTGCACCTTCATATTTTTTAATGTTTTACAAATGTTGGTGCTAGGATGAAATCTAAAGTACCACCAATTAGGCAAGAAGATAAAGGTTCAAATTTTTAACTCCATTAGGCACAAGTGCAAGAGGGAAAATCTATCGATTTAGGATAAGAGGATAACATGAGTTTATTTTGAGTACTTTGGTTCTCCATTCAAATATGATGACTTGAATTTATATGAGATTACCTCTAGCCATATAACCAATTGTATTCCCTCTAGGTTTGATACATATCTTAAAGGGTGGCTCAATAGCTACCTTTTTTTTAAGGAGTTTAAGGGTCCAATGTTTTTATTTTGACTAATAAGGCACCTAGCATGGATGGGTTATCAAAAGAGTTTTACAAGAGTATGTAGGACACATTAGCTTAGGATTTTTATGCTATTACAAGAAAGTGGATAAGAATGATGCACATGGTTTAGTTATTAATCATAGATTAATAAAAATTACTATGAAGGGATCCATATGATATAATGTATCTAGGTGAAGACATGTTACTCTCCTTGATGATTTTTATGAGGTAATTACCTAGACACTAGTTAAAAGTATTTGTTTAGTTGCTTAATAAATTGTGCATCCTACACAAACTAGTTTTTCTACAAGGGCTTATTGTTGGTAATATTATTTTTTCATGGAAGGATCTAGAGTGGGCTAGGCAGTCAAGGCAAGATGCTCCCTTCATTGATATTGAATTTGATAAGGCCTGCGATCAAATTATATGACCATCCATCATCCCAATATTGAAATGACTAGGCTTTGGTCTAAAATTTATCACCTCAAAAGTAACCTTACTTTTTAATAATGCTTCAACAAAAGTGGCAATGAATACATCACCACATTAATAAATATTTAAAGGTCCATTTGTGAGAAATGTCCTTTATCCCCATTTTTGTATTTTAGCATGAGAAATTTCCTAGGCTACACGTTCAAGCAGGTTACCCATATGGAATTAATTAAGGGAATAAAGAACAAAGGTGAATAATTAATTCACATTTGTAAGATGACAATACTCTTTCTAAGAAATGATTATGAAGAATTTAGAAATTCTTTGATGATTATCAAAGCATTTTATAAATTTTTGGACACAAACTTTCACAATTCAATATAGATTTTATTTTAGAACAACATTATGTTAGGCCTTCTTAGATTCTTGTAAAATAAAATCATGTCAAGTATGGAGACGTTATTCATTATTTGATTATTCCATTTGGTTTTAATATGGTCACTTCCAATATCTAGAATTATTTTATGTTAAAATGTAGAAAAAACTTAACAAAGGACAATAATATATCTCTCATTAGTTGGTTAGTTGTAAATTGTAGAAAATGTATTTATTGTCATTCATATTTTTTATTATTTCTATTGGTTACCTTGTGAATTACAATATTCTCAATTGACCATTACAAATTATATAGATATGGTATGGCTCTTAAATGATGTCCATTATATCTTGGTATTAACACACATAGCTTGAAAGAAAGGGGAGTCTAGGTTTGGTTGATCCTTGAAATCAAGGATTTTGTTCAATGTTTAAGTGGGTGGTCAAGGTAGTTGTTGGAAATAAGCCTTGGAAACAACTCATTAGGTATAGATTATGTTCTAATTGCTTGAATGATGCTTGGGAAGGGGTCTCATTAAATGTTTAAGTTATGCATGTAAAATATTTTACTACTAAATTGATGATTCCTATAAAAGGTATTTGAAAGGCTTGGCAATAGTCAATGGATTTATTGAATAGGAATGGGTCTATATTGAAGTAAGGCCTTAAATTTGCTATGTGCTCTATTTTTCTAAAATTCCTTGTGAGAAGTAATGACCAACCTCTTTCCTTAGATCATGTGTTTCCTTAGATCATGTGTTTAAAAAAACTCCCTTTTTAAGAGGGGAGTTCGACAATTTAATGATCTATAGGGTATTTTTGAACAATGTTGAAAATACTAAAGTGAACTTAGAGGTCAATTCTCACTTCTTGACTTATTTAAGTTTTTGATATTAATAATCCAAAATCTAGTAATCCAATAACTTCAAATCAAGTTGTCTAAGACTCTTGTATGTAATTTTTTCAAGTATAGAAGATGGCTAGACATAAAATGCTTATCCTTATTTTTTGCTAGAGTTCTCCACAAGCATACCATTCCTCCTCCTTTATCCACTAGGTTGACTTATAAATAGAAATATAGGATAAAGGGGATGACATGACATTGTTTTATTCTATAGTTTTAGAAATTAAAGATAGTGGTTTGTATCAAATTCCTTGCTTGGAGAGTATTGCATCATACAATTTCTTCTAGGGTACAATTAAATGGTTTGGAAATTTTTCAACCTTTGTGTGTTATTTGCAATAGGTTTGAGACTATCAAACATAATTTTTGGACCTGTAAAATAATCATGCATGTTTATCATAGAGTACAAGAGGACTATCTAACCATTTTAGTCTAAGTTAAATTGGTAGATTGTTTTGTTGGCATGTTGACTAAATTTGATATTGTAGTTTGAGACTTTTAGTTTTCTTGTTTTAATTCATTTATGGTTTGTTTGTTATTAAGATAATTTCAATGATCTTAAGTTTATTATGGGAATTGAAGTTATTTGAATTTAAATACTATTTTAGACAAGTGATCTTGCCAAAAACTTTTAAGAGGAGGTCAAAAGGAACAATGAGTCAAGATGCAAATTATAGAACTTAATGGTATCAACGAGATATGAACGAAACCTACTAGAAGGTAAAGTAGAACAACATAAGGAGGTTATCTTCTCAAAATTTAATACCAATTATGTACACCAATTTACCCAAATCAAAATACAATTGCTTGAAATCATAAAGAGATTAGAATTATTCATATTGAAAATTAAGTTTAAGTTATTTAAATTGCTTCAATTTAATAATAAACAAGTTTACCTTGTTATTTGCTTATGCCTATACAACTTTCTTTTGAATATTTGATATACAACAACTTATCAGAGTCAACTTATGCCTATACAACTTTCTTTTGAATAGTTGATATACAAAAAATTAGAATTGCTTCCATTGAAAATTGAGTTTTTTAATTGCTTCATATTAATTATAAAAGAGTTTACCTTATTACATGTTTATGCCTATACAAATTTCATTTTGATATTTGATATGCAACAACATACCATGGTCCAAATATAATTACTTGAAATCATAAATAGATTAGAAATTTTTTTGGCTATATAATAAGGGGTTGTACTTGGATCCCCGACCCTTGAAAAATTATAAATCTCTTCTTTAGAGCTTGGGAGTTTACAAATAGATACACCTCTTATCTCAATTGAGATGTTATAGATAGAAACCTACATCATTTTACATAAAATGTCTGAATTCTTGATTTTCATTTTTTGGATCTTTTCAAATTTTTGTAAGAAACAAATATTCCAAAATTCAACATCCTTGACATTTTCTATAGCAACCTTCACAATACCAAAACTTCACCTCTACTATCTATACATTACATATTAGTAGAATAATATTTCTAAAACATCACACCATCATAGTCCACTTTACAAAATTTGAATTGCTATTTTCTTTTTTGAAACACAAGTGCAACCGCAAAATATATGAAAACACATTATTGTTATAAAATAAAGCATATATTACTAATGGAAAATATTAAAGTAGATATTAATCATTATTTGATTCAGGCAATCAACATTTTATTGTCAACTTCAACTAAGCTTACTACTTCCTCTAACCATGGAAAGGAGAATTTAACTTCACTGTCCTCAATCAAAACCCCTCTATTGGCCAGCCTATCTGCGCATTTGTTATCTTCCCTTAAAGTATGTGTAAACCTGATTTCTTCAAACTCTTTAAGAAGATATTGAATTTCCATAATTATCTCTTGTATGTTTTATAGAGCCTTTTCTTTCATCAAAATTGTATTTATTACTATGATAGAATAACCTTCCATCCATACTCTATTCCTTTTTATTTGTTTGCATATTTTTAACCCTTCTAAAATTTCCCAAGCTTCAGTTTCATTATTTGTCTTAAATCCACTATTGAAAGTATAATGAGATAAAATCTCTTCTCTATTATTTATAATTACTCCTCCTATTTTTGGTCCTAAATTTCCTTTAAATTCTCCATCAAAATTCAATTTAACCCACTCCACATCTAGTGGTTTCCACTTTATATTCTTTGTCTTCTTTTTGCTTCTCTTGTACCCAACATCATAATTCCATTTAATGACTTGACTCCATCTATCAAGGCTCTCTTATTATAGATTAGGGACAAGGTGATTTTATAGGGTTGGTTTAGAATCCTCTATGGATAAAGACATCTTCCTTTTCATTACCTCTAAACTGCTTTCCTTTCCTTTAAATATTCTTCTATTCGTCTCTAACCATACAGTCCAAAGTATTGTATCTTTTGATATATCCCATATTATCTGTAAAGCCTCACTTATATAAGTGCTTTGTCTTTACTTTGACCAATATTCAATTCTGCTATTCATCACCATGCATTTACCAAACATGTTAAGAATCCATTGCCATAGTTTCTAGACCATTGAGCAATTTCCCAAGAGATGGTCTATACTCTCCTCCTCCTTTTTAAAAGAACACATTGAGAGGGGCCATGAAAACCCCTTTTCATAAGGTTATCCTAAGATAAAATTTTTCAAACCCTATCACCATATTTATCTTGAAGCAATCTCATCCAAGGTTTCAAAATTAGATGTAAATTGAGTGGTTATTTATCACACCACGTATCCATCCAAATATAATTTTTTCTCCAGTTCCCACCACCCATCTTAAACCTTTAATCATTAGATCAATAAAATTTTTTAAACCATTCCAAAGAGCAGAGCCATTTGGTAGAGAGAATACAATAAATATTAAAATTGGGTCATTAGGCTCAACATGCTTACTTAGAATAATCCTTGCCCATTGTATTTATCTCTCTTTGTACAATATCCATATCAATTTTTCCCTAAGAGCTAAGTTTACATATGTAAAAACTCTTAAACCAAGACCTTCGCTGGTTTCATCATCACACATCTTGCTTCATTTCACCAAAGGAAATTTCCTTTTATCATGTAAAATTTACCATAAAAAGGATCGCATAATATAGATAAAATTTTATCAATTGATTTTGGCATAGAATACAATTACATATAATATGTAGGAATGGCCTATAATACTAACTTAATTAACTGCACTCTTCTCGCTAATGATAATCATCTACCTTTCCAAGCTAGAAGTTTATCTTGAACTTTTTTTTTTTTTGGTAAGTAGTGTTTGTATTTACAGCGGGTTTTAACAAGGATCCCAAAACCTGATTACATAAGCAATGGGCCTAGGGCATCAATCCCTTGAAACTGAACACCAAAATAGAAATCCCGCCCAGCGATAACAGTAAGCATGAAACAATCCCTCTCAGCGAGAAACAAACAAATAAGAAAGAAAGTAGTTTTGGAGATCCCGCCCAGTGGGGAGTAGCCAAAAACCACCATCGAGAAGATCCCGCCCAGCAGGAAGCAAAGAAAAATTGTTACAATAAAATCCCGCCTCACGGGAAGCAGTCAAAACCACCACAAACAGTCCCGCCTAGCGGGAAGCAATAGGGAAATCCCGCCATCCGGGAAACCAGCAGAAAATAAAGGATCCCGCCTCGCGGGAAAACCGACGGATTTGGCGGATCCCGCCCTATGGAGAAACCAGCCGCCCACCAGGAAAACATTTCGTTCAGCGAGAGCCATCCTGTAGGAAGCCGACAGCCAGCACAGAGAGGATCCAGCCCATCAGGAAGTGACCAAAGAGTTGTACCACAAGGAACCCGGCCCGGGAAAACAGAAGAGGATCCCAACAGCAGGGACCAAGAATCCCGTCCAAGCACAGAGCCCACCGAGGATTCACAAGAAAAAGGGGGAAGCTATCCAAACCCTAAACCGTCACCTCCACCGCACCGAGAAACGCAGGGGACCAGATCCACGTGAATAACCTACAAAAAACCCCAGGGGGAAGCCTGAGGTAAAAAGGGAAGGGATCCCCAACCAAACAGGGATCCCTGGGAAGCATCAGTCTGAAAAAACAACCAAGGAAACCCTAGCCGACCGGGAAGGGCGCAGATAGTGGAGAAGGATCTCCCCCCAAGAGATCATCTACAAACAACCACTCCCCGGAAGGGATGACCTGGGTTGAGCCAGGGACTGAGCAGGAACCAGGAGCCATGGGAGAGGGAGCAGGGGAGGGACCAGAGCCCTCCCCTCTCTACTTTCTTCCCTCTTCCATAGTTTATCTTTAACTTTATTAATAATTGGATTTCATAATTATATCCTCATTCTCCCCTCAAATAAAGGCATCCCTAGATAATTTATTCCTAAATTTTCCTCCTCCATTTGAAGTCACATGCAAATGCTTACTTTGATATTAGTTGGAGTGTTAAGGAAGTAAATTTTAGATTTTGTTCTATTAACTTTTTGCCCTGATGCTCTTTTGTATTCCTTTACAAATTTATCTAAAGGTTTGGCCTCATTTATCCTTGCCCTTCCAAAAAGGGTTGTATCATCTACAAATTGTTGATGGGTGATGTTGTCGATGTTATTACTAATCTTAAGTCCACTTATAAGCCTTCTTTAAGTTCCTACTCAAAACCTCTACCATAATAATGAACAAATAAGGAGATAAAGAATCTCCTTGTCTAAGGCCTCTATTGGCTTTAACAGATTATGTTACTAACCCATTGGCCAACACTGAATAAGAAACTATAGAGGCACAAGCTTTAATCCATCTAAACTATTTCTTCCTGAATCTAAACTTTTCTACAACTACAAAAGAAAAATCCATTTAACCCTATCATAGGCTTTACTCATATCAAGTTTTAAGATCATTGCTTACTCTTTTCTTGAAGCTGTTGAATGTATAACTTCATGAGCTACTATGATCCCATTTAGAATTTATCTCCCTTTCACAAATCCTCCTTTCTCTTCTGAAATAATTTTGTGTAATAATGGCCTTAATTGATTCACCATCACTTTAGAGATAATATTATATGCCATATTACATAGGCTTATGAGTCTAAAAGAATCAAACAATTCAACATCCTTATTTTTTGGAATTAGGGTAAGATATATTGCATTAATTTTATAAATTATGTATTATTTTACCCTAGATTGTTCCACTACCACCAATAAATAATCCTTCACTATATCCCAATTATGTTGGTAAAACATTGTAGGGAGCCCATCTGGACCTGGGGATTTATCCTTATTAAAAGAGAAAAGATCTAAATGAACTTCTTATAGAGTTATAGACTCCATCTGTTTCCTATTATCTTCATTCATTATCACTGAAGGAACATCTTGAAGAATTTTATCATTAAGAACTTCAGTCTCCTCCGATCCTATAATATTCTGATAAAAAGACTTTACCTCTTTTCTAATTTCACTCTAATATTCAATCCAAACCCCTTCTATTGATTTAATTCTACTAATTTTGGATGTTGATCTCTATACTAAAGCCATTCTATGCAAAAACTTTGTATTTATTATCCTCTTTTAACCAAGTTTGTCTTGATTTTGATCTCCATAATTTCTCTTCCTTACTCAAAATATGATGATATTCACTAAGCAACTCCCTTTCCTTCGATCTTGAATTATTATGATCACCATTTTGGAATTTTGAAAGTTTATCTTTTAGTTCTTTTTTCTTCTCAAAAATATTTCCAAAAGTATTCTTGTTCCATTCTTTTAATCTATGTGTCATAGATTTAATTTTATTTGGAAGAGCATACAACCCACCGTTACCTAAAGAATTCCATGTTTGAGCTATCATATCAAAAAATTAAGGATGGTCTTCCCACATCTGCTCATACTTAAAATATAATCTTTTTTGAATTCACTTACCGCAATTTTAACTCTTATTGGCCAATGATATGAATCAATACTTTTTAAGATATTAATATTAGCACAAGTTCCTTCATCTAGCCAATGAGATGAGAGAATGCATCTGTCTAATTATTTTGCTATTAGGTTATGGCATCTCCTGTTGTTGGTCCAAGTATAGTTGTCTTCTTCAAACTCAACCTCCCATAGATTATTTTTTTGAATAAAAGCTGATAAATCTCTCATATTTTGGGTTAATTTCCTAATTCCCCCAAAAATTTCATCCAACTTTGTTATGGCATTAAAATCTCCTATGAACATGAATCGAGTTTCTTGGTCTTTACTCCTCATAAAGGATTCAATCCCACTCCAAAATTCTAATCTACCAGACTGAGTTGTAGGTCTATAGACATTGATAAGGATAACAAATATTTGCTATTCAAAAAGAAAGAAAAAAGTTGTTATCTTTCTACTCAATTGCATCCTAGAACCAATGTCTTGTATACTTGTAGAAAAATCTTCTTTCCATTTTTATCTTTCTTTCAGATCCTTGTACAAAATGTTTGAAACCCTATCACCATATTTATTTTGAAGCAATATCATCCAAGGTTTCAAAATTGGATATAAATTGAGTGGTTATTTATCACACCATCTATCCATACAAATATAATTTTTTCTCCAGTTCCCACCACCCATATTAAACCTTATCCTAGGATAAAAAAAATTTATGACCTGCTAGCCAAACAAATAGTTTAACTTTAGGAATTCTTGGGCTATCCCAAATATCTCTCCATATTCTAGTAATATTACTATTCTATTGGTGTTGTACATTATATCCACTTCTTGTTGTGTATTCTCCTCAGCTATTCAACTCCTAAATCAATTTATCCTTGGCTCTCCTCAGAATAATCATAGTTGTTATCTTTCTACTCAATTGCCTCCTAGCACTAATGTATTGTATACTTGTAGAAAAAACCTTCTTTCCATTTGTATCTTCCTTTCGGATCCTTGTACAAAATGTTTGAAACCCTATCACCATATTTATCTTGAAGCAATCTCATCCAAGGTTTCAAAATTGGATCTAAATTGAGTGGTTATTTATCACACCGCGTATCCATCCAAATATAATTTTTTCTCCAATTCCCACTACCCATATTAAACCTTTAATCATTATATCAATAGGTTTTTTTAAACCATTCCAAATAGCAGAGCCATTTGGTAAAGAGAATGCAGTAAATATTAAAATTGGATCATTAGGCTCAACATGCTTACTTAGAAGAATTATTGCCCATTGTCTTTATCTCTCTTTATACAATATCCATATCAATTTTTCCCTAAGAGCTAAGTTTACATATGTAAAAACTCTTAAACCAAGACCTTCGTTGGTTTCATCATCACACATCTTGCTTCATTTCACCAAAGGAAATTTCCTTTTATCATGTAAAATTTACCATAAAAAGGATCGCATAATATAGATAAAATTTTATCAATTGATTTTGGCATAGAATACAATTACATATAATATGTAGGATTGGCCTATAAGACTGACTTAATTAACTGCACTCTTCTTGCTAATGATAATCATCTACCTTTCCAAGCTGGAAGTTTATCTTGAACTTTACTAATAATTGGATTCCATAATTCTATCCTCATTCTCCCCTCAAATAAATGCATCCCTAGATAATTTGTTGCTAAATTTTCCTCCTCCATTTGAAGTCACATGCAAATGTTTACTTTGATATTAGTTGGAGTGTTAAGGAAGTAAATTTTAGATTTTGTTCTATTAACTTTTTGTCCTGATGCTCTTTGGTATTCCTTTACAAAGTTATCTAAAGGTTTGGCCTCATTTATCCTTGCCCTTCCAAAAATGGTTGTATCATCTACAAATTATTTATGGGTGATTTTGTCGATGTTATTACTAATCTTAAGTCCACTTATAAGCCTTCTTTAAGTTCCTACTCAAAACATCTGCCATAATAATGAACAAATAAGGAGATAAAGAATCTCCTTGTCTAAGGCCTCTATTGGCTTTAAAAGATCATGTTACTAACCCATTGCCCAACACTAAATAAGAAACTGTAGAGGCACAAGCTTTAATCCATCTAACCCATTTCTTTCTGAATCTAAAATTTTCTAAAACTACAAAAGAAAAATCCATTTAACCCTATCATAGGCTTTACTCATATCAAGTTTTAAGATCATTGCTTTCTCTTTTCTGGAAGTTGAATGTATAACTTCATGAGATACTATGATCCCATTTAGAATTTATCTCCCTTTCACAAATCCTCATTTCTCTTTTGAAATAATTTTATCTAATAATGGCCTTAATTGATTCACCATCACTTTAGAGATAATATTATATGCCATATTACATAGGCTTATGAGTCTAAAAGAATCAAACAATTCAACATCCTTATTTTTTGGAATTAGGGTAAGATATATTGCATTAATTTTATAAAGTATGTATTATTTTACCCTAGAATGTTCCACTGCCACCAATAAATAATCCTTCACTATATCCCAATTATGTTGGTAAAACATTGTAGAGAGCCCATCTGGACTTGGGGATTTATCCTTATTAAAAGATAAAAGATATAAATGAACTTCTTATAGAGCAATAGGCTCCATCAATTTCCTGTTATCTTCATTCATTATCACTGAAGAAACATCTTGAAGAATTTTATCATTAAGAACTTCAGTCTCCTCCGATCCTAGAATATTCTGATAAAAAGACTTTACCTCTTTTCTAATTTCACTCTAATCTTCAATCCAAACCCCTTCTATTGATTTAATTGTACTAATTTTGGATGTTGATCTCTATGCTAAAGCCATCCTATGCAAAAACTTTGTATTTTTTATCCCCTTTTAACCAAGTTTGTCTTGATTTTGATCTCCATAATTTCTCTTCCTTAATCAAAATATGATGATATTCACTAAGCAACTCCATTTCCTTCGATCTTGAATTATTATGATCACATTTTTGGAATTTTGAAAGTTTATCTTTTAGTTATTTTTTCTTCTCAAAAATATTTCCAAAAGTGTTCTTGTTCCATTCTTCTAATCTAGATGTCATAGATTTAATTTTATTTGGAAGAGCATACAACCCACCATTACCTAAATAATTCCACATTTGAGCTATCATATCAAAAAATTAAGGATGGTCTTCCCACATCTGCTCATACTTAAAATATAATATTTTTTTGAATTCACTTACCATAATTTTAACTCTTATTGACCAATGATATGAATCAATACTTGTTAAGGTATTAATATTAGCACAAGTTCCTTCATCTAGCCAATGATATGAGAGAATGCATATGTCTAATTTTTTTGCTATTAGGTTCTGGCATCTCCTGTTGTTGGTCCAAGTATAGTTGTCTTCTTCAAACTCAACCTCCTATAGATTATTGTTTTGAATAAAAGCTGAGAAATCTCTCATATTTTGGGTTAATTTCCTAATTCCCCCAAAAATTTCATCCAACTTTGCTATGGCATTAAAATATCCTATGATCATGAATCGAGTTTCTTGGTCTTTACTCATAAAATAAACACAAGATAATTGAAGCTAACACAAAAACTACAATATCATATGTTGAAACTGATTTGTGAATACAATGGAGAAGCTTTGCTTAAATAGGCAAGGAAGATCCACCACAACCGTAGGATCAACAAAGAGATAAGGATCAATATCCACCATAAAAATAAGGAGGTGCGATATGATCCATGGAGAAAATATCTCAACCCTCCAAATGTAATCAATGAGTGTAACTCCCTAGGAATGTCAAATATCCTCATAATATCTAAATAAGATAAAAACAAGTATCCACACATAAAGTGGATAGAGAAAAATAAATTAAACTAATAGAAAAATAAAGTACCTAGGTGAGCATGAGCTAGAGTCTAAACACCTACTCTAATAAAAAAGAATAGAAAAATATTTAAAGGAAATGAAAATAGAGGTAATGAAAAGGAAAATTTGTTTAGCCATAGAGGAGGCTAAACTAATCCCATCAACTCATTCAATCTCTTATCTTGAACCAAAGAGCCTTTATATATGGAGTCAAGTCATCAAATGGAATTATGATGTTAGGTATATGAGAAACAAAAAGAAGGAAAATAATATAAAGTGGAAACCACTAAAAGTAGAGTTGGTCAAATTGAATTTTGATGGAGCATCTAAAGGAAATATAGGACCAATAGGAGAAGGAGGAATAATTAGAAATAATAAGGGAGAGATTTTGTCTCATTACACTTTCAATAGTGGATTTAAGACAAATAATGAAGCTAAAACTTGGACGACTTTGAAAGAGGTAAAAATATGCAAACAAATGAAATGGAATAGAGTATGTATGGAAGGTGATTCACTAATAATAATAAATACAATTTTGAGAAAAGTAAAAGTTCCATGGAACACAAAGGAGATAATTATGGAAATACAAGACCTTTTTATAGAGTTTTGAAGAAATCAAGCTTTTACATACGTTAAGAGAAAGAAACAAATATGCAAATAGGCTAGCCAATAGAGGGGTTTTAAATGAGGATCGTGAAGTTAAATTTAATTTTTCCATGGTCATAGGAAGTAGTAAGTTTGGATGAAGTTGAAAAGAAAATACTGGCCATTTGAATCAAATAATAATTAATATTTACTTAGTGTTTTTCATTGGTAATATTTGCTTTATTGAATAACATTAATGTGTTCTCATATAAACTATTTATTACAATTCTTGTGGTTGCACTTATGCTTCAGGAAGGAAACTTGCAATCCAGATCTAGTAAATGGGACTAATATAGTGCAAAGTTTTGAAAATATTACTCTACTAAGATTAAATGCATAGATAATAGAGGTGGAGTTTTGGTATTGTGAAGGCTACTGCAAGAAAATGCCAAGAAAAAGGATGTTGAATTTTAGAATATTTGTATTCACATAAAAATTTGAAGAAGATCCAAAAAATGAAAATTAAGAATTCAATTTGGAAAATGATATAAGTATCTAGCTATAGCAACTAAATTCAGATCATGTTCAGTTTTTATTTCATAGGAGAAATGGTTCAGCTCCATTTGTGGAAACCATTCTTGGTACCACTTCTTTTGACCATTCACCCATCATGTTTAATGTGCTCATAAAATCCCTGCCTCAGATTCAATACAAGTCAATTGATTTTCAATACTTCCTTTCTTCAGCACCCTTCCATGGTCTGTCATATTCATAAAATCTGGAATCTAGTTCCTAGACCTACTGAAGAGTTGGGTTGGATAGAATAGTGGAATGATGCCATTTTTCATACAACTGTATTTCTCCATATTTTGGAGAAAAAGGTGGCGCAGTTTGGAAGACATTCCAATGTTGTCCTTCATGATGAGCTTGTAAAAGCTTCTCTCAGGCTTGAGGTCTGTTTTTTTAGTCCTGAACTTCAGTCTCATGTTGCCCAGCTGAGGCATGAACTTAAACTTGCTAAAATTTATGAGGCTTGGGAAGCTCGAATTAAAGCCCAACTTTATTGGCTTAAGGTTGGTGATAGGGTCACCAAATAATTTTTTCAAAGGCTTCACCCTACCAGGCAAGTTACTCAATTCAAGGCCATTCAAGACAATGAATAAGGTTTACCTCTCTTCCTGAGATGATTGATGCTTTTGACTATACTAATATTTTTGTTGCTCAAGATTGTTCCCCTAAGTGGGAGCAAGCACTGGCAGCTTGTATGGTAGTTGTACCAGTTAAGGTTTCAGAGTCTCAAAGAGCAAGGTGTGATAAACTACTATCCCTTACATATTTTGAGGATGCATTATCTCAAATGGCAAATGACAAAGTGCCAAGTTTGGATGGTTTTCCCTGTGAGTTCTACAAGGGTCTTTAGGACTTAGTTGATCCTGATCTGCATAAAGTTTATTTGGAGGCTCTTCAAGTAGGCTCTTTGGGAGTAATTATTAATATGGACAATATCAAATTCATACCCAAGCAAGGGGACCTAGAGTTATCACTAATTGGAGGTCTATTACTTTGTTGAATGTTAGTTACAAGATCATTGCCAAAGCTTTGGCTCTTCCCCTTAGGCATGTTCTTCCTTTGATAGTCAGATTAGAGCAAACTGGCTTTATTCAAGGAAGGTATATCTCCGACAATGTTTTGGCTATCTAGGAGGACATGGAATGGACTTGGATGTCAAACCAGAACATGATTTTTATTAAGATTGATTTTGAGAAAGCTTATGACCGCATTAAATGGAGATTCATTCTTGCTATGCTCAAAGCTTTAGGATTCAAACCAATTTTTATTCATACTATTTCTATGCTATTTAGAAATGCTTCAGCTATTCTCAATATGAAAAATTCACAGTATAAAGTAGTGGGCCTTTTTAGGTCTATTCAACAAGGGTGTCCTATTGCTCCCTATTTATATGTGCTTGTTGTTAAAGCCTTTGGCTATCTTTTAGCTGCTCAAGATTTTGCAGGTCTTATTAAAGGAATTGATCTTTTGAATGATCAGGGATAACTTATTAATGGTCACTTTGCTAATGACTCATTTCTTACTATAATGGAAGAGGAGCAATCTATTTCTAATGCTTTATTTTGTTTGAACACCTTTTGCACAACCTCTGGTTCTAGCATACAATGGAGGAAGACCTCCTGCTTCAGACAATCTCCCTTGCCTATGTTGCCTTGGCTTCAAGGGTATCATTGGAATTGGATCCCTCCTAGAGAAGTTTTTAAGTTTCTTGGTATTCCTTTTGCCTTTCAAGGCTCCCCTACTCGACTTTGGAATTATGTGCTTCAAAGAGTTGAAAAAAAACTTAATTTTGGGGTTACTAAGAAGCTGTCATTAGAAGGTTAATTTCATATTTGCTCTAAAGTTTTAGCTGCCACTCATGTATACTATTCATCTTGATGGGTTCCTTCACAAGCTTGCTATAAGAATCTTGAGAAACTCCTTCGAGATTTTATTTGGAATAATTATTCTGAAATAAAGGGATTTCATAGAGTTGCCTGGGATATTTGTTGTCTTCCTAGAGAACCTAGCGGAATGGGTCTATTGGACTGTAGATGGTAAGGTATTACTCTGTGTGCTAAGTGCATGGGCTCTGAGGGGAGCTGAAGCTTGGAAAATTTTGGTTCGACATTTCATTTCCTCTGGTCTTCCTTTAAATCGTAGAGCATGGAGAGGGTTGGATTTTCCCTCTCTCATTATTGCTCTAGTTTTTGTTAAGATTTTTGGCTCCTTTGTTATTAAAAGTATATGGAAAGCTTGGCAGTAGCTCACTCCTTGGATATTTTGGAGAGGATATGGCTTATGTAAAGGCTTATCCATCAATTCTATGAATATTTGGCGGTCCCCCGTGTTTCTTCATCAAGGTTCTCCCTTAGCTTGGGTGCAATGGATTCATGCTCAACAGTTTTTCAAAAAGGGTATTGTTACAATAGCTTATTTCTTTTCTCACTAGACCAAGGATTGGATCCCATGGAATGATTTCAAATGCACCTTCAGGTTGAATGGTGTGGACAAAGATACTTATGATGTTGTTATTGCTCTCACCCCTTTTTCTATGTTGCACAATATTGGTGTGCGCTCGCAACATCCTTGGTGGTCAGACTAGAGATGGCATGTTGACACTCCTTTGCTTAATTATAAGGCTCATTTGGGGTATAAATGGTTATCTCCTCATCTTCCTCTAGTGCCTAAGCTCAATCCGCATTGGGACTTATTTTCTACAAGGACTAGATGTAATTCTAGATTTCAGAATGTTTGGAATTCTTATTTTGAGCCCAAGCAATATTTTTTTGTGTGGAGCTTGTGTGTCAAGGCCTTTCCTTGGGGGAACGTTTGAAGCACCTTGGAATTCCTGATCCTAAATATCATTTTTGTGGTGTACCCGAGTCTTGTACTCACCTCTTTTGGAATTGTAGAAGATCTAGACAAGCTTGGGAATGGGTTCTTTCCTTTTTTTCCCCCATTTACACGTGCAAGAGTTTCTTGGCCCCAAGCTCTTCTTGGGGACTCTTTTACTTTGTCTCTCTCACTTTTTGAGGTGTGGCAGGTTTTTAAGATTAACCTGCTCTTTCATATTTGGAAGGCCCGTAATAGAATTGTTTTTAAACAATATACACCTTCTATCACATTTACTCATGTTGACAAATTAGAAGTTTTTAGTGACATGTGGCTACAAATATGTACTAAAGCCAACAAAGTTGTTATGGAATTGGATCACCTACAAGTTCTTCTGGCACACTAGGACAATGCTTCGTGTACAGTCAATCGAATTCCCTCAAAGCGCTCTTCTCGGAAGTGTTTTTGATCCCATTGTCACCGTAAACCTCCATCATATGCGAGAAGCGCTCTCAGAGGCAGGCATTGGTCCCAACCCTCGCCAATCAAGAAGCGACCTAATGTTGACATTGCTTGTTCATCCCGCCAGGTTGGGGGTGGGATGATGTTCAACCAGTTTCACCTGGGCCAGTTGTTGGTTGGAGCGATGTGGGTACTGAAGGCCTTAATCGCAATGCAGAGGGGTGGATTCCCATCCCATAATCACTAGCAGTTTATGCAGGACAACACGCTAGGGCACATTACTCCATATGATATGCTTTCTTTGATGTAATGATCATCAATGATCATGATTGGTAAAATTGTGTTTTGTTGGTGGCTTTGTTTCCTAACCCTTGTCAATGAGGGTTAGTTTGATTCCCCATGGGGTGTGTTAACCCACCCACTTTTTTTTGTTATTGTAAAGTCTTTTATCTTAATTTAATGTAAATTTGTTTTTTTCATCAATAACAAATTTGAGATAAGAATTGAATTTGTTTATAAACTCTCAAACTCTAAATAAAAATTTGTGATTTGTCCAATGGTAGACCTGAATACAACCCCTTGTTTTCTAGAAAAAAAATATATACTTATGCCTATACAAATACCTATGGAATATTTATTGCCAAAACTTTAATTTTTTAAACCTTATTATATGCTTGATAAAATTTTAGTGACTTGACTATTTGGATGTTTGACTTCAAATATATTTTAACAAAATTTTAATAACTTTGTTAACCTTATTATATATGTTTATTTTTATACAAGTTTCATTTCAAATATTTAAAACAAAAATTTTAATTATTATTATTTTTAATAAGCTATGTGTGGCTTCTATTGGGGGCCACTACCATTACAAAAACAAAACATTATATTGCTCTCATTACATTTCTAACAAGTTAATTAAAACATACCCATCTTTGCCTTTCTATCAAAGATATTCTCTATCTTCCTCAAATTGTTAATTTTCCATAATCAACTATTTTTTTTAAGGAACTAACAACAAGAACAACCCTTACATGACACATAACTCCAACAGATAGAAGGAAAACAAACATAATAGTCATCCATCAAAGAGGAAATTAGTTGATTATTTTTCTTCTATAGCAGAGTTTCTTCCTCCTTTAGAGTGGCAAGATCTGAGAATGCATTTTTTCACTTCAAGCTCCTGTGGTAATATCTAGTTGTAACACATTTTGTAGGATCTTCATTTTTAGAAAATTGATCGTCACCAATTGTTTCATAATTAGCTTCAAGAATACCATTTGAGGTGCTAATCTTTTCCATGGAATTGTCTAGATGGTCTTTAATAACCATTTGACTTTTATCAATGATTTGATTCAAATGTTCCTTTTGGGGTTGAGTCTTCTATTTCTCGTATGATTCTTGCTAGAAAATTGGTGCATCTAGAGGATGATTTTCTTTCTTTTGAACATTTGAAGGTTTTGAATCATTTGCATGTAAGGCCTTCTCCTCCACCAAGAAGGAATCAGATGACCGAGCATCTCTTCTTTAGGTGGTCATCTTACTAACAACCATAAAATCTTAGGAAGAAGTTTTCATATTCAATATTTTGGATCCATTCCCCTTTGCTTGAGGAGATAGTAATAGATTGAGGCCCATGAACTGAAACATCCATCCAAACAACCAATCTTGCTTTACTCATTAATTTTATTGGACAAATTTTCCTTTGTTTGGGCATCTATATATTGGAATGCACTAATGGCATTACCGATTTTGGTGAATATCTTCTCTCCCCAAAACTCCATAGGGAGAGCATAAAGATTCATCCAAACTAGGAAGCCATTAACTTCTTTTGTAAAGGTATTGAAACAAGGAGTCCAAGGTCTTATATAGACACCACTTTGTCAAAAAACCAATTATATCTATGATCCATTACCCTATCTATATCTGCTAAATTAGCAAAGGAAATAGAAAAGAATTTTTTTGGTAGGAGAGTTACTTGGAATTCTGTACTGGTCCACCAATCTTTAATGTATTCTTTGAGCTCCTCTAGGCTTGGTCTTTTGTCTTTGAGTTTGTAGATAATTGTTCGGGCTTCATAATCAATCAGATCCAACCTAAATTCATCCTCCAAAATCGTGATAGAGGGTATACGTTCATCCACCCGCGAATGCAAAGATCTCTGAGAGATATTTCTTCTGACCGAAAAGGCTTTCTCACAGACTAAAAAGACCGTCTGCAAACAACCTTCTTCCTTCAACGCTTAACTGCACCTAAAGTTTGCATCCCTTTCGCAAAGACTGTAGCCAAATTTGTCGCTTTGTTTCATTTCCATCTCTTAACTGCACCTAAGGTTTACACCCCTTTCACGAAGACTGTAGCCGCTATATCAATAAGTTTACACAAATTTTTATGAAAGGTTCCGTCCCGTCATACTAAATGAAGTTTGAACGTTGGACCTCTCAAATGAAAACCAAAACCTTTACCACTACAATAAACTTACAACTAAACAAAATTTTAATTAATCTTTCTCGAACAGAAAAATCTTCCATTCACCCTCCGTCAAGACTTGCTGTTCTTATGCTTGGTCGCCCATGACATAACTTTCTCACTTTTGTAGATAAAATAAAATAAAACTCATATTATACCGATCTAACAAATCCTTCCTGCTATATGGAGTAGAATTTTTTTCAAATCACCAACATTACATGATTCATGCAAATGATCGAATAGGCGAAACATGCCACGCCTTTCTATACTCCCCAACATTACATGATTCATGCAAATGATCGAAGGATCGAAGAGGCGAAACATGCCACGCCTCTCTATGCTCCAACACATTCCTCGTCGACCACTCCTATTCCTATGGCTGGCCGTGTGATATGTTCTTCACATCATCCTCCTACAAATATACTTCGAGGTATGCACGCCGTTGCCTTTCAAGTTCATACATCAAAGCACAGATTCTGACTGACTTGGCATCTTAAAAAAAAAAACAGCAGGCGCCGTTTTATCGAAGATGTCCAAACAACAAATGCAAGCTACTTCTTCTTCTCAGTCGGCACTACCCAATTCAAAATCGGATTCAGGATTCAAAATTTTAGAGGTAAAATTCAATGCCTATTTGGATTCAGTGCCATTTCACATCAATTTAGCTAGAATTTTGACTCTAACCTTACCCAATGCAAATTCAGGTTTAGGATTAAATTCTTGGAGGTGAAATCCTATACCCATTTGGATTCAGTGCCATTTCAAATAAACTTGTGATTTTTGGATGCGCAGGAGCAGCTGCGCTATTCTCGTTATTTGAATGTCTACAACCGTATCGTCGAGGTAGGTTTCTGGATTTATACGATTGCTTGCTTGATTTATTTATTTATTTATTCTAATTAGTTTTTTCCCCTTTATCTATATATTTATTTATTTTAATTATTATATATGTTTTTGGGCGGTTCAGCATCCACCTAGAGCGGAAGCAGCAGCAGCAGAGAACAAGAATCATGAAAGGAAAATTGTACAGTATGACATTGTTGGGGCAAAGACTCGTTCTTTTCATTTTGTTGCTGTTTTTCCATATGACACCCTCACAAGGTCTGTTACCCTTATCAGAGAATATGCTCAGGTAAGTTTATACTTGTACACATGTTTTGAGTTCAGGTCAAATTTAGCCTAATTGTGATCTCACACTAGCTTCCACTCACACCCGGATGTATAGACACCTACAACATATATATAAGTTTTCTTTTGTTTTCTATGTATTTGTATGGTTTTACTAATGCATCCACCCACACTTACAGAAGTAGCTATTGCTTAGGAACCAAAGTTCATGGTTGGAAAGATGTCCACACGATTGGGACATCTTTCCTGATGTAGTAAACACCTGGTACTTATCATTTAAAAATAGGTAGTGAACCTCAAAATGGAAGGGTAGTCTGCTATGACGGTAAGGAGTGATCATAATATTGGGCTTTTTACTAAACTACTTATAAGTGATGACTTTCTTTTGGTGAATTGTTGGTGTCCATGGAAATCGAAAGAGAAAATCTCAGTTTGTGCATTCAAACCCATGCCTTTAGAATGTGGAACCCTAATTAGGCCAGACTGTCCAACTTGTTCTGAGTATGATCTACTTAAATTAGAATACCATCGGGTCTATTGAAATTTATATGCTATATTGAGTAGTGGCAGTTAGGATCAGCATGTTTGTGATAAGGTTCAAACTTCAAAGGCAGCAGGGAAGTATCACTGGGCTAGATCCTAGGCAATTTTTTTTGTAACTTAGAAGGCAGTGCCAACAAGCCGAAGTTCACTGGGGAGTTCAATGGAATATCTACTGCCCCATACCTGGCAGGGATTCATTCTAGTTGAAGTCTGCCCCACTTGAATGACATGTGAATCAAAGGGAGGGGAGGCAATGGGCAAGTCCCAGTACCCCTCAGACATGACCTATAAGTTGAAAGCAAGTTAATGCTGTGCAGTGCAGATCTAAAGACAAGAACCCTTGGACAGTGGTGCATTAAAGCGTTTAATGCAATGTCAGTGGAAACTCTTTTGTTGGGTGCAGGGAGGAAATTGTTACATGTACGGTGTTCCTTGTGGTGGGCTGTCAGAAAAGCATTTGTCATTAGAAGATTGTGCAAGGAAGGAGCTTTCTGAAGAGGTGAGTAAGTTTATGTTAATTTTCTGATTCATAGTTTAATAGTATAAGAAATGGAACTAAGGTGCTATATGCATGGCACATGTAAAATTACAGAACAGATTGACTCTACAGCAAAATATTAATGTCGATCATTTAAACTTACAGATGGCAGAATTTTTTGTCCATCTTTTAATTCTTCAATTGGGATTACGTTCCTCTGAAATTTTAATGGCAAACTCTATTCAAGAAAGAGAAGGCTGTAGGCTCAACATATGTTTTATCAAATTAGAACTTTCAGCAAGCTAGTGAAACTTCAGTAGTCATGAATCAGACTACACCTTGAAGGGTATTTCAGGGTATGCTATGTTACATCTTGAAAATACAACGGCAGATAGTCATTCAGCTCCCATTTACCAAATGTGATTATAACAAAACCAACTCCAAGAATTCGGCCTTGGCTGGGGTGAAGAACTTTGAAAAATGAACAAAGTTGTAATAATTCCTTAGCATGCTCTGTGTTTCCAGCAATGGGACCGCTATATATAGATTAGTCAGAAGTAACTCAGAGGTAGCCGGAAGAATAACATAGATATTGAGGAAAAACTTTTGGTATATGCAGGCACAATTGCGAGGAGGAAATCTAGTGAAGCTTATACAGGATAATCATCCTGGTCTGTTAGAGGTACTGTTTATATTTAAAAACTTTCTGGCAAGGTAAAACATTTGTTTGTGCAATTTTTTGGGCAGTTAAAGATTGTGGTTGATTCTGTAACAGGTGAAATGGTGTCGTAATCGATTCACCCCTTTTATTTTGTTGGATCCTGAGGTGAGTAGTTGTTCTTTATTGTTCATTTAATGTAGATTTCTCAATTGTTTGGTTGTAGATAGGCTCAAGTAAATGTGTGTGGGAGGGTTCCACTGCGGCTTCAAATGGCAAGCCTTACTTTCTTAAGTTGCCATTTAGCTTGAGTTCCCTATCCAAATTGCATTATGAACTTATGTAAGCTGCTTTATCCATGTGACAGAAGGATGCAACGCCTTGCCCAATGGACCCTGAAGAGGTTATTGAGGTATTGACAGTGGATATACCAACCTTGGAAGAGATTATGTATGGTGGTTCCATGATGCTGCCTTCAGTTGTTACTTGTAGTATGGCTTTGAAGTACCTTCAGGAACATTGCTTTCTTAAATAACAGTAGCTGGTCTGCCTTACTTGGAGCACGATGGCTTCAGCTTGGATTTCATTTCATTGCAGAGAACTAACAAGATGTCAACTGATTGTTTGTTGCTTGGGCCTCATTCTTGATCAAATTTCAAGTCTTTGAATGGTTCCCTTTAAACCTGATTTGAAGATTATTCTATAGGGGCTGAGGAATATCCCTGAGACTGTTTAAATGTCTTTCTCCGTAATATATTCATTGAGATTTTTTTCTTTCATTAGAATTGATAGCAGATATGCTTAAGCTTAGTTTTGATCTCCTTAATTGTTTGGGTACTACAGTAAAGCATTGGTCTGGTCAATGATATAGGCCTAATATTTGCTGTTGGTAAGGAAATGGTCCATGGTAAAAATTTACCACAGTATGACTTATTGGGGCAGGGAATTGAACTCGATTGTCTTCCAGATATTGTTCTTGTTTAATCTATATCTCCATTGTTCAAATGTTTTTACATGACGACGTAAGTATTGCGGCAATTTTTATTGTCCTACATGTTATAGACCCCAGGATGATCTGAGAGGCAATAGTAACTGGTGAAGGCTAGTTATGTCCAGAAGAGAAACATTATTTTGTATTAACTGTAAATGAGCTACAGGGTTTTATTAAGAAGAAGCATAAACATCTGAAAAACCTCACAGTCACCTATGTCACTATACTATTGTACTTACACAGTTCCAAATCAATAATGACAGAAAAAACATTCTGGCATCATGCTGTTGTTGAGAAAGAGGGGCCATGTAGCACAGCTGCCACTTGGAAGCTGTGACTTTGGTGGCACAGAGATTTGCAGGGGCATGGATTGATTCCATGAAATGCTGTAATTGCTAATTCTGGTTTAATGGGTTCTGATATATTGGCTGGTTCTAAATTGTGCGATGCATGTAACTTTGACAGAGCTTTATTGTCAGTGCAGAACTGTAGGCAAACTCTTAGGAACACTGTTTGTGCAGAATAAAGCTTGTTTTACGGAATTTCAAAATATATGAAGTGAGAGTCTCGTGAATTTTTTGCGACAAGATACATGTTCCTTTGAACATGGACTCAAAACAGATGTGCATGTCATACAATCATCTTTGAAAGCAGATTGCTGATCTCTGAAGTTGGTGCTCCAACTTGTCATGCAGTTTTTCTGGTTGAGAGCATTGGATGAAGTTTTCTGCATGAGTTTGGTTTTTTTTGGATATTGTGCTGTTGGACTTCTTACTATTTTAATGACTTGAGCAATTTTTGAAATATATTGCTCTTGCCATGCATTTTCTATAAAGGTTCAAAAGGAAAATTATACATAGTAATTGTACTTTTTAAATAAAAAAACTTGTTCTTGATTACCTTGTCAGTCTGTTTCGTAGGTTTTTCTTGGGATCAACTTTTAACTGAATGAGGTTCTTGCGTATTTATTTATGATTTGTGTTTAAATCGGGAAGATAATGATACCTTATTTTTAAAGTAATATGTTAGTCGTCCAATGAATTTTACAGCTGTCTTTGTTTCCAATGAAGTATTGTTGCTTACCATTTAGTTCACTTCATGAAGGGATACCAGAATCTCTTTTATCAATTTTAAGACTGTCATTTCTCTGTAAATGCGTTCATTTTTCATCTGACTATACTGATATGTAATCAGCTTTTAGATGATTAACTTTGTTAACTGGTCTAACAGTACTTTGATCATGTTTGACCCATCATCTAATTAATCTAACCCCTAATTTATTTTTCTATCCATAACAACTAAAATTATCATTTTTCTACTACTTTGAGACTATCCATAACAACTAAAATTATCATTTGAGACTATTGTATCTTCCATTACATCTTGATTCTTAGCATCCTTTCTATAACCACTTACACTTTTTAGATCTATGTCATTATGCGAGTCAGAGTAATCTTTATTTTCAAGGATAGATGTATGTCTTTAACTGCTACTTGATATAAAACCACTTCCATTCTCAACAAGGTATCCATCAAAATTATGAAGTATAATATAAGAGAAGAAACCGATGGCATTCATACATTTCAAATACAGGCACTGAAGTGTTGATTTTTATGAATTGGATGTAACTTGACAAATCATTTTCTTGTTTGCATGTTTACTTATATATGTCACTTGATTTGACTTGCTTGGATTTTTTTATTGTTGATAGATTTTATATTTTGCCTCACATTAGATATTTAGTTATTTAAAAAAATAATGTTTTGTCAATTTTTTTATAAATAAAATATTTAACTATACACCTTTATGAAATAAATCAAAGACAATTCGATATCAAATACAAGACTTGAGTCTCTAAGTAAGTCTGTCTTTGAACATATTAAAATTTGGTATGCAAGTTTTGTAGTTCTCTTTTATTTAAAGGGCACACATTTATTTCCCCCTTCACTAACAAAAGGCTATATAGAATGTTACTTTCAAAAGAAAAAGGAGGAGTGCTTCAATTTTGATCCTTAATTAACATTATATTGGTTGCAAGATGTAATACATAATTTGATGTTGGCTATCCAATAAAATACTTTATTTATGTACGAATATTCTTGTATTATGTCCCAAAATTTTGAATATAACCACCTTATTTTTAATCTCCTCCCACAAAAAAATTGACCTATGAATTTAGAAACCAAAACAACTAAATAAAAAAATGCAAAACCATAACCCTCCAATCCTTTGCACGAATTCCAAGAAAAACAAAATTTCAAACTTCTCAATAGTCTATCTTGTAGAGTCTTTTAGGAATTTGGATTGCTTATTTCTCCTCTATCTAGGATAATGAAGTACCATGTCTAGAGTTAGAGAAGTCTAAATCATTTGCACGAATTCCAAGAAAAACAAAATTTCAAACTTTTCAATAGTCTATCTTGTAGAGTCTTTTAGGAATTTGGATTGCTTATTTCTCCTCTATCTAGGATAATGAAGTACCATGTCTAGAGTTGGAGAAGTCTAAATCAACTTTATGAAAACTTTATGCCCAAATCTTGGAGGAAACTATAGTACAAGAGATTTAGCCAAAATAATGCATAGAGCACAAATGGATGCCTTTTAGTATTCAATTGCAAGCCTTTGTAAGTTGGAGAGTAACTGTCAATTTTTTCTTCTTTATTGTATCCACTATAGCATGGAAAGAACAATTTTTCCTAGCACTTGAAAAAACCCTAGATAAGGGCAAAAATTATACCTTTAGAACTCAAGAAACCCTCACTAATCAATGAAGGGACTAAAACCCCTACTTGCAACCTTACCTTCTAGCTTTAACCTCTAAGATGATCCCTAATAGATGCCTCGTCACAAAAGTGTCTAAAGCAAAATCCTTTGAATTGAATTGAAATTATAATTCATACATAAAACCATTGAGGCAAAAAAACCCTAAAAAATATGTTGCTTCAAGAGAAACTAAAGTTTGGCCTCAATTACACATGATCTGATACAATGAAAAAAATTAGAAACATGATAAGGAATAATTAGATGAAATTAACACATTATTTAGATTCATTTATAAAATTAGTAAAATAGATTGTATAAATAATTAAAAGAGATATGAAATATATGGAGCAATGTCATTGGGAACCAACTCTCTATTTAAGAATAAACAAAATTGCAAGTGGTGTATAAAATGATACTTCATGATACATACACAAATTCTAATGAATCATCACATCCACATTTTATTGATCCATTAAAAGAACACATGGATCACTTTATAAAATAGACATGGGATCATGGGCCATTACAAAAGAACAATATGATATCACTTATATTTACCATGATCATGTGTGTGTTTATTGTAATTTTTGTATCTAACATATCTAAGTTTTAATGGTAATATAAAAATATTTATAAATGTTTACATATTGACGTAATATCTTGATAACTTGCCTAATTCCTTTTTTGGATTTAATATTTCCATGAGCTTAGTATTAGAGCATAATGATTTTATTTTTCCATCACAAGGTTCGAAGTAGTTAATACAAAAACTAGAATAAATATCAAACTTCATACATATATGAGATGGGTGAGTATGACACTAATTAGTTAATTTTACCACTTGAGTGATCAAATGATTGGAAAAAACTCACTTAACCTTAGCTCAAAGATTGATTTGACAATAAGCGCATCATTGATTATTTGATTAATCAAATAATTGGAAAAACTTAGGCTTAAACTTTAGCTCAAAGGTTAATTCAACAATGAGTGCATCTAATGAATAGTCATGCCTAATTTATGGGTCAATAACAAATTTAAAAAAATTATATTAGAATGAATTTTATTCTTCTATATAAAGACAAATCTATTTCTTTCTGTTGGAAAGAGGGAGTCTCAAACCAATTACAAAAGCACATTATAATACATTTTAATTCCATTTATGAAAACAAGTCCATTCCATTTTATGGCTTGGGAAAACTATTAAAATGATAAAACACAATTAAGAAAATAAATTATCTCAAATTTAAGTAAAACATTGAATTATCAAAAATTCCATTTTAGCTATCAATTCCTTGATTTGGACATTAAGGTTATTCTTATCTATACATCCTTCATACAAATGCATGTAAGATCTAAGGTATGTGTATAGATTAAGGAAGAATGTCATGTCTTATTGTATCTATGGTATCTAAACTTTTTAACAAATAAAATGAAATAATATTGTTGGAAAAATCAAAATTTATAAAGCATTGATATTAGTTTAGAAGAATATTTTTAGATAAACTGTAAACATCAACAACTCAACTTACACATTTATCCACATAGAATGTTGAAAACCATTTCTATCACTTGGATGTTGGTATCATATGTGTGTTCCATATTTTGACAAAGAAAATGTAGGTAAAATGGGCCTTACTAGTATATCTAAATATAAGGTACAAATGAGACTAATCATGGGCAAATTAGGGTGTATTAAAAAGTATGGGAATTTGTTCAGTTTTTCTTATTATGTTGCAAGATAACATTATAAAATTGTTCAAAATCATAGAATTAGAAATTGAAACCATATAAATTATTCCCATTACATAGTGTTAGGGAACAATATCTCTTAACTGAGATTGTTAAGAAATATTTAGCTATCAAAATATTATTTAAAAATCAAACCAATATTATACCAACCTCCTCAAGTTGTCTATCTTTTATATTTGATCTTAATTATTGCAATCAAGAGAGTGAACTACAATCTACAATATAAAAATATTTTTAAGACTACTCACAATATACATGAGAGGTAGGAGATCTCCCTCTCTCCCCTTTTTTAACTAGAATCTTCTTGAACTAATTTTAACAAAATTGTTAAAGAAAGCCCCAATCATTAGTTGTAGATGCTAGTCCTAACGTGCCTTAGTTGAAGTAGATTAGGTAGGAAATGTCAAGTAAGTGTGTTGAAGTCAAGTGCGCACAATGTAATGTAATTTTGTATTATTTGTTTTGACATCATATGTTGTGATGTAAGCATTTTGATATTCCAAAGTTTTTTATGTGAAAAAAATGAATGTACTAATGTGTTATGTGCCAACATAGGGTAATTATAACCTCGTTAGAGGTGATTTGTCCAGGGTGGTAGTTGTTGTTACTAACCCCCAATGATAAATTGGCCCCCTCATTCAATTGAGTGGGTACATTAGATCGTGCATCATATTGTAACCTTGAACCTTGTACCTTAGACACCTTACTATTATAGAGAGAATAGATACATTTGCACAAACATTGTTCTAGAAGAGATACTTTGTGTAGGATGACAAACTATGTAAGACAAGTGTCATACGCATTCCATGGTTCAGGTAAAATTTAATGCAATATCTACTCATATTCATCCTTCATCTATTACCATTGTATATTTTCTATATACATTGTCATTGTTTATTGTTGTAATAGATAGATTTTTTGTTGTTCCTTCCAAGTTTTGTATGTAGGGTTGAAGTCATAATATGAGAGTTTTCGTACAATGAAGTTATCTTATATTGAAGTCATCGTACGAGAGTTTCCATACAATGAATGCCAATAGAGCTAGCCTACATTAAAGTCATCGTACGAGAGTTTCCATACAATGAATGCCAATAGAGCTAGCCTACATTAAAGTCATCGTACGAGAGTTGTATAGTGAATGCCAATAAAGTTATCTTATATTGAAGTCATCGTACGAGAGTTGCCATACAATGAATGTCGTACAACCAATGCCATACAGTGCATTGTCCAAATGTTGTATATTGCTAATTGCCATACAATAATTATTGTATAGTAATTATCGTATAGTCATGGTTATACTAAGATTGTTGAAGTGAGATTGTTGTACAATGGAGATTGTCATATAGTGCGGAGAGAGAAGTTTGTACACTAAAGGTTAGCAGTCTGGAAGAAGATAGACTTTTCTATTCGCGGACTATAGTATTGATTATTGAGATGAATGCAATCATAGCTGATCATTAAATATATCATATCAATTGTTCCTCCAAGGGTGGAATACTCTTATCGTGCTACATTTGGCACTGAAACTGCTTAGAAGAATGAACCAATGTCACGTGAGGCTTGGAGAGATGAATGAAAAATAATGTTCCATAAGGATGTGGGAGACATGGATGTAGAAGAACAAAAATTAAACAATAAGGAGTCAAATAATATCATAACAATATCAAAGTGTTGTTCAAAATGAAGATGAGAATGTTGTTGATGGACTACAAAAAAAACTGACATAACTTGAAGAACCAAAAGTTGCACAAGTGTGAAATCGTCATTTTGAGGATAGTTTGAGTGAAGAAAGTGAAAGGTGGAAAACATTGTTCTTAACAATAAAGGAGGAAGTGCAAGTTGAGGCGCATCGAATAAATGAGGATTGGACCAAGGAGTATGTTCACGCAAGTGGTGAAGGTACCAACATAGAGTGTGCATAAAGAGACAAGGCAAAATAATTGGTGACACCAAACAAGTGTGAGGGAGAGTACCTAGAGGTGTAGAGGATGAGATTCAAGCATAAGGGAAACCATGAGAGGGTGTACAAAGACCAGAATTGACACTTGTGTATTCGCAAAGGTCACAAAGTGTAGATGCACAAGAAAGCGATCGACAATTGTTTACAAGTGCAAAGTCATCAAGTGACAAAGAACAACCATCTATGGAAAATATTATTGCAACAATAGGAAAGTAGAAGTGCCAAAAATTTCTAGGTGATAGGAAGGAGGAGCCAAAACATCACACTGGAATGTGTGAAATAATATGGTGAGCAAACATAATGGAATATGAATCATGGTTGAGATTATTTCTGGCTACATTGCAAGGGATCACAATGGATTGACATTTGAAGAGAGCACATCCTTTTACAATGTGGGATGAACTAAAGTTTTAATTCAACAAAAAATTCAGATTGCTTTGCAATAATATTGAGATTATTGGTGAGATATATTCCACAAAGCAGAGGAAAGATGAAAAACATCAAGTCATGTAATTGATGGTAAAAGGAATTAATTGATAAAATAGAGGCAAAACCAATATATGAGTTGAATAAAATATGGTTTCCAGATGTATTACTACCACAATATAAGAAGAAGATGAAGGTAGTTCCACCAAATACCTACCAAGAAGCTTTCGATAAAGTGCTCAACTTGGAGAGCGAGATGAAGACAACCATGACAAGAGGAAGTCACTATCAAGATGATGATTTTGATAATGACAAAGATGATTTGAATGCTATAATCCAAGTCATGAATAAGGACCTAGAACAAATGATAAATGATGTGAAGGGAAAGAAAAATAAAGAAAGAAAGGACAATTGATGTTCTAACTATAAATCATGACACAAACATCAACTATCCAAAGAAGACATTCTGCAACATATACAAAGTTGTGGGGCATGTTGATTTTTCATTCAACCTCAAAATTACTAGACATTATGCATAATGGTACCAAGGAAGAAAACTATTTACTTCCAAGAGCTGGAGGAGTGAGTGGTGGTTATAGGAACAATTTCCAAGGTAGAATACAACCCCAATAAGAAAATAAATGAACATGAGGACAAGGTTTATTATAATATGATCTGGATGGAAGACCAATCATCCAATTTTAAAAGTGTCAAGAATGGGAACACTTCGCACATAACTGTCAAAATGCACTAGTTGTAAGAAATGCTAGAAACAACAATAGGATGATGTGTCAATGGTGTAGACAATGCAATCATAGCAAACAAAATTACCCTAAGAAGACAAGTTAAAGCAACTCATAGAATACCAATTTTATTAATATTGAAGAACCTTCAAAAGACCAACAACAAAAGGAAAATTGTGTGCTAGTAGTTACATGGGTATAAGCAAAGAAGTTTGAGTAGTACCCAAATCCTGACAAGGAGAATGAGAGCTAGTAAGAAGCATATGTTTAAATAGAATAAGAAATGTGAAAGGCGAATTAAAAAAAATTGCTACGAGAGAAAAATTTGAAGAAACCAATCACAAGTAAAGAAGAGGAGATGTCAACACAATATTTGGCTATGCAAGCATTGAACACAAGTGTTGAAGTAAAGGTATCTAGTCTACTATGTGTAGTACCAGAGCTATATACGATGGTAGAAGAAAGACCACAAAAAAGGAGAGTGGGGGAGTCATAATGCCAACAAGAAGCAATGAGAATAACAATGGATCGGTTCATTGATATGATAGTTTTGATAATTGATGCTAGAAAGAAGTCAACATTGATTTACATTGAGTTACTTAATCACAAATTGATGCCAGTGATTTTTGATGGAGGATAGAGTGTAAATATCTTATTGAAGAAGACATGGAGAGATTCGGGAACAACTTTTAGATTGTATGGTATATACCAATATGGCATATAAATGAAAGTATTACAGACTACACAAAAGGTGAAGATTGCCGATCAAGAATTCATCATGAACTTTGTGGTTATTGCAATGTAAAAACCTCCCTATGTTGCATTGTTGAGACATGGAGGGTTGTGCATGGAGAAGATCAACCACAATTAGGAGAAGGATTGTCTAACATTCAACAAATACCAACACAAATACATGTTCAACTTGAAGAACCAATTTATTAGTGAAGACTTGATGACATCTAATAAGTCGAGGCGTTTATCATCAAAATATGAGAACAAACAGTAACTAAATGAAGATGATATGTTAGAATTGGAGGAATGCATATAAGATGAGGAGCACTTAGAAAATAAACTTCTCTATTTGCATATGGAATACTATGAAGTCATCTAGTCAAATTGCACATGTATTCATGCATGAAAATATGACCATGATGAACCAAGATGGAGTGTGTATGTGATTGGTGAGTGTAGTCAAAATACAAAGTTTGCAGCCAAAGAGGAGGAAAAGTGGATCTTTCCAAAGAAAATTGTAGAATACTATTGGTGATGTTGTGATTGATGAGAAACCAACACACCCATTTGATGTGGCTAAAGTGGCAAGTGAACCTGATACCATACAATATGAAATCAAGGATGGTACAAGTCAATCTTGACAAAGTTGATGAAAAGAAGATGATCCATTACAAAAACGATTGAGATCCAATGTTGAAAGTAACCAAAAATTTCATGTAGTACAAGGAGGTCTTTGCTTGAACATACAAGGACTTGAAGGGGGTCATGTCTGAACTATGTTTACATTGGATTTTATTGGTTTCAAGTGCACAACCAGTACGAAGAAGGTTATATAGAATGAACCCAAATTATGAGGCCTTGGTTAATGTAGAAATCATAAATATGTTGGATGTTAGAATAATCCTCAAGGTGGCTATGAGTGAATGGATGCATCGATTGTGATAAACTTGAAGAAGGAGAGCAATCAAATTTGCGTCTGTATCAATTTCTAAATTTTGAATACAATGACTATTAAAGATCCCTTTCCAATACCCTTTACTGATTTGATTCTAGAGGAAGTAGTTGGACATGAGATCTATTCATTCTTAGATATATTCTTAGGTTACAATCAAATCATTATCACCAAGGAGGATAAATGGAAGACCACTTTTATAGTTGAGAATGACATTTATGCATATAATTGAATGCCCTTTAGTTTGTGCAATGCCCCAACCATATTTCAAAGAATAATTTTGTACATTTTTTAGCAGATGTCCACTGGCAAGTTTAAAGTTTTTCTAGATGATTGGTCATTGTATAGGAAGAAGGACAAGCATCTAAAAGCATTGGAGGAATATATGAAGTTGTGTATGAATGCTTGATTATCCTTGAACCCGAATAAATACAAGTTGATGCTATATGGGAAGTTGCTCGGACATAGTGTGCAAAGAAGGATTGAATACTGACCCTAACAAGATAAGAGTTGTAACCAACATGGAGGATCCATATGATGTAATTTTGTTAAAGTATTTTTGGATATGTTGAGTACTATTGGTGTTTTATCAAGAATTTCGCACAAGTATCACACCCATTAGACATGCTAACGCGCAAGAATATTTATTTTTTATAGACAAAGGAGAATCAAAGGCCTTCGAGGAGTTGAAGATAGAAGTTGGTTTGCATACTCATTCTAGTGTTTCCAAATTGGGAGAAAGAGTTTCACATCCATGTAGACACATCTAAATTTACAATTGGATATGGGTTAGCTGAGGGACACTTTGATCTAGATCATCCCATCTAATTTTCAAGTTGATTGTTGTGACGAGGATAGAATAATTACAACACAATAGAGCGGAAGGCTTTGGGAATGGTATATGAAGTATAAAAATTTAGACATTATATGCTTGCCAACCTATTTGCCTTCTACATAGATCATAAAACATTGCTATACTTGATCAATAAACTGACCATTCATAAATGAGTTAAGAGGTGGCGCGTGCCATTGCAAGAGTTCATGTTTTATGTGGTGGCGATACTAGAAAAGAACATGTAATAGCGGATCAACTACAAAGGATTAGCTTGGAGGAACCTATGGAGGGAGGAGTGTCAAATGAATTTCTAAATGCTCATTTATTTGCAATAACTATGCTACCATCATGGTACAAGTACATGGGGGAATACTTGTCTACATGGGAGTTGCCATAGGAGTTGACGATAATCAAGAAAAATAAAGTCATCATCAAATCAATACTATTCCATTGATAGTTGGATTATTGTATAAAATTAGATTAAATGGAGTTTTGAGGAGGTGCATAATGGATGAGGAATTAAACTCAAAATTGAAGGAAGCTCATAAAGGGATGGCAATAGAGCACATAGGACCAAATGTGATAATGAGGAAGGAGCTTCTAGAAAGGCTATGGTAGCTTATCCTCTATCATGATTCTAAGGAGTTTGTGATGACATTCAATACATGCCAGAGAGTTAGGATACCATTAAGGAGGGACTTTATACTATTACACCCACCATAGCCATAATATTTATACAAAATATGGGGTCTAGATTTTATGGGACCATTAAGAACTAGCAAGAGAAAATATAGGTACATTATGGTGGCAACTAAGTATTTGATAAAGTGGGTTGAGGCAATGGCATTGCCCAACAATTCTGCAAAGACCACTACACTTTTTTTGTATACTTCTTTAGTTGATGAGTGATTGCAAAGGATACTTTGTCAATGAGATAATTCAAAACTCACCATGAAATTCAAGATCTTACACTCACTATCTAGTTCATATTACCCCGAGGTAAATGGATAAGTAGAAGCAATGAACAAGGTCTTGGTTTTAATCATGTACAAGACATGTAGAATAGAGAATGTTAATTGAGAGAAAATATTTTCAGCACATCTATGGGCATACAAAACTGCATATAAGCCAACGATAAACCATATGTCATTCTATTTGATTTATGGGTAGGAGGCAATTGTGTCATTTGAGTTCCTAGTACCAAGTTTGAGAGTGGCAATGCAAAACCGTTTAGGTGACCAAGAGACTCTGGAGGAGAGTTTAACAACACTAATTAAATTGGATGAGAAAAGAGTGATGGCTTAGTGGGAGGTAAATATTACCCAATGTTAGAGGAAGTCATGGCATGACAAGCACATAAGGAAGATGAATTTGAAGCCAGGTGACTTGGTCCTAACATTTTTGATAAATTAGAGATCAAGCTAGGCAAAATAAGACATTATGTTTTGACCCTTTCAGGTTAAGGATATCATGGATAGCAACACAGTGAAATTGAAGAAACTGGATGAGACATTGTGTCTCAAGATATTTAATGGCTTTATATCCATACAAAATAAAAACACAAGTGAATATGGTTAATTTTTAACCAACTGAAGAAGAAACAAGCATAGGAAGGCTGACTTTGGCACCAAATCAACCTTTGATTTTTTTGAGGATATGTTAACTCAAGAACTTGGGGAGTTGATCAGACTAAAAAAGGAGATGGTGCAAGAAAATATAGTGACTTAGAAGTTACAAAACAACTAGCCTAGCTATTTAGAGAAAAGAATAACATGTAATTTGTAATTGAATAGGAGGAATTATAGCCTCAACCTACAGAATGTAGAAGAATTCAAGTGCATGTGAGATTTCCAAACATGAAAAATGATGACAAATGGATATCATTGAATGAGAAAAATGTATAGTGAATGGTGGCGATGGATGCTAGACAAGAACTAGAAGAATTTCCAGAGCATGAACCTTAGAGTGAAGGTAGTGATTATGAAGAAATGAGTTTTTTGGTAGCCATTGGATGTATACAACAAAGGATGCATGAAGAAACAACACTTACATGAGCATAGTGAGTAACTGTATAGAAGAAATGAAGAGTAAAGGAGACAATATGCCCAAGAGATATTGAGGCTATGAAATGCTATCCAATCAAGGAGTAGAATTCAAGCATCTAAAGTGGGATGGACAATTATCCATAAAGTGTCATTGCCAAACAATGTGAAAGATGTAAACTTGAATTAGGAATCTAGCAAGTTGTCCTATGAGTTGAAGCAATAATGAGGAAGACTGGAGCATTGAGATCTCGGGATTAGAACTCAAAATAAGAGTCAAGATAGGGATACCAAGGAGATAAGTTGCCCAATTGGTAGGCAGTATGGATGAATGGTAGCAAGCAATTTAAAGAAAAAATACCTCTAAGACAGGTAGACAAACAAATGGGAGAAGATATAATCTACCACTACATTTGAACAGTTCCTTAGGAAGTCAAAGTAGTTTGTGAGGACTACTAGACAACCCAAAGTTTGTACAAAATAGGTAATACAGGCAATCTATGAGGACAATCAGGTTTTTTGGGTTGTCTAAGTTTATTCAACTAAGGGAGGAGATTGGTTGACCACTTTCATAGTTGTTTGAGGGGAAGATTTTTCCCTTATATTGAACCTATGCCATGTAACCAATAGTGTGACTCGTCAAGACCACCCCTTGTCCATTTAGGAACCAAACCAATTAGATACAACCAATAGGGTGGCTCATTAAGACCACCCCCTGATTGTTAAGGAGATAAAAGGAGACCCCTACAATTCTTAGGTTGAACTAAGGATTAGACCATATCAAGTCACTAAAGGATGTTTTGGAGGAGGAAGCAAATAAATGATTATGTTTGATATTAGAAGACTATCTCAAAGGAAACGATCAAGGAGGGGTGGTGAGAAATCAGGCCACCCAGGTGGTATAGAGCACAATAGGTGGATAGGCAAGAAGGTATGATAGAACATTGTACAACACAACACAATATGACACAATGTTATACAAGGGTAGGTTGTACGATAGGATGTCGTATAAGATAAGAAGGTATGATAGAATATAGTAAGACAAGATATCATACAAGACAAAGGTGTACGATAGAACATCATATGATAAATCACCATACAACACAATATCGTATAATAGGATATTGTATAGTACCAATTTAGATCAAATATGGAGAATGTCAAGAGGAGAATGAGGAAGATTAGATGTCGATAAAATATATAATCTTATCGGACACATAGATTGCCATATAGATGACATGGCATGGATTACTAAGCATGTTAAAAAAGAAAGGAAAAAGCACAACATATAGTTACATGCAAGGTGGCAAAGTGGTAGTTGGGAGACGTGGTTAATACATGCAAGACAATTGTCCTCCCCACTCCCACCACCTTATAACTACATGATGGAAGGTGGACATGTGCATCCATATTCTTAATGCCTAAGGAAGAGAGAGAGGAAGGACCAACCAACATATAGAAATAAGAGATTGCATAACTATACAAAGATACCCTAAGAAGAAATCTATGATGCTAGAAGTGAAAGTCATTAAGAAGAAGGATGACATTAAAAATGGGAGATTGAAGCTACCAAAGAAGAGTTTGTATAGAAGGCCAATAAAAATGTTTCAAATCATACAAACTGTATAGTTCGTATGGACATAAATAGAAAGAAGAAATCCAAAGTTGTAGAGGAGCGTGTGGAGTGATCAGAAGTTATGGAGATCATCATATGGATGATTATGCAAAGTTGGGTTGTCAAGGAGATCGTTGTACAATAGGGGTGAGTGTAGCAAAGAAGTTATATAGAGAAGGTTATCCAATGGATGGTAGCAATCTAGAAAAGGGTAGATTGTGCTATTCATAAATTGTCATATCTAGAAGTAGACCATATGGAAAGAGAAGATCATACAATGTAAGGCATATGGCAGATGCCCGCACAAGGTGAATTATATGATAAAATATCATACAAAGTTGAATCATGCGATAAAATATCATACAAAGGTAAAACATATGGAAAATGTCTTATAGAAGAGGATTGTACAACACAACATTGTACAATAAAATAAATAAACCACACATTGAAGATTCATACATTTGGGAGTTGCTAGAAGTAAAGATTAACTATAGGAATAATGTAGAGAAGGTTGAAGATTGTAGAGAGAATTTAGTGGGTGGTACAACAAAGGAAGGCTCCACATGAGGTAGTGTTGAAAGGAGAACCTCATTCACAAGGAGAAGATATCAAAGTTGGCTTCGAGATAGGCCTAGTTGATTGTATGCATATGAGAGAAACGAAACACGACATGGATGCAAAACGAGATAGAATGAGGTAACACAAAGGAGAGCCAATATCGTAACCAATGACCAACACTTATTAGGAGAGACAAAGTCATGAAACAAAAACAACAATTTTACCCTAGGTGAAGGAGAAAGGCAAGAGGAAGGAGAGGATGCAAATCCCCTTGGAGGAGTTGACATGGGTAACACTAGTCAGAGAGTTATGTATAAATTGGTGGCTATAAAATCCATTAGAGCATCCATTGAAGATGGAATTCAAGAATGTAAGAGTACACTTCATTTTGTAGGTACCAAGCTATGACATTAATTTTTTTAAACCATTTTTGTTGCAAATGCTACAAATGTATGAACTTGTTCACAACTTGAAGAGAGTAGCAATTTCTAATAGGGAGATTCATGTGATATTATCCATAAGAAATTTTTGAAGGACTTTTGGATTGTTGAATTTGGATAAAATGATAAATAAATAAGGATTGGATCATTATCTGTGGAGGAATTTGATGGATAAAGCTATCAATTTTAGTTAATGGGAAGTGGTCAAATTAAGGAAACATGCGATTCACAAATTCAAGACATAGGAGTTGAAGTTAAAGGAGCTATAATGTGCTATGAATGTGATAATGTCAAGACTTTTCGATGATCAATAAGCCTCGAATATGCCTACTTGGCTCATACCATATATGGAGGGAAAGAGTGCCCAATGATTGGGTATTGTTTTTGTCAAACCACAACCATCTTTTGATGTGGTACACAAGGAATTTTTCAATGGATTTCAATTCCATTGCTTTGATGTCAAATGCTATGTCTCAAGAGAATCTTCAATTCCTAGGATTGAACTCCCTCAAGTTATTTTGAAGCATGAATCTATGATATTCAATTGGATCATTATAGTTCCACTAATGAAGCTTGGCACACTAGGAAAGAGGAAATGCCTTGAAGAAGAGGAAGGCATGGGAAGCTTTAGGAGATGAGAGAAGTGAGGAGTCAAATAGAGCTAAGGAGAAGCCACACATTGAGGAGCTAGTTCAAAGAGAGAAGATATGGATAAGGTTAGAGCAATAGTGGATGAGGTCCCAACTAGAGCTCCCACATCAGCAACAAGCAACAATCACAAATAGGACCCCCACAACAAGCCATGACAAGGAAGACAAATAGTGGCAATGCATAGAAGGTGGTGGAGGGTCAAAGTAAGAAGTGTGGAACATCACAAGAGGTAGTACAAAGAGAATTTCCTACATAACCAAGGAGTCATGTTGTGCAAGGAGGCACTATAAGTACCAGTCTCAGTGCTACAAGCCTACAAGACTAACTCTAAATAGGGCTGCATTGGGTGGACAACAATAAAAGAAGCTTGTTCACAAGAAGTGCAAGGTGTAGAGAGGATAGCACAAAAATCGAAGGGAGGAATATACAATAGCAAGCACAAGAATCAATCATGGTTGTAGACATTGACAAATAAATACAGACTATAGTTGATGTAGTGCAAGCATCACCACCAACAAATGAAGAATATTTTACGAGCGATGTATAGGTGGAGAATGCCAACTCACCTAAAAGCTATGAAGCAACACCACCATAATTTGTAGATGTTGTAGATGCATGTGGATCACCTCTATTAGATGAAGGATCACATATAGAGATAATATCTACAATAGCACAAGCTACAAAACCAAATTTATCTCAATCAAAGGAAAGGAGAGAAGGTGAAGCAAGATGCATTAGAGGTCAAATTTGGACAAAATAATGAAGGTAGCCACCCATTGGAGGAAGAACTAGAGAGGAGAAATGGAAAATTATAGAAATAGTAAGGACTATTGATGTAGGTGAGACAATTCAGAAAGGAAAGAAAACCAAATAAAAAATCAACCTAATAGGCCATGATGGGGAGGATAGGGAGGAAACTACCACTGGAGATCGTACTAAAATGGAACTAGCATAAGATATGAATGAGCATTTCATCCTTGAAGTGCCACATTTAAGGAGACTACCAATTATAGGAAAAAACATAAATGAGTAGGTTGATATATTTCTCGACAAGTTGACTAGAGTGTTAGAGAGAGTACACTTTAAGTTCAAAGTAGGATGCATGGGAGACTGACAACTATGGAAGTTGAATATGAAGAATGAATTAGGCAAACTGGTGCATTGAGCTCACTATGATGAGCACATGAAAAATTTTGTCGAGATTTTTCAAACACAACCATGAGAGCTAGAAATTGTCAATGTTAAGTTGATGCTAGGATTGAAAAAACCTACTAGAAGGAACTCAGGGACTACCGACATCCAACATGCATGTATGTAAATGGAGGAACTTTGGTGGCCCATCCTAAAGAAGAATTAGGTGTCAAGTATGTCAAACTTGCATGTGATTTGGTTAAACTATATGTCAGAATGAATTTCTTAGCATATCTAATTAAATGGTTAGCTACAAGGTTGTAAAAGTTTTAGCAGATTGTTTGTAACCAGAAGCTAAAAGAAGAATTAGCTAACTAGGTACAGATAATGGAAGCACAACTTTGACAAGTGCAATAGGATGCCAAAGTAGATCTAGTAGAGCTAAGAAATGAGGTAGAGGCAAAGAAGCAAGTACATGAGGAGCAAGATCAAGTGATTGAGCAATTGAAGTTAGAGTGTGCGGCGAGGGAACAACTTCTTGAGGTAAAGAGGTACAAAATTACTCACTATGATCAACTAATAGGTAAAATACATGAGCAATTGGTAGTGATATCAAGAAGAGAGATTGAAGCAACCAAGAAAGAAGATAAAGCAACAAAGAGAGAGGTTGAGTTAAAGGTTAAGCTACCAGAATTTGAGAAAAATTCAAATCACTATAGCTTATAGTGGGCTTATTATTAGGCCTATGCCAAGAGGTTGAAGGGAGAAATTGAGGCCTTAAAGTTGTAGATCGAGGAGCTCGGAGTACGTATTCCTACATCTCAACCTTAGAATATCCAAAGTCCCCAAGGGCAACAACAATTGTCAACGAGGACATTCACCAGTTTAGAGGGGAGGGTAAATGTAGATGCCAATTCTAATGTGCATTAGGTGAAGAAGTAGACTAGGTAGAAAAAGTCATAAGTGCACTGAATTCAAGTGTGAAAAATGCAATGTAATGTTGTATTATTTGTTTTGATGTCATAAGTTTTGATGTAAGCATTTTGATATTCCAAAGTTTGTAATGTAAATAAAGTATACAATAAAATACATGTAATCATGTATTATGTGTCAAGGTAGAGTAGTTATCACCCAGTTAGAGGTGAATTGTCCAGGATGGTAGTTGTTAACTACCAAACCCCAATGATAAATAGACCCCCTTATTCAATTGAGCAAGTACCTTAGACCGCGCATTATATTGTAACCTTGAACCTTGTACCTTAGACAACTTGATATTGTAGAGAGTAGATACGTTCACAAAAATATTATTCTAGAAAAGTTACTTTGCACAGGATCATAGACTATGTACAAGAAAAGTGTTGTATGCATTCTATCATACAAGTAGAAGTTAATGCAATATCTACTCATATTCGTCCTTCATCTATTGCCATTGTATATTTCCTATATGTGTGGTCATTGTTTATTGTTATAATAGATAGATATGTTGTTCCTTCCTAGTTCTATATGTAGGGTTGAAGTAGCAGTACAAGAGTTGCCATATAACAGAGTTATCTTATATTAAAGGCATTGTACGAGCATTGTACATTATATTGCTCAAACATTGTACATTGCTAATTGTCATATAAGAATTGTGATACGTTGGAGATTGTCATATAGTGTAAAGAGATAAGTTTGTACAATGAAGGTTAGCAATCTGAAAGAGGATAGACTTTCCTATTCGCAGACTTAAGTTTTGATTATTAAGATGAACGTAGTCATAGCTAATAATTAAATTTGACATATCAAATTGTTTCTCCAAGGATAAAATACTCCCATTGTGCTACATTGGTATCATATTGATATACTATGATAATTTATTTGTTATATTTTAAATTTCACTCAAAATTTTTATTAATTATGAAGAGTTATTATTTTTACAAAACATTCATTTTGGTACACAACATCAAGCACCTAAATATGAAAGAAATCCATGTACCTTGTCCATTTGATTATTATTCCAAAGCATTCATTTTGGTACACAACATCAAACACTTAAAGATGAAGAAAATTCATGTATGATTATCAATGCAATATCACCTTCTCCATTTGGGAAAACACAAACTATAATCCTCTTTGGAAGAAGTTTTCTTCCTCATTCCCTAAAAAACATTCAACCTTTAAATATAATGTAGGCGCTAGTTCTAACGTGCCTTAGGAAAATAAGTAGACTAGGTAGGAAAAGTCATAAGTGCGCTAAAATCAAGTGCGAACGATATAATGTAAAGTTGTATTATTTGTTTTGATGTCATAAGTTGTGACATAAGCATTGTTTTTGAAGAGGTTGAAAAACATGGGCATATTAGGGGCCACCCTTCCCATGAATTGAACTTGGATCTCCGTTAAGAGAGCCCAATGACTTTTGCCATTGCGGTGTCCTTGTTGAGATTGTGACGTAAGCATTTTGATAGTTCAAAGTTTGTAATTTAAATAAAGTGTACAATGAAATGCATGTAATCATGTATTATACGCCAAGGCAGGGTACTTATGGTGGTAGTAGTTAACTACCAACCCCCAATGATTAATATGCCCTCTTATTCAATTGAGTGGGTACCTTAGACCATTCATCATATTGTAACCTTGAACCTTGTACCTTGTACCTTAGACACCTTGGTATTGTAGAGAGAGTAGATACGTTTGCACAAACATTGTTTTGGAAGAGATACTCTACACAAGATCATATACTGTGTATAAGATAATTGTTGTACGCATTCCATCATACAAGTAGAATTTAATGCAATATCTACTCATATTCATCCTTCATCTATTGCCATTGTATGTTTCTTGTATGTGTTGTCATTGTTTATTGTTGCAGTAGATAGATTTGTAGTTATTCCTTCCAAGTTCTATATGTAAGATTGAAGTCGCAGTATAAGAGTTGTTGTATAGTGGAGTTATCTTATATTGAAGTTGTTGCACAGTGCATTGCTCAAACATTATACATTGCTAATTATCATATAGGAATTGTCATACTGATATTGCCATACAATGGAGATTTTCGTACAATGGAGATTAATTTACGACGTGAAGAGATAAGTTTGTACAATGAAGGTTAGCAATCTCGAAGAGGATAGACTTTCCTATTAGTAGGCTTAAGTGTTGATTGTTAAGATGAATGCAGTCTTACATTAAATTTATCATATCAATTGTTCCTACAAGAATAAAATACTCCCATTGTGCTACATTAGCATCATATTGACATATTATGATAATTTATTTGTTATATTTTAAATTTCACTCAAAACATTATTGATTATGAAGAGTTATTATTATTATTCCAAAGCATTCATTTTGGTACACAACATCAAGCATCTAAATATGAAAGAAATCCATGTACCTTGTCCATTTGAGAAAGCACAAACTATAATCCTATTTACAAGAAGTATTCTTCCCTATTCCCTAAAGAACATTTAGCCTTTAAAGGTAATATAGGTGTGAGTTATAACATGCCTTAAGCAAAGAAGTAGACTAGGTAAGAGGAGTCATAAGTGCACTAAGTCAAGTGCGAACAATGCAATGTAATTTTGTATTATTTGTTTTGCCACCATAAGTTGTAACGTAAGCATTTTGATATTCCAAAGTTTGTAATGTAAATAAAATGTACAATGAAAAACGTGTAATCATGTGTTATGTGCAAATGTAGGGTAGTTATCACCTAGTTAGAGGTGAGTTGTCCAAGGTGGTAGTCGATTAGACACCTTGGTATTGTAAAGAGAGTAGATTCATTCACACAAATATTGTTTTGGAAGAGAGACTTTACATAGGATTGTAGACTATGTAAGACTAGTGTCATACACATTCCGTCATATAGGTAGAAATTAATGCAATATCTACCTTCATCTATTGCCATTATAAGTTTCCTACATGTGTTGTCATTGTTTATTGCTACAATAGATAGATCTGTAGTTGTTCCTTCCAAGTTTTATATGCAGGGTTGAAGTCACAGTACAAGAGTTATCGTATAACAAAGTTATCTTATATTGAAGTCATCATATGAGAGTGGTTGTACAATGCATTGCTCAAACATTGTACATTACTAATTGTCGTACAAGAATTGTCAGACTAAGATTGCCATCAAGTATGAAGAGATAAGTTAGTACAATGAAGGTTAGTACTTTGGAAGTGTTGAATATTAAGATGAATGCAATCATAGTTGATCATTCAATTTGTCATATCAAATTGTTCCTCCAAAGGTAAAATACTTCCATCGTGCTATATTGGCATCATATTGACATATTTTGATAATTTAACAATTATATTTTAAATTTCTACTAATTTTTTTTAGTAATTTTGAATAGTCATCATTGTTCCAAAGCATTCGTTTTGGTACACATCAAACAACTAAAGATGAAGGAAATTCGTGTATCATTATCAATGCAATATCACCTTCTCCATTTAGGAAAACACAAACTATTATCCTCTTTGGAAGAAATTTTCTTTCCCATTCCCTAAAGAGACATTCAACCTTTAAAGGTAAAAAAGCTAGTAAATTCAATAGATAATCCTACAAGACATCCCAATGACTGCAACCACCTTCCCCAATCATATCCTAGTGAAAGTAGCCACCTATGCTCCTTATGTATCATTAAATTGTCTTTTCAATAAGAGATTTTGGTGTGCCAAACTCTTTTGGTTGGGTTTCCTCTTTGTCTTTATTTATTGATCTATATTTAGTCATATAAACATTTACATTGTATTTTCAAGAAAATGAGATCTTGAATATCAAATAATAGGTTTCTTGTTATTACAGAATAATATACTTTGAAATTCCTATGTAGCATAAGTCCCTATATCTAAACAAATGGCAAGCCCAATCAGTTAAATTCCTCTACTTCCACAAAGGAGACCTATGTTCGAATCTTACCAAGCTATACATGCATAATTGTCAAGTTGTTAGACCATTTTTTGTGGTTATGATGTAATATACATGAGACCCATTTCAATCCCATATAATCATTTAAAAAATAATATATAAATAATTATTGATAAAAGATTTATTTTTTCATTGCCTATGATTATGAATATGAATAATTGTTCATTGTATTGGTAAAACATTAATTAATGTTCCTTGGTCTGTGTCAACTCGAACTTATTTCAAAATCTAATCATTTCAATATAACACATTTTCATTGTTTTAAGATGTTAAATCCGCCTTTAATTTTATTACTTATTTTGTTCTTTTTGAAGGCACATTGCATTGTCTTGCATTTTCATTATATTTTTTATGGAGGTTAAAGTTGAAGTCTTTCCTAGGGCCATTTGCATTGTTCCCACTCATAATTAACTTGGTCACTATTCTACCTCCCACAAATCAATGATGACACTGATCTTACAAAAAAATCTAGGCAAAAGTTAGATTGAAGAAGATTTTATCTGAAGTTATTTCCCATAAGCAGTTTGGGTCTATAGTAGATTGACAGATTTTTGAAGCCATAGGAGTTGCACAAGAAGGCCTTCACTCGATTAAAACTAAAAATCTTCTTGCAATGGTTCTTAAACTATATCTATCTAAAGCTTATGATAGAACTAGCTAGTTGTATCTTAGATTGATACTCTTACATGTGGGTTTTAGCTATCCAGTAGTAAAGTGGATTATGGGATGCACTTCTTCTGTATCTTTTGTTGTTCTTATCAATGGATCAGCTTCCAAATTCTTTAGACCTTTGAGAGGACTGAGATAGGGATGTCATTTATCTCCTTTACTTTTTTTGTTGGTTGCTAAAGGATTGAATAGAGCTATTTTGGATGCAAAGACGGCAGGATCTTTATCTAGGATCAAAGTGGGGGTCCTTTATTCATTTATTATTTGTTGATGATGTATTGTTGTTCACAAATGGCAATTCAAGGGAAGCTAGAAAATTGGAGGAAATTTTGGACATTTACAGTATTGCTACCAGCATGGAGATAAATTTTCAAAAATCCTCTATTTGCTTTAATGGTCTAGAGCATGAGATTGAACAAGGTCTGATCAAAATTTTTCCTTTTAATCTCTTAGATTTTCATAAAGGCATTAAGTATCTGGGTTTTGTATTGAAGCCAAATAGTTCAGGAAGAGAGATTGGGGATGGCTTTTAAAGAAGATTGAAGTTAGGATTAACCATTGGTGTAATAGATGGTTGTCCATTGGTGGGAGATTAACACTTGTAAAGTTGTTTCTTGAGGCAATTCCTATTTTTTGGCACTCCTTGGCCTTCATTCCCAAAGGAGTTCTAGAGAAAATAAGAAAACTATGCTTTAGATTTCTTTGAACTGAACGCAAGGAACACGAAGGCATTCCTTTAGTTAAGTGGCAGAGCATTGCTAGGCCAAAGGAGGAAGGTGATTGGGCACTTAAAAATATCCATCTTTTTTGTTCTTCTTTAACAGCAAAAAGTTTATGGAGGATTTTGACCAGAGAAGGATTGTGGAAGACTATTATTGAACATAAGTATATTCGTCCAGGGACTTTTATGGATTGGATTAGAAGTCCACAAAAAAAAATTAAAAATATTTTCATTCAATGGAAGGCACTAGTTCAGATCTTTCCTATGATTGGAAAATTTTTGGCTTGAAAAGTGGACAACGATGAACAAGTTAGAATAGGGGTTGATTCTATTTTGGGTTGTGGAGAAAAAAAATTGTTGCCAAAAGCTATAAGTTTTTCACAAGACAAGGGTTTTTACTTTCTTCATCAGGTGGAGCAATCAGATTCTTCTAGTCTTTGGACCCGAGGTTGGAAGCAAGCTCAAGTCTTGGGTCTTTCCGGTGAGCAGGTTGTTTTATGGAAGGCTTACACTGATAGCCTTAATAAGAGTCATATCAAGCTAGAGAGCTGAACTAGATACTATTGCTTGGGCATACAACAAATCTGGGGTCACTATACGGCTAGACTTGGCTACAAAGCAAGTTTTGACCCTCATCCTCAAGGGCCTACTTGGTGGTGGAAGCATATTTGAAAATTATTTTCATGTGGTTGGCTTGACTTGGGAAGTTTTACAAAGGAGAAGCAGACAAGGTCCAAGTATTTGTATGTTATGTCAGTCGGAGGAGGAAAACATCACACACTCGTTAATCAAATACCATTTTTCTCAATAGGTTTGGTTAGACGCTAAACAAATAACTGAAGTACAAAATATTTGGGAAGAAGAGACAATGGAGGAATGCTCAAGACAATGGTTTTTGAAAAAAGAGCTAAAACAATTTCTTTCTTTACCGTGTCTTATATGTTGGAGTATATGGTTGGCACGAAATACAACTATTTTTAAAGGGAAGCTAATACCCCCATTTGAAATCATATTTCAGGTGAGGACTTTGGTCTCAATCAATAAAGGGCCTAGCAAACATAAGAAACCTCGACAAATAGACAATTTGTTCATTGAAAAGTCTCAACCATGGGTTTTTTTTTATGGGGCCAATTAGAGACAATCGGCTTTTAGTAGCACGGGAGGCATTCTGTACTTCTTAGATACCCGCTATAAGAAACATAAGCAGGTCTTGGGACAGGTTCCATCAATTTTGCTGAGTTTCAACCGTTGAGATTGCTTATGAAGTGTGCTCCAAAGAGAAATGTGAAAAAAAATACAAACTTTTAGAGATTCTACTATAGTCATCAACTGGATGAATAGATCTACTCAATTAAAAAATAATCTGCTTAGACCAGTGGGAGATGAACTGTTGGAGGCAATTTTCCTTTTTGAAAATATCTCTTTTATTCATGTTTATAGAGAATTAAATCAAGAAGCGAATAGGTTATCAAAAGAAGGTCAACAGGTTCCAAAATGTTTCTTGCAAATGGAAGAGAACAAGGATGGAGTTTCTTCTTTCACCCACATATCATACCCCTAGTTTTAATGCTAGCTCTCGGTTTTTATTGTGGGCCTATTTCATTTGATTGGAGCTTTATGGCTGTTTTTTACTGTTTCTTTTCCTTCTATTGGTTTCATTTTCATTGATTTCTAAGTTTTGAACATAGAGGTTATTTTGATGATTAAGTATCGATATATAAGGATACTTATCCTTATTATCCCCATGCTATTTTGAAGATGGGTTAATTTGCTTTTATCTGGGTTTTTGTTTGTGCCAAGGCATATGAGAAGTGTAATCTTCTTTTTTTCTTGAAATAAAATTACGATTTTTTTCTCGTAAAAAAAAAAAAAAAAGATCCAAGCATGACATGCATTATTTAGACATTAGAGACCTTTATTTGGCGCATACATTTTCATTTTTGAACATAAATTTGGTAAACTAGAGTTTTGGTTCAAAGTAAAGCTGCAATTTAAATAGTTTTGGAATGAACCAGCAAAGAATATTAATGTTAGTCCAAAAACAATATACATATTGCAATTAAAAAGCCTTCCTGCAATTCTACATTGACAAGGGAAATCAAAACTCCCAAAGCTAGGTAGAAGCTGAAGCAGCATGCCTTTCCCTCGTAACACACTCCTAAATATTAAAAACTTGGCACAGCTCCATTGCAGCATGCCTGCAAACTAACATAACTTCTCTTCAAAAGAAACCCTAAAAAACTAATCTCTTAAAATATCTTCAAGGATTTTGACATTTTAAGCATCCTTGAAACATATTGTCTGTTTTCTTTTTCGCATATCTTACAAGTTCTTCTCAAGCAGTAACAAATTGAAAACTAATCCTTTCTTTTCCTGCTGTTCTTTTCTTCAATACCTGATTGACTAAATCGAGCTCTTAAAATCTCAAGCACTTCCTCCATTTTGACATTTTTAACTGCAAGCAACACCATAGCATGATAAAGAACATCAGCCATTTCTGAAGCAGTACGTGACTTGTCCTCATTGTCCTCCAAGGTTTGGCACAATTCATTGGCCTCTTCCCTGCAAAAGGTGGAATCTTATTAGACGGAAAGCCAAGTAAAATGCATTTTAAATCCATAGAGAAAACTTTGATTGACCAAAATTAATCATGTTTCAAGTGAACATCCTAGAAACGTAGCCACAAGATTTGCATTTCAAATTTGAGTTTAAATTTGAAAGAAATTTAGCAGATGGAAAAAGTTTGATAATGTTTGATATGAAATTCAAGATCTTTGTTTTCAATTGGTTATATGGGATTGAAACGGGTCCCAACCTTATTACATCATCACCACATAGTGGTATTACAACAAAGCTTGGATATTATCCATGTATTGCTTGGCAAGATTTAAACCTTGGTCTCCTTCTTAAATGTTGAGGAAGATTTGCATTTCAAATTTGAGTTTAAATTTGAAAGAAATTTAGCAGATGGAAAAAGTTTGATAATGTTTGATATGAAATTCAAGATCTTTGTTTTCAATTTGTTATATGGGATTGAAACGGGTCCCAGCCTTATTACATCATCACCACATAGTGGTATTACAACAAAGCTTGGATATTATCCATGTATCGCTTGGCAAGATTTAAACCTTGGTCTCCTTCTTAAATGTTGAGGAACTTAACTGGTTGAGCTAATGCCACTTGATTTAAATGTATTTCATTTTTCATATAAGTAAAAAGATGAACATTGATACTACATTGGTCTCAGAAACCAAAGATTTTAACTGCTGGTGACAATTGACAATTTTATTCAAATTTATAGCATTATATTCAAATTTGTGAGGCATTCACATGATCAGCAAATTTAATCGATTTTATTCAATCTTCATGGATCAACCAGGTCTTGATATATCTCGCTCCATTGTCAAGGACAAAGGATATGCATCAGTGCATCACATGCCTCTTATATTTGCTAAAACATACACATAAAATACAAAACAAGTATTGCATTATTCCCTTCCTAAGCACAATTTCACTAGGATGGGTGGACTGGAACTGCAACATTTCGGTGATGACAGTTTTGAATCATTTTAAAAGTGCATTTAACAAATATCTAAAGCACTAGCATCCAAAACACTAATTAGTTCAACTATATCATTTTTCCTCAGAATAATGGTTGGAAGGTAGAACTCATTTAACATTTATTTTATTAAATAACTTTTAGATATGTTTTTAAGACAAAAGCAGTTAATAGGACTCCCAAAGACATCCCTACTCTGAAGACGAACATAAAGGAATTTACAAGCCATCTGTAATCTTGGTCTAGATTTATAAATCAGGAAAGAACAAAGATTTTGGGAACAACAATACAGCAAGAATGTTATAAGAAAGATTTAAATGTCACTTAGTGAAACATTATTAAGAGAGTAAGTAAATTTAAATAATAAATAAAAAGCACTGCTAGAAATTATTTAAGATTTGTCTTGTTATTAATTAGACAGATCCAAAATTATAAACAAAATATCAAAAACATGGACTAAGCTCTAATTTTGATCTTTGTATTTATCTCTTTGAGACCTACAGCAGCATGATTAGCAATGGCAGAAACAAGAAGTAACAAGTAAATAAAAATGCCCTAAAATCATTGCTTAAGCAAGGAAAAGAGTTCTAGCCTTTCACTAATAGATCATGGTACTATGATATTATTTTCCAAAACCTCGTTGTGCATGTGGAAAAGGTCTTAGAAGTGATAAATAACTTTATTTTATCAAACAACAAATTACAGCAACTGCATTCAGACCAGACACGTCTACTAAATATCTATTAAAAATGACAATATATTTATATATAAAATAAACAAGTGCAGGCCAAAATTATGCAAAACTGATTAAAAAACATTGTCCACCTCTACTCATCATCCAGGGTTGCCTAATTTTGTTAAATATATTTCATAAAAATATTTTGTAAATAAGGACCAACTCCATGAGAATAACTATAGTGAATTAACTAGAAATTAACGTTGTATGGATGCATGGGTGCACAGCATGAGGATATTATGTACCTGGTATGGAACTCCAAAACTGGAATGCAGTGGTGCAAATTTGCAGGAATAGGCATGGTTCAGACCTTGAGAACTGGGGTATGTGAAATAATACAGTTGAAACATGCACTTGGGTATGCCATAGTGAAATCGCATAGTTTCATTATTTTATATTATGAATGAGTGCAACACAAATTTCTTATTTTGAAAGTCTGTATTTTGATTTTGACTTGTGATGATCTGTTCCAGTGGTTGTAAAGTACCTTATAATTGCAATTTTTTCCAAGAAAATGCCTGAATCTGGCACCAAGTTTCAGCGGAAAAGGGGTCTACCCCGACCCTTTGGAAATCACCCTACCTGTCCTGTTTTCAGCAAGGTTAGTCCCTTAAATCAACACAAAGAAAGTTCTATATTTGATTCTTCTTGAAATTTCATTTAACATTCCAAGCTATTAAGCAAATATGCTTTTGATCTGCAGTTTAAAGATTGTGGTCTATTTCCTTTTTTTCCCCAAGTTCACGTTTTTTCATATTGGTTGAATAAAGCTTGATGTTATAATATGCTACACTATTTTCATAGAAGTTGATATGAAAAAGATTGTACCTAAAACTCCATTTTAGTCGATCACAATCATTGTTTAGAAACATGCATGCCAAGGATAGTTTAATCCCAATGAAGTATGGTCCTGGTTTTATGACGATCCCCCAAATGCTCCAAGAAAAGGGGCAATGCAATTGTTTTCTTCTGCATTTTGACAAAGAGGAAATCCTGCAGGTCCAATAAAGCCTCTCTTCTGCTGCTCATCAAATGAGAGTTCTGTTTTGTGAGGCTAGCCAAAGAAAGATATTAAATTTTGGCAGCTCTTGCCTTGTCCAAATTGTGTTACTTGTGAAGAAAGGTCCTGAACCTCTTTGTTCTGTTGGATATGTCTCATTCTTTGCCGGAAAAGAATTGTATGACAGGCACTACAGCGCAAAAGACGACGATTTTTTTCACCTACTTTTATCGCTACTTTTCACCTACTTTTATCGCTACTTTTGGAGCGGCCCTCGAGATTCCCACGGTTGGTGGGTGGTTAGTGGGTGTGGGTGGTTTAGCCCACAGTGTTGTATCCACGGTACCCTAATACCACTTGGTGGTTTAGGGTTGTATGAGTTTCCTTATATAATTATTGTAATGTCCCGTTTTAGGGATAAGAGAGAGAATAATATATCAAGGAGGATAGACTCTTGTTTGCTGGACTAGCCCAAATTGGGTGAACCAGGGTAAATCTTGTGTGTTATATGTGCATTGAATGGTGTCATTATTTCCTTAGTTATTATTTCTGCATTATTTCTAGAATATGTTTTTGTAAGTTCTCTTCATGTTCTTTAAAAATTTCTTGATAAGCTTAGTTGTGTGCCAGTTTCCTAGAAGGATGCCTATGCCATAATAATTTATCTGGATCCTTCTAAGAAGTTAATAGGATTGCAAGGAGCATTCTTATTGACTGAATGTATGCTTCTTCATCCATTCCCTCTGGCCACTCTGGTCCCTTCCACTTTCTAACTCCCTCTAGTATAATTATATATTTCTCTACCCTTGGACAGATTGGCAAGACTGTACTTCGGGCTTAAATGGATTGGCAAGATTCAACTTACCATGAGCTTTGGTTATAGGCCTGAAACCCAAATAGGCACACAATTGAGCAAATAATATAAGGTAAAGTGGAAACTCTCCCTTGTCCACACAAGTAGATCTTGTGGGTCATATGCCCACAAGGCAAGCTAGCTTGGCCATGACCTAAAAAATTACCTTTATCTTCACTGGTATCTTGATTCCTCATGTTTGGAGTGCATAAGCCCTTAGGTCCTCGAGATAATGGGTCTAAGCCTATTGAGGCATCATCCTTAAAATGTGTTTTGTCCCCTTTTTGATTTGCCATCTAAGTTTTGAGAGGACTAACATCTTGCATGAGCTATTACAAATTGATAAGCCATGAAGGAGACATTCTTGGATGAGGATACTTTGTATAAAAGTCATCTAATTACTTGGATTGCACAATTCTTGTTGAAAGCCTTACATTATCTTAAAAGATCCTCCAAGATAATTAGCAACCGAGGCCTTATTCATAAGCCTGCAGTTTCTAAAACCTAAGCCCCTTGAACCTTTTGGTCTGCATAATTTTTGCCAAAATACTGAGCTAATCTGATCTTCTGTAGTTTTAAAGCCTAGTCCATTCTGAGCTTTTAATTTGGCTTTTCCCAATCCACTGTTTTTACATATTGGTCAAATAAAGCTAAATATTACAATCTGATATACTCAATTTTTATAGCAATTAATCATGCAAAAGACAATTTAAACTGCCATTTCGGCCAATCACAAACTTTGTCTGGAAGAATGCATATGTCAAGTATAATTTGATACCAATGGAGTAAAATTTAGACAGCTAAGGAACAGTATCTGTCAACCCTTCACCTTAATGCAAAATGGCTTGTGACCCACCCATAGGCCTCTCTATATTCATCCTTCACAAGAACCACTTAGAGATGTGGTCACTGCAACTAAGAAGTTAGGTGAGATTATTCTTCTTTTCATCTTTCACTTATAAGTTGAAAATTGTTTTAACAATGATTATTTTACTTAACTAGGCATGTTGCATCTTGATAAAAACCAATGCATACATTTCACTTTAACACTATTTACAGGCAGTACACAGACAAGCAAAGGTGCTAAAATATCAGGAGGTACTGTACAAATATGTTAGCAAGGATACGTCCTTGGTTGCAACTATTGCACCTAAAGGATCTGGTTTCCATGGGAACAGCCACAAGAGAGGAGCCTTGGTAGCTGGCCTATGTGATAGATACAGTCACTAGACAAGTGCTGCATCAAGTTACTTACCAAAGAGTGCAAGGACCTATACATGCAGTAAGTGGTCTCACAGAATTAACAATTTGTTTCAGACTTACAAGGGCACAAAGAATATTTCCAGCTTAATGACGTATTAGCAAAGCTTGTAACTCTATGTTTAAAGTTATATAGTGAAAACTGGGTTATTTTTCATTACTTCAATCTTGAGGCTCTGTGGTATAAGAACTCAGTTACTGAAATATACAATCACCTTGCATGGCATGATTTCAGTGTCTGTTATCTGATTTGCTAAGTTGATAATTGTTCTCCCATGACTCAGAGAATGTTGTGGCCAATGCAACTAAGAAGTCAGCTGAGGCTATTCTCCTTTTCATCCTACTAGTATAAGCTGAAAACTGTTTTGAAAATCAACCCCATTTTTCTTTAGTAGGCATCCTTTGCCTTGCTAAAATCTGAGGAATATGTTTCACTTAAGCACTATTTATTTCAAACATGGTGCAGAAACAAGCCAAGTTGCTAACAGATCAGAAAGGATTGAACAAAAACATGACCAAGCAGGTATCTTTACTTGCAATTGTTATACCTAAAGCAATCGGTTACATAGGATCAACCACACCAAAAGAGACTTGGTCAATGTCCTCCTTGATGGACACAGTCAATACTGGGCTATTTAGCCTTATTTCAATCCCAAGGCTTTGTGGTATGAAACTTCAGTTATTAAAATATATAATCTTCTTGCATGGTATGATTTCAATGCCTGTTTTCTGACTTGTTGACTTGCTCTTGTTCTCCCAAGACTCAACGAAAACTATGACCAATGATAAGATTATTTTTATTTTCATCAATCAAAGATAACTATGACTCCATTTTCACAATGACTCACTTTTACTTAAACTGGCTGTGTCTGATCTTGCTAAACACCAATGAGCACATTTGACATGACCTGTATTCATTTCACAGCTCGTACACAAAAAAACAAATTTTCTAACAGTTCAGGAGGTATTGTAGCACAAATATGTTTGTTCCAACTGTTGCACCTTAAGCAGCTAGTCCATTGGATGGGCCACACCAAAGGAGACTTGATAGATGGCCTATATGATAACAGCCACTCAACTAGCACTGCATCCAGTTATTTACTAAAGACTGCACCTGTTATTGCAGTAAGTAGTCTCAAAGAGTTTTTGATTTGTTCTATATTTACAAGCTATGTAACCGTGTTCGATAAATAATATCAGAAATATTTAAAATTCAGTGAACGTTTGTGGTCCTTGAACAAACTTGCATAAAATTCTCCTATATTTGCCCTATCCACCACTATTCCTCTAGATTCTCATCCTCTAATTAGGTCCTCCTCAATGTTGTTACCGCCAAGGTCAGTGCCGCCTTCAATTTGCCCAAGTTCATGTTGTCGTTGTTCGTTGGATCTTCAGAGCTTCAAACCCTAAGCAAAGTTGATGAAAGGTGGGCATAGGCTGTTCTAAATCGAACTTCGTGGCGACAACCATGGTACTTGCTGAGAATACCTTCACTGCGATGAAAAAAGGCTAAGACATCTTCTCTAGCCATGGGCAGTGATGTTGCTCCATCCATGGTTCGAATTGTTGGCCACTGGATTTATTTACTCACCCCTTTATGCTTATATAGTATATGGGGATATGTTAATAAGTTTAGAACAGTACACACTGTTATCACTTTATTATATAATATAACAGTTAATATAATGTCTTATTATTTATTATTATTATTATTATAATAGAATAATATAAGATACATAAATATAATAACATACATTCTTTATAATTTAATAACAATATATATTACAATCAAATAGCATTGCTCAACCGGTTAAATTCCACAACTTTTGAGGAGACCTAGTTTCAAATCTTGCCAAGCCATAAAAGCATAATAGGCAAGTTGTTGTAATACCACTATGTACTCATGATGTAATACATGTGGGACCCATTTCAATCCCATATAACCAATTAAAAGAAAAACAATATATATTTTTATATGATATACAATATTATATTAATGTATTTGTATTTTAATATCCACATGTATTATCAAATGGCATTAGCTTAACTGGATAAATTCCTCAAGTTTGATGGAGGAGACCCAAGTTTGAATCTTGTCAAGTGATACATGCATTATAGCCAACCTGTTGTAATAGCAATATGTGGTCATAATGTAATACAAGTGGGGCCCATCTCAATCCCATATAACCAATTAAAATATATATATATATATATATATATATACCCACATGTATTATCATCAAATGGCATTAGCTCAACCGATTAAATTCCTTTCAAGGAGTAGACCTAGGTTTGAATCTTGCCAAGCGATACATGCATAATTGCCAATCTATTGTAATACTACTATATGATCATGATGTGATGCGAGTGGGACCCATTTCAATCCCATATAAACAATTAAAAAAAGTCCATGTGTATTATGAAATGGCATGAGCTCAACTAGTTAAATACCTAGACCTTTAAGAAGACCCAGATTTACAAATATTGCCAGCAATACATGCATAATTGTCAAAAATGCTCTGTACTACCACTATGTGGTCATGATGTAATACAAGTGGGACCTGTTTCAATCTCATATAAACAATGTAATATATATATATATATATATATATATATATTCATTTTTCGAACTTAATGCTAAACTTTATATGGGCTTTTTGTTTAGCAAATTTTATCTTATTTGTATCCTTGTCAAACTCAAACAAGAATGTGAACACGATTACTTGCTTTACAAATGTATAAAAAATATCTAAATGATTACCATATTAGCCAGACTTGCAACATTATTTCTTATGTTATGCTTGAAGAACTTTAGTGCAAATTGAATTTTTTACTATTATTTTAATTTCAAGACTCAGCAGTCAGAAATATCATTTATTAAAACGTATGATCATCTCAAGTGGTATGCTTCCAATGCTTGTCATCTGATTAGTGATTTGTTTTTTTGATGAGAAGTGCTTTGTATTACTATAGAATAACAGTTACACAGATCACAAAAGAAAGGTGGGTGGTATGGAGGCACACACCGAAATGTCTAAAACTCCACCCAGAATCAAGAAAAAGGGGGTTATGGGGGTTACACTGCTAAACTCTGAAACTGAAAATAGAACAGGCAAACAACTTGAAGCCCTTAATTGTTAACCTAAAGAAGAAAAAATTGCAAAATACAGAGAAGATCTGCAGATTATAAAAACCTCTGTTACAAAAATCGGCAAAAAATCACCGGAATCACGAGTTAATCGCGAGTCATTCGTGAAACGAGTGACTTGGCAAACTATCGCGAGTCCGACAATTTTTTCAAAAAATCGGCCGCAGCCGCGCAGGTAGAGGTTGCGGCCGATAAATAGAAAAAAGCAAGTGTCTTTTTTAATTACCTCTCCTGACCTCTTGCAAAGACCAAAAAACTCTCTCCTACCTTGCTACCAGCTGGACCAACTTCGCCAAGGCATCCTAGGAGTGCAAGCGATTGCGGTGTGAAGGAATCCGGCAGCCAACAACATCCAGCCAGAAGATTCATTCAAGGTCAGAATTTTTTTAAAACTCTTTTTTTTTTTTTGAAATTAGACTAGGGCTGTTTGAAAATAGATTAGGGTTGTTTCAAATTAGGTTAAGACTGTTCTCAAATTTAAAACCCTAAACCCTAGTCTAGGGATTTGGGTTTATGGTTTTTTTTTCCTCCTTTTAAATAGATACAAAATTGATATATGCAAGCCAAATTATTAGCTAGCTGCTATCCTATCAATATTTTTTAAACATTAAAACAGCTTCCAGAATGTTGTTGAGGAGCAAAATTTAGTTCAGACATTGATGGTTTCAGTGGTTTTGCCGTTGAGGGGAGCACGCGAAGGGCGCTGCCCCTCGACCCCGCAAGGGACGCTGTCCCTTGACCCCCGACACAGGTGGCAATGGGCGTTGCCCGTCATGTTCATGATGTTCATGATGTGAGAGTTGATGCATATGTGCGTAGGGCATGATGCAATCCAGTCTTGTATGCAGCCATGAAGGATATTCTGCCTAGGGTTTGCAGGCTGCAGATTGCAATGTTGAAACTGTAATGCTGAACTGTAAATGACATTGTTAATATAAAACTACCTGTATTTACTGTTATCTAATATCTTCCATTGCTGCTGCTATTGCCATTGCTGCTTCTATTGTTGTTATTGCTGCTATTGCTGTTATTGCTGTTAACATTGCTGCTGCTATCTACCATTGCTGTTAACATTGTTGCTGCTATCTCCATTGCTGCTACTATTGTCATTGCTGCTTCTATTGCTGTTATTGTTGCTATTGCTGTTATTGCTGCTGTTATTACTCAGTTTATCCATAGAGATAACTTGGGCTATTTAAGTTATACTTATTGTTTGAATGTTAAAACTTAAAAGCTGAACAACGTGATTGTAAACCCATAGATATGACTTGGCCTAAACCCTAGAGATGATTTGGCCTAAACCCTAGCCTTTTGGTTTAGGGTCTAGTTTTTTTTTCCTTTTTTTCATGTGATTGTAACTTTGTTGTTACTAACTTGTTTCCATGTACAGGCATATAAAAAATGAAACCATTGGATCCAACATGGGCGTATGCAATGCCATTGCCAGGGCAATCAAAAGGGCATTTTAAACGCAATTTTTGTGGCAATAGTTATAATAGAGGCGTTTATCGCCTCAAATTCCATTTGGCACGATTAGCAGGAAATAATATAGCAATATGTAATAAGGTGCTAGAAGATGTTAAAAACAAAGTAAACACCATGATCATTGCGGCAGATGAAATGCTAGTAACAAAAGAAGTTATGGCGATGCCATTTCATCCCCCCTCCCGAGGTGCTCGTACTAGTGGGCATGGCAGCCTTAAGCGGTTCTTTCCACAAAATAGTTCAAGTCCTTCAAGTGCACAAGGAGCTAGTGGGACAAGAGAGTCCTCTTTTGTAGATCGTTCTATGCCAGGGGTAGGGACACAATCCACGCTTGAGAGTATGGCCACGTGGAAGCAAGAGAAGCACAGTGCAACGAGGACAACCATTGCCACTTTTTGGTACTATTCTGACAATCCCATCAATGTGGCAAGGTCTCCATACTGGCGGCGCACGATAGATGTTGTTGCATGCTGCAGTGCTGGATTTAAGGTGCCAACTTTTGATTACACTAGCTCCCTCTCCTTCAACAATTTGTCGATGACATTAAGGTTGTGTCATTGTGCTTGACTAAATTTTTATATATATGGCATGACTAAATTTTTTTTATATATATTAATATGATAAAATCAATATGCAATGTGCATGACTAAATGTTTTTTTATACAACAAGCGTCAAGTGTGGAGAACCAAGGGTTGCACTATCATGTCTGATGGTTGGACAGATGGGAGGGGAAGAACCCTAATTAATTTTTTGGTTGCATCTGCAGAAGGAATTGCATTCCTTAGGCAAGTAGATGCATCGACACAAGTTAAGAGTGTCGAAATGCTTGTAGTGTTGTTGAAGGAAGTTGTCTTGGAGGTTGGGGAAGAGAATGTTGTCCAAATCATCACGGACAACACAGCAGCATATAAGGCAGCCGAGAGGATTTTGGAGGAGAGATTCCCCACCATTTTTTGGACCCCATGTGCAGCCCATTGTCTTGATTTGCTCCTCGAGGACATTGGGAAATTACCTTGGGTGACAGAGGTTGTAGGGAAGGCTTAGGCCATCACAAAATTGATATACAACCATTCATGGGTCCTTAGCCTCATGAGGCGATTTACCAATGGGAGGGAGCTAGTGTGGCCTGGCATTACACGCTTCGTCACAAACTTTGTGACATTGCAGAGCATTTATGATGCAAGAGGGTCACTAAAACAAATGTTTGTGAGTGATGAGTGGAAATCTGAAGCAACTGCAAGATACCGCACATCATCTGAGGGGCAAAATGTTAATACTTGTTTGTTTGAGGAGGATTTCTAGATGGCCATGGATGAGGCCATCAAGGTACAAGATTACGCTTATTAATTTGTTTTATTTTATTTATGTTGTAAAAAAATTTCTTTAAATTATTTTTTCTTTTTTCTTCAGGTCTCAGAGCCATTGGTGAAGATTCTTCATCTTGTTGATGGAGAACAAATTCCAATGGTTTTTGTATATGAGGCTATGGATAGAGGCGAAAGAGGCCATTGCTGCATTTTATGAACATAACCGCACCAAATATGATGCCATTTGGACCATCATCGATAACAAATGGACATCACAACTCCCTAGCCCTCTTCATGCAGTGGGTTACTATTTGAACCCCAAATTCTTATATGAGCCCACATTCCGTGTTGATTATGAGGTCAAGATTGCATTGACCGCGTGTTCTCTGCGAATCCACAATTGTGCAATAAAACGCGTGTCGAGATACAAGATTATAAGGCATGTCGTGGTTGCCAATTCCCATCTAAGCTATGCAAAAATGCTATTGAGTTTATGAGGCCAGGTAAAACGTAAACCTCATCGAATTATTATTTATTGTCTTTTGATTTTGTTTTAAAATTTAAACTTTTTAGGTGTTACATGTGAAATATTAATTTTTTTTTTTTGTTGTTTCTATATTTATGGTGGGATGACTTTGGTGATTTTACGCCCAATTGGCAACACATGGTGGTTAGAATCTTATCTCAACCATGTAGCTCTTCAGGTTGTGAGCACAATTGGAGTATGTTTGAGCACATACACTCCAAGAAGCGCAACAGACTTACACAAGAAAGATTAAATGATCTTGTGTTTGTGCACTACAACATTCGTCTCCACCAAAAACCTTTTGAAAAAACAAATACTGAGCCCATTGACCTAAGTGACATTGATCCATTATCTGAATGGATCACAGATGCAGAAACACAAGAGCAACAGGTAGTAGTTCAAATCTCGGTGGGACCTTTTTCTCCTCTCCTCTTCGTTTAAAAGCATATCTTAAAGTATTTTTTTTTCCCTTTCCTCATCTAGTTGAACTTCTAGGTACAGTAAGAGCCTCTATTCAGCATGGAAGAATTGCAAAACTATGAGACCCTAGCGGAGGAGATGGCAACAAGGGACCAAGAAGAGGCCTTAGCACGAGAAGCGGCACAAGCATCTACAAGCACACATCAAGCAAGAGAGACTACAGCTTATATTAGGACAAGGGGCAAAGGAAGACAATAGATAGTGGGCCTATTGAGGCATTTTGAGTCTCGACACATTTTGTAATTTGTACCTTCTCATATTATAAGCAATACAGGATGTGTTTTGTGAACTTTTGTCACTTTCATGTGTACTTAAAGCTTGAGCCTTGTATAATGTCTTGACTTGAATTGTTGCTTTTATTGCAATATTTGATTTGCATAATGTTAATTCATTGTAATATGCATGAAAAAATAAAAATAAAATCGTTATCTTCGATTTTTTTTTGCTGATTCTTTTCCGATTTTTTCCCTGATTTTTTGCTGATTTTTTCCCTGATTTTTTGCTGATTTCGATTTTTTGCCGATTTTTTCCCCAACCGATTTACAATTTTCTCTACTATGATAAAAACTATAAGAGACCTAGCTCGATGGAGTGGCTGTAGGAAATACCATACTGAACCCGTTCCATTTGGGAAAATCACTGTTAAGGGCCTCCAGCATATTGAGACTGCTGGAGCCTCCAAGGTTGTCTCTAAAGCTCCCCAACATATCAGCACCGTCGAGACACTCCAATGCTTGAAAATTGTCGGAGCCTTCAGTAGCACCACTAAAACTCCCTAATTGAATGTGAAATCGTTTCTCCAGAAGAGGCCCACCCAACTCCATATCCTGCCTAGGGCTGGAGTAGCGACACGCGTTGACATAGGGAGAGTGGGGAGGAGAAACGGGTTTCTGTCCCTAATTTGGGACCATGCAATCTGAACCCCTACAGTGCGTTTGGCAAGCCGTCGAGACCTCTTTGTTCCCCACCTCGTCTATGGAAGGACCATTGTTCCCTACCTCTACAATTGAAGGACCATTGTTCCCTACCTCTGTTGTTGAAGCACCATCAGCTTGTTGAGTTGTTGATGGTCCTATCACCTTCTCTGAAAGTTGTGAATTTGCGATGACAACCGTCTTAGGGACTGGTGATTTAGAAGTGCTAGGACGCTGATTTTTGCTGCTACCCACAATGGTCCAACTGTCTTCCGTGGGCTGAGGAGTTATCCCCCTAGAGGGTACAAGAGCTGGCTTTGGCTTCTTGTGCGACATAAGCGGACAGTCTTTCGCCTTGTGGTTGGAAGCTTGGCAACAAAAACGAGCATTTGGGAGGATGAAGTAGACAACCCTCTACGAAAAGGTAGAGTCCCCCACTTGGATATAGAGTCCCCCACTTGGTAAGGTCCTTAGACAAATCTACTTCAATACATACTTGCCTGAATGGACGAGAAATGAAAAACTTTTCAGGCTCGAGCATAACAACATTCCCTAGCACACTAGCAATTCAGTCATGTTACCCCACAAGGCAATGGGAAGGCCAGGTAACTCAACCCATACCGGGACTTTGTTCAGGCAGTCCTCAAACATAGCAAAATCACGAGAGCATGGCGCGAGAACTAGCAAAGAGCTTCGCATGTGCCATGGACATTACTGATGAATCTCCTTAACATGGGTGGAACTGAAAAAAAGAAGAAACCCTCGGTAAGGTTTCAAACCTGGGTAACTTGAACACCATGAGGGGTTGAGACAAAATTGATCCAAGACCTCAAAATTGACCCATTGGGGATACGGCCAACAAAGTAACATACCAATGCATGCGAAGTAAGCCAATTGCATGTAGCTTCTAAAGAGTGAGCAAGGAAAGCAACATCAAGGGTAGAGACCTTACCAAAGGAATCTCCTTCGAGACGAACTTTCGAGGGCGTTGGAGGGTCGGCAATCTCACTCAGTGTATCTCCTGCGCGGCCAGAGCTAAAGCCTGGATCACCGGGGTTGGGAGCCATAAGCAACGGAAAGGGCAGAAAAACCAACGAAGCCAACTCAAACCCTAGTTGGCTTCGCCTGCCCTTGTTTTCAGCTTTTCAATTAAATAAGTATATCCCTCTTTGACCTAAAGACAATCTTCTAGAAAGACTGATTCCTAGAGGTGAAGTGTGTAAGAATTGCACAAAGTTTGTCTCACTGCAAAAAAGGGATTTATGTGGAAAGAGCTTAGGCCCTAGCTGTCAATTCAATAACCCAAAGACCTTTTGCTTATAAAAAGTTGGTAATTTGATAAATTTGAAGAATATTTATTTGCCTTCTTGCTTGCACAAAGAACCGATTGCAAATGAGATTATAAACTTCTTGGTAAAATCCCTGCATATTTCAGAAGCTTGATCAATGTTACATCTTGATGTTGGTAATGAGCTCTTAGTCAAACTGCCTCCTCGATTGTCGAAGATGGTGAAAATTGGTGGGCTCTAAGTTCAGCAAAAAAATATTTCCAACAGTATTGATGGCTTGCTCTCAGACAGAATTTCATGGCGGATTGAGGCTCTTAACATAAGTTTCAAGATTTTTAGTGATGGCATTCCAAGGCCACTGAATGAATTCATAGACAACATGCCTTCAAAGTTGATTAGCCTTTCATTACCGATGTCTCTAAGTATCTCTGTAAATTAAATAAGTATATCCCTCTTTGACCTATAAGACAATCTTCCCGACGTGAAGTGTGTAAGAAGTTTCAAAAACTATAAAAACAGTATGGGCAAAATGTGAATGGGATGCTATGGATTCTGAAGGTGCAACAGGGGGAATTCTAACTTGTTGGAATCCTTCTAGAACCTCCTGTGTAACCATTCACAAAACTAGGCATTGGATAGCCTCTTTAGTCCTATGTGGCGGCTTCCGGGCGGACTGCGCAAAGTACTGTGGCGGCCATAAAAGACGAACAGCATGCCTGAATCATCGTGCTGGCTACCGATTCCACCATGTAATATCAAAAAAAAAAAAAGAGATAAAAATACAAAGATCAACATCCTAAATTAGTAGAATTAAATCAATAGAAGGGGTTTGGATTGAAGATCGGAGTGAAATTAGAAAAGCGGCAAAGTCTTTTTATCAGAATATTCTAGGATCAAAGGAGACTTAAGTTCTTAATGATAAACTTCTTCAAGATGTTCCTTCAATTATAACGAATGAAGACAATAGGAAACGGATGGAGCCTATTACTCTAGAAGAAGTTCATTTAGCTCTTTTCTCTTTTAATAAGGATAAATCCCCAGGTCCAAATGGGCTCTCTGTAGCTTTTTACCAACATAATTGGGATATAGTGAAGGATTCTTTATTGGTGTTAGTGGAACAATCTAGGGTAAAACAATACATACCTTATAACATAAATGCAACATATCTTACCCTAATTCCAACATATCTTACCCTGATTCTTTTCGACCCATAAGCCAATGTAATATGGCATATAAGATTATCTCCAAAATGACGGTGAAGAGATTAAGGCCATTGCTAGACAATTATTTCAAAATACCAAGGAGGATTTATGAAAGGGAGACAAATTCTGGAAGGGATCATAGTAGCTCATGAAGTTATACATTCATTAGCTTCAAGAAAAGAGAAAGCAATGATCTTAAAACTTGATATGAGTAAAGCCTAAGATAGGGTCAAATGGGATTTTCTTTTTGCAAGAAAAGTTTGGATTTGGGAAGAAATGGGTTAGATGGATTAAAGCTTGTGTCTCTACAGTTTCATATTCAGTGTTGGTCAATGTGTTAGTAACAAAATCTTTTAAAGCCAAGAGAGGCCCTCGACAAGGAGATCCTCTATCTCCTTATTTGTTCATTTTTCTGGCAGAGGTTTTGAGTAGAAACTTAAAAAAGGCTTACAAAGATGGGCTTATAAGTGGACTTAAGATTAGGAATAACATTGACAACATCACCCATCAACAATTTGTAGATGATACAGCCCTTTTTGGAAGGGCAAGGATAAATGAGGCCAAAGCTTTGACTAATTTTTACAGGAATATGAAAGAGCATTAGGGCAAAACATTAATAGGACAAAATCCAAAATTTACTTCCTTAACACTCCAGCTAATATCAAAGCAAGAATTTGCAAGTTACTTCAAATGGAGGAGGCAAATTTGCCAGCAACTTATCTAGGGATGCCTTTATTTAAGGGGAGAATGAGGATAGAATTATGGAATCCAGTTATTAGTAAAGTTATCCTTAGCAAGAAGAGTGCAATTAATTAAGTCAGTCTTACAGGCCATTCCAACATATTATATGTCATTGTATTCTATGCCAAAATCAGTTGAAAAAAGTTTAATCTATATTATGTGATCCTTTTTATGGTCAAGTTTACATGATAAAAGGAAATTTCCTTTGGTGAAATGGAGCAAGGTGTGTGATGATAAAACTAGGGGAGGTCTTGGTTTAAGAGTTCTTACAGATGCAAACTTAGCTCTTAGGGGAAAAGTAATCTGGAGATTGTACAAAGAGAGTCAAAGACAATGGGCAAGAATTCTTCTAAGTATGTTGAGCCCAATGACCCAAGTTTAATATTTACTGCATTCTCTCTACCAAATGGTTCTGCTCTTTGGAATGGTTTAAAAAAATCTATTGATCTAATGATTAAAGGTTTAAGATGGGTGGTGGGAACTAGAGAAAAAAATTCTATTTGGATGGATACTTGGTGTGATAAAAAACCACTCAATTTAGATCCAATTTTGAAACCTTGGATGAGATTGCTTCAAGACAAATATGGTGATAGGGTTTCAAACATTTTGTACAAGGATCAGGAAGGAAGATACAAATGGAAAGAAGATTTTTTTACAAGTATACAAGACATTGATGCTAGGAGGCAATTGAGTAGAAAGATAACAACTGTGATTATTCCGAGGGGAGCCAAGGATAAATTGATTTGGGAGTTGAATAGCTCAGGAGAATACACAACAAGAAGTGGATATAATGTACAACACCAACAAAATAGTAATATCACTAGAATATGGAGAGATATTTGGGATAGCCCAAGCATTCCTAAAGTCAAAATGTTTGTTTGGCTAGTAGGTCATAGAAGAATTTTATCCTGGGATAACCTTATGAAAAGGGGTTTTCATGGCCCCTCTCAATGTGTTCTTTGTAAAAAGGAGGAGGAGAGTATAGACCATCTCTTGGGACATTGCTCAATAGTCTGGAAACTATGGCAATGGATTCTTAATATGTTTGGTAAATGCATGGTGATGAATAGCAGAATTGAAGATTGGTTAAAGCAATGGCAAAGCACTTATAAAAGTGAGGCTTTACAGACAATATGGGATATATCAAAAGATACAATACTTTGGACTGTATGGCTAGAAAGGAATAGAAGAATATTTAAAGGAAAGGAAAGCAGTTTAGAGGTAATGAAAAGGAAGATATGTTTAGCCATAGAGGAGTCTAAACCAACCCTATCAACTCACCCAATCCCTAATCTGGAAGCAGAGAGCCTTGATAGATGGAGTCAAGTCATTAAATGGAATTATGATGTTGGGTACAAGAGAAGCAAAAAGAAGGCAAAGAATATAAAGTGGAAACCACTAGATGTGGAGTGGGTTAAATTGAATTTTGATGGAGCATCTAAAGGAAATCCAGGACCAGCAGGAGGAGGAGGAATAATTAGAAATAATAGAGGAGAGATTTTGTCTCATTACGCTTTCAATAGTGGATTTAAGACAAATAATGAAGTTGAAGCTTGGGCGGCTTTAGAAGGGTTAAAAATATGCAAACAAATGAAATGGAACAGAGTATGGATGGAAGGTGATTCTCTCATAGTAATAAATGCAATTTTGAGGAAAGCAAAGGCTCCATGGAACATACAAGAGATAATTGTGGAAATTCAAGATCTTGCTAAAGAGTTTGAAGAAATCAGGTTTACACATACATTAAGGGAAGGAAACAAATGTGCGAGATAGGCTAGCCAATAGAGGGGTTTTGATTGAGGATCGTGAAGTTAAATTCTCCTTTCCATGGTTAGAGGAAGTAGTAAGTTTAGCTGAAGCTGACAAGAAAATGTTGATTGCCTGAATCAAATAATGATTAAGATTTACTTTAATGTTTTCCATTGGTAATATCTGCTTTATTTTATAACAATAATGTGTTTTCATATAAACTATTTATTATAATTTTTGTGGTTGCACTTGTGTTTCAGGAAGGAAACTAGCAATCCAGATTTGGTAAAGCGGACTATGATAGTGCGATGTTTTGGAAATATTACTCTACTAAGATGCAATGCATAGATAGTAGAGGTGAAGTTTTGGTATTGTGAAGGCTGCTATAGAAAAATGTCAAGAAGGATGCTGAATTCTGGAATATTTGTATTCATACAAAAAATTGAAAAGATCCAGAAAATGAAAATCAAGAATTCAAACATTTTATGTAAAATGATGTAGGTTTCTAGCTATAGCATCTCAATTGAGATGAGAAGTGTATCTATTTGTAAACTCTCAAGCTCTAAAGAAGAGAGTTGTAATTTGTCAAGGGTGGGGGACCCGAGTACAACCCCTTATTATCCAGCCAATATATATATATATATATATAAAGACATTATAATCCATGTTATATTTTATATTATTCTAATATGACAAGAAGACCTTATAATAACTGTTATATTAAATAATATAACGATAATAATGCATACTTGTTCTAAACTTATTAACGTATCTACACGGCAAGCAAATGAATCCACCTGCTAGCAATTCAAAGTGGGGATAGAGCAACAGTGTTGCCTGTGATGGGGAAAACAGTCTTGCCCATAGCAAGAAGAGAAAGACACGTCTCGGACTTTGTCCAATGCAATGAAGGTATTCACAGAGAGTACTATGGTCATACCAAAGAAGTTTGACTTAGAACAGTGTGCCCACCTGTCATCATGTTCACCCATGTTTAAATAGTGCTTGAGGACTAAGAAGGCTTAAACTGGGTTTTCCAATAAACAAATGGAAAAACAATGTGGGACATCTCCCTCTCAAACATGAGGATGACATAAGCTTTGCATGAAAAATCCCGCAGTTGAAGTATTAACCACATTCGGTAAGTATATGTTTTTTCACTCCAGGTTGATGATCTATATTAAGAGCAATAATGAAAAAATGTGGTGCATAACCTCATAATATAATATACAAGCATGGAAAGACAGGCAATAGGTAGTATCTGGTTTGCTAACCATCCTTCTCTCTATTTACAGATAATGAGAAAAGAATGATTATCAGGGATGTGAACACAACTAATTGATCACTTCAAGGCCACAAAATGATGGGATTGTCTTCCAAACTAGAGGTCAAGAAGCTTAAATGTTTTGAATTAGCCCCCACCAAATGAGTTTGCCAAGCTTTATGTAAAGTATATTTTGTAATTTGGATGAGGACCTAAAGTAGATATTTAATAGATCTAGATTGTAAAAGCTTGTAACTTGATATGCACCTGTTGGACAAATCTCTTTTTAATGTCAGGAGAGGGGCCAAAAGAAATTGTGATTTAGAGCCTCATAAAAGATTTGGAGAACACAAGTAATGATAACATAGTTTTCTGATGGAGCACTAAAGGTATACAAATTGGCAATGAGAATAAAACAGTGCCAATGGTTCTTGGCATTGGAGAAGCTTATTCTACTGATGATGTAATGGTTGCAATCTCAATGCTTTGGGTCTATGGGGTGATGGTAGTCCCATTGGCACCATCATGATGAACTGGATCCATGTCTCTCCAATGCTCCACCAATAGTAGGTCTTTGCAAGAGCATTAAGAATGGTTGTGCTCAATTCCCTATCAACATATCTTTGAACTAATAAGGACCACTGCTAGTCCAGCCACAACGCCATTATCATTTGTTCACCCAGGGATTGGCTTCCAAACTAGAAGTCAAGAAGCTCAATTGTTTTGAATTAGCCCCCACTGAATGAATATGCCTACCTTTATGCAAAGTATATTTTGGAATTTGGATTTGGACCTAAAGTAGATATTTAATAGATCTAGATTGTAAAAGCTTGGAACTTGATAAAGCATCTGCTGGACAAGTGTCTTTTTAATTTCAGGAGAGGCACCAAAAGAAATTGTGATTTAGAGCCTCATACAAGCTTTGGAGAACACAAGTAGAGATCACATATTTTTCTGACGGAGCACTAAAGGCATACAAAGTGGCAATGAGAATCTTAAAACAGTGCCAATGGTTCTTGGCATTAGAGAAGCTTATTCTACGGATGATGTAATGGTTGCAATTTCGATGCTTTGGGTCTATGAGGTGATGACAGTCCCATTGGCAATGTCATGACGAACTGGCTCCATGTCTCTCCAATGCTCCACCAATAGTAGGTCTTTGCAAGAGCATTAAGAATGGCTGTGCTCAATTCCCTATCAACATTTCTTTGAACTAATAAGGACAACTGCTAGTCCAGCAACAACACCATTATCATGTGTTTACCCAGAGACATTAAGCCCCTGCAACTACAATATTCCTGACCATTTCCTCATAGCAACAAGAAAGGCTAACATGGAAGAGAAAATTATTGCCAAGCCACAACTTTGTGATTGCACCAACTGCATCTTCATGTCCTTGCATGTTATACAATTTTGTTAGAGTGCTAATCTCTCCAGCAACCTTCTTCAGATGACAACCTTACGTATATGGATTAAGGTTTGGCAAAAAGCAAAACCATCAATGACTTTCTCATCATCTACATAATTTTGCTCGAAATTGTGCCCCAAGTATCCATTGGAATTTGCAGCCATTACATATTTTTGAATCCAGGCATGCACAAAAGAGGTTAGTTCGCCTCTTTATAACTTCCCTTCCAAGGATGTCTACAAAGGTTAGAAAGACATAAATCACTCATCGCTATTTTTCGAACTTGCATTTTATTTGTTTGGCAATATTGAAAGAGTTTGGGGCATTATAAGGGAAGTTTGCAAGCCAATACTCTAGACAGGGCAATCTGAGGTCACCATTTTATTTGGAATTCCATTTCAAGCTGTATCACTCCATGCTTCTATGATTTAATGAACCACATTGATTTCAATGTCACAATACTCAAGTGAGATATTTTACTTTTTTAATTGAAGATAAGGTTTACAACATTTTACATTCTAGACCACAGCAATACTTGAAAATGGAAGGTTCTAGTAAAAACTTCAACAAATAAAGCCCAAAACTTTGAAAAGAAATGAAAACGACAAATTCGTGCTCACTCACAAGCTGAAAATCCAAATTCAAACAATGAAATTCCAAGCTGAAAATAGTACAGGTTGCTCCAAGCTGAAATATAACTCCTATTTTACAAAGAGTATTGCCACCCCAAAAGGACTGCTGCTCTTTCAAAAAAGTTTCATGGCTCTATAGAGGTCAAGATTCTTCATATTGCATAGTGATGCCCATTCAGATAAAAATGAAAACAAAATTTATTACTTTTTAAGTGGCACTCCCAGACAGGAATCCAGGTATATCACATGGGGTCAGGATACTGTTTGACATCAGAAGTTGAAATAGGATGCTGCATAACAATCAGCAAGATGTTCTCAAGAGTCTCCTGTCCATTAAGGATGTCCAGAAAGGTTTCCCACGCTATCCTGCTCTTTAGGGAATGTTAGGCATTTTTGACACTTCACCCTATTCCCACAATGTGAAGGTGCATCCTGAACCTTTGGGATGGCATCCTTGTATAAGAACTAAAACAAGATTACTAAAGTAGATAGGTAAATAAATATACCTGGACAGGTACATATGCATATGATGTTACTTTTGCACTTATCAAAGTTTCTCTAAAGTTTTGTGGTGCCTTTAATCAAGTGGAAGCTTCCAAATGATCATTCCGTGGCAACAACAAGAAAATAGTAGAAGAAGAGAATATATCCAAGAACAAACAGACATGAAGATTACTCCTTCAAGGAACGTTCAAATGCAAACCATGGACAGGTAACTCATAGAAAATTTAGTTTCAGTAAAACATATGGGCTTAAAACATTCTATTACAAGAGAGAACTTGACTTTTTTATATTCAGTTGTTTCTCATGAAAGCTCAACCACATACATTGTGTGGCTATTTGATGCAGGAGCATCCAGGTGTATGGGCAATCCTAGATTACCCAAAAAAAAAAATCAAAGAAAAAAGAAAAAAAATGAAAAAACAAGAGAAAAAAAAAGAGGAGGAAAAAACAAATAAGAGAGAAAATAAAATAAAAAAAGAAGATAAAAATATCACTAAATTTTTTTTTAGCATTATTTGAGCTTAAATTGATGGAGAAACTAGTGGAGTAATTGGTGGTGGTGGCACACCCATGTGATGAGGGTCACATTTCGGCTTGAGGCATCTTGTTGACAAGGAACAGGAAAAGGACCGGACAGGGCCGAGAAGGAGTCGGTAAGGGACCAGTGAGAGGTCGGCAAGGGACCAATAGGAGACTGGTAAGGAAGTCGGCAAGGATCTGGGATGACCAGCAAGGAGTTGGCAGGGGTCAACATGGGGAAAAGTGGTTTGAGGCTTAAGATTGTGCAGTTATTTTCTACAGGAAAAGTGGTTTACGCTTAAGATTGTGCAGTTATTTTCTACAAGAAAAGTGGTTGACGCTTAAGATTGTGTGTGCAGAGTGTGCGTAGGGAGGAGCGAGAAAAGTGGTTGAGGCTTAAGATTGTGCAGTTATTTTCTACAAGAATATAATTGTTGCTATTTAATATAAACTATAATTGTGTGTGTTTTTGTGTGAGTTGTTTGGAGCTTCTAGAAGTGGTAGTCTTTCAATAGACCCCCTCCTCTAGACTGCATCACTATTTAGCTACTATCACTGACAATTATTTTCAAGGTTCAAACACCATTAATATATGATTTTAATAGAATTTCCAAACAGGTCATGAACATAATGATACCTTGAGAGTAAAACTTGTCATCAGATTTTATAAAAATATGGTCCAGTTGTGTGGGGCCACATATAGAATTAGTTATAACAAAGCCATAACTTTATGCAAATAAAAAAAGAATAAGATAATTATGTTGAGCCAAAAAAAAAAAGGAGGATGACATAAGTCACAGTTTTGAGACACAATGAAAGGAAAGGCACAATACCGTATTTTGGAGCAAAGTAGCTTCTGGTCATTCAACAACTTTTTTGTCCACGAAGGTTTCCCCACTGTTGCATCTGATTTGCGTTGGGAAATAATATCCTCTAAGAAATAGAGTGATGTAAGCGGAAATCTTTTTACTTTGACCTAACATCATATCAGCTGAAATGAATAAGATATTCCTGCTAAAAAATCAATATAAAGATAGTGTTCGAGAGTATCAATATCTTTCAAATAAATTGACTGTCATTTGCTAAACTCTCAACTATATGCAAAGTTCCCATTTCAAAAGATGCTAAAACATGTTTATAGTTTGGAAATAAAAAGGAAATGTCAGATAACAGCTGCAGTGCACCTGTGGACTTTGAACAAAATCAGAAGCTGCAGTAAAATAACAGGTTTCTGCACCAGTGTGACATGTTGGTCCATCAGGCTTCCCAAGATATATTATCTGCAAAATCAAGATTTGAAGTCAACGGATATTAGACATTAATTTGCATAAAAATTAGAAATAAAAGAACGGATATTTAATAAAGATTTCCCAAAACTCAACAAGCAATAAAAGAAGCAAAAGTTCAAAAAAAACTCACCGAATCACGATCACAATCGAAAAAAACATCTGACACATTTATGAAGTTGGAGGATGTCTCTCCCTTAGTCCACAAAGATGACCGTGACCGACTGTAGAATGTAGCTTTACAAGATGTCAATGTTCTAGTAACTGCAACCTTATTCGCAAAACCTTGCATCAAAATAGCTCCTGTGTCTATATGTTGAGCAATTGCCACCACCAACCCTTTGTCATCCCATTTTATAGTCTCTAAGAGACCTTCAACCTGAAGTTTACATGTTGCAAGGTTTTGAAGTTCCCAGTGAGAATCACTTCGTGATTGAAAAAATTACCTGAACTTGTGTAAACATAAGTTGCAACATCTTGTATGCTAGCAGCTAGACAACACTAAAAACAAGATGTTCAAGGGACAACATCTTTCAAAAAAATGTTGTGAAGACTTCAAAAAATATTCATCGTACATATTCATATAAATAAAGATATTTTAAACAAACAATAAAAATTCAAATCAAATCTTGACTCTGATAATACTAAGGTTAAATATTATGCCATTAACGATAGTAGTCATCACAAGAAAGTATTCATAAAATTTTGAACACATAATTTTACAGTTACAAAACAAAATCCTAAACAGAAGAAAATAACACCAAAACTCACAAGATTATTTTTTGTGGCCGAAATGACTCAACTTACTCTAGCAAGTCATTTCTATGCAGTTCACTCAAAATGAAATGGAGACCTGAAGAGTCTTTACTGCTGTAAAGATAACACCGTACATATTAACCTCTACAAAAGTTTAAAAATTTAATTGCACCACGCAATAACTTAACTGTGGGCAAGCACAGATAGTAAACCACATCAGGACCTCTTCATCAAAAGTGTTGTCTGCTAGGAAGAAGTCCCTGTCACAATGACAAATTTGAAATTCAGATAACATCATAAAAATGCAACATGTCTCCTATTGCAACCCCACAAGAGATACCCAAATATTTCCATATGCTTTTTCTATCATGTGGATATTTAGAAACTTTTACAGAGGACTTCAGCACAAAAGTATTTAATACTTCATTTGCTACCTAAGCTCTCAAGTTTTTACAGGACCACTCTCCCTGACCAAGTACCACAATAGGATAATGTGCTCAATATAGAAAGAGTAGAGTGCAAAGGCAATCCCTAAATGCAGACTTTATGAGAATGAAAATGTCCAGTTGGCATGCTACTATACAGTCCCATTAGAGAAACGTTTACAGTTATCATAAACCTTCTCAGAAAACTACCCTCTGATATTAGCACCATTTAAGTTTTCCATCACCCATAGATGGGACTAGCTCCCAAATGGCTCCACCCACATCGGAAAACTACTCTTTAATATCAACACCATTTAAGGTTTCCATCACTCCTTAGATGGGAATGGCTCCACCCATGTGCCACCTATCCATAGAAGGCCCTTTTTGCCTTTGAGCCCACTGATCCACGCCACAGGGTGCAGGATAGTGGCACCGGGGGACAGATCTCCCCAACTCGGTTGGTGAGGTTGGATGAGTATCTTTCAGAGTTGTGCAGCAGAAAAGGACACAAGTAATTCCTCAAACCATAAGGCGTTATATACAAAAGAGAAATAACGAGGAGAGACATTGATTGGGAAAACCAAAAAGCATGTAAATAACAAGAAGCTTCATTTATGGATTAAGCAAATGCAAAGAAAAATATAATACAAGGCTCCTGTGTAGCAGAATTGGCACCAGAATCAAAACTTATGCTAAAAGTTGCAGGTATTGGATTGCATTAGTCAAGCTAGGTGCTAAGCGAGTCGGTGCCTTCATTCTAAACAGTTCTGATCTAATGACACTCCTTGAGTGAAAAATAGTAAGGCTGGAACGATTCCAAGAGAAAGCCATCTATACCAAATACGATACTATGTACAGAAATGTAAAATACTATTACGATTCCACTTCTGAGGGTTACAGAAAGAAAGTTACAATGGATCATGTGATAGGTTGATGAATGTTTTCTTGAGGCACCAAGTGGTAGATTAGGCTTATGACATTTTTCGATAATAAATGCATTTCCTCTAGCACTAGACTTGTGCAGATACCCTAGCTGAAATGTGGACATCTTGTTCTAGCGCTAGGCATTGGCACTAGGTACTTGGCTTTGTGCAAGCATTAGCACCGAGCGCTTGTCTATGTGTATGCATTGGCACCTAGCACTTGCCTCTATGCAAGCACTAGGACTTGGTGCTTTGTAACAGTCCCAATATAGCCATGCCGGCTATCTTTATTTTTATTAGCTCGGGTCAAAGGTTTAGTTAGTCGGACCTTGAGCATTGAGATTAGGTTATTATTATTTTCATCTATAAATAGGAAGAATATTGTATTAGTTGCAATCATCGGATAATTTGGATTTAAGTGGGGCACCCGTGCGCATATGAGACTTCGCCCTCTCTAAGTGGCTATTTGCTTGCAAGGATTTCAATTTGATATTTGATAATGATTTCCCAACCTTTGGTTTTATTATCTATATTGTTTGTGTCGGTATTTGTTGATTTCTAGAAGTTGTGTATCAAGTGGTATCAGACCTCTCGCTTCTAAGCACACTTGCACATCCCTACGTCTACATTGTGCTATTCGTTATCAAAAATTTACTAGACCAAACAAATAGTTTTTCCATTTGGAAAAGACCAGGCACCAATGTTTCTCCTACGTGTAGCTGTCAAAGAAGCAAAAGTAGAGACTTTTGTTCGCTCGACCCACCATTGCAGTCTTCTTTCCAACGAAGTTTTCTTCTGTTGCTCAACCAACCACCATCGTCTTCTTTTTCCCATGAAGTCCTTTGTTGTTTGAAGCATAGAGACAATTGCTCCTTCGTAGAAAAAATTTCAATGATATTCTCTTTCGTTCGTAGCATAGAGACAGTTGCTTCTTCATAGAAAAGAAGCAGCAACAACCATGGGATACACTTGACATCTTCGAATAGTGGAAGAAGTCAGTTTTGAAGTATAGCATGTTTAAAGGTAAAATCCATATATGTTTTATTCGAGCAAAATCTAACACCCTCTATCTTCTAAGGTTTTCCCTCCACCATTGATACGTGTTATAAAGTACTTTTATTTTTCAATTAGAAGTATTTAAATTAAAAAAATAAAGAAAATCCCGACAACCCCACAACCACCACCTAGTCATAATACTCTAGATTTTGGCTCTTATGACCTAGGTTTTGCCTCTGATTTGGACTCCTCGACAAGCGGTGCTTCCAATTTCCTTGAATGGCCTCATGATGTTATAGTTCCTCGCATCAACATGCCCACCTTTGAAGGTGTCGATCCTCGTGGATGGTTGGCCAAAATGGAAGGCCTTATCCGTCTGTACCATGTTCCTGAAACAAGTCATTTCGTATTAGCAACTTCACCAAGATGGACTCCTCGACAAGCAGTACTTCCAATTTCCTTGAATGGCCTCATGATGTTACAGTTCCTCACATCAACATGCCCATCTTTGAAGATGTCAATCCTCGACAATGGTTGGCCAAAATGGAAGGCCTTATCCGTTTGTACAATGTTCCTGAAACAAGTCATGTCGTATTAGCAACTTCACCAACATGGTGGCCCTCTTTTGTGGCCTAACTTCAAGGAACAATTTCTCCAAATATTTGACAAGGGATCTTCCACATCATATGTGGTACGTATTATGCAAGGTTCCACGAGCCTGGGGGACAGGAGGATGCATTTCGGCGACGGTTGGGGATGGCCGGCTGATTTTAGGGGACCGTTGGTATAATACTATGAAATTTTTTAGAAATTTAGAATAATCTACAAATTCTACACACAACAAAAATGAAAAATACTAAAAACTTAAAAAGTATGCATGTTCTTTAAATATGTTTCAATCTGAAATGAACTCAGCTATTAGCCTATTACTAAGTGCAGCCATTTCAACAAATGTAACTTGAAGGTTCAGCCAAGGATATCAAGTGCAATCTCTAGCAGTTAACCAAAATAGTTGTTATTGTTCAAGTAATGAATGCCACACTGTTCAGCTTTTAACATTCAAACAATAACAGTCATCATTTTTAAAGCCACCAATGTTCAAGCAAAGACCATCATTTTTTAATTTTTTTTCAGTCACCAATGTTCAAACAAAGACAGTTCTCAGTTTTTACTTTTTGGCCATCAATGTTCAAGCAAGATAGTCATTGGTTTTCACTTTTCTCTGTTCAAGCAAGATAGTTATCTGTTTTTTCAGCCATCAATGGTCAATCAAGACAGTCATCAGTTTACAGCCCTCAATATAAATTATAAAAGCAAGACAGCTTTACTGTTCAGTCTCTAGCAATTCTGCACTGCTGTCCAATCACTAAAGTAATATTTAAACATTGACAACCACCATTGTTCAGTTCCCACCATGTAAGCAATGACAGTTACTCCTAACTGTTCAAATATGACAGCCCTTTTTTTTTAATTTAAGTTTGTATCATTTTTTAATTTTTTTGGGGGGCATGAGACGCCCAGCTGTGGGGGACGGCCCCGGGGATGGCTGCTTGGTGGACGTTGCCATCCCGGGGACGACCCCCCTACCGTCCCCCGAAAGGGGGACGACGGGGAAACGTCCCCCCTACCGAGGACACAGAGGATGGGGGGGCGCGTCCCCCAGGGGGGGCGTGTCCCCGTGGAACACAGGTATTATGCAAACTAAGTAAACAAGACCAGTGGATGAGTATTGCTCCAAGTTCACAAGTCTTCTCACCTATACCCATCAGTCGAGTCCAATGGTGGTGGTCTTTGCCTTTCACTATGGCCTTAAGGATAAAATTTGGTAGGAAGTTGACATGCACAATCCTTATACTCTTGATGATGCACAACATATAGCTCTGGCAGAAAAACAAAAGCTCCAAGCTTTTGGTCCTCCATATAGATGTAACTTCAACTCTCATCGTCCTTACCATAATTTTAAGCATTTTATGGGATTTTTCTGCTTCAAACGTCGTTCACACCATCCTCGAAATGAGGCCTATGAAGAATGTTGTAACTTTCTCTTGGAATATGGAGACACAACAGTTTATGAGGATGAAGATTCATTACAACATGAGAAATTGGCAGGAGTAGGGCAACAACTAGCAAAAGTAGATGAAGCATAACAAGAGGATGATACTGTGGTTCTCTCTTGCTCATACCCTTATAGGTCTCCACGCTCACCACACTATCAAGGTAAAAGGATTTATTAAACAATAGTGTGTCAATGTGTTGAAAGACGGCAAAATCCTTGGGCTTGCATATCAATACTTCAAATCAAGATAAATTTCAAGTCTTGATTGCAAATGGGGGTATTGCTCAATGTACGTGTCAAACGGCTAAAGTTAACATCCAAATGGGAGATTATACTTGGGTGGGACATCCCTTTGCTATGAACTTGGGAAGTTTAGATGCCATCTTGGGAGCACAATGGCTATCTCATCTTCGTGATGTTACTACTGCAAAAATTACATGTGAAGTGGACAAAGAATGGAAGAGTCATTTGTCTCCAAGGAATTCAACCTCCTCCCTCCAAGGTGGTTAGTTCACATCGCATGGAGAAGACATTGAAGAAAGGTGGTTATGATTCTTTGCCCAAGTCAATTGCATAGAGGTCCAATCCTCCAATCCGCCTCTTCCAGCTCTTCCATTGGATCTCCAAAACATTGTGGATAGCTATGAGGAGGTCTTTAGTGAGCCAAGGGATCTACCTCCTAAGCGCACACATGATCACACCATCCATCTGATTCCAGGAAGCCAGCCTCCTAATGTGTGTCCTTATCGCTACCCCCAACCCCAAAAGTCAGAGATTGAGAATTTGGTTCAAGAAATGTTAGAGCATGGAATCATCCATCCAAGCATCAGTCTATATTCCTCTCCGGTGGTGATGGTACGATGTAAGGATAGCTCATGGTGCATGTGTGCTAATTTTCATCCTCTCAACAAGATTACTATCAAAGAGAAGTTTCCTATCATGTGCATGTGCCCTGTTATAGATGATTTGTTGGATGAATTGCATGGTGTTAGATACTTCACTAAACTAGACTTGCATTCTGGTTTTCACCAAATTAAGGTTAGAGAAGAGGATATCCCTAAGACTACTTTTCGTACATGAGGGTCATTATGAGTTCCTAGTCATGCCTTTTGGACTCACTAATGCTCCTTCCACTTTTCAAAGTCTCATGAACCATGTCTTTCATCCTTTTCTTTGTAAGTTTGTCCTAGTTTTCTTTGATGACATTTTAATTTACAGCAAATGTTGGGAGGATCATCTAGTTTATATTGACTGGAAAAACTCTTTGTTAAAAGCTCCAAATGTGCCTTTGGGGTCCAAGCAATGAAATGAAATATTATTCATGTCCGCAGTGGGCCAAAATAAGACCCAAGGGACTATAATAAGAACAATAATGACTGTCAGCTAGTAGGCTAAAAATCCCAACAAAGAAAATAACTAAGATAAATAGAAGATGAAACCCGACAAACGGGCCAAAGAGAATGGGAAAAGAAAAAAAAAGGGAGAGAATAGGGGGGAGGGCTGCAATCCAACAGAAAGGAGTGCACGCCAAGAAGAACGGAGAGAGTAGGGGGGAGGGAGAAGCCCAAAAGGGGCAAGCTCCAAGAACCCTCCAGAAACTAATCTCTCCTAATAGTCGACGCCAAAGTACCAAAGCTGAAGAAGTCCATGATATGTCTCTGCCCATTGCGAACCCTGACAAACTGTTGGTGCGTTGTCTAGTGACCCTGCTTCTGCCCGAACTGGATGATGTGGAGCGCTTCCGATTGAAGTTACTGTTGGTTACGAATCTGCCACTAGGAAAGGTTTTAGGTCTTTATGCCCTATATTCGCCCAGCAGATTGAAAGGCCGGAAGGAAGGAACACCTTCCATGCCAATCTCCGGAGAAGGTCGGCTTCCTATATTTTCTCAATTTGGGGTTTGAGTTTAAAGTGCAAGAAAGAGATGTAAAAGGAACAAGAAGAAACATAAGTATGGTTTGTTTCGGGTGGGGGAAGGTAAGCAGCACAGTTACTAACCTATCACTTTACCAACAGCAATCAAAACAATGTATGCAACAGAAACCATTAGCATTGTTCTATCCTATGTATCCTCCCTATATTATTCCATATATACTTAATCGCCAATGTTGAGATCCAGATATGCAAAATGACAGCAATCAGAAAAATAAGCAACATGAAACAAAAATAATCGAGGAAGGCAGCATAAAAGACAGATGCAACTATTGGAGCCAAATATACTCTAAATTAAAAGCAAGTGCACTGATATAGAAGTTCCCTGGCAATATACCCCCCTTCCACCCTTTTACAATGAAATGCTTTTGCTATTTATAGCAGATTTCCCCCCCGATTACATTTTGAGCGCAGATCCCCAAACCTGCCAAAAGTTGTAAAAGCTGCAAAAAGCGGCCAGATTTGATCCTTGTCGGCCACCCTTGTACTTGCAGTATGCTTCTCCTAAACTTCGTACAATTTCTGACAAATTTGGTAGTTGGAAAGGGAATTATCAGTTAATTTTGGTAGGTGAGGTACATTTTATCCTTCAATATCCACCTACCCTTTCTTTGAAGTACAATTTCATTCTTTGTGCAGCTGGCCCGAATCCCGAAACTTGCTTTGAAAATGGAGGGAAGAATCATCTTTTAAATTCTCCACTGATTGTCGCCGGAGATCGCTGAAAGAGAGAAGAAACGCCCAATGTCGTTGAAAAGCGATGGCGATCTTCGGAATTGGGGCTCAGGACGACCTTCGGATCAAGCTGGGAAGCGCTCAAAAATTGAGCGACTTTGGGAAATTATGCTCGGCGACGGCGATCTTGGGAGTGTTCTGCAAATCGCTGCGATCCTGTAGCGCTGCTGGAAAAGGCGAGCTGCGACAGCGATCGCGGGAGTGGGGGAGGAGTTAGCCAATTTTCTGCCTTTTGCCTTTTGCTTCCCTTCTGGATGTCGCTGAAAAAACAAGCGATTTCGGGCATTTTGGAATCGCGACAGCGATCTTGAGCATGAGCGCTCCTTTCTTTTCCTCGTGCGCTCGAAAGCGCTGCAGCGACGAGCGTCGTCGGTCAGCGACGGCGATCGCTGGCTCGACGACACTTAGAAAATTTTCAAGTTTTAAACGCCGCTCTCTTAATCGCTGAAAAACATTGCGACACCGGGCGTCGCTGAAAAGCGACGGCGATCGCGAGCTCCACAATACTTGGGCAAAATTTTACAATTTTATGCGCTGCCCGCGGGCGCTCAAACAACATGCTTTTGCCAAAAATCGCAAGGCAGCGACGGCGATCTCGGGAAGAGACAAACACTCGGCAAAATTTTACAATTTTTCCATGCAAGTGTTGGCATTCAAATCTGAGAAAAGCTGGGAACTGAAATCTGAACAAACTGAAGATGAACCAAGAAAACTAAAACAGCAATGAGGAAAGAACAATGAGGAAGGAGGGTGACAACAACCTGATGAAATTTGAAATTTTATACCCCTAGCAAAATGTGGCAACAGTTACCTGGTCTATCGGAGTTGGTGAAGTATGTTGTAATGAGCTGATGTTGAGGAGGGTGAGAACCATTTGGAGAACTTTTATGTCGTCGAAGCTGAGTTATCTCCCTAAGAAAGAGTACGAGACAACGTTGGTCCGGATAAAAGATGAAGATAGAAACAAATCAAGAATATTTGGGACATATACTGACTCACAAATGAGTCAAGATAGATCCTAACAAAATCAAATCTATGCAAGATTGGCCCTTGCCCAAATCCCTTAAACAACTCCCAAATTTCTAGGACTCGTTATCATAGAAAATTTGTCCGCAACTATGGCAACATTGTCATGCCTCTCACTGCTCTCACCAAAAAGGATGCTTTTGTTTGGACCGAAGTTGCTTCCCAAGCCTTCCAAGCCCTCAAAGAAGCTATGTGTTCCACTCTAGTTTTGGCCACTCTTGATTTTAGCAAGCCTTTTGTCATTGAGTGTGATGCTTCCAACACTGCCAAAGAGAAATAAAGGCCTTATTTTTTGAGTAGTCGTTTCAGTATTAAGATCGATCATAGCAGCGTTAAGCATTTCTTAGAGCAGCGTCTCTCATGCCCTGAACAAAATAAATGGATGACCAAGCTCTTGGGTTATGATTTTGTCATTCAATACAAGAAAGGGAAAGAGAATTTGGTGGTTGATGTGTTATCTCACAAATACAAGGATGATATGGCAATCAATGTCATTTATGGTCCTTGTAGGGTCGAGGGGCAGCGCCCTTTGTGCATACCAACAAATGATCTTTGTAGTGGTAGAGCGCCTTTCCAAGCATGCTCATTTTTTGTGCATTACAGCATCCCTATTCAGCAAGTAAGGTGGCCAAGGTATTTCTTGATTATGTTTTTAAGTTACATGGTATGCCCAAAACCATTGTGAGTGACCGTGACCCTATCTTCACTAGCAACTTCTAGAAGGAATTGTTTCATCTTAGTGGTACCAAGTTGAGTATGTCCTCATATCACCCTCAGTCTGATGGTCAAACAGAGATTGTTAATAAATGTTTAGGTACTTACCTTCGTTGTTTTGCTCAAGACAAGCAGTATCATTGGGTCCAATGGCTTTCATTAGCAGAATGGTGGTACAATACTTCTTACCATTTTTCCCTTAAGATGTCCCCATTTGAAGCATTGTATGGTCAAAAACCACCATCAATCATAGATTATGTTCTCGGTAGATGATTTGTTACAACAACGACGAATTGTGCTTCAGCTTCTTAATGATAATTTGACCCAAGCCCAAAACCGTATGAAGCAACAACAAGATTCACACCGTTCTAAACGACAATTCAATGTAGGAGATATGGTATTTTTGCTCCTACAAATTTACAAGCAATCAGAAGTTGGCTCCTCGATTTTATGGTCCGTACAAGGAGGTTTGTCGCATTGGTGAAGTAGCATATCAGTTGGAGCTTCCACCCTCTTCCCGCATCCACCCAGTTTTGCATGTATCATGTCTCAAATAGGTTATTGGCCAAAAAATGCAATCCCAAACAAAGCTTCCATTACTCAATGAAGAAATTCAAAGCACTCTTTAGCCTAAAGGAGTATTGTGGTTCAAAGTTTGTCATCTTCAATCTCGACAAATTCAAGAGTTTCTCATCAAGTGGCTCAGGACCTTCCAAAAGAAGATGCTACAAGGGAGCCTAAGAGCATTTTCCAATTTTTTCTAGCTTTTAGGGCAAAGCTTTCTAAGGAGGGGAACCATGTAGTGGTCCCAATATAGCCATGTCGGCTATCATTATTTTTATCAGCTCAAGCCATAGCCAATATAGCCATGTCGGCTATCATTATTTTTAATAAGCGAGACCATAGGTTTAGTTAGTCAGCCCTTGAGCATTAGGGTTAGGTTATTATTGATTTCATCTATAAATAGGAAGAATCTTGTATTAGTTGGGATCATCGGATAATTTGGATTTTGGTCGGCTTGGTGCGCATATGAGACTTCGCCCTCTCAAAGTGTTTATTTGCTTGCAAGGATTTGAATATGATATTTGCTATTGATTTTTTGGCCTTTGGTTTTATAATCTATATTGTTTGTGTCGATAATTGTTAATTTCTAGAAGTTGTGTATCATGCTGACCTATCTACAAGCACTAGCGCTTGGCAATTGCCTAATGCTATCATCATCAACCAGCATTGACGGTTAGCATTAATGCGGTGCTAGACCTAGGTCTGACAATAGTGATTGAAAATAAGTGTCTGGACAACATGGTATCAAGCTATGGCATTACTCAGCAAGGTGGTGCAAAGGCTAGTCTTTGCACTAGCATCTCTTGGAGCTTTGGCAACTAGGGTCAATGAGGGCTCTATTGAGGAACAATTGTCTTTATTGCATCCAAATATAACTGAGGAAATTGACAAATGACTTGTTCAAGTGCATACCATTTAGCCTGAGTGGCATAACAACTAGCCTTCACAATTCTAAAAAGGTTATGGGTGTTCAAAAAGAAATAAATACTTTGCAGCAGTACTTCAGTGCGACAGAAATCAAATAGCGGAGAGGAAGTAGAAGCACAAGCGATCAATAAAAAAAGGACACTTCACGACATAAGAATAAGAGAGACTGAAATGAAAGGGAAAACTCCGAAAACACGTTTCGCACCTTAACTGCTCATCAGTTCGGTTGATGACCAAACATTACAATCCACCTTGTTTATATAGATTTCTCAAGCCAATGGGTGCGCTAGCCGACATGCCACGTGGCGAGAATCAAGAAAAAACGGTCCGTTACCTTGGGATATGTCAAAAAAGACAATGATTGCCAAGGATAATGGTTGAAAGTGCCTAAAACATTAAATAACGCTCCTCGGGATGTGCACCCACAAATACGGGGCATTGATTGCCGAAAAGAGACGTTACGAAAAAATTCTAAACTTTAAAACTCATTTTTGAGGGGTCTAGAGGCTCCGAAAAGGGTCCATTTCAAATGGTCCGAGAATCGGAGCCCTGTAGCAAAAGTTATGGCCGATTGAAGTTGGGTTGGGTTCTCACGACCCGGTTGTGGCACAGAAATTTCTTCATATTTTTTATGTTTCTCCATCAGATGATGCTACAACCGATATGGGAGAGCTGAGGGTCTTTGCTCCATTTTTTGTAGAGATGTCCAAGCACGTTTTTGTTTAGACGAAGATCACGGGCAAACTGGCAGTTGTACAGCTTCATCAGAACTTGGGGAGATTTCTTTAGACCTGGTTGTCTTAAAGAGATCTTCTGGAATATTTTCTGGAGCAGTGCAGGCTGGTGTCGGAACTCTACTTGGGCAAAGAGTGGAAATAAGAAACAGGGCGGGTAGCCCCGAATTCTCTACCTGTAAAAAAACTGATGTTTCATCTTTTGGAATCCTTCATTATCCGCCTCTCTGACCAGAAACTTGTTGAGTTCGCTGACTATGAAGGTTTTTTTCTGGTGGGGTGGATGGAATGAACAGAAAGGGATATATTGATACACATTGATTGGTTTCTGGTACAGTTTAGTACCCAGACGAGCTGGAACAGTCATGGAGGGTGGTTTGACCACCATAATATCCAAGATGTTAACTTCAGAAGTGGAAATGGCAGTAGTGATGTTGATGTTGGGATAAACAGAACCATAAGCATCAAGGAGAGCTTGAAGACTCTCGTTAGTACCATTCCAAACTCCAAAAGCATCATCAATATATCGTTTATACAAGCAAATATTTTCTGAAATAGATGGAAAAATATTGAAAACTTGCAATTCCAAGTAACAAAGAAACAAACAAGCATAGACAACTGCAAAATTGTTCCCCATTGTTGTACCTCTTTTCTACCTGTAGATCTTACCATCAAATTCCAGATATGTCTGTTCAGGACCAATTCTGCAATTTTGAGGATCAACTGGACCAAACATGGCTTGAACCTTCCCAAAATGAAGTGTTGAAGAGCGTCCAATCCTGTTGTTGTAGGAATGCTTGGGTACAGGCTCTCAACATCAAAAGTGAACAGAACACAACTTGGAGGAAAATCTCTTTCATGAAGGATTTTCATTAGGCTCAGAGAGTCTTGTAGATGATTTGGCTGCTCCAAGAGAATGGGGAGAAGTTGGTGGTGAAGCCATTTGGAAGCAGGCTCCAACATATAACCGTAGTAGGAGCAGATGAGTCTACCCTTCATAGGTTGTTTGTGAACCTTTGGAATGAGGTAGAAAGTACAGACTCGAGCAATGATGGGGTTCTTTTGCAGAAGATAATCCATTGTTTTTTGATCGAGGAGAAGACTTCTTTGTGCATTTTTAACAATGGACTCCAAACAAGAAAAAAGAGAATTCCACGGAATAGAAATAACCTCTTGGTAAACTTCCAGATCTGAAAGTTGTCTGATCCCTTCTTCCAGGTACCATGCCTTGCTAAGGACAATGAGGCCGAGATTTTTGCCAGAGGGCCCGATGACAATGGAATCATCAGATCTGAGAGAGTGCAAGGCTCTTGCCAGATTCTTGGGCAAGGGAGACTGGAAGATACTCTTCATGGAAGCAAGTTGTTCAACTCGATGCTCTCCGTCATTAAGAAGATCCAGCAGGGGCTGGTATTTCACATCAGATTCCCATGCAGAATTTGAAATACAGAAGGGAGAGTAGGCAAGTTCTTCCCAGTTGGCGATGTTCCTTCCGTTTGGACCGAAAAGCCACCGGAGCTTGAGAAGCTTGGAAAACAGAACATACTCCGCACGGACATCATCATGGGCCATGGGAGGTGGGACAGGGATATATTTCAATCCTAGCACAAGAAGCTCTTTTCCTGACATTGTGAGAGGTTTGTCAGAGAAATTATGAACAGCGGCATTTGTGATCATGCCATCAACAGCACCTACCATGCTCTTGCTAAAGAAGAGCAGGCATCTGTCGGCAGGGCTGAAGATGGCACTCCAACGATTCAGTAGTGGTTTACGCCGCCGCCGCGAGGACGATCTTGGGTCTGCTGCAATCCCAAACCTGACTACCTGGGAGCAGATCTCGCAGAGTTCTGATTTGTTCGGGAACCAGACCCTTGGAAAGTTCCGCCAGAGCCCCGTTGCAACTGCTACTGCGCAGGAGGTATGAATTCTTTCTCTGGTTGTTGCCAGCGAACTCTGCTCTAGGATCGATCTTCTCTTGGATATTCAAAAAGAAAGAAATACTTCGCAGCGGTACCTTAGCGCAACAGAAATCAAATAGCGAAGAGGAAGTAGAAGCACAAGCGATCAATGAAAAAAGGGCACGTTTCAAGCGATTGATGATGCTTTTTCATTGATTGCTTGTGCTTCTAGTTCCTCTTCCCTATTTGATTTATGTTGCACTAAGGTACTGCAGCGAAGTATTTCTTTCTTTTTTAATATCCAAGAGAAGACCGATCCCAGAGCAGAGTTCGCTGGCAACAACCAGAGAAAGAATTCATACCTCCTACGCAACAACAGTCACGACGAGGCTCTGGCGGAACTTTCCAAGGGTATGGTTCTCGAACGAATCAGAACTCTGCGAGATCTGCTCCCAGTGTTGGCAATTTTGGGTACTTTGGGTACATTGCCTTTGCTCAAGTGTATAAGTTGTCATTGATGTCAAGAAGCTCTTGAAGGAATTTGATTTGATGTCAAATAATTTGTTTTGATGAAGGTTATGACATGACAGTTTCAAAGGTCTTTTGTAAACCCCAAGTTGGCAGGTTTAAAGATTACAGGTGGATGCATTAGTTTAATGCATTTGGGTCCAGGAGGAAGTATTTATTTAAATAATTAAAAACCTTGTTAAGGTTCCCTTTAATTATTTTTAAATAAATATTAAATTATTGTTTGCAATGGGTTCTCCTAACCCATGGCGCAAATGTCTTAACTATGTGGGCGCTATGTTTTAAGATTGTGGGCGCTAGCCAAGACCTCCGTCGACGTGTTAAACTCCTCGCCGACGTCAAGAGCTTATGGTAAAAATGCATATAAATCTCCCTCGATGAAAATCAAGAATTATCCCATCCGCATTTTGAAAAGAGTTGCTCGCTGTGAATTCGTGATCTGCTGTTCGATTTCTTCCTCGCTGTGATTTCGTGATCCGCTGTTCGGATTTCTTCTCCGATTGTGTCTTCGCCATTTTCGTAAACCCGTCGTTCGACTGTGTCTTCGCCGTTTTCGTGAATCCGCTGTTCATTTTTTTGTACTCGCCGTTTGTCGTAAATCCGCCGTAAGGTTTTCGTCTTCGTGTTCGCGTCAGAAGAAAGGGAGGCACTGTTGTTTTATTTAATCCCTGGCGCAGAAGGAACAAGGCTAACAACGTGAGGTTTAAACCTCACCGGGCGCCTTTGGCGCACCGGTAGCGGCTAGGCTGTTGGCGCGCTACCCGAACGGGAGGTTCCGCGTTCGAATAACGCGAAAGGGTTTTTCATCGTGAAGTGGACGCAGCGGGTGGTGTTAGAATTCGTGCGCAATTTCTCCATAGCACGATTTTTGATGTTGGCCAAGGTATTTTCGAAATTAATTTTTGCTAAGTGTATTTTGTGGATGGAGGAAGTTTATTAGAGGGAAAAACAGCTTAGGAGTTATAAGGAGTTTAAAGCTTGTTTTATTTTGATAAAAGATTCTTTTGAAGGTGTTGTTTGAAATATCTTATTGCATTCTTATGAGAGATAAATTTTATTTTTGATAAGACTATAAGGGAGAAATAAGGTGTATAAGGGATAAATTTTTCTTGTAATGTTGAGAGTGCTTTTGGTTGATTATGGAAATGAAAGCATGATGTTTTAAGGTTAAAATTGCTTCTTGTGTGAAGTTGTGAAACCTTAAGTGGGCAGCTTTGAGATTGACATTTGCTTTCATTAAATTGGTAATAATCAAGCTATTCTTTACTTGGTTAAAGTGTTGGGCTTACTCCTTTGTTGATGATTTGAAAAGTTGTTTTGTGCTATTGTGATTTGAGTTGGTGGATGCTTTTTGTTCAAACAATATTGGAGAGAAAAGGAGTTCTACTTGTTTCCTTTTCTAATGTTGATTGTGAAATGCTTCAAGGTTGTGTTTTGAGTTGAATGGTGTTGATTGAACCTTGTTTGATGAGCATTGTTGTTGAAGCCCTAATTGATGGTGAAAAGAACATGAGTATCATTGTTATGTGATTCTTTGCATAGTTGGCAATTGTTGGGGTTTCATGTTCTTGAAAGAAAGCATTCTATCCTATCCATTTCAGATATTGAGTTGAGTTTTCAGATTTGAGATTGAGTTTGAGCTGAGTTGATTTGAGTTGAGTTTTGAGATTGGGAGTTGAGTATAGAACATATTGAGTCTCTAACAATTCTCTTTATGCTTCTATGAGTTTGACAAATCACATTGGGTCTCTAACAATTCACCTTGTGATTTCCTACTAAGAAAGTTTTTTTTCTTGGTGAGCTTGCTGAGTTTTGGACAGGTTCTGGTGGGGACTTGTGAGCAGATTTGGACAGGTCCTAGCAGAGGACTTGTGAGCTGAGTTTGATAGTTCTATCAGAGAACTTGAGGACAGAGGTGCACTGGTTCTTTGAGAAGAACCTGAGGACAGATTTGGCAAGTCTTTGAGAAGGCTTGTGTGCAGAGGATTGATTTGTTCAAGCTTAAGCGTTGGACAGATCTGACAGACAGAGGAAGACTTGTACTAGACCGACTGACTGTGTTTGGTACAGGTTGCTGAGCTGCTGTGGACGTGATCATAGAAGGCAGAGGTCTCTTAGGCTAAGCATTGAGGACAGGAGGTCTTCGGTGGAAAGGAGTTCCACGTGGCCGGCAAGAGGTAGAGGCGGTTGATCTTCAGAGGGATCATTTCCAGAGCAGAGGGGAAGGTATCTCCTTTGAGCAGAGGCTCATAAATTCTGATTGGGGGAAGGTATCTCCTTTGGGCCGAGGCTCATAAACATTGTAATTGGGAAGGATTCCCAAAGAACTTTGAGATAACTTTTAGAGAAAAGTTTTGTGGACGTAGCCCAACCATTTTGGGTGAACCACGTTAAAATTGGTGTCACTTTGTGGATGATATTGTGCATTGCTTTGATATTGCTTTGGGTATATTGCTTTACTGTTTTGAAGTATAAAGGAAAAAATAAAAAGAGGTCTTATACTGTTCACCCCCCCTCTCAGTATAAGCTTGTGTTCTTCAATTGGTATCAGAGCGGGTGCCTTCGAAAAGTTTAACAACTTGAAGGAAAAGCTAGTAAAGAACACAATGGATCATTCAAGTGGCAATGCAACACCTATTCTTGATGGGTCAGATTTTGGTCTTTGGAGTGCAAGGATGAAGGTTCATCTAATGGCACTTGGGAATGAGGTTTGGGAAGTGATTGAAGATGAGTACACTATTCCTGAACATGGTCCTAATACTAAAGAAGAAAGGCTCCTACATCACAAGCAATTCAAAGGCAATGAATGCAATCCCGAAAGGCTTACGGAAAGCAGATCTCACCAAAGTGATTCACTGCAAGACAACTAGTGAAATGTGGAAACAGTTGAAGGTGGTTCATACAGGTGATACAAATGTCAGAAAGGCCAAGTTGAGACACTTCAAAGGTATGTTTGAACAACTCAAGATGAATGATGATGAAAAGATTAGTGACTACATGCTTCGTATGGATGAGGTTGTTAACTCCATGAAAGACTTAGGTCTTGAGCTTGCTGAAAATGATGTTTGTGATAAGATTTTAAGATCTCTTCCTAATAGATTTAGTGAAAAGATTTCTGCTATTGAGGAAGCTAAAGATTTGGATAAGTTGAAAAAGGATGAGCTCCATAGTATACTTGCAGCATTTGAGTTGAGAACTCAAGTGAAGGTTGATGTCAAGAAAGAGGCGACTTTCAAGGCTACCAAGAAATCCAAGGGTAAACAACTTCAAGATAGTGATGAGTCTTCTAGTGATGAAGAGGCATATTAAAGCAAGAAAGGCAAGTTCTCTAGAAAGCACAAAAGTATGAAAAATATAAGATGTTTCAATTGTGGAAAGTTTGGTCATTATGCTACCGACTCGTACTGTTCCCAAGAATGAAAGTGATGAAGATAAACAGGATTCTAAGAGCAAGGATTCTGAAAAGCACAAGCATCACAGGAAGAACAAAGATGAGCACAACAATCAAGGAAAGAGGTATTCTCACAAGCACAAGAAGAGTTTCTACCTAGACAAAGCAAGTAAGTGTTCTAGTAGTGATAGTGAAAGTTCTTCAAGTGATGATGAAAATGAGATGTTGTTCATATCAGAAAAAGAGGAAGAACCGAAACATAGATTCATTATCATGAAATGTCTTAGATGTGGAAACTTTGGTCACCTTGAGGATGATTGCACAAATAATGATTTGGTTTCTAGTATGTATGAGGATGCTTCAGAAAACTATAAGGAAGATGCATGTATGGTTTTTGAAAAGGGTAGCACCTCTAGTGATAAGAAATCTGAAAAAGGCTTTGATGATTCAAAAAGCAAACAAATAGAGGAAGATATAGAGGAAGGTGAAGTAGATCTTGAAGGTGAACTTATTAGTGCTCTTAGTGCTTTGAAAAAGGAAAGAAAGAAGAATGCTAGACTCAAGGATAAGTTAGATGAATGTTGTATGGAGAGAGATGATCTTATAGAAAGTCTTGACTTCTCTATAGCTAAGACACAAGAACTCAAGGATGAGTTAGAGTCTAAGGTTCTTGAGTATAGTGAGTTAGAACAGAAAATGGCTTCTTTGAAAGAGGAAACTAAAGAGTACAAGGATAAGCTTTACAGGTTTCAAGATAGCTCCAAAAAGGTTAAGTCACTCATCAAAGGTCAAAGAAAGACAACAGATAAAACAGGCCTTGGTTTTGTTAAGCCACACAAGGAACAAGTTGGAGAGTCTAGTAAGAGACTCCAAAAGGAAGAGAGTTCTGATGAGGAAAGTATTTCAGAAAAGGAGTCCTTGAATGATAGATGCACAGAAACAGAAAACAGAATTCAGAATGAGAAGAAGAAGTATTCAGGACCCAAGAGGTCAAATAAAGGAAAGTTTCAAGGCAGATGTTTTGCTTGTCATAGGTTTGGTCACATGGCTTCACATTGCATGGCTCAAGTGAAGAAGGTAAATGACAATTTCAGAAGTGCTAGTTACTTTCAAGGGTATTGCTACTCTTGTAAACAGTTTGGGCACAAGGCAGTCTATTGCAAGGTAAATAACAGAAACAGGTTTGATCAAAACAGGTTTGGTCAGAACAGGTGGATTCAAAGATCAGGTTTACCTTAGAGAAACAACATCGTCAAGTGTTTCAAGTGCAACAATGAAGGTCACATAATCAGACAGTGTAGAGCTGAAATTCCAGAATACAGGAACAGGAACAGTGGCATGATCAGGTCCAAGGATCAAGGCATGGACAAGAACAGGGATGAGAACAAGAACAAGAACAGTGACAAGAACAGGAATATGGACAAAGAGTTCAAGAGAAGGCCCGACAAGGAAGTTATAGACGCTGATGATGATCGGTGCCTAATGGGAGTTTTACTCCCACCCCGGAATTAATCACCTCATCGGGAGGTGGGGGAGGGACTAAGCTAAGAGGCTCATTCTTAGTCCCGAGCCCCAAAGGTGACCCTTTGCCATTGATGACAAAGGGGGAGAGATATGAGTAAGGGGGAGAGCTTCAAAGTGAAGAGGAGAGCTTCAAGTCATGGGGAGCAAAACTTCAAAGGAAGATTCTCAGTTGTGGGCACAGTTGGTCAGTTGTTAGCACAGTTGGTTTCAGCTTTGGCTCTTGAGAAGTGTTTTCAGTAAAGGTTTGCCATCAATGACAAAGGGGGAGATTGTTGGCAATTTTGGGTACTTTGGGTACATTGCCTTTGCTCAAGTGTATAAGTTGTCATTGATGTCAAGAAGCTCTTGAAGGAATTTGATTTGATGTCAAATAATTTGTTTTGATGAAGGTTACGGCATGACAAGTTTCAAAGGTCTTTTGTAAACCCCAAGTTGGCAGGTTTAAAGATTACAGGTGGATGCATTAGTTTAATGCATTTGGGTCCAGGAGGAAGTATTTATTTAAATAATTAAAAACCTTGTTAAGGTTCCCTTTAATTATTTTTAAATAAATATTAAATTATTGTTTGCAATGGGTTCTCCTAACCCATGGCGCAAATGTCTTAACTATGTGGGCGCTATGTTTTAAGATTGTGGGCGCTAGCCAAGACCTCCGCCGACGTGTTAAACTCCTCGCCGACGTCAAGAGCTTATGGTAAAAATGCATATAAATCTCCCTCGATGAAAATCAAGAATTATCCCATCCGCATTTTTGAAAAGAGTTGCTCGCTGTGAATTCGTGATCTGCTGTTCGATTTCTTCCTCGCTGTGATTTCGTGATCCGCTGTTCGGATTTCTTCTCCGATTGTGTCTTCGCCATTTTCGTAAACCCGTCGTTCGACTGTGTCTTCGCTTTTTTCCGTTGTTCGCCGTGTCTTCGCCGTTTTCGTGAATCCGCTGTTCATTTTTTTGTACTCGTCGTTTGTCGTAAATCCGCCGTAAGGTTTTCGTCTTCGTGTTCGCGTCGAAGAAAGGGAGGCACTGTTGTTTTATTTAATCCCTGGCACAGAAGGAACAAGGCTAACAACGTGAGGTTTAAACCTCACCGGCGCCTTTGGCGCACCGGTAGCGGCTAGGCTGTTGGCGCGCTACCCGAACGGGAGGTTCCGCGTTCGAATAACGCGAAAGGGTTTTTCATCGTGAAGTGGACGCAGCGGGTGGTGTTAGAATTCGTGCGCAATTTCTCCATAGCGCGATTTTTGATGTTGGCCAAGGTATTTTCGAAATTAATTTTTGCTAAGTGTATTTTGCGGATGGAGGAAGTTTATTAGAGGGAAAAACAACTTAGGAGTTATAAGGAGTTTAAAGCTTGTTTTATTTTGATAAAAGATTCTTTTGAAGGTGTTGTTTGAAATATCTTATTGCATTCTTATGAGAGATAAATTTTATTTTTGATAAGACTATAAGGGAGAAATAAGGTGTATAAGGGATAAATTTTTCTTGTAATGTTGAGAGTGCTTTTGGTTGATTATGGAAATGAAAGCATGATGTTTTAAGGTTAAAATTGCTTCTTGTGTGAAGTTGTGAAACCTTAAGTGGGCAGCTTTGAGATTGACATTTGCTTTCATTAAATTGGTAATAATCAAGCTATTCTTTACTTGGTTAAAGTGTTGGGCTTACTCCTTTGTTGATGATTTGAAAAGTTGTTTTGTGCTATTGTGATTTGAGTTGGTGGATGCTTTTTGTTCAAACAATATTGGAGAGAAAAGGAGTTCTACTTGTTTCCTTTTCTAATGTTGATTGTGAAATGCTTCAAGGTTGTGTTTTGAGCTGAATGGTGTTGATTGAACCTTGTTTGATGAGCATTGTTGTTGAAGCCCTAATTGATGGTGAAAAGAACATGAGTATCATTGTTATGTGATTCTTTGCATAGTTGGCAATTGTTGGGGTTTCATGTTCTTGAAAGAAAGCATTCTATCCTATCCATTTCAGATATTGAGTTGAGTTTTCAGATTTGAGATTGAGTTTGAGCTGAGTTGATTTGAGTTGAGTTTTGAGATTGGGAGTTGAGTATAGAACATATTGAGTCTCTAACAATTCTCTTTATGCTTCTATGAGTTTGACAAATCACATTGGGTCTCTAACAATTCACCTTGTGATTTCCTACTAAGAAAGTTTTTTTCTTGGTGAGCTTGCTGAGTTTTGGACAGGTTTCGGTGGGGACTTGTGAGCAGATTTGGACAGGTCCTAGCAGAGGACTTGTGAGCTGAGTTTGATAGTTCTATCAGAGAACTTGAGGACAGAGGTGCACTGGTTCTTTGAGAAGAACCTGAGGACAGATTTGGCAAGTCTTTGAGAAGGCTTGTGTGCAGAGGATTGATTTGTTCAAGCTTAAGCGTTGGACAGATCTGACAGACGAGGAAGACTTGTACTAGACCGACTGACCGTGTTTGGTACAGGTTGCTGAGCCGCTGTGGACGTGATCATAGAAGGCAGAGGTCTCTTAGGCTAAGCATTGAGGACAGGAGGTCTTCGGTGGAAAGGAGTTCCACGTGCCGGCAAGAGGTAGAGGCAGTTGATCTTCCGAGGGATCATTTCCAGAGCAGAGGGGAAGGTATCTCCTTTGAGGAGAGGCTCATAAATTCTGATTAGGGGAAGGTATCTCCTTTGGGCCGAGGCTCATAAACATTGTAATTGGGAAGGATTCCCAAAGAACTTTGAGATAACTTTTAGAGAAAAGTTTTGTGGACGTAGCCCAACCATTTTGGGTGAACCACGTTAAAATTGGTGTCACTTTGTGGATGATATTGTGCATTGCTTTGATATTGCTTTGGGTATATTGCTTTACTATTTGAAGTATAAAGGAAAAAATAAAAAGAGGTCTTATACTGTTCACCCCCCCTCTCAGTATAAGCTTGTGTTCTTCACTGAGCAGTCAGGTTCGGGATTGCAACAAACCCAAGGTCGTCTTTGCAACGGCGGCGTAAACCGCTACTAAATCATTGGAGTGCCATATTCAGCCCTGCCGACAGATGCCTGCTCTTCTTCAGCAAGAGCATGGTAGGTGTTATTGATGGCATGATCACAAATGCCGATGTTCATAATTTCTCGGACAGACCTCTCACAGCGGCAAAAAAAAAGCTTCTTGGGCTAGGATTGAAATATATCCCTGTCCCATGGCCCATGATGATGTCCATGCGGAGTATGATCTGTTTTGTAGGCTTCTCAAGCTCCAGTGGTTTTTCGGTCCAAAATGAAGGAACATCACCAACTGGGAAGAACCTGCCTACTCTCCCTTCTATATTTCAAATTTTGCATGGGAACCTGATGTGAAATACCAACCCCTGCTGTATCTTAATGACGAAGAGCATCGAGTTGAACAACTTGCTTCCACCAAGAGTATCTTCCAGTCCCCCTTGCCCAGGCATCTGGCAAGAGCCTTGCACTCTCTCAGATCTGATGATTCCATTGTCATCAGGCCCGCTGACAAAAATCTCGGCCTCACTGTCCTCAACAAGGCATGGTACCTGGAAGAAGGGATCAGACAACTTTCAGATCTGGAAGTTTACCAAGAGGTTATTTCTATTCCCTGGAATTCTTTTTTTTCTCGTTTGGAGTCCATTGTTAAAAATGCACAAAGAAGTCTTCTCGATCAGAAAACAATGGATTATCTTCTGCAAAAGAACCCCATCATTGCTTGAGTCTATACTTTCTACCTCATTCCAAAGGTTCACAAACAACCTATGAAGGGTAGACCCATCTGCTCCTACTGTGGTTATATGTTGGAGCCTGCTTCTAAATGGCTTCACCACCAGCTTCTCCCCATTCTCTTGGAGCAGCCAAATCATCTACAAGACTCTTTGAGCCTAATGAAAATCCTTCATGAAAGAGATTTTCCTCCAAATTGTGTTTTGTTCACTTTTGATGTTGAGAGCTTGTACCCAAGCATTCCTACAGCAACAGGATTGGCCGCTCTTCAACACTTCATTTCGAGAAGGTTCAAGCCAGGTTTGGTCCAGTTGATCCTCGAACTTGCAGAACTGGTCCTGAACAGACATTATCTAGAATTTGATGTTAAGATCTACAGGCAGAAAAGAGGTACAACAATGGGGAGCAATTTTGCAGTTGCCTATGCCTATTTGTTTCTTTGTTACTTGGAATTGCAAGTTTTCGATCTTTTTCCATCTATTTCGGAAAATCTTTGCTTGTATAAACGATATATTGATGATGCTTTTGGAGTTTGGAATGGTACTAACGAGAGTCTTCAAGCTCTCCTTGATGCTTATGGTTCGGTTTATCCCAACATCAACATCACTACTGTCATTTCCACTTTTGAAGTTAACATCCTGGATATTTTGGTGGTCAAACCACCCTCCATGATTGTTCCAGGTCGTCTAGGTACTAAACTGTACCAGAAACCAATCAATGTGTATCAATATATCTCTTTCTGTTCATTCCATCCACCCCACCAGAAAAAAGCCTTCATAGTCAGCGAACTCAACAGGTTTCTGGTCAGAGAGGCGGATGATGAAGGATTCAGAAAGATGAAGCATCAGTTTTTTCATAGATTGAGAGCTCGAGGCTACCCGTCCCGTTTCTTATTTCCACTCTTTGCCCAAGTAGAGTTCCGACACCGACCTGCACTACTCCAGAACATATTCTAGAAGATCTTCGTCCCATTTCTTATTTCCACTCTTTGCCCAAGTAGAGTTCCGACACCGGCCTGCACTACTCCAGAACATATTCTAGAAGATCTCTTTAAGACAGCCAGGTCTAAAGAAATCTCCCCCAGTTCTGATGAAGTTGTACAACTGCCAATTTGTCCATGATCTTCGTCTAAACAAAAACGTGTTTGGACCTCTCTACGAAAAATGGAGCAAAGACCCTCAGCTCTCCCATATCGGTCATGGCATCATCTGTTGGAGAAACAGTAAAAATATGAAGAAATTTTTGTGCCGTAGTCGGGTCATGAGAACCCAGCCCAACTTCAATCGGCCATAACTTTTGCTACAGGGCTCCGATTCTCAAACCATTTGAAGCGTTGGAAAGCTTATAAAATTTTCTATGGCGGAAAATGAAACCCCCAATCGGGTTTCGAAGAAATGGGCCCTTTTCAAAGCCTCTAGACCCCTCAAAAATGAGTTTTAAATTTTAGAATTTTTTCGTAACGTCTCTTTTCGGCAATCAATGCCCCGTATTCGTGGGTGCACATCCCGAGGAGCGTTATTTAATGTTTTAGGCACTTTCAACCGTTATCCTTGGCAATCACTATCTTTTTTGACATATCCCAAGGTAACGGACCGTTTTTTCTTGATTCTCACCACGTGGCATGTCAGCTAGCGCACCCACTGGCTTGAGAAATCTATATAAACAAGATGGATTGTAATGTTTGGTCATCAGCCGAACTGATGAGCACTTAAGGTGCGAAACGCATTTTTGGAGTTTTCCCTTTCATTTCAATCTCTCTTGTTCTTATGTCGTGAAGTGCCCTTTTTCCATTGATCGCTTGTGCTTCTACTTCCTCTTCGCTATTTGATTTATGTTGCGCTAAGGTACTACTGCGAAGTGTTTCTTTCTTTTTGAATCACCAAGGTAGTTTGGCTTATATTGCATAGAGGGACCCTCCCAACATGTTGACTTAGGATGTGATGACTTTGGCACAAGCAACTTCTACTTTGGTGCCTACTAAGTATTGCATGTTGATGGCACCGAACCCTTTTCCTTGGATTGATACCTCTTCTAACTTGGTCGCAAACCTATAAGCTTGCACCAAGGTGTCCAAAAGAAGGAACTCCATCTTAGAGCAAGGATGTGGTAGTGGAAGCCATTGATGTATTTGAGAATTAGAGCTTCTCACCATCACCAATGCACAAGTAGACAAGGAGCTCCTTGAACTCGCAAGTGTGATACTTGACAAATTTCATGTTGTCAGCAAAACTACTACAAGTGCAATACTCCTCATAATGGTTCAAGGGATAGGAATGAGTATGGACGAGTTCCATGAACTTCTGCCAAGTGTTAGGAGAATCAATGTTTTCCTTATGTTTGGCGATAGTGGCTTCCCGCCAACAAAACTTATTTAGACATCTTAAGCATTGCAAAAGAGATCTTGTCACCATCAGTGAACCAATTGGTTGGGTAATATGACTCTAGTTGTCAAATCCATATATCCAAGTCTTTGGCATTGATCTTGCCTTGGAAGATAGGATATGTTAATATTTTATTGAACCTTCAAAGGGTTAAGGCTCTACAATGGGACAGGAGTGGCAGCAGTTGACACTCCCATCTATATAACTAAATAATCAAGCTACCCAAAGAATGGTTCTATGTTCTTCCAATGTATCTCGGCTAAGCTTTTGCACGTTTGGGGTGGTCCTGGAATCATCCAAAACAAGTAAAATTATTATTTGTTAATCCTGAAATATCAGATCATTGGGAAATGTGTGAATATGAAGATCATTTGCAATTATGGCAGTTAAAATAATGTGGAAGTTTATGAAATTACAGAATCAGAAGAAGAACCTCTTTATGATTCATACATGACAGATGATGATGCTAAAGAGGTTGAAGCTGTAAATCAAATATTCATGTATCAACCAGATCCTGATATGCTAGAACTGGAAGATATTAAAAACGAAGAAGTGTCAGAAACAAAAATAGCTCAAGCAGAAATAGTTGCAGAATACAATAGGAAAAAAAATTCTAATTCTGATTGTTCTGATGAATGTGAAGAAGAAGAAAATATTCATCACATAGATATTTCTGATTCTGATGCAGAGTTGAATGAGTTTTCTGATGTTGAGGATATGCCTGTTACAAAGAAATCAGATCTAAAACCAGATCCTCAGGCACTGATTCCCTTCAAGATAAATATTCAAGTTCCTAATAAAAGCTCATTCATTTTTCATAAATATCCAGTTGCTTCAAAAACACAGCAGATGCAAATTAAAAAACTGGTACATGATTAAAGTTCTATTTTATGTCCTATAAGAATTGCAATAGAAGGAAAAATGCAATTCAGGAAAAAAGTTGCTTTTGTAGATACAGGAGCAAATATAAATTTTGCAATAGGTAGTCTACTTCAGAAATGGGTAGAATCTACAAAATCATATCCTATGTCTACTATGAACGGAAATGTTCATTTGAAGTATTTTGCTTTTGATGTTCCTGCCAATTGGTAACAAAATTGTATACACAGATTTTGTTCAAATGAATGATGGCAGTTACGATCTTGGTATTGGCAATCCATTCTTGGATAAATATGGTCCATACACTATAGTATCTCATTGCTTAGTGTTAAATATTGAAAATGAGAAGGTTACAGTTCCAAGAATTCCAAATATTTTTCATGCTGAAATCTCAATGGACAGATCCATCATTAGAAGAAATTATTATTCATGAAGCCAAATTAGAAAAGGCAAAACTTCAACACAAAGCAATTCAAGAAGTATCACAGATATTTCTTACTATAAATCCTGCAGTAATTGTTGATTTGGAACAACTAATGAGGGAATGTTGTGTTGAACATCCTTTACAGAAATGGGATATAGATTCACCTCAAGCTATTATCCCTACAATACATGACTCCCCAGTGCAAGGAAAGAATATTGTGCTAAATAAGCAAAATGATGAAGAAGCAAGGAAACAAGTTCAAGACCTTCTGCAAAAAAGGTTTGATTAGGCCTTCAGAATCAAATTATGCTTGCTCAGCTTTTATAGTAAGAAAACATTCAGAAATCAAAAGAGTTAAGGCTGGAATGGTCATCAATTACGTTCCATTAAATGCTATCACACAAGATATAAAATGGCCGTTACCTCATAAAAAGCAGCTGATAAAAAGAGTGGGTACACGCAAAATATTTTCAAAATTTGATTGCATCTTTGGCTATCACCAAATTAAAATTTGTGAAAAAGACATTCCAAAAACAACTTTCTTTACTCCGTATGGCGTATATGAATGGTTGGTCATGCCGTTTGGTTTAAAGAATGCTCCCGCTCAATTTCAAATGAGAATGGATAAAATCTTTTCTCAATGTCATGAATTTATTGGAAATTATATTGATGACTTTCTGGTCATTAGTCAGACTATAGATCAACACAAGGAACATTTACAGTTATTCAAAAACTTGGTAATCAAACATGGCATAGGTTTATCTATAGACTCAAAGAAATTCCAAATTGCCAAAACATAAATTGAATTTTTAGGAATTATTTTGAAAGATGGTCAAATAATAATGCAGCCTCATGTTTTGGAGATAAATTGGGTAATAAAGAACAAGCTCAAAGATTTTTAGGTTGTATAAACTATTTGCATGACTACATTCCTCAGCTAGCTAGAATTACAAAGCCTATCATAGAAGCCATAAAAGGAGAAAAATTTCAGTGGACAAGTAATGCTACAGAAGCTGTCAAGGAATTAAAAATTTATTGTGCAAATTTGCCTCCTTTAGAAACTGCATTTGAAGGACCTTACATTTTACAGACAGATGCTAGTAAAGATTTTTGGGCATGTATCCTGTAATAAATCAAAAAGAACATCAAGAAAAAATAGCAGGGTATAAATCAGGGGAATTTAAAAAGCATGAGCTAAACTATTGGCTTGCAGAGAATGAAATACTTGCTATTATCAAAGGAGTAGAAAAATTTAGAACATTGTTACTCCCAAAAAATTTATAGTCAGAATAGACAGCAAGAATTTCAGATGCTTTATGACTAAAAAGATTTCGGCTCAGCTCTGCAAAGGTAGAAATGCTTGGTGGCAGACAATTTTATCCCGTTGAATATATTCCAGGAAAAGATAATGCTCTGCCAGATGCCCTTACCAGAGAAATGGCACAATGCAAAATGTTACAGTCCTCAACATTTGGGTAGCAAAGATTCCAATTAAACACTCCAGAAGATTGTGATGCGTTCTGCAGACATATCCACCAATATTTTCCAAATGCTGACAATGTTACTTTTAATTATTTTCCATATTTAGATTTTGTTTATAATTTTGCAGGAAGGATTAATGTCTTGGTAAATTTGACAAACTGCACCCAAACTACTATGGCAATGGTGGAACATGTTTTCCTGAGAGGAAAATTGGATGATATACTCTTGCTCAAGAGACTACAAGAACCAAGTGCGGCATTTCAAGCTTTCTTTGCTGCAATACTAAAAAAATTGTCTTGGCAGGAAAAATGGGTAAATGTATAATTAGAATAAATTTTGTGGATGATTATCAAATAAAATCTTTAAGAGACGTTTTTCGCAGGACTGCCCAAACTGCCGAACTCGTTTCGGCCATATCTCACTCATCCGGACTCGGATTGAGCTGAAATTTTGAGGGTAGATGCCTGAAAAACCCTAGAACGTCTCCACCAATTTTCATATCATTTGGAGCAACACAGATCCTAGCGCATCCCTATGTGTGAACGACATATTTGGCAAGCGGCTATGCGAGGGTTTCATCCGGGTTGAGTGCAAGCAGCTCCGAGAGGTTGGTTTTAGGGCCTTCAAGCCCTATAGTCCAATACGTTTGTGGTTTATGCTCAATATTTTAGCAGGAAATGTTGCGGGGGATACAAGATGGGTTAGAAATTTGTCTTTCAACAGATCATACTTGTGAACTTGAGTGACAACGGCTTCCAATTTGCTGCACAAAAGAAAAGTGAAAACCATACCTTTCCACGGCGTCTAGGGCAAGGATTAAAGAGATCACGAAACAAGTTTCAAGCGAGTTGATCAAAAAATGGCTCATATCTCAAGTGAATCTGGTGCTAAGGTGCACCCACAAAATAATTCTCCTGTGAAAACCCCTATCAAGGGTAAGAATTTCGAAGACTCGGTCCCAAAAATGAATTTTAGGGATGCCCTTCGTGGTGGACAGCCTCAGCCCAATGCTAATATCAATATTAGGGCTTCCCATAAACCTCTAAGAATGCCTAAGATTGATCCCGGGAAAACGGAGTCGGGATGTCTTAAAGCGGTGATGGAACTCCTATTGTTAAGCTTGATATGGGTAACATTCAGACTGGCATTGAAGATTTGGAAAAAAGAGGACTAATTTGTCGGTTCGTGGGTTTTCGTCAGAGTCTATCTGCTTTCAAAGTCTGGGCTGCAAAAAGCTGGAAAACTAAAGGTGAGTTACAAATCTCTATTTATCCAAATGGTTATTTTCTTGTTTTATTTGCTAATAATGAAGATAGAGAGAAAACTTTTCAAGGGGGTCCTTGGTTTTTGGAAGGGCGGGGCTTTTCATGAAGCCCTGGCATACTAAATTTAAAGCCGAAGAAGAGATGCCTTCTATAGCTCCCGTGTGGGTTAGACTCTTTGGCCTCCCTATTGAATTTTGGAATCCTACTATTTTTTCTTCAATTGGAAACTCTTTAGGAACTTTTATGATGATTGTTGATTGTACTCAAAATTTTGAACATATTATTTATGCTCGGATTTGTGTTTTAATGGATTTTGACAAACCCCTACCTAAAAAGATCACATTACAATTTGGGGAAGACACTTGGGAGCAAGTAGTGGACTATGAGAACATTCCTTTTCGTTGTAGAATTTGCCATGAATATGGTCATTTGGCCAGTGCTTGCCCAAATAAAATTCCTGATCAAAAGAAAGAAGATATAAACTCAACGAGGTTTCCAAATACCTAAGAAGAAGAACACTCGAAAAAAACCGGTTATGAAGGATCAATCAAAGTCATCTGCTAATATGTTTGAAATCCTTTCCACAAATGATGTCCCAAGTGAGGAAGAGGAAATAATGGAAGCTGAAATCTTAGAAACACAATTTAAATATGAAGGGAAGAACTCAGAGACAAACCAACAAATCAAAGGTTTTCAAGAGAAAAAAAAAGGAGAAAATTTACACAAGAAAAACAATATTTCAAATGTCAAAACTTCAAATAATGCGGGTCCCAATATAGACTCCGTTGAACCATCTAGTAAAATTTTGGCTGTGTACGAGCATTCTTCAAGGTTAGAAGCCATCTCGGATTCAATTGGAATAAGTCAAGAAACAAGGGAAAAAAAATTGAAGATGGATTCTAATCAAAAAGTAGGTCGCAAGACCAATCAATATCATATGGTAAAAGAAGGTGAAAAGCTTGTAGAGGAAGGTAAGATTAATGCCCTTCCCAACTTTTTTAGCCCTGGTATTAATGAAGATCATCACTTGGAATATTAGAGGACTCAAAGGGAGTCTTTCAAAACAAAATGAAATTAGAAGAATGATTCGAGATAAATCATCCACATCTTGTTTTCCTTCAAGAAACAAAGATGTCAATGGAGGATATGGACTTAATTGTCGGTAAAATTTGGCCAGTTGGAAAAGTGGTTTCCCTCGGTTCCCAAGGGACTTCGGGTGGCATTGCTTGTCTTTGGGACCCAAAAGAGGTAGTTATTCACCATATGGTTGGCGAGTTGGGGTTTGTTGGCTATAGCTATTCAAAGTAGACATTCCAACCAGATTATGCTCTGCATTACTTGTTTATGCTCCGACTTCTTTGGAGGAAAAAAGAAGACAGTGGAAGGATATTACTCATATTATCTCTCATTTTCCTAAAGCTTGGATCTTGATCGGAGGAGATTTCAATACCATCCTCTCTCTGGATGAGAAAAGGGGGAAATAGAAATTTGGACAAAAGCAACGACCTCATGAGCGAATATATTGCAAACCTCCATCTTGTGGATATCCAACTGAGATAATGGCCTTATGACTTGGTCTAACGAGAAGGCAAGGCTTAGCTTGTATAATGGAGAGATTGGATAGGTTTTTGCTCTCTGAAAATTTCTTAATCCATGGTCACATTCCTAAAGTGAAGACTCTTAATAATGTTGGTTCGGATCATTGGCCGGTCATGGTGGAAATGTGGAAAACCAATGTGAGTTTCTCTCCTTTTCGTTTTCAATTAATGTGGCTTAGAGACATTTCCTTCGAGACCTCATGTGCAACAATGGTGGAAGGAAGGTAAACCTAGGCATGGGACTAAGATGTTCTGTTTTGCCAAAATGCGGCAATACATTAAATCCAAAATCAAGACTTGGAGCTGGAAAGAGTTTGGGGATGTTCATAAAAAAAAACATGAAGTTATTGCTCATCTTGAAAATTTGAATAAGAAAATCCGTTTAGATGGCCTCACGGAGAAGAGAAGTGCGAGATGAAATTAAACTCACAACTCGGTTAGAGGAATGGGAAAAAAGAGAAGAAATCTTATGGAAGCAAAAATCTAGAATTCAATGGCTCAAAGAAGGAGATCGAAACACAAATTTCTTCCACAAATCTCTTCTAGCTCGAAGATCTCACAACTTTATTTCTTCCTTAAAATCAGATTATGGAGATGTTGTTTATACTTGGGATGGCATGAACTCTATTGTTGTTGATTACTTTTCCAATCTTTTTGCTGCTACTCCCCTTGACTCAGACTTCACAACATAATGTTCTTCAAGCAATCCCTTCTCTTATCACTTATGAGGAGAACTCTATTTTGGCTGCTCATGTTTCTATTAATGAGCTTCAACAAGTAGTTTTTAAAATGCAAAAGGGAAAACCCCAGGTCTGATGGTTTTCCTATTGAGTTCTACCAAGAGTTATGGGATATCCTTCATGTTGATTTATTAGAGGTGGTGGAAGAAGCCAGGAAAGCCAAAGAAATTTTGAAGGTTATCAATAAAACTTATATTACTCTTGTTCCAAAAGCTCAAGAGGTTGATCATATCTCAGCTTTTAGACCTATTGCTTTATGTAATGTTCTTCTCAAAATCATTACTAAAATCATGGCGAGAAAGGTTGAAGCCTCTTTTGCATAAGATTATTTCCCCAGAGCAAGGGGGTTATGTGGAAGGACGTCAAATAGTAGATGAGATAGTTCTTGCTCGGGAAGCCATCCATTCCATGGATATGCAAAATTCTCCTTCCATGTTCATTCGGTTAGACTTATCCAGAGCTTATGAACGAGTGGATTGGCACTTCCTTATCAAAGTTTTGAGGTAATTTGGTTTCTCTAAGGATTGGATGGATTGGATTATGGGATGTATCTCTTCGAGTTTCCTACTTAGTTCTTATCAATGGCAGGCCTTCTCGGTCTTTCCCGAGCTTCCAGAGGTATTAGGCAAGGTGACCTGCTATCCCCTTATTTATTCATCATTCTTCTTGAATGCTTGGGTAGGACTATAACCAAAAAAGGGGAAAACAAAACCCTTGAGGGAGTTACCATTGCTCATGGAGCTAGACCTATCTCTCATCTTCAATTTGTGGATGACTCTACTCTTTTAGGTAAAGCTACGAGTTAAGGAAGCTTCTAATATTAAGCAAATCATTAGCTGTTTTTCTAAGGCTACTTGGGCGGTTGATCAATGAAGACAAATCTAAAGTTATTTTCTTTCACTGCTCTGCTAGACGAGGAATCCATGGTCTTGGATAAATTAAGATATAAGAAGACCTCTCTTCCAATCACTTATTTAGGTATTCCCATAAATATTCAAAGGCAGAAAAATAAAGATTGGAATTGGTTGTTGGACAAAGTCAAGAAGAAAATTGGAAAGTGGACCAACAAGTGGCTTTCTTATAGGGGTAGAATCACCTTGGTAAAATCAGTCCTTCAAGCTATTCCTATTTATGTTTCTTCCATTTTGAATATCCCAAAGGCTGTTCTTCGAGAATTGGATCAAATCGGTCATCGTTTCCTTTGGAGTGGTACTAAGGAGAAAAGAAAATGGGCCTTGGTGAAATGGGATACTTTATGTCTTCCTAAGAGTGAAGGGGGGTTAGGATTACGGTCTTCAATTAATAACAACAAAGCTTTAGCTGCTAAATTATATTGGAGGATGTTGCATAACCCCAATGCTCTTTGGGCCAATAATCTCCGTGCTAAATATGCTGAGAACAAAAGTCCTGAAGACCTTGTTCGCTATCAACTTCCTACCAAAGGTTCTCCCATTTTAGCGAGTTCTTAAGGCTGGTGAGGATTTGATAAAGAAAAAATTATTTTGGATCATTCATAATGGTCAACATGCAAATTTTTGGACAGATTCTTGGGATGGTCACAAGCCTTTGATAACTCGGTTTCCCGATTGGAGGCCTTGGATGGAGGAGCTTCACCGAGCTAATTGGATAAAGGTGGCTAATTACTGTCGGTACCATCTTGGTAATTCAAAGGTTGGTAGATATTGGATCCCTATTGAGGGTGGCCTATTCAAATCCCGAGAAAGGCAAAGACAAGATATCCAAGGCATCCTTCATATGAGATCCCTCTCTTGGTCCCATGAAAAAGATTGTTTTGGATGGAACAACACTACTAAGGGTGAGTATTCGGTTGCTCAAGGTTATTTGACCTTATGCCATAATAATCCCAACCATTCTTTCGACATCTTTTCTCGATTGTGGGCTCAAAAGCTCTGGCCTAAGGTGAGGTTCTTTAATTGGCTTTTATTGCATCGTAGGGTGCTTCCTGGTGAGCAACTTATGAAGCGTGGTTTTCATGGCCCTTTTAGATGTGAAATGTGTGAAGAGAATGTAGAAAATATCAACCATATTTTTATTGAGTGTACTTTAGCCTCCGAGCTATGGAGGAGAATGGCCACTTTACTTGGCTTACGGTGGTCCAATTTTTTTACTTTTGAACAGCTTTGGAGGGATTGGCCTAATCAAGAGGGTGTTGATCATTTTATTAGGCGGTTAGTTTGGATGGGTTCTACCATTCTTCTTTGGAATATTTGGAATGAAAGGAACAACCGAATTTTTAATCAAGATAGGAAGGATATTCACTATATTTGGCAAAAGACCATAGCCAACTTAGTTGAATCGAGTCCATCATCTCCTTAATCACCCCCAAAACTCCCACCAAAGATGGGATCAAGTGATGCAAAGATTGAAGATTAAACCTTCTAAGGGCAACCAACTTAAAGGGAATGTGAGTATTAGTAAGATGGATAGGAATAGAAATTGGCAACCTCCTCCTAAGGATTTTGGAAAAGTCAATACTGATGGAGCCTCTAGAGGGAACCCTGGAAAAGCCAGTGTGGGAGGAATTGGTAGACTTTCAGATGGCTCCCTGGTTTTTACTTTCGCTGAGAATTTGGGTATTCTTTCCAAAGTTGTTTGGGAGTATGATGGAGCGTAGGATCAGCATATGGGCAGAAGAAAAGGGAAAGAGAGCAAAGGGGCAAGCAGGTTTTAGGCCCAAGCACTCAACTATTGATCACCGTATCACGCTCAGACACATAGTGGAAAAAATAGAGGAGGCTTTTTGTTGTTTTGTAGACTTCAAAAAGGCATTTGACACGATGCCAAGGAAAAAATTATGGAGCAAAATGGAAGAGCTAGAGGTTCCAATTCACTACAGGGCAGCAGTTCACAGACTACATGAACATGTAAAGGCTAGAATCAGAACACAAGAAGGGTTATCTGAATGTTTTGGTAGTGACATAGGTGTCAAACAAGGTTGCCCTCTATCTCCGACCTTATTTGGGTTGTACATTGACAAGTTAGAAGAATGGATAAACAAATTTGGGGGAGAGGGTGTGCATTTAGCCAAATATGTGGTAAAACTCCTCATGTATGTAGATGATGTAATTCTTGTGGCCAAAACAGCCAAAGATCTAGAAGATCACCTTCAAGCTCTAGAACTCTTTTGTAAAGAAGTTGGGATGCAGGTGAACACGAGCAAAACAAAAATTATGATTTTTTCAGCAAAAAAGAAGAAGCAACAACTCAAATTTCAGTTTGCAGGAGAACCGCTTGATGTAGTAGTAGAATACAAATACCTGGGCATAGACTTTCATGATAAACTTAATTGGAATACATGTAGGATGAAAAGAACTCAAAGTGGTTGGAGAGCACTATATGCACTTCAAAACAGGTGTAGGAATGCCGAGTTGTGGGACTGGAAGACCACCAAGGTCTTATTTGGCCTACTTGTTACACCGGTTTTGTTGTATGGTTGCGAGGTGTGGGCTAGTGGCACAACAAATGCAAAATGAAGGCAAATAGAAAGGATTCAAAAATATCTAATCACAAACTTTCTCAAATTAAGGCCACAACCCCTTATGAAATTATTCTAGCGAGGAATGTTCCATTTAGAAGCAATTGCTATGACCAAGTCTGTTATGTTACTTGAAAAAAACAGAAAACATGACAAATGATAGATGGCCTAGGGCAGCTAGGGACGAAGAGTTGCATAGGCGAAAGAATACGTGGATGAAACAAAATCAGAAATGGATGAAACGTTGGGAAATCAACATAAATGAATGCCCAAATGTCAACAAAGACATAAAAAATTATGTGAATGAAAAGTTCGAAGTGGAATGTGGAAAAATGCAAGCAGGAAAAGACAATATTATATTGCAAATTTTAACCCAACGTATGACCACAAGGAAAAAGCGTATATAGGCGCTGAAATCAAGTGGAAGGAAAAAATACTCATTGCTCGGATAAGGACTAGCTCTCATAGGCTTAGATGTGAAACAGGGAGATGGACAACGCCCAAAGAACAATGGGAAGAAAGGATGTGTACTCAGGCGGTAGAGACAGAGGAACACTTCATCTATAAATGCCCGAGTTTTTCGGATATCCGTGACAAATACAAAGAAACACTTGGGAACGAGTTTATGGCAGATTTATTTGAAGACAGTAAAATAAAAAAAGTTGGGGAATTGCTAACACAAATCAGCAGGAGAAGGAACAACCTTCTCAAAGATATTAAAGATCATATGATATGATTTGAGTAATTGTACTTCCATATTTGAGGTCCCATAGACCATATTTGGGTCTCGTGGACGTAATTAAAATCTTTCATTTCATTTCATTTCAATAACCTTGCTGAGGGGTATGGTATCCTCAGAGGCCTTCAGGAGGCTACTAAGGTTGGATGGGAAAATGTGTTAGTTGAGTCTGACTCTCAACTTATGATTAATCTCTTGAAGAATCCTTTTAAGAATCATAAGGTGGATTGGAGAATAAAAAGAATTATTGAGAAAATTCAGTTAATCCAGATGGGATTTTTGAAAGTTGATTACAATCGGGTGGTCGAGAGATCAAAACAAGAGTGTTGATGCTTTAGCTAATTGGGCTTTGGACAAAGGTGATCTTACTTGTTATGGCCACCCTCCTATATGGTGGGCTTCTCAAATTAGGGAAGCTCTTCTTTCTATCATTTCTTTGGATGGCTCCAGTTCTGAAGGTACCTAGTTTCTTCTTGTTTTTTTTTTGCTTCTCTTTGGTTCATTCAATTTTTTTTAGTTCCCTAGCTCATTCTATTCTTTATTTTGTTTCCTTTGTTGATTCTTGCCTTAATAGTCTTTTGGTCTAGATAGGTCATTGTTTTGTTCATTTTTTATTTCTTTTTTCTTTTTTGTTTTTTTTGTTTAGTTTTTTAAGGTGGATGGGTTTTTTTATTTTGTTTTGTTTTTGTGTTCTTTGTGTTGTTTTTTGTTGTTCTTGTGTTTTTGTTGTTTTGTTTTTTTTTATGTTTTTTGTTATTGTTCTTGTGTTTTTTTCGTTCTTGTTCTTGGGTTTCTCTTTGTTTGTGTTATTTCGTGTTTTTATGTGTGAGTGTTTTCTATGTTTTTTGTTTTTGTTTATTTTCCGTTGTTGGTTGTTTTTTATTTTTATTTTATTTTTTAATTTTTTAGGTTTTGGTTGTGTTTATTTTTCATGTTTTTTTTTGGGTTATGTCTTTGTAGTGTTCTGTTGTTCTTGTCTTGTTTGTGTTTGGTTATGTGGTTCTTGTGTTTTTCTATGTGGTTTGTGTTGTGGTTTCTTTTATCTTTTTGTGCGTGTTTGGTTGTGCTTTTGTTTTTGACACACTCAAGGAGCATGTTTTTTATTTTATTTTATTATTTTTGTTGTTATTTACCAAGGTTCCACGAGCCTGGGGGACGGGGGGACGGGGGGGACGGTAGGGGACGGCAGGCCGATTTTAGGGGACGGCTCGGGGACGGCTGGGGGGACGGCTAGTATAATACTATAAAAATTGAATTTTTTTAGAAATTTAGAATAATCTACACATTCAGAATTCTACACCCAACAAAAATGATATTTCATATTACTAATCAATTATGTAAGTGCAGCCATTCATATTCAGATTAGTTACTAATACATAAGTGCAGCCATTCATATTGAGATTAGTTACTAACACATAAGTGCAGCCATAATTGAGTCATTTAACATTTTCATATTCATATTAGTTACTAATATGCAGCCATTTAATTGTTTCAAGTTCAACAACTATAACTTGAAGGTTCAGCCAAGGATATCAAGTGCAAACAATGTTCAAACAGTCATCATTTTAAGTAATAACAGTCATCATTTTTTCAGCCACCAATGTTCAAACAAAGACTGTCATTTTTAAAAAATTTCAGTCACTAACTATCACTAACTGTTCAAATTTTCAGTCACTATACCAAAAGAATTGGTATTGTTTAAATAAACCTCCTTTTAGTCTTGTAATGATGGCATTATAGCATAATTCCAAAGACCCTTACCAATTTTTAAGTTAACTTTTTTTTTTTTTTGCCCCCCTTGGGTGAGGATGCCCAGCCGTGGGGGACGCTCAGACCGTCCCCGGGGACAGCTGGGCGTCCCCAGGGACGCCCCAAAAAGGGGGACGTCCCGGGGACGAGAAGCCACAGGCCTCAGCCATCCCGGGGACGTTTCCCAGTCGTCCCCCAAAAAGGGAGACAAGGGGAAACGTCCCCCTTGCCGTCCCCCCGTGCTGGGGGACGCGGAAAACGGGGGGGGGGACGCGTCCCCGTGGAACACTGTTATTTACTTATTTTTAAATTGGTTTTGTGTGTTTGTTTGCTCCTTGAGTATGTCAAAGGTGGTAGGCCAGGTCCGAGTCCTGGGCGTTTTTGGCGGAATGGATACCCTGCCTCCTTGGGTCTTACCCGAAAGTGGCATCCCTTTTGGGATGTTTTCCACAAATAAAAAAAAAAAATTGTGGATTATCTTGCTATGAGAGTTTATATTGATGAAGAATTGCAGCTTGCTTTTCCTATTGCCAGGAATCTTACTGTCCAATAGGGAGCTCCAGAACCATCTATCAGAGATACGCAAATGCCAGACAGTCAACCTGAAGTAACAAATCCTAATGAAATTGATTCCTGGTTACGAACTGAAGTAGCCAGCTGTCCATATTGCTTTTAATCTCCAGCTGCAATATGTCGTATACATAGATATTTTGATAATGAATAATTATAAGATATAGGAATCTTATCTTGCACAGTGTAAAGTTGGTAAAGTGGCAGACACTGTCTTGTAAAGATAAGACCCCACTTGCCGAATTTTATCCTAAAGCTACTGTAGAACTACTTTTCTAGAATTATTGTAGCTAATATGGAGAGGCTTCCACCGCCTTATTTGTAATTATAAATATGGAACTCGATGCTCATTCTTGTCATCGAGAAATCTGGTGTTCTTATGCTATGTGCATATCTCTAGTGCCAAGAATAGAAGCACCCTATCCACGAGTGGATAGTTTCTCTCAAATTTGTGTGTCAAGCAAAGTATTCTGAGGACAACCTCCCATTAGACTGCATTAGCTAACTCAGAAGAAAAGCTAGGCTTATAGTCTGTAGGAAGATTTGTGAGGACAACCCGGATGTTGGCGCCGAAAGGCTTACTCAAAGAAGTTTGTAGTTTGCCTTCTCCCTTAAGTAAAGGTAGAAGAAAAATGCTTTGATAGCATCGTGGGGTTGTGCTTTTGTTTTTGACACACTCAAGGAGCATGTTTTTTATTTTATTTTATTATTTTTGTTGTTATTTACTTATTTTTAAATTGGTTTTGTGTGTTTGTTTGCTCCTTGAGTATGTCAAAGGTGGTAGGCCAGGTCCGAGTCCTGGGCGTTTTTGGCGAAATGGATACCCCTGCCTCCTTCGGTCTTACCCGAAAGTGGCATCCCTTTTGGGATGTTTTCCACAAATAAAAAAAAAGAAAAGCATCGTGGGGCCTAGGATAGTGGCACGAGAAACAAATCCCCAACTCAACTAATGAGGTTGGATGAGTTATGTTTAGAGTTGTTGCAGCAGAACGAGGCACAATAAGTACTTCCTCAAACCACAAGGCATTAGAGTGAAAAGAGAAATAACAAGGAGTGATATTAATTAAGAAAACCAAAAGCATGTTAATAACAAAAAGCTTTATTTAGAGATAATGTAAATGTAAATGTATGCAAAATACGAGGTTGTTGTGTAGTCGAATTGACAACGACATCAAAACTTAGGCTACATGTTGCACATGTTGGGTTGCAATGGGCAAGCTAGGACACTAAGAGAGTGGTGCCTTCAATCATAACCATTCTTGATATAATGATGCTCCTTGGTTAAAAACAAGAAAGGCTAGAACGATTCTAAGAGAGAGCCATCTATGCCAAATATTATCCTATATACAATACCATTACAAGATCCCTACAAGAGTGGAAGCAATTCCACTTTCAATTTACAAGAAAACAATTATAATGGATCATTCTATAGGTTGCTACATGTATTTTTTGTGGTGCTAGGTGGTATATTAGGTTGATGGCATTCTCTCAAAACTATGCAATTCCTCTAATGTTGGACATGTGAAGATCTCTTGGCTGAAAAGTTGGCGTCTTGTTTCGGCACTACGTGTTGGCACCTAACGCTCCTCTATGTGCAAGCAATAGCGCCTAGCACTCATCTATGTGTAGGCATTGGTGCCTTACATAGGGTGACACTATCAACAACAACTACTATTGTTGCTTGTCGCCACAGTTGATGCTAAACATGAGCCTGGCACCGAGGTTGGCGCTAGACTTGAGTTTGGCACCAACAACTAAAAAAACAACTTCTAGTTTTATATGACGCCAAGATGTGGTGCTACTAGGCAAGGAGGTGCAAAAGTGCAAAGACTTATTTTTACACTAGAACCTACTAGATCTTGGTGCCAATGTCGTTGAGGAATCGAGCAAACCCCTACTCCACTTGGATCACTCACACAAAAAACCATGCCCCTAGGAAACACAAAAAAAAAAAAAGGAGTTCCATGCCAAAATGCAAAAGGGTCGTCCTCACCACCTTTAGTTCAATTTCATTGCTACTCATCCAAACCTCCTTATAGCTCCCAAAACCAAGAACATGCAAACCAATATTGAAGCACCATATTTAGTTTACCAAAACATATGCCATCTCATGTGTGGTGACTATAAATAGTAAAGTTGTGCAACTAAGTGAAAAAATGCATCAAGTATGTGCTAACAAGAGGAATATATATTGGGGTAATACTAGCTTAGGACATTCCTTTGTGTGATAATTGATTAAGGTATTACACCCCTACAACTTTCTATAACTCGCTTCATTGAATCCTTACTCTCTCTACCAAGTAGCTGCAATTGAGGGTCCAGTATATACGAACCATCCAAGACTTCTAAGCCTACAAATCATGCAATAAGATAATCCCATAAGGAGGGGAATTAGCACAAAATTGGAGAGTATGCAAAACATGTTAACAAGAATTTAAAGAAAAAGGGAAGATGTCTTGGAAAAAATCGTAAATTTGGACAACATAGATTTTCAAGGAACATTAATACACAACATAGAACAGCTGAGAGGAGCAACCTCATTTTTATTTATGATTAAATGTTCAAATTCCATGTGTGATTATCAGGCACCCTTCTAACCACCTGCCTTGACTCTAGAAATTATGTCTTCCCATATCAGGTACCTATGTCTCCTAGTGATTATAAATTACAATCAATTAAGAAGTCTCTTTGTGAAGAGAGGGGAAGTCTTTCCTTCCTCTCACCCTTTCAATATTTTTTCTTTTTTTCACTTTCCAAACTTCTCCAAGCTAAGGATATCCCCTGTTCTACTATTTGGGCATATTTCATAACTTCATGGATCCAGGATAAATTTACCAGTAATAATTTACCAGTTTACTGTCCTTTTTGACCCTTAGACCTTACGATGATTTGCCCCTTCCTTACCATCCAGACTCTGATTTCTGACCTCAAATACATGGTACAAGGAAATTATCCGGAAATTATCTTTAACTTATAATTACTAATGACCAGACTGTATCAAAAAATTATATGAGAAAATAAATGTTTTATAAACAAAGAAACGCACTTTTTTTTTGAGTAATACTTTTTATACACATCCACCATGGGGATTGAACTCGGGGCACATCACCGATACACGCACTCCTTTTTAACCACTTAAGTGGATAAACTGCCCAACAATTTGCAATGTTAAACGAGTGGAAGGAAAACTTGGTTGCAAGAACTGGCCCCATAATCATCAAATACATAACCCTGTCTTGATCATCTCAACTAAACTGATGCAACAATAATTAAATTACTTCCCAACCCTGGATTGAAGTTTCTCGTCGAAATTTCACCCACATAAAGGGAAAACCAAGGAAAGAGGTATATATATAAATTATAAAATGAAACAAAACTAATCTAAACTAAAGAAAAGAACTCAGTGGCTGTCAACAAGAATACAAGGGGTACAGTTTGATAAGGGGCACTGATTAGAACTGTGACGCAGGTTCAAATCTCCATCTTTTCAACAGGACAGCCCCCATTCTGGTGGCCATGTAGCAAGGTTGTGATGTAATAAGCATGTGGGGAAATTGCGCATGACCCAACTTTAAATCTTAACAAAGTGGCTCCAGCATAGCATCGCCCAAAATTTACCCAGCAAAACAATCCACAAATAAGTAACAAAACTTTCAACAAACCATCAAATGTCATTTCAAGTCAACCCATACATACATGATAGTCGGGTTGCTCTAATACCATTATCATGATATAACATGTGTGGGACAGGCTTCAATCCCATATCACCAATTTATTTTTTTAAAAAAACTTTCAACAAATCCAATCAACTGGTCTTAAAAAAACTACACCAGACCCAACTGCTCACTGCATTTGGTTTTAAAAAAAACCTTCATACAATTAAAAATAACTTGCAGGGCCTGCATTGCAGAGACCAAACATAGCACAATTCATATCCATTTTGTTCCATTTTACATTAATAATAGTTAAAAACAAATAAAATATAATGTATGTTGCCGATGCTGCTAAAGCAGGTAATTTTCTTTCAACTGAACTAGAAGAGCTTAATTAACCTACACTGATATTTATGTAAGCTCCACAAGGAAACCTAACTAAATGCTGATTACAATTGACCCTTCTGAAAAACAAAAATAGAAACAAGCAAATAAAAAAACCGCTACTACTCCACAGACCTGTGATTTTAACATGTCGTCCTCCACTTTAGAATCTTCTTTTTCTTCTGCTTGGGATGGTTGTCCCGACGCAGCATTCACCGCTAATAAATTGTAAGGTTCGGAATTATTACATCTCAAAGGATGAAACGTTAATGGTCGGAATGATATGACTTTACTTTTGCACAAATTCAAATCCTTGTGCAGATCGGCAAAGGGAAAAATGCGTGCACAATTGCTACTAGCAACAGAAAAAGACGATCCGTGAAATAATACTTCTGAATGCATGGTCATCGCCATCTTGTGTGGCTACAGACTACCGCTGTAAATAAAACCCTACACACTCGCTTAAAACCTCGGCCCTACTTTTTTGGCATAGCAAATAGCCGTTAAAACCTTAACAATTACTTGTAGTTCTTTTTCAATCAATTTTATAATGTAAACTTGTAATTTTATAAAATATAATCTTTCTTTTAGGCTGTACCTTATATGGTGAATAATAAAAAGTATATAAAATGGATACGTGGATAGTGCAATTAGTATAGTAGGGTGTTCGAAAATAAGGGTTAGAGTTGTCCACAAAGATAGTGTAGCGGTAGAGGTTCAAGTTTCAAACCATTGCATATCCAGAAGGGGATAGGTTGAATGGTAATGGTCGAGTGACCGTTGGTTGGCTACTCGGTTCGATGCACTAAAGGGTCGGGTCTTGTTGACTATGCTTTACCCAGCGGGCTTAGGGTTTATAGAGGCAGCCCATTCATAGAGTTACCAATTTCCCTATATATGGTGAATAATAAAAAGTATATAAAATGAATACAAAGTTACCTGCGTTCCAGTTAGTATAGCAGGATGTTCGAAAATAAGGGTTAGAGTTGTCCTTGGCTTAGGGTTATAGAGGCAGCCCATTCATGGAGTTACCAATTTCCCTATATATGGTGAATAATAAAAAGTATATAAAATGAATACAAAGTACCTACAGTGGACTACAATGGATAGTCCAGTTAGTACAGTAGGGTGTTCGAAAATAACGGTTAGAGTTGTCCACAAGGATAGTATAGCGGTTAGGGCTTTGGCCTCTTTTTCAGAGGTTCAAGGTTTAAACCATTGCATATCCAAAAGGGGATAGGTTGAATGGTAATGGTCGAGTGACTGCTGGTTAGTTACCCGATTCGATGCACTAGAGGGTCGGAGTCTTGTTGACTATGTTTTACCCCACGAGCTTAGGGTTTATAGAGACAGCTCATCCTTGAAGTTACCGATTTTCCTATGAATAAAAAAAAGTTCATTCATGAAATTAGCGATTTCCCTGGGAATAAAAAAAAAGTCCATTCATGGAATTACCGATTTCCTTATGAATCAAAAAATAAAAAAATAAATAGGGGCTAGAGTTTAGAGAGGTTTAAAAAAATATAGGTAGGTTGATAGTGGGTTGTTTGGTTGGATTTTTGGACAGTTGGTTTTGTTGAAGTCGGTTCAATATTTTGGACAGTTGGTTTTGTTGAAGTCGGTTCAATATTTTGGACGGTTGGGTTTTGTTGATTTCGTCTCTACTTAATGGGTTACTTAATGGGTTAGGATTACGTCGACTTGGTCTTTTCCTAATTGGTTAGGGTTATTATTAACATCTGTTTGAATTTGTTCATTGGTTTGATTTTTTGACAATTGAATTTCGTTGACTTTGTCTTTACTCAATGGGTTAGAATTTTGGGACGAATGGGTTCCATTAACTTCTTTACCCAATAGTTAGGGTTTTGTATGGCACTTAAAGGATTCTTCTATGCAACAAAACTAGGGTTAGATATTTAAATGTTTAATTTTTATGTAGATGATATGTTGGGTTTTAAAAGTTAACAATCCTTACTATATATAGGGGTTAGATATTTAAATGTTTAATTTGTATGCAGATGATATGTTGGGTTTTAAAAGTTAACAATCCTTGGTTCAACGGTTGAAAGGATTCTTCTATGCAACAAAACTATATATATATATATATATATATATATATATATTTATTTATTTATTTAAATGTTTAATTTTTATGTAGATAATATGTTGGGTTTTAAAAGTTAACAATTTTTGGTTCAACGGTTGGGAGAGATAGTTGACGTAACCCACACCAAGGTTCAAATCTTAACATTTTAGAACAAATAGTTAATGTAGCTTACATCAAAGTTTAAATTTCGGTGGCATCAAAATAGCTCAATGTAACTAAGTCCATGTAAAAAGAAAAGGAAAACCTTTGAAAACCCTATTTAATATATATATATATATATATATATATTTGATTTTAAAAGTAATTGGTATTACCTTAATTAGTTAGTTAGATTCCTTAATTTTAAATAAGATATTAAGGTTTAAGTTTTGTTGAAAGATATATATATATATAAATAATTGCTAAGTTTTTTTTCCCGGGTTACAAAGGAGAGTTTGTCACAATCACACTATTTTTAGTGATTGACAAGCGCAAAGTTTAATCCACAGGAGTTGCTTCCACCAAACCTATTTCGCTTTGTTATTGTTGATATGTCGTGAAGGGGACCACTCGCTCAAGATTCATCATCGTCGGTCTGACACATACTTAGAGGATTTAGATCAGACTACTACCTTTGCAAACAGGGTACCCTCAAGGTTTGAACCGGTGTGAAAGGGACCACCAGTCATTCAGAATTTATATCATCATCATCGATTTGGCGTGCACTTAAAGAAATCAAATCAGACTACTACCTTTGCAAACAAGCTGCCTACAAGATTTGAACCTAAGTGTCTTCTTGGTAAGTGTTTGGCCACACAAGCACTTACCAATCCACCTAGCCCTCTGGAACTATATAATTCCTAAGTTATAATATCACTATGTAGTTATGATGTAATATAGATAAAAATATATAAATATAATTTATTAAAAATATATATTATACTTGAAATGGTTTTTCTTCGTAAGGTCCAAGGTTCAATCAGTGGCATGTGTGTCCTTGTATGTTAATCCTTTATTGATAAGTTTAGTTCTTGGCCTTGCAAGGGGTCATGGCTGGAATGGAAATGCTTAGCCCTAAGAGTCAATCATCGGGTTTTTCACACTAAGCAAAATGTTCGCGAGGTTAGGTGGATTGGTCAGCTTGGGCACTTACCAAGAGTAGACCTAGGTTCAAAAATCGCAGGCGCGCCCAGCTTAGCATAGGCAATGGTTTGATCTGACTCCTTTGAGTGATGCGTCAGACCTCGATGACGATGGTACGAACCCTGTGTAACCGGTGGTCCCCATCTCACGTCGGGTTAACGTTAACGAGACGATGGGTTTGTTGGAAGCAGTCATTGATGGTTTGAACCCTACGCTGGCAGTTACTAAAAATTGTGGTTGTAACCAATTCACCTATGTACCCAAAAAAAAATAATAATAATAAATAAATATTAATTGTTAAATTATAATAACATTCTATATATAATTAATTGCAAGCTTGCTGCAATGGTAAGGGCTTTGACATCTCTTTGAGAGGTTTAAAGTTCAAACCCCACTCAGCATAAGAGGGTTGGGACCAATTAGATTCCTTAACATTTAAGGAGCAGACCAGTTTCAAATCTTGTCAAACGATACACTATACATGGATAATATCCAAGCTTTGTTATGATACCACTATGTGGTGATTATGTAATATGGGTGGGACTTGTTTTTAGTTCAAACTTCGTGGGCATGCCCAATCTAGGACAAAAATAGTAGTCTTACTTTGAACATGCACCACCTTGATGACGACGGTACCAACCCCGAGCCATGAGGACTCCGGGTCATGTTTACTGAGGTGAGATAGGGGTTATAGTGTTAGCACCATGATTTGATGCTACGATCCGAGACAATACGACTTGACCCTGTGACCAATTGTTCAAAAAAGAAAAATAATTATCGATTTCTTTATGTATCAAACAAAAATTAATTTAAATATAAATAAAAAACAAAATATATATTATCTTATTAATTTAAAGATAAATACTAGATACAATTAAATACGAAGATAGCCAGATATTCAACGCATTTAAACTTCGTGGGCATGCCCAATTTAGGACAAAAGTAGTAGTCTTACGTGGGCATGCCCAATCTAGGACAAAAGTAGTAGTCTTACTTTGAACATGCACCACCTTGATGACGACGATACCAACCCCGAGCCATGAGGACTCCGGGTCATGTTTACTGAGGTGAGATAAGGGTTATAGTGTTAGCACCATGATTTGATGCTACGATCCGAGACAATACGACTTGACCCTGTGACCAATTGTTCAAACAAGAAAAATAATTATCGATTTCTTTATGTATCAAACAAAAATTAATTTAAATATAAATAAAAAACAAAATATATATTATCTTATTAATTTAAAGATAAATACTAGATGCAATTAAATAAGAAGATAGCCAGATATTCAACGCATTTAAGCAAGATATCATTTAAAACGTACTTTATTTGTTTTTTATTTGGTTATTGTGAGAAACCTTTATGAACAAGGCACGAGGTTGAGCAGTCCCCTCCTTCGTAAAACCGAGAGTTATACTTGTCAATAGAGAATTTAACACAAAACCACCACACACCCACCCTCTCACACACTCGCCCACGCCGCGGTTTGAACCTTGAACTTACCGAAAAAAAGCCAAAGCTCAAACCGTTAAGCTACGGCTCCAAGTACCAAAACAAACTATATTTTTTTAATTGTTACAGAAGCACTATCCTTTATTTTTTGGTATAGTAGGATGAAAAATAAAAGGATTCTATTTAAATAATTATTAAATATAAAATTTAATTATTAAATATTATTTTTTTATTGGTAAGATTTATTAATGTTTACGATTAAACATGTTTTTTATGATCAAAAACTAAGTTTATTTTTTTGGGTTACATAGATGAATTGGTTACAATCATAATTTTTAGTAACTCCCAGCGCAGCTGGCAAGGTTCAAACTATCATAGAAGGCTTCCAACACATCACCGTCTTGTTAATGGTTACCCGATATGAGATGGGGACCGTCGGATGCATAGGGTTTGCACTGTCTTCGTTAGTTTGGTTCAACATGTGGCATGAAGGGAACCGTCGGACAAGCAGAAAACAAATCGCCATCATCAATCAGGTGCAATACGCATAAGAGTCAGATCGGACTACTGACTATGCGTAAGCACGCTCGTGGGATTGGAACCTAAGTCTCATTTGGGTAAGCGCCCCAACTTACCAATTTAAAAAAAAAAAAAACTAAGTTTATTAACAAGGGATGATAACATATGTAAAGGTTTGGACTTTTAACCTTGAAAAAAATTCAAAGCCCTACTTGTTATCTTGTCCTCCAAGACAAAGATTAATTATTAAATAAAGGGTAAGTAGAAGCACATAGATAGTACCATGGAATGTTTCAATTTTAATATGAGACATACCATGGAATGTTTCTATGAGACTTTCCTTTTTAATGGTCATATCTCTAAAGATATATAAGATTAGAGTTTTAAGGTTAGGTGGATTCGTAAGTTTTGGACGCTTATCAAGAAGAGACTTAGGTTCAGACCTTGGAGACAAGCTTTGTTGGGGCAAACTTATGGAGGTAAGCTTTGTTGGGGGTAAAGGTAGTAGTCTGACCTGACTCCATTGAGTGCACATTAGATTAACAAGAGTACCAACCCTCGGTCATTGAAGTGCACGTCAGATTAACAACGGTACCAACCCTAAGCCAATGAAGGTCTCCCTCACTCTAGATCGTGTTTACCAAGGAGATGTAGATGTTATAGTGGCAACTCTAAGAATTTAACCTGTTATTAACAACAACTTCTTATATGACCATATAACCACGAGTTAAAATGAAAAGATATTATTGATTCTCTATGTATAAAAATATATATAAATAATTATTAAACTAACCATCCTACTAAACAATAATTTTTTTTTATTTATATATTTATAAACCTCAACAACGCCTCTCTTGTAACTTTCATAGGGATGACATTCACACTCTATAACATTATTGTTATTCCTGTGCACATATTTTAAAATGATAAACTCGGTTATGATCACTAATTAAAAATGAAAGATATTACCGATTTTCTATATAAAAAAAATATATAAATAATTATTAAACTAACCATCCTCCTAAAAATAATTTTTTATTTATTAATAAATTTATAAACCTCAACAACCCATTTGTTGTATCTTTTATATGGATGGGATTCACACTCTATAACATTATTGTTATTCCCTTGCATATATTTTAAAAAGATAAACTCGGTTATCCTACAATTTGCTCTTAAGGTAAAGTTGATTAGATGCAATATTCATTTTGGCTTTAACGTTAAAGGGAAGACATGATGATCTCCTTTTCATACATGTGCTTCTTAAAGAGCCTACAAAGAAATGTCTCATACCTATAATATCCTTAAAGGAAATTTTGATTAATTTAGAGAATAATTTAATTGTGAGTAAATAAAAATGTGTTATTATGATAATTTATTTTAAAGGTGTTGATTGCACACGAAGAAGGAAGAAATAAATGATTGTGTTTTTTTTATATATTTTTAATATGAAGATGAAATTGTTTTGGTGGGTTGGGTTTAGTATCGAAGAATTATTAAAATTGGTAGTATGGTATTCAAACAATAATTTTTTGATAAGGAGTAAAGGTTACAAAGAAGTTGGTGTATTTTTTTTTTTATAAACACTTATTAACGAGTTGAAGTACAAATATACTATATGTTTGAATACAGGTGCAAGTGTAGAATACAAGTTGAAACATTAAAGGGGATTTACAAAGATCTCTGGCTAAGGGTTTTCAGAGACCCTAGGATGAGGGTTTATAGAGATCAGTGAATAACAAAATAGTAAATCCTTGGATGGTGGAAGGAGGATTCCATGGGAACAAAACCGATATGAAACATAAGCTAGAGGATATAGACTCTAAGAAGGACTAAAATAACCATAGCACATGTAGGTGGAACAGAGAATACAAACCAGTGATCAAATCTTATTCTAGAAAGAGAAATCAAAAGACTATTCAAGTTCACAGTAGTTAATCTTAAACAAGGGAAAAACCAAGGGTGCAAATGTACAAGAGGTAAAGGACCGACTTTAAAACAACAAGCTAGGGTTATATTGCAACAAGTGGAAATGTCTAAAAAGGGGAATAACCTTGGATTGGTGGAAAGTAATTAAGTAGGGGCTAATGTTGTTGATCATAGTAAGGAAAATGAGTCGATCCCCATTATGGGAAGAGATTTTGGTGAAAATTCACCAAAGATGACCTTATGGGATGTCATGAGAGGAGGACAACCACAAACAATTGTAGTTAATAACACTAGGATTTCTTGTAGATCTTTGAGAATGTCCAAAACAAATCCTAGGAAAACAACCTCAGGGTGCATGAAAGTGGCATATGGCTCTCCTATAGTCCAACTTCAAATGTGAAACATACAAACTACGATCGATGCTATGGATCGTAGAGGATTAATTTATCGGTTTTTGGGTCTTCGTATAGGTCTCCTTGCTCTCAAGATGTGGGTTGCTAGACAATAGTGAACTATAGGTGAATTAAATATTTTTGCTTATCCCAATGGTTATTTCATAGTTCTTTTTACTAATGAGGAAGATAGAGAACAAGTTTTGCAAGGGATCCTTAGTTTTTAGGTAATGTAGGGATTTTCATGAAGCCCTAGCATACCAAGTTCAAGGTAGAAGAAAAAATACCCTCAATAACCCTAGTCTAGGTGAGACCTTTTGGGTTACCATCTGATTTTTAGAATCAAGTTGTCTTCGTGGCAATAAGCGATTCTCTAGGATTTTATATGATGACAATAGATAATACAAGTCGATTCGAACGAATTATCTATGCTAGAATTTGTGTTCTCATTGACCTTGACAAGCCCTTTCCAAAAAAAAACTTTGTAGTTTGGGGAGGATACCTAGGAACAAGATGTGGACTATGATAACATCCCCTTCAGGTGCAGGATTTGTCATGAATATGGTCACCTAGCTAGGGACTATAAATATTGGATCCCATAGTAGGCACAAGAGGAAACAACCCCTAGAGGTTTTGAACTACCTAAACAAAAGAACATACAAAGAAAACAAATATCTAAAGAGCAAGTGATCATCTCCACCAATAAGTTTGCAAACCTCCCAATGGATGATAAGGAGAACATCATAGATACAAAGATCCTAGAAACTCCTCTTTAAACCCTAAGAAAGGAACAAATAGTTGAAGAAATAAAATGCAACATTGAGCCAATTCTAGATCTACTAAGTAGCCCACAAGAGAACCCACCCCAAAAGTTGAAGAGATCCCAAAGGGGAAACATAAGCCATGGGAAATACAATGACTCTAACCAATCAAATGGAGGAACTCATTAACGAATAGATAGTGGAGGTGAAACCCAAGAATCTTCTGACAAGGTCATGGTGATATTCTCACCTACGCTAAGTTTAGAGTCCATCCCAGAACCAATAAGAGTGAGTCAAGAGTCTACTAAAAAGATGAAGCTAGATACATACCATAGAGTAGGTAGGAAGAAAAATGAACATCAAATATAGAAAGAAGGATCAAAGCTAATAATAATTATTAAGGTCAAGAATCTTACCCACATTTTTAGTCCCCATGCTTGATGAAGTGCATCACCTAGAATATTCGAGGGCTTAAGGGTAGTCTAGTAAAGCATAATAAAGTAAAAGGAATGATTTACAACATGGTCCAAAAATGGTTTTCATCCAAAAAACAAAAGTGTCAAAATAAGAGATGTATATTTTTGTCAAAAATATTTGGCTTACATGTAGGGTGGAATCCCTAAGCTCCCAAGGAGCTTCTAGAGGAGAGGCTTCTCTTTGAAATAAAAAAAAAGGATAGTGATACACCAAACAATGGGAAGTTGGAGGATTTTGATTTTATTGACCTAGAGTAGACATTCTTCTCAGCATCAGTTATGTCTTAATGTAAACTCTCCCATCAACCTCGATGCAAAACAAAAACAATGGAGGAATATAGCTTATATTATCGATCATTTTTCCAAAGCTTGGTCACTTATAGGTGGTGATTTCAACACCATCCTCTTGTTGCAATATAAGATAGGGGAAATCACACTTTAGGTAGTAGTACTAACGTCATGATAGAGCATACCAGATCTCTTCATTTGATAGATATCAAACCAGACAATGGTATGATGACCTAGTCTAAAAAAAGGTAGGGCTCAATATGCATTTTAGAAAGACTAGACATGCTTATGTTATTAGAGGATTTTTTAGCAATGGATATATGCCAAGAGCACATATATTAAATAATGTAGGATTAGATTATTGGTCGATGTTGGTGGAAGAGTGGAAGACCAGACCCAGCCATGCTCCTTTTAGATTCCAACTAACGTGGTTTCAAGATAGTAGTTTCAAAAATATGGTTCAACAATGGTGACAAGAGGGTAAACCCAGGTATTGTAGGAAGATGTATAGTTTTTTTAGAAGCCTTCACTACCTCAAGTCCAAATTGAGAACATGGAACTAGGAGGATTTTGGTGAAAAAGGAAAATAAACAACATATCTTAACCAAACTCGAGGACCTAAATGAGCAAATACGAATGAATGGCACTATTGAGATCCAAAGCAAGGAGGCTAGGCTTACTACTAAACTAGAAGAATGGGACAAAAGATATCTTGTGGAAAGAGTAATATAGGATCCAATGGCTCTAGGAGGGAGATAGGAACACTAGCTTCTTCCATAAATCTCTCCTAGTAAGCCGATTATACAATTTCATATCTTCCCTGAAAAAATTATGGGTGATTTAATATACACATGGGATAGGATGAAATATATAGCAAGAGAATACTTTACCCAACTCTTTAAGGTAAACCCATTAAACCAAGAGGTATAACAGGAAGTACTCCAATAGATTCCTTCTATCATCATAGAGGAAGATAATGTAACTTTGACTGCCCCAATTACTACCAAATAACTACAATAGGTAGTTTTCAATATGCAAAAAAGGTAAAACTCCAGGACTAGATGGATTTCTCATAGAATTCTAGGATATTTTTAAGGAAGAACTGTTGGAAGTGGTAGAAGAAACTAGGATAGCCAAAGCAGTGCTCAAAGAAGTGAACAAGACATATATAGCATTGGTTCCAAAAACCTAGGAGTCTAAACACATCTTTGGTTATCAACCAATTTTCCTTTGTAATGTCATATACAAAATTATCACTAAGATTATGGCAGTAATGATCAAACCTCTTCTTCATAATTTCTTTGGAATAGGGTGGTTTTGTGGAAGGAAGACAAATCTTGGATGATATATTCTTAGCTCCTAAGGTCATCCACTCTATGTAGGTACATAAAATACCCTCCATGTTTATTAGGTTAGACTTATTCAAAGCATATGATAGAGATGATTGGCACTTCCTTCTAAAGGTGATGAGACAATTTAGATTTTTGGGTGATTGGGTAGAATGGATCAAGGGATGTATTTCCTCAATATCTTATCCGATTCTAGTAAATGGAGCTCCTACCTAACTTTTTACAACTTCTGGAGGTATAAGGCAGGGAGACCCCTTATCCCCATACTTGTTCATCGTATGGGCTAAATGTTTGGGCAAAAAATTAGCATAGGGAAACCAAAGCTTTGGAGGGAACAATAATAGCAACTGGAACTAAATCAATTACTCACCTACAATTTGTTTATGACTCTGCATTATTAGGAAAAACAACAATGAGGGAGGCCTCATTCTAGACTTAAAATGATTATAGTACGGTTTACAAAAGCGATTGGACAACTTATAAATGAAGAAAAATCCAAGGTCCTATTTTTGCATTGCTCAACTAGGTAGGAGATAATTTTGTTGGATAAATTGAGATACAAGAAGATATCTCTTTCAATCACCTACCTAGTAATTTGACTTACAGTTAGGAGGCAAAAAAATGAGGAATGGACTTGGATGTCAAAGAGAGTGAATGCCAAATTGGAAAAATGGACTAATAGGTGGTTTTCTACAAGAGGATGGATGACCCTAATAAAAATACTCCTCAACGCCATACCTATTTATGTCTTCTCATTGCTAGCTATCCCCAAGGTAACTCTTAAATAATTGGATCAAATAAGTTATAAATTCCTCTAGAATGGAGTCAAGGAAGAACAAAAATTGGTATTACTGAAATGGGATATTGTATGCTTAAAACAAGAGGGAGGACTAATCAAGTGGTATTAGCTAAACTGGTTAAATTCCTTAACATTTCAAGGAGGAGACCGAGGTTTGAATCTTGCCAAATGATACATGGATAATATCCAAGCTTTGTTGTAATACCACTATGTGGTGATGATGTAATATGGGTGAGGCCCATTTCAATCCCATATAACCCATTGAAAAAAATAATAGGGAGGACTACAAATCATATCAGTTATCAATAATAACTAGGCATCGATAACTAAGTTATATTGGAGATTGCTAAAATCCCCTAAGGAATTGAAGGTTTAAATTTTGAGGGCCAAATATGTTGAGAATAAAACCCCAATAGAGCTTATCCAGTTTTTGTTTCCTAGAAAAGGATCTTTCATCTTAATGGGAATTATAATAGGAGAGGATATGATCAAGGAAATATTATTTTGGATTATCCATGTTGGCTTTTTAAGCCTTATTACCACAAAATATCATAAGTCCCAATATAAAACAGCCATAATATTAAAGGTCAAAATAATCATAAGATGAAAAGTAGAATAATATATGAGCAAATTAAGTCCCAGTAAGGATATTACTGTAGACACATAAAACATGTCATGTTGAGAAGACTATTTACATGGACCCTTTTTAGGCCATGTGACCCACCTTGGGCAGCCCTAAGTCTTAATAGTGGTTTTTACCACTCAAACAGGGAGGAACTTTCCTTTACACACGAGATCGTCTCACCAAGGTATGGCCTCTACGAGATCATCTCATCAAGGGACGGCCTCCAAAGATCATCCTACCATGAGATGGCTCCCAATCACGACCATCTCACCCCAAGACGATCGCATAAAAAACAAAGCAAGCAAAAAAGCTTACAATCGATCCTGCACTAGTCATGAGTGCTTCATATAAGATAAATGTATTTAGTGTGTGTGCTAGTTATTTGTATACCAAAAGGTATTTAACAAGTTTTTAAATCCTCCACTAAAAGGAACCCATCTTTCCAGCATGGGCATAAAGGGAGATTCCATTCTCCACTTAGGGAACAGTAAGACACATGCTCCACTTAGGGAATTTAATATTCCCACCTGAGAAGGAGCATGGGTACTTACGGGGAACCCTATTCCCCTTCCATGGAATATATAACAAAGGTTTATAAAAGGAGGTATGTTTCAATGCCAAAAGGAGAGGAGAGTTTAAAAACAGGTACTATCATGCTACTAAAATCGCTAGCTAAAGGAGTCCAATTCTAAGTCTCATGCTATGAAGTGTTGTCCAATCTCATTTGCAAGTTTATTTAACTCAAGCCCTTGTTCTAGATATTACCACTAGTTATCAAGCCGCTTTCAAGCACAACCAATTCATTGACACAATCCAAGATCAAACCTAAATGTTGTCCATACTTGGCCACAAAGACACAGTCACAGGAATAGCGACCGTCTCACCAAGAGACAGTCCACAGGCAAGACCATTTCACCTAGAGATGCCATGCAGGTAAGAACGTCTCACCCAGAGATGGTCTCTCTGACAAATATCCATTTTCTTTATTTCTTATTTTAATAATTCTTAGCAATTTTCTTATTTACTATTCAGCATAGTTAGACTTTATTTTACGCATGCATCTATTAGATTTTAGTTTATTTACTATTTGCATTATCATTACATCCACACATGCTATTAACCCTTTATTTTCCTTGTGTGTAGACTACATGATTTCTACGAAGAAGGAAGAGCGCAAGAACATCATCACCCCATTTGTAGAGGTCACGAGAAACCCTCTCCAAGACAATTCATGGGTGTGAAGAAGACCCTGCACATTACATCCAAAAGACTCTTATTGTAAATCATTGTATCACACTAGGTAGCATCCCTTAGAGGGATCATATTGTAACCGATTGAGAAATATATTTGTTTTAATAAAAGAAGCACCATTATTATATATTCTACTTTTACATTATGGTTACGTGATTTGTTATTTAGTATTTCATTGCTTGGATGTATGGTCTTTTTCTACACTTCAAATACAATGGCAAAAGACATTGGGCTCTCCTAGCGAAGACCCAAGTTCAATTCATAGGAAGGGTGGCCCCCTATGTGCCCCCACTTTTCAACCTCTTAAAAAAAAAATGAGCAAATTAATATGTATATCAAGGCCTATATAATACTGAAATAAACATTCATTTATCTATTCAATTACGAATGTAAATGGCCTAAATAATTCATGAACTATGCACGAATAAAACTTACAATATTGATTTCTCAAAAATGTATATAAGCTTTATTCCTTCTCTTCCACTTAAAACTTTGTAATATGATATTTAGATTACATTCCATATTCTCTTATGGAGTATTGTCTCCATAATATAGCCATAGTAATATGACTCTTTAAGTACTTGACTATTGCTTTCCATATGATAAGTACTATGACTCTTGGCTTATCATATTGCAACATGCATACAAGAATCTTCATGGACACTAAAATTTATACACTTGCACACACCTACACAACTCTTACACTTCTACATGCACTCTTAATCTAGGGCACATGTGCACATGATCACATTATATATTTGTATACTTACATACCTGACACTTATGCATTTCCTGCACATTAACACTTACATAAAAGGGGAAATATAAATCATACTCTAAACTATAGAGTCAACCCTAATCTATTACATATATACAATTATACCATGAAGGTAGCATGGGGGTACATTAGCATGTACTAAATAATGTAATATTCCTCAAAAATCCATAATGAATAGAAAACTAACTTCTGGATAGATTCATGGGATGGTCATCATCCTCTAATAACTCAATTCTCAACTTGGATACCTTTGATGGAGAATCTTCATAGAAAAAATTGGGTCAAGGTATTGAAATACTGTAAGCCTCAAATAGTAGCTGGGAGGTAGGAAGGCAATGGTTCCCAATAGAGGAGTGGCCAATCCAAATACCAAAGGATCAAAGAAAATAAATCTATAGGACCATCCAAATGAGATCACTCTTATGGTGTCAAGAGGAGGACACTCTTGATTGGGGCAAGAAAAGTTAGAGTGAATATAAAGTTACCTCTGGATACTTAACCCTCTATCAGAGTACCCTAAACCCATTAAGTGATATATTCACGCAATTATAGGCATAGAACCTTTGGCCCAAAGTTAGATTTTTTTTTTAGCTTCTACTTCGCAAAAGGGTGATCATAGGGAAATAATTAATGAAAAGAGGGATGCATGGACATTTTAGATGTGAGATGTGTTGGAAGAATGAGGAAATGATCTCTCACATTTCTATAGAATGCTCCATAACAATCAAACTATGGAAATAGATGACAAATTTACTAGGCATCATTTAGTCTAAGATATCTTCTATAGGATAACTTTGGAGGGAGTGGCCTAAATGGGAGGGTTTTGGACCAACCCACTCAACGTATTTTTGGGTGGGGATGTCTCTCCTTTTATGGAATTTGTGGAAGGAGATAAATAATTGTATCTTCAACCAGGAACATAGAGACAACCACTTTGTCCGGAAAAGGATCACAACCAATATTAGGGAGTCAATCCAATACCTATTAAAAGAACCCCAAAATCCTAACCAAAATTGAATTAATATAATATCCAGATTACAAGTGTCTCCAATATTGGTCACATCAAAAAGGGTAACTTCGTATCATGCCCAAGTAATCAAAATAAGAAATTGGAAACCTCCTCCAAAGAGACTAGGTAAGATTAATAGAAATAGAGCCTCAAGAGGAAATAAAAGAAGAGCGAATATGGGAGAATATGTCACCTATTGAATGACACCCCTACTTTTTCTTCACTAAAAACCTTGGTATCTTATCCAATAACCCGTAAGAGGGATATGCAATCTTAAGGAGATTACAAAAGGCTCTAAAGGTGGGGTGGAGGAAAATTTAGGTGGAATCAAACTCCCAGTTATGATTAACCACTTAAAAGAACCAGGCAAGTAAAAGAATACAAATTGGAGAACACAAAGAATACTTGAGCAAATATAGATGATCCAACAATGCTTTGAGACAATGGAGTTCATACACATATTTAGAGATTAGAATAGGGTGGCAAATGCGATGGCTAATTGGGCTCTTGATCAAGGAGACTTCACTTGCTATGGATATCCTCCTAGATATTGGCCTTGGTGGACCAGAGAAGCTATTTATTCCATTCTTACCATTGATGATAGTAGTACTTGTTGTATCTATCTATCTATCTGTCTATATATATATATATATATATATATATTGCTTTACATGGTTATTCTTTTTTGCATAGATAGTTGTAGTATGTTAGATATGAGGGAGAATAGTCCTACATCCTCTGTTAAAGCTTGGTTGAAAAGCCTTCAATCTTGGAAAGGCAAGAGATGTAATATGATTTTCAATTAATTTAGTTTATTAATGATGTAGCATTGGAGGTGCTAGCAAGGTATTATAAGAGAATACATGCATATATATTCATGTATTCTCTTATAATACCTTACTACCACCTCCAATGCTACATCATTGATATCGCTAAGGATTTCACCCAAAAAATATTGTATGGATTACGTCCATATAAATATTTATCATTGCCATAATAGAGGTCATCAATAAAGTGCTTTAAATAATACAAAATACCTAATAAAACATACACAAGTGGTGAAGCCCTAGCCAACAAGACGCTCATATATTTATGCCAAGAATACTCTATAAAAAACCCTATCATAGTAATTAAAATTTTATAATAATTAATTGACTATATGGAATTGAAAGAGGTCCCATGCGTACTACATCAATAAGCTTGGAAATTATGTATAAATTGCTTGGCAAGAATTTGGTAAGAATTATTACCATCATAATCAATGTGATTATAAGTGGTTCCAACTACCAAACACAAGGTTAGTTGTTGTCCATATTTGGAGGTTTTTATGCCATATTGGGCCAAGCCTTTTTGTATAAATACTTCCATATCAATGAAGCAAATAGTTAAGCCTTGGGTTGTATTGGATCTTGTAAAATCCACCACCCCTGTTTGTAAACTTTTAAATAATCCATGTCTTATTTCCCTCAGTATCTTCTCATAATTTCATTGGTCAGTCATTATTCCCTCTGAAATTTTTAGTCCGCTAAAGTATCACGTAATGTCCTAAGTCTCCTTTTTCAATATTTTCACCACATGTTCCTTACATAAAAGTCATTCATATTTACTTTAGTAGTTTCCATTCAATAAGTGCCTCATGTTATCTCTAAACTTAATTGATTCATTTAATTATTCATGTATAGATTTGAATATGTCCCTTTGTCCCATTTAGCATGCTTGTTTTTAAATGTCATTCATATTCCCCAATCATCCATGACCCGTGTTTAATCAACGTACTTCAAATTCAAATATGGTCATCAAATGTCTCCCTTCGTATATGTATACGTTGTTTTTCCATCTATCCTTGGTTTAAAATGATCCACATGGTTAATAAATAAACAATGCCACTAAAGCAGGACCACACAAGATAACATTTGTGGTTTGTAATAGTCCATAGAAATCAATGAATTGTAACAATCGATGAAATGAGTAGTCCACAATCGTCGATGTCTTTCTAAGTAGAATTTATGGTCTGTAGAGGCTGAAGGAAAAGTCCCAAGCCCCACGAAGAGATTTTCCACCACGTAGCCTGCACATCAATGACCCACATCAACCTAGAAATCAATATCAATGACCATGGTTCATCAGGATTCCTCAAGCCAAAATCCTATAGCCTAGGAAAAGCCATGTGGAAAAAGAACAGAGGTCAAATGGTTCAGATTCTTTGCAAGGGTAAGTGTAGGTCAACAAGGTCATATTTGTCTAAGAGATCAAATGAATGGTCCACATTACTCTAGGCATTTTCATCAAAGGTCTGCAAAAAGACACGTATTATCATATGATTAAGACTCATAAGAAATAATCTACAATTTGCATAAAGCTAAACAGGTGACAGAAAGAGAAGATATTTTGCATGATCTTAAATCTTATTCTCAAAGACTAAATGAAGAGAATAAATCACCAATATGGTTTAGAAATACAATTGAGGAAACAATAAGGTTTTATGATAATCAAGTAGATGGGATGTTTCTATGAGATTGAACAAGTGATGATAAGCTTGATCTAGGAAGCAAATGTTACACCAAAAGTATTTACCAAGAATGAGATGATCAAAGGGAGACGTTTTTCGTAGGACTGCCCAAACTGTCGAACTCATTTCGGCCATATCTCACTCATCCGGACTCGGATTGAGCTAAAATTTTGAGGGTAGATGCCTGAAAAACCCTAGAATGTCTCCACCAATTTTCATATCATTTGGAGCAACACAGATCCTAGCACATCCCTATGTGTGAACGACATATTTGGCAAGTGGCTATGCGAGGGTTTCATCTGGGTTGAGTGCAAGCACCTCCAGAGGTTGTTTTTTAGGGCCTCCGGGCCCTAGCGGCCAATATTTTTGTGGTTTATGCTCAATATTTTAGCAGGAAATGTTGCAGGGGATACAATATGGGTTAGAAATTTATCTTTCAACAGATCATACTGTGAATTTGAGTGACAACAACTTCCAATTTGTTGCACAAAAGAAAAGTGAAAACCATACCTTTCCACGACGTCTAGGGCAAGGATTAAAGAGATCACAAAACAAGTTTCAAGTAGTTGATAAAAAAATGTCTCATATCTCAAGTGAATCTGGTGCTAAGGTGCACCCAAAAAATAATTCTACTGTGAAAACCCCTATCAAGGGTAATAATTTCGAAGACTCAGTCCCAAAAATAAATTTTAGGGATGCCCTTCGTGGTGGACAGCCTCAGCCCAATGCTAATATCAATATTAGGGCTTCTCATAAACCTCTAAGAATGCCTAATATTGATCCCAGGAAAACGAAGTCAGGATGTCTTAAAGCAGCTGATGGAACTCCTATTGTTAAGCTTGATATGGGTAACATTCAGAATGGCATTGAAGATTTCGAAAAAAGAGGACTAATTTGTCGGTTTGTGGGTTTTCGTCCGAGTCTATCTGCTTTCAAATTTTGGGATGCAAAAAGCTGGAAAACTAAAGGTGAGTTACAAATCTCTATTTATCCAAATGGTTATTTTCTTGTTTTATTTGCTAATAATGAAGATAGAGAGAAAACTTTTCAAGGGGGTCCTTGGTTTTTTGGAAGGGTAGGGCTTTTCATGAAGCCCCGGCATACTAAATTTAAAGTCGAAGAAGAGATGCCTTCTATAGCTCCCATGTGGGTTAGACTCTTTGGCCTCCCTATTGAATTTTGGAATCCTACTATTTTTTCTTCAATTGGAAACTCTTTAGGAACTTTTATGATGACTGCTGATTGTACTCAAAACTTTGAACATGTTATTTATGCTCGGATTTGTGTTTTAATGGATTTTGACAAACCCCTACCTAAAAATATCACATTAGAATTTGGGGAAGACACTTGGGAGCAAGTAGTGGACTATGAGAACATCCATTTTCGTTGTATAATTTGCCATGAATATGGTCATTTGGCCAGTGCTTGCCCAAATAAAATTCTTGATCAAAAGAAAGAAGATATAAACTCAACAAGTTTCCAAATACCTAAGAAGAAGAACACTCAGAAAAAACTAGTTATGAAGGATCAATCAAAGTCATCTACTAATATGTTTGAAATCCTTTCCACAAATGATGTCCCAAGTGAGGAAGAGGAAATAATGGAAACTGAAATCTTAGAAACACAATTTAAATATGAAGGGAAGAACTCGGAGACAAACCAACAAATCAAAGGTTTTCAATAGAAAAAAAAAGGAGAAAATTTACACAAGAAAAACAATATTTCAAATGTCAAAACTTTAAATAATGCAGGTCCCAATATAGACTCCGTTGAACCATCTAGTAAAATTTTGGTTGTTTATGAGCATTCTTCAAGGTTAGAATCCATCTCAGATTCAATTGGAATAAGTCAAGAAACAGGGAAAAAAAAGATGGATTCTAATCAAAAAGTAGGTCGCAAGACCAATCAATATCATATGGTAAAAGAAGGTGAAAAGCTTGTGGAGGAAGGTAAGATTAATGCCCTTCCCAACTTTTTTAGCCCCGGTATTAATGAAGATCATCACTTGGAATATTAGAGGACTCAAAGGGAGTCTTTCAAAACAAAATGAAATTAGAAGAATGATTCGGGTAAATCATCCACATCTTGTTTTCCTTCAAGAAACAAAGATGTCAATGGAGGATATGGACTTAATTGCCAGTAAAATTTGGCCAACTGGAAAAGTGGTTTCTCTTAGTTCCCAAGGGACTTCGGGTGGCATTGCTTGTCTTTGGGATCCAAAAGAGGTAGTTATTGATGAGGCCAGAAATTGCCTCATCCATGAACATTTTTTGATACATTTTAACTATTTGACTTACCCATTTTACTATGATTTTATGTTAATTATGGGAAAAATGCATTATATAATGATGTTTGCATATTCTGAAATGACAAAGTGCATATACTCTGTTTTACTATTTTTTACTGCAATTTCACCTATTTTTCTGTTAATTAATCAGTAGTATTATAGTAATTCAGACCTTGTTGAATATCTGATGCTTAGTAATATTGTGTTCCTCTATTTAAACTAATTCAAATGGAAAAAGGCGCCAAGAACTTGTCCACTGTAGCTGACTATGCAAGAAAATAGGTTGTAACTATGACAGTTCCAGCCAGCTGTACATATATAGCAGGGCTTGGAATCAGTCACTCCAACACGTGCCACTAATGCAGAAGGGTGTACAAGATAAGAGAAAAGTCAACAAGTTACTCTCTATGCGTTTGGAGCACAGATCAACAACGAATGGTCACCTACTTGTTATTTCGGAGCAGTGCAGGAATAAGCGATGCAGGAATAGGGAATAGTGCAGGAACAACATAAAATGGTCAAAATGCACAAAAAACGTGGAAATCATGATTGGAAATTGACCAAGCGGTTAGTCCACCCTATTTGGACTTCGTTCCTTCACCATAGGCAGACCAGTTGGGATAAAGAGATAAAGGTTGACAAATTATAACCCTGCATTCCAGGAAACTATTTTGTAAACAGTTGGAAATCCCTAAAACTCAGCAAATAGATGTATCAAATTTGTCTTATAAATAAAGCTCCCAGCACGGTTGAGCATAATATATAATAGAGATATAATTAGAAATAGTCATTAGCAGAAGGGAGTAGAAAAAAAAGACTTTGTAGCATTACAGTAAATTGCAGATTTTTCCTGCATTACTGTAATGCAAGTGCAGATGGATTAAAATGTGCATTTTCCAGATTTTATTAGCATTTGATGATTTATAATGCACATTTAATTTACTTGGTATAATTTTTCACCCTCTTCTAGTTTTGCAAGCAAGGGCCCACTTACAGGACCAGAGGAAGGGCAGCTTAGTGTCAGGAAAATCTTGTTGATTTCTTGCTGCGGCAAAACAACAGAACTCTGTCAACAATTATTTGTAGCATTAGTTTCATTTCAGAATTGCACCATTTCATCTAGAATAGGTTCAATCATGTGTTAGAATAGTATTTAGCATTTGACCTGTAATAGCATCATTTCCAGCATTTTTTGCAATTTCCAGAATTACATCATTTTCAGCATTTTTTTGTAATTTTCAGAATTATGTTTTACTGTAATAAACATTAATTTGGTTCCACTTATGTTCAGATCATTGTGAGTGTTATCATTGGTTAATTTTTGCAAGTGTGTGTGTGTGTGAATTTCCATTCTACAGTTTACTTTTCTGCAATTTGCTTTATGGTCAATTTAGCAACATTTTATTTCTTGTCAATTTCAGATTTTGCAGTTTCATTTTCCTATAGTTTAAATTCAGTTTTAGTTTCTGCAATTTGATTTCCTTTGTTAGACACTAGGAAGATACACCAAACCCCCCAAAACACTAACTGATCCATCAATAAAAACCTGTTCTTAGATAAACTGAACCTACAACTATGACACTTCCTATCGTATACAGCCTCTGGACACTGCCATGGACTGACATATAATTACTAAATGATGAATGATCAATGATCCTCATAATTTTTGGTGTCGTTGCCGGGGAACAAACAGTGTTGTTAGGAAAAAGTGAAACAAATCAAGAATTGTGTTACAATTTTTTTGAAATATTGCATTTTAGTTTATTTACTGAATAGGCATGAATGCATAGGCCAAGAGACGAAAGAGGGAGGTTTATCAGACCTAGTTCTGAACTACCAAGGCATTCTTCATGATCAGATGAAGAATTGCCTGAGCAAGAAATACCTTCTTCACCAACTAAAGCTTTGGAAAGATTAGAACAAGAGCTTTTTGCAACACTTTATGCTAAACATTCCCTTAAGCCTGAACCATCCACATAAAACTCAAGAAAGAAAATAACTATGGCAGCAGTCGCACCACCACCAGGTGGGTATGCTGATGATCCTCCTAAGACTTTTGAATATCCAATACGGTTGGATCCAGCTCTAGATGCTCCCATGAAAACTATTTCTCCATCCATATTGCCAATTTTTAGGGGAATTGTTTCAGAATATCTTGATTAATTTTTGTTTGAATTCAAAGTGTTATGTCAGACTTATGACTACATAAATGATAATCAAAAATTGAAATTATTTTCTTCCACGCTTAAAGATGCTGCTCTCCGATGGTTTATGAGTAATCTTGAACCTAATTCAATCCATACTTGGGATGACATGGAGACAACATTCTTACATAAATATCAGGATTACTGTAGAGTACAAAATAGAAAAGATGAGTTGTTTCGGATCAAGCAAGAAGAAGATGAGAGTTTAGAGGATTATCTTGATCGCTTTGTCTTTGTCCAAAAGAGATGTGGTCCTGTAGAACCTGATTTCTTAAAGCCTATCTTCTTAAGAGGATTGCAGGATGAATCTAGGGAAGTGTTAGATTTAATGGGTAAAGGAGACATAGATCAACTTGACCTTGAAGATATTATGGAGTTATGTAGAAATTATTCCCGCACTCACCAACGGATAAAGAAACGAAATTCTGGCAATAATGACATAAAGGAGTTGATGGAGGAAATGGCTAATTTAAAAACTGATATCCTTGTTCAACTTAATTTTGCATTAGGTGAGAGAAACACAAAACCCAATTCTACACCACCTTTGGCAATTTATTGCCCAAGATGCAGGAATAAGCATGCTTTGCAGGATTGCCCTTTAAACAAAACTTCCATTTGTGGAATTTGTTCCAAGGAACATTCAACAGATATATGTCCTTTGTTGCCTCGTCTAAAATTTGTTTTAGGCACCCAAACAAAAGAACTTAATGCTATTGGTCAGATATCTGGTGGTGGCTATACACAATATCCCAATGCTCCTCGGTTTCCAAATTGGGGACAACCTCCTTGGAATATGAATATGCCATGGGGACATGCAAAAGTCTTTGCACAACCTTGGAACCAACCTTGGACAGCTCCCCCATACTGGTCACATTCTGGGTGGATGAACCCACCTTGGAATACAATTCATCCATAGTGGACACAACAAGGACAAAGATGGGGACAACAATATCCACCATATCAAGGACAACAAAGGTATCAAGGGCAAGCTCAAAACTTGTTGCCTGCTCCTAATCCAAATTTTTAGGGAAGAACACAACATCAACAAACACAACCAGTGAAACAACCTCCACTCCCAGCTCAGACTGTGACTAACCCAAATAATACTAGACAAACAACCCCTGTTTATGAGGCTAAGTCTGAAGACTCTGCTGTAATTCATGTACTTGACTGTAGTAACATCCAGCTGCGTTCAGGGAAGGTTTTACCTGAACCTGTTCCACCCACCATTGAAGAAATTAGTGAGAAACAAGAATCTCCAAATCAGGAGACAGTGCAACAAAAACAAAAAAAGAAGTAACAGAAAAAATGCAAGAATCTTCTCCAGTAGCATTACCATACCCTGAAAGGTTTGATCATACTGATACTCCCCCTAAATCAGAATTAGTGACAGAACTTAAAAATATGTCAATTTCTCTCCATTTGTTGCAAGCAATAAGGGATGTGCCTTTAATCAAAAAGACTATTCAGGAGTTATGTATCAAGAAACCTGGTAGAAAGAAGTCCTTTCTTTAAAACTATTCAGGTAGAAGGAAAATTAGCTGATTTATTGTTCGAGAAACTAGTTCCTCCCAAATATAGTGACCCAGGTAGTCCAATAGTTACAATTACTATTGGATTAATGCAAATTCCTAATGTGCTAATTGATCTTGGAGCTGCAATTAATGTCATGACTAAGGACACAATGCAAAAACTACAACTCAAAAATCTCAGTCCTACCACCACAGTTTTGGAAATGGCAGATAGGTATGTTGCTAGACTAGAAGGTATCCTAGAAGATATAGCCATTGAAGTCTCTTCTTGGGAATATCCTATAGACTTCTTAGTGTTGCAGCCTAGAAATTCAGTCAATGGATACCCTATCATTCTAGGACGACCTTGGTTGGCTACTACAGTTGCTTTTATAGACTGTAGGTCAGGGGAAATGACCATTTCTAATGGTGTTGACCTGAAAAAAATTTCTTTGTATCCACCAGCTCAACCTTCAACTAAATTTTCTAGACAAATTTCGTATCCTGAATCTGATGAAGAACAAGAAACCATTGCCACTTTGGCTACATTTGTATTAAAGGAACATATTGAAGAAATCACTACACTAGAAAGAGAAATATTCGAGAATGAAATTGTCCTAATTGAAACATTACAATCAGAAGGACTAACTGATGATCAAATTCTTGTTCATCGGTTGTTGTGGAAAGAGGAGGAACAAAATTTAGAGCCTCTGTCATCCATGCCTAGTCAGGAAAGATCATTTATACTACCACATGGATGGCATCATCATCTCCTTAACACCTTCAAATGTCCTCTGATTCTATCAGGTATCATCTCTGAGATAGATTCTAGAGTATTTCATACTCTATAACCACATCATTATCTATTAAATGCATTAATCAGTAACTATGAAGCAGCTAGTTCTATCCATCCAGGGATCAAACAAATTGAAATACAGCCGGGTAAATTTTTGAACATTAATAGCTGGCTAATTGAGGACCAAGAAACCAAATTGTTCATAGTCTTACAAAAACATGTTCAAGCTTTTGCATGGAATTATAAAGACATGACAAGCATTCATCCTGAGGTATGTACACATAGGATATACACAGAAGATGTAAAACCAGTAAGGCAACCTCAAAGACGCTTAAATCCTGCTTTGAAGGAAATTGTGAAAGAGGAAATTGAAAAACTCTTAGATGTTGGATTCATTTATCCAATTTCAGACAGTAAGTGGGTTTCACCACTGGTCATTGTTCCAAAGAAAAATGGTAAAATGTGAGTATGTGTGGACTATAGGGAGTTAAATAAGGTCACACATAAGGATCATTTCCCATTACCATTCATAGACCAAGTATTGGATACCCTTGCTGGAAATAAAATTTTCTATTTTCTTGATGGTTTCAGCGAGTATATCAAGATACAAGTTGCGCCAGAAGATCAAGAAAAGACTACCTTTACATGTCCTTGGGGAACCTTTGCTTACAGGGTTTTACCCTTTGGGTTATGTAATGCTCCAACAACATTTCAGAGAGCTGTTTTAGCAATTTTTTTTGATTTAACAAATGAAAGTGTTGAAATTTATATGGATGATTTCATAGTATTTGGAAAGAGTTTTGAATATGCATTAGAATAGCTTGAAAAAGTGCCGATTCGCTGTGAAACATACCACCTCTCTCTTAATCGTGAGAAATGCTTCTTAATGATGGAGGAAGGAATTGTTCTTGGACATCATATCTCTTCTTATGGAATCAAGGTTGATCCTAAGAAGGTTGAAGTCATCAAAAACCTTCCTCCTCCACAAACTCAAACTGATGTATGCAGTTTCTTAGGGCACATTAGTTTTTATCGTAGATTCATTGCTAACTTCAGTACCATAGCAAATCCTATGTTTGCCTTACTCATGAAAGATTCTGAATTTGTTTGGTATTCTGAATGTCAAAATTCTTTTAAAGACTTAAAGGAGAAGTTAACCACTCCACCTATACTAAGAGGTCCTAATTGGAAGTTACCTTTTCATATTCAAACTAATGCTTCCAATACTGCTATTGGAGCTGTGTTAGGACAAATTGAAAATGGGGAACATTATGCTATTTATTATATCAGTAAAAACTTGACAAGAGTTGAGAAAAACTACACTACCACTAAAAAATAATTCTTGGCTGTAATCTATGCTATTAACAAATTTTGACACTATATCATAGGGTACCAAGTATTCATCCATACGGATCATGTCTGCAATCAAATATTTGATGAATAAACCATTGGTTAGTGCAAGAATTATTCGTTGGTTGATTCTGTTGCAGGAATTTGATGTTACCATAGTGAACAAACCTGGGAAATCTAATGTAGTCGCAGATTTCTTGTCAAGAATACCAAATACAGATACAGAAGAAGTGGTGGAAGATATCTTTCCAGATGAAAAGTTGTTTGTTGTCTCTGTACAATCTCCATGGTTTGAAGACATAGCTAATTACTTAGCTATAGGGAAGATTCATCTTCACTTTACCTCTAAACAAAAGAAACAGTTAATCAAGCAAAGTTCTTCTTTTAAATGGATGAAAGGATTACTGTTTAAATGTAGTCCTGATCATGTTTTACGCAGGTGTATCCACCAGGATGAAGTATATGATATCCTACAAGCATGCCATGATGAACCATCAGGAGGGAATTATTCAGTCAAAAGCACTATTCGCAAAATTTTGGGAACCGGATACTATTGGCCATCTTTGCACAAAGATGTAAAAAGGTACATTAGACATCGTGATGCCTGCCAACGAATGGGATAACCTACCTTTACTAATGAATTGCCATTACAACCTCAAATAGGAGCATAACCATTTGAAATATGGGGTTTAGATTTCGTAGGACCCATTAATCCTCCTCGAGGCAAAGTGCATATCTTGGTATGTACTGATTATGTTACCAAATGGGTAGAAGCTCGTGCCTTTAAGCATGCTAGAGAAGAAAAAGTTGCTGATTTTCTGTATTCACAAATTTTTCTGTGTTTTGGGCCCCCTAATCCATCACTACAGATCAAGGACCCTAGTTTACTTCGAAAGTTATTGAAGCCTTCACTCAACTCTATCAAGTCAAACACAGAAAGTCCTCACCTTATCATCCACAAGCCAATGGCCAAGTTGAAGTGACTAATAGGGAATTAGAACAAATTCTGACCAAAACCATAGCAGTCCATAGAAGAAATTCGCTGGACAAGTTACCAGAAGCTATTTGGGCTTATAATACCACTTGGAAATCTACCACTTGATTTACGCCATATGAATTAGTTTATGGAAAAAAACCTCTTTTGCCTATTGAGTTTGAATTACTAACTCTTCGAACTACTTTGAAAGTAGGTATTAATCTGTCACAGGCACAAGAAGATCGTATTCTGCAACTTGATGCATTGGATGAACTATGCATGGATGCACTACATCAGACATAGATAATCCAAGCACAGTGAAAGATGTGGCATGATAGTCACATAAAGCAGCAAAAATTTCAACAAGGTGACTGGGCCTTGTTGTTTGATTCACAATATAAGGATTTCCCTGGAAAGTTGCAGACCAGATGGCTTGGACCATACCAAATTGAGGAAGTATTTGACAATGGAGCTATTCGCCTTACACCTATTGATGACTCACAACGCAAGTTGTTGGTGAATGGACATCGTCTTTGTATGTACCACAAACCATACAACAAGGAAGAATTTCTCAAGCAAGTGGAAAATTTGGATGTACACATTTGGGAAGAAAACACTTCTTCCATATCGAGTTCAGTAGATTGACACAATGCTTTTTTTTTAAATAAAAAAATAAAAAATAAAGAATAAATAAATAAAAAGAAAAATTCAGGAAGTGAAAACCTCTTTGAGGCGCTCCTGAGTTGGGTTTACATGAAAATCGATGTTTCGACATGTTTACCTAGTTGGTTTCACTATCATTGTTTTTTCTTGTCTCATGACCGTTGTTTCGTCTGGTTTCAGATTGCACCTGCCTTAGTTCAAAGATTGATTAACTGGAAATCTTAGCAGGAGCACCCCAAAATGTAGATAAAATGGTTATAACAGGTATGTCTTTTTCATTCTCTGAATAATGTAAATCATTAGTATATAGTGTATATATCCTTGATTAGTATAAAAGCATATAAAAAAGGGGAATAAAAAATGAAAAGTTCTTGTCAGTGTTTCAAAAATGCCTCTGCCTAGTTCTGCTCTAGAATGAAAAAAACAAAAGTGTGTTGGAATCAAAAAGAGAAGCGCAAGAATAAACTGTTTATATTCCAAAGCGTAGGAATGATCCATCAAGCGCAGGAATAAACTGTTTATATTCCAGAGCGCAGGAATGATTCACCAAGCGCAAGAATAAGCTGTTTATGCTTTAGGTGCAGGAACGAGCTATACATAAATGCTAGAATAACTTATTAAGCGCAGGAATAAATCACTAAGCGTAGGAATGAAGTTTTGTTCAATAAAGTCTACGACACGTGGCATGTAGTGATTTAATTGGGTTTGAAAAAGGATAAGTCACGATAGCATGTGATAGCTGGCATCCATAACAAGAACGAGTGAAATTAAGGGTTGATAACTTCACGTACACTGCCACGTCACCTGCCCTGATTAATTTGCAAGTTTCGAAGTAGTTCTTGCACTGCTATAATTATTCTTGCTACAGTGATTAAAACCCTAAAATCAGATGCACGCTCGTACTGTCCACCAATTTACAGATACTACAAAATAGAAGGCAGAAAACTACACCATGGGGGGAAAGAAAATCAGAGCCGAACCTGAAAATATTAGCTACCTAGAAAGTGATCCTACATCTCTGCAAATATTTACTGATGGAGGATTTATGTCGTTCCTGTGAAAATTTGATGGCTATTCCGAGGGCTTGGCGGCAGAATTCGCATGCACCTTTCGCAACAATCGAGTGCACATTAACGGGATGACCATCCAAGTAACTCCCGAAATACTCAGCCAAATCACTAAATTACCCCTTCAGGATTTGCAGATTGTGAAAACTGGGAGAAATATTCTAGTTGACCTAGTTAATCAGTTTAAGGAAGAAGGGGATGGACAAATTGAATTCTTGATGCATAGGAATGTTTGTAAGGGGGTAAAAAGACCTAGTTTACCGTCCCCTTGGGACGAAGTGGCAATGTGGGTTATGAGATACATCACTTGTGATGGCCAATTTCCTGTTGTATATGGCCCACACCTTCGTATTCTCAACCATCTGTGCCATGGATCAGTAAAACCAGAATATAGGGTCAATATTCCTTTATATCTTTATCAGGAGCTAAATGCTATGGCCCTAAAATACGAAGCAGGGAAGGGAAGCCCTAAACACCATGGGCTCATCAAACTCATTTGCAAGTATCAATTTAGGGGAAACCCTAGGAATTTTGACCGCTTCTTCTCTCCTTGGGCAGAAACAAATGATTCTAACTCTGCACCAGAGGAAGAGGAAACAGAGGAAGAATCTAAGGAAAACCCTAATCCAGAGCCCTCTGAAATGAGAATTTCTCCTTCTCCAGACGGTCCCCCATCTTCACGAACTAGAAAACAACAAGCATCCACATCTGGTTCCCAGTTAAAAAGAAAAAGGGTAACATTTGCAGAAACTGTACAACCCAACGGAGAAATTGGGAGTTCAAGTGAACATGCACCTGCTCTGGAATCAACATAAGAACCTGTATCTGCTCCTGAATCAATAGCAACATCTGTAGTTGCTCCAAAACATCTAGAAACTACACCTGCTAAGAAATATCTAGGTTCTACAGAGTTAAGAAGGTCTGCTAGACTTCAAAAAATTAGAACTCTGCTAGAAACAACAATAAATATCATGGACCCAATCTATCTATCAAGTGAAGGAGAAGTTAGAACAAAAGATGCACAGGAAAAGGACATTGAAATAGAAATGACAGACACAGGGATACAACCAATGGAACTGGATACAACTATGGAAGAAACTCCAATAAGCCCTGTACGTCCACTAGTTGATTATACTGACTCTGATCCTGAGAAGCAGCTAAATTATGATTCTGAACCAATTGAGGTTGATGTGCATGTTCTAGTGCATGCTGAGTCTGAGAAATATTTTGAGTCTAATTCTGAAGAAGAAGTCGATATCCACACTCAATTGCATGCTGTAGAGAGTGTTATTAAAACCTAGGCCCATTGGATTGAACAGGCTGAAGAAACCATAAAACACAAAGATCAACAAATTTCGTTGCTTTAGAAGCAAATTCAAGATTTGTAGAACAAATTGTCTCAATTGGAATATCAATATACAGAGTTAGCAGAGGCCTCACCTGATGAATGGGCACAAATCCTCTTAGATTTAGCTGAACAATCAAAATCTAACATAGCACCTACACAAAGATCACCTATCAGAGAGGAAGCAGGAATAACAATATCTGATGATGTGATTCAACATGAGAGTCCATCAAAAATTTTGATGAAAAATGACACTGCCCTTCAACAAGAAACACAAACACTTTCTGTGGAGGAACAAGAGGTTGCAGCTCAAGACCAGGTATCCACACTCTCTCCTCTTACTAATCCAATTAGTACAGTTACAACAAAACAAGGAACACAAATAGATTTGCCAGATGTAACACCAACTGTGGAAGTTGGTGTATAAGTAAATATAGTGGCACAAATGCAACCCATTGTAAGGCCCCCATACATAGTGTCTTTAATTAGGTACAATGAAGACCTAACATATTGGATGACTCAATGTCATCAGTTAGAGGGAAAGGTTGCCACTTTGAACTCTAAAACAACCACATTAGAAGAGAAGGAAACATAAATTAATAGGTTAAAAGCACAGGTGCAGGATGTATGCCAGATTGCAGAATATGCAATACAGTGCAGAAGACCACCTAGGTTTTATAGCCTCCTACTCAAGGAAAAATACCTTTGCTAGCAAATCATGAGACTTGCTTCTGAGCTGCCTCATCAATTGGAAACTCCTAAAGAATTCGTAGAGACATTTATGCAAAGTCCAACAGAGCAACAAAACCTGTTATGTGAGTTATTTTTGCATAATTTCTTTTTGCCAATAGAAAGTATGTTTCTGCCTCATATTTATACATGTGACTTACAACTGAGAGCCTTCATGTCCACTCTGCAAAATCATATCTATTGGGACATAGAAAAGAAATTAACTAAAGAATTGGAATCACAAGTTGTTTTACTTATTAGACCTGCTCCCCTGAATCACAGGGATTGTACAAATGTTCATTATACCTTTATGCGGGATATCAGAATGAAACAACTCTATCTAGGGAACCTTCACAGATGTATAACTCAGTTTCAAAAATTTTGTGCAGATTTCTTTGATGATGCTTTGGCAGCCTGTAAAAATAGATGGGGTGAGTTATCTATCTCTCTTCAAAAAAGGGAGCCAATTTCTCCCACTAATTTGTTGTGGTCAAGAAGAAGGGCAGAAGACATTGTCCAAATTATCTCAGAAATCAAGGAGCTTTGGATAGGTCTAAGATACAGGATGCCCATAATTATCACTCATGTCCCCTACTTCTTTAATACTGACCCACAACTTGATATGCACTTCTAATAGTGGTTTCAGTCCATCAAAGCAATCAGTGGATTCTATAAAATTGGTGGCGCATTACTCAAATTTCATGAAAGATATCTAGACCTGGATCTGTGTGTTGCTATAGCTGTACAAAATGCATGAGGGCATGCATTACCATAAGTTGAGGGGGATGATGAGGCCAGAAATTGCCTCATCCATGAACACTTTTTGATACATTTTAACTATTTGACTTACCCTTTTTACTATGATTTTATGTTAATTATGGGAAAAATGCATTATATAATGATGTTTGCATATTCTGAAATGGCAAAGTGCATATACTATGTTTTACTATTTTTTACTGCAATTTCACCTATTTTTTAGTTAATTAATTAGTAGTATTATAGCAATTCAGACCTTGTTGAATATCTGATGCTTAGTAAAATTGTGTTCCTCTGTTTAAAATAATTCAAATGGAAAAAGATGCCAAGAACTTCTCCAATGTAGTCGATCGTGCAGGAAAACGAAGTTGTAATCGTGGATAGCTTCCAACCATTGTACATATACGACGAGGACTTGGAATCAGTCACTCCAGCACGTGCCACCAATGTAGAAGGGTGTACAAGATAAGGGAAAAGTCAATAAGTTACTCCTTATGCGTTTGGAGCATAGGTCAACAACGAATCGTCACCTGCCTGTTATTTTGGAGTAGTGCAGGAATACGCGACGTAGGAATAGGAAATAGCACAGGAACAACATAAAATGGTCAAAATGCACCAAAAACATGGAAATCATGATTGGAAATTGACCAAGCAGTTAGCCCACCCTATTTGGAATCCATTCCTTCATCATAGGCGAACCATCTGGGATAAAGGGATAAACGTTGACAAATTATAACCCTGCATTCCAGGAAACTGTTTTGTAAACAGTTGGAAATCCCTAAAACTCATCAAACAGATGTATCAAATTTGTCTTATAAATAAAGCTCCCAGCACGGTTGAGCATAATAGATAATAGAGATATAATTAGAAATAGTCATTAGCAGAAGGGAGTAGAAGAAAAAGACTTTGTAGCATTACTGTAATGCAAGTGCAGATGGAATAAAAGGTGCATTTTCCAGATTTTATTAGCATTTGATGATTTATAATGCACATTTAATTTACTTGGTATAATTTTTCATCCTCTTCTGGTTCTGCAAGCAAGGGCCCACTTACAGGACCAGAGGAAGGGCAGCTTGGTGACAGGAAAATCTTGTTGATTTCTTGCTGCAGCAGAATAGTAGAACTCTGTCAACAATTATTTGCAACATTAGTTTCATTTCATAATTGCACCATTGCATCTAGAATAGGTTCAATAATGTGTTAGAATAGTATTTAGCATTTGACTTGTAATAGCATCATTTCCAGCATTTTTTGCAATTTCCAGAATCACATCATTTTCAGCATTTTTTTGCAATTTTCATAATTATGTTTTACTGTAATAAACATTAATTTGGTTCCACTTATGTTCAGATCATTGTGAGTTTTATCATTGGTTAATTTCTGCAAGTGTGTGTGTGTGTGTCTGTGTGTGTGAATTTCCATTCTATAGTTTACTTTTTTACAATTTGCTTTGTGGTCAATTTAGCAGCATTTTATTTCTTGTCAATTTCAGATTTTGCAGTTTCATTTTCCTGTAGTTTAAATTCAGTTTTAGTTTCTGCAATTTGATTTCCTTTGTTAGAAACTAGGAAGATACACCAAACCCCCCAAAACACTAATTGATCCATCAATAAAAACCTGTTATTGGATAAACTGAACTTACAACTGTGACACTTCCTATCGTATACAACCTCTAGACACCGCCCTGGACTGACATATAATTACTAAATGATGAATGATCAACGACCCTCATCATTTTTGGTGCCATTGTCGAGTAACAAACGATGTTGTTCGAAAAAAGTGAAACAGATCAAGAATTGTGTTACAATTTTTTTTGAAATATTGCATTTCAGTTTATTTACTAAATAGGCATGAATGCATAGGCCAAGAGACGAAAGATGGAGGTTTATCAGAACTAGTTCTGAACCACGAAGGCATTCTTCACGATCAGATGAAGAATTGCCTGAGCAAGAAATACCTTGAGGGAGTTACCATTGCTCATGGAGCTAAACCTATCTCTCATCTTCAATTTGTGGATGACTCTACTCTTTTAGGTAAAGCTCTAGTTAAGGAAGCTTCTAATATTAAGCAAATCATTAGCTGTTTTTCTAAGGCTATCGGGCGCTTGATCAATGAAGACAAATCTAAAGTGATTTTCTTTCACCGCTCCGCTAGACGAGGAATCCATGGTATTGGATAAACGAAGATATAAGAAGACCTCTCTTCCAATCACTTATTTAGGTATTCCCATAAATATTCAAAGGCAGAAAAATAAAGATTGGAATTGGTTGTTGGACAAAGTCAAGAAGAAAGTTGGAAAGTGGACCAAAAAGTGGCTTTCTTATGGGGGTAGAATCACCTTGGTAAAATCACTCCTTCAAGCTATTCCTATTTATGTTTCTTCCTTTTTGAATATCCCAAAGGCTGTTCTTCGAGAATTGGATCAAATCAGTCATCGTTTCCTTTGGAGTGGTACTAAGGAGAAAAGAAAATGGGGCTTGGTGAAATGGGATACTTTATGTCTTCCTAAGAGTGAAGGGGGGTTAGGATTACGGTCTTCAATTAATAACAACAAAGCTTTAGCTGATAAATTATATTGGAGGATGTTGCATAACCCCAATGCTCTTTGGGCCAATAATATTCATGCTAAATATGTCGAGAACAAAAGTCTTGAAGACCTTGTTTGCTATCAACTTCCTACCAAAGGTTCTCCCATTTTAGCAGTTCTTAAGACTGGTGAGGATTTGATAAAGAAAAAATTATTTTTGATCATTCATAATGGTCAATATGTAAATTTTTGGACAAATTCTTGGTATGGTCACAAGCCTTTGATAACTCAGTTTCCCAATAGGAGGCCTTGGATGGAGGAGCTTCATCGTGCTAATTGGATAAAGGTGGCTAATTACTGTCGGTACCATACTGGTAATTCAAAGGTTGGTAGATATTGGATCCCTATTGAGGACTGGCCTATTCAAATCCCATAAAGGCAAAGACAAGATATCCAAGACATCCTTCATATGAGATCCCTCTCTTGGTCCCATGAAAATGACTGTTTTGGATGGAACAACACTACTAAGGGTGAGTATTCAGTTGCTCAAGGTTATTTGACCTTATGCCATAATAATCCCAACCATTCTTCTGATATATTTTCTTGATTGTGGGCTCAAAAGCTCTGGCCTAAGGTGAAGTTATTTAATTGGTTGTTATTGCATCGTAGGGTGCTTACTGGTGAGCAACTTATGAAGCATGGTTTTCATGGCCCTTTTAGATGTGAAATGTGTGAAGAGAATGTAGAAAATATCAACCATATTTTTATTGAGTGTACTTTAGCCTCTGAGTTGTGGAGGAGAATGGCCACTTTACTTGGCTTACAATGGTCCAATTTTTTTACTTTTGAATAGCTTTGGAGGTATTGGCCTAATCAAGAGGGTGTTGATCATTTTATTAGGCGCTTAGTTTGGATGGGTTCTACCATTCTTCTTTGGAATATTTGGAATGAAAGGAACAACCAAATTTTTAATCAAGATAGGAAGGATATTCACTATATTTGGCAAAAGACCATAGCCAACTTAGTTGAATCAGTCCATCATCTCCTTAATCACCCCCAAAACTCCCACCAAATCTTGGGATCAAGTGATGCAAATATTGAAGATTAAACCTTCTAAAGGCAACCAACTTAAAGGGAATGTGAGTATTAGGAAGATGGATAGGAATAGAAATTGGCAACCTCCCCCTAAGGATTTTGGAAAAATCAATACTGATGGAGCCTCTAGAGGGAACCCTGGAAAAGCCAGTGTGGGAGGAATTGGTAGACTTTCATATGGCTCCCTAGTTTTTACTTTTGCTGAGAATTTGGGTATTCTTTCCAATAACCTTGCTAAAGGGTATCTTACCAATGAATTTGGGCCGTAGAAATATTTCAATATTTTTCAAGTCTTTCGACCATTTGGTGCATTTTATGCATCCAAATTGTTAATGATAGATCACAGTCGCTTATGTCTTTCCCCTAACTAATGTGAACCATACATTTTATCTTATGGATCATGCCTAAGTCTAAACTAACAACTTTGACACGTGGATCATTGCAGGTTATTTTGGTGTTTATTACTATGTGACCTTCTGCAATCCATAAGATTTTTATTTATTTATGTTGATCATAAATGCTTGGAAATGTTATTCCATGTGGCACTCTATGGTCTATCAGATCTTATTGACTTGTGTTGATTTGTTCATAACAATCTACCACGCTAACCTCAATTGTCCATGTCACCTATTTTTTTTTTTTGTGTGGAAAACATCCCAAAAGGGATGCCACTTTCGGGTAAGACCCAAGGAGGCAGGGGTATCCATTCTGCCAAAAATGCCCAGGACTTGGACCTGGCCTACCACCTTTGACATACTCAAGGAGCAAACAAACATACAAAACCAATTTAAAAATAAGTAAATAACAACAAAAATAATAAAATAAAATAAAAAACATGCTCCTTGAGTGTGTCAAAAACAAAAGCACAACCAAACACACACAATAAGATAAAAGAAACCACAACACAAACCACATAGAAAAACACAAAAACCACATAAAAAAACACAAACAAGACAAAAACAACAGAACACTACTAAGACATAACCCAAAAAAAACATGAAAAATAAACAAAACCAAAACCTAAAAATTAAAAAATAAAATAAAAATAAAAATAAAAAACAACCAACAACCAACAACAGACAATAAACAAAAACAAAAAACATAGAAAACACTCACACATAAACACATGAAATAACACAAACAAAGAGAAACCCATGAACAAGAATGAAAAAAACACAAGAGCAGGAATGAACCTGATTACATACTGGATAACACGAAGTCAAAAAGTTAAAGCCTTTGATAGCCATAACTAATCCAAATCTTCCACGTCATGAAGAAATAACATAATTAAAATTGGAATTCTAGACTTAATCTTCGGATATCGCAGACGATCAAAGATTTTAATATCAAATATTCGATACACCACGAAGAGACAAGTGGAAAAACATCCATGCAAAACCATCACCCTACTAAAATAAATTTATGTACCACATTCACCATGAGGAAGGACATCTACAACCTAGTTTTAGTCGAAAGTTTGATCACATATACCAACAAATAGCTAGAAAGCCTATTAACATTTTGTAGTGTACCACGTATTTTCCATCGATAAAACCAAAATAAGAAGACTCCATGCATGTTTAAATCTAAAGTCTATAGTGCTTGAAGAGAGTTGTTTAATGACCTAGATTTAATTTTTGAAGAGAGGTATTACATGAATTTATCCATGTGTTGCTTGAGTTGACTCCAATGACCTAAATTTTATTATGAAGCATAGTATTCGACTGAGGCAAGCCCAAAGAGATGACACACGACTCAATATATCTTTAGAGTGTTTCTACAACTTAGATCAAAATATCTATAAACATCTATGGTCCAAAATCAACAACGAATGGACAATAAGGTGGCAACCATAGAGTGGCAAAAAATAAAGATGTAGTTGGCAGCATGTGGTTAGGACATTGCATATTTTTTTTCTTTTGAAAAAAATGAAAAACTTGTATTAATACAAAAGACAGTTACAAAAGGGAGAAAACTCATCCCAACCAAAAGCAGAGAACCACCCAACAAGCGAAGAACACAAAGTCAACGCTAACCATCATAGAGCAAAGAAGACAACATGTCGCGAAATCGTAACATGTCGCGAAATCGTGACATGTCGCGAAATCGCGGCAATCAACCCCGTCGCGACCGCAACAGTGCCAACAGCCGTGAAAACGTGACATGTCGCAAAATCGCGACATGTCGCGATATAGCCCTCGACTCTCGATCGCCAAAAAAGTCGCGAAATCGCCACAACAACTCCCTCCGACGCCCTATCACCACAGGCATCGCGAAATCGCGACGAGAATTCCAAGAAGCATCAAATCTCCAAAAAGGTCGCAAAATCACAACGAAATTTCTCCGAAGCGCCCAACCAGCAAAGGTGTCGAGATATCGCGACGGGTTTTCAACTTGACTCCCAACCCACAAAAGTTTCGCGATATCGCGACAGTTTTTGCCAAAGCCATCAATGTGCCAAAAGTGTCACGAAATCGCGACGAATTGTCCTTGCATCTCCCAATATTCAAAACTGTCATGAAATCGCGACAAGTTATCCTCATTGCAGCCAGTCTTCAGAATTGTAGCGATATCGCGACAGGTGATCCAGAAGACGCCAATGTGCCCAAACTATCGTGATATCGCGACGATTTTACCTTGCAGCTTTCGAACAGCAGAAATGTCGTGAAATCACGATGGATTGTGCCCTTTGCTCCATTTCACCAAAGATGTCGCGATATCGCGACGATAATCCTCCTTGTCACCCCTGCGCAAAAAACATCGCGAAATCGCGACAGTTAGCAACCAAAGACCGCGATGGCACAACAGGTCACGAAATCACGACAAAATCCAACTGAAGGCCACGATAGCAAAATAGGTCACGATATTGTGACGTTTTCCCTCCTTGTCACCCCTTCGCCAAAAATGTCACGAAATCATGACAGCTTCCTTCCACAGGCCGCGATGGCGTAGCAGGTCGCGAAATCGTGACGAATTCCCATAGAAGGCTTCGACAGCAAAATAAGTCACGAAATCGTGACAGCTACGCCTCATTGGCAATGAGAACGCACCAAGTCACGAATTCGTGACACGTCGCGAAATCGCGACATCGCTACAGGTCGCAAAATCGTGATAAAAACCTTCCTTAGCAGCAAAAACTTTGCACATTATCACAGGTAGCATTCAAGGCCTTGCCTAATCACAGCATCCTCCATAGGCATATCACTATGCAGCTGCATCCCAACTTCCTTCTTAGCACCCATCTTAGCAAGGAAATCGGCCGCCTTGTTGAAATCTCTACTCACATAGATGGGAATCACATCATCTAATTCCTTCCAGAGTTCCTTTATTTGAGAGACTAGAATCCGCAACCTCCAGGATTTCAAGTCAAAGTTCCTCATGCAATCGAGAGCGCCCACCAGAATTTGGGAGTCGGACTCAAGAATTATCTTCCTGTGGCCCTGCTTGACAGCCCAGATGGAAGCAGATTTAATAGCCAAGGCCTTTGCTTCATTGTTTGTGGCATGACCCAGACCTTGCAGTTCCCAGTAAAGCACAGACCCAACATGATCACGACACACTACTCCAATGCCAGCGCTACCCGGGTTGCCTTTTGCAGCTCCATTAGTATTGATTTTGATCCAGCCTGCCGGGGGAGGGTGCCAGCTATCATGAGCCTGTCTTGCAAGAACAACATCTCCCTCAATCGATGGCACAGAAACAGACTGATTTTCCTCCTCAGCGTAGATGGCAACCGTTTCCACAACTTTGCTCCATATGACCTGCCATACTCCATCAAGCGAAGAGAATGTTTCCCGAAAAATGTGAGCATTTATCTCCAACCACACCTGCCACCAGATAAAAAGTAGGCCAAGCTCCCATCCAATTCGAAGAGCTTTGGATTTAAATCTGCCTCTCTTCCATCTTTCCCAGATATTGGTCCGAGTCACATCACTGTTGGCTTGGATTTTGAAGTGGGAGAACCAGCGCATCCAAATCTGTCGAGTGAAGGGGCATTCAAACATCAAATGATCAGCAGTTTCCTCCTGTTTGTGACATAATACACACTGAGAAGGACCGATGATGCCTTTATATCTGAGATTGTCAAAGGTGAGAATTCCATTGTGCATAAGCTTCCAGGCAAAGAAGTTCACCTTCGGCCAGCCCTTGGGGTGCCAAATCTTCCTCCAAACATGGACCGAAAAAGAGTGTGGGGGGGGCACTGGGAGAATCTGATCAAATCTCGCCTTCACAGTGTAAACCCCAAGGTTCCCATAGCCCCAGGCAAGTTCATCCTCCTCATCTCTCCCAGTAAGAAACCTAGCTGTCAAAATCTTTTTCAAATGGGTACCAGCTCCGGTGGGATTGGAATTGGCCACTCTTCCAACCGCTTGAACTTTTTGAACTTGTACTCCCCAATTTGGCTGGTGTTGAAATAACTCTCAATTTGAATCCAACCCTTGTCTTCTATGGCTGATTTAATGGGTTGCAATTCGGGAAACACAACAATGATGGGAGGATGCTGATCGCAGGAGTCAGTCCAGAAACGGGCCTTCTCCCCTCTCCCCACTTTCCAAAACAATTGATCTTTGATAACTTGAGATCCAAGCTTGAGAGCCTGCCACACTAAGGATCCATTACCCTCCAAAGGAAAACGACCCAGATCATTGGGGTGGGCATGACCCAGATATTTACTAGAAAAAATTCTGCTAAAGAGGGATGTTGGTTGGGAAATCCACCTCCAGTACAGTTTGCCAGCCAAAGCTTTATTGTTAAGTTTGGAGCTTCTCAATCCCAGCCCTCCTTTATCCTTGGGCTGGGTAACCTTATCCCAGCCAACCAAGGTCCATTTCTTCTCCCCTTTTGCACCCTCCCATAAAAAAATTCTAGCCATATTATCAAGCTCTTTCCAAATAGAATGTGGAGCTGCCAGGATGGAGAATTTATAAATTGGCATGGCCTGAATAACTGACTGTAAGTAAGTAAGTCGGCCTCCATAGCTTAACCATTTATGAGACCAATGATTCATTCTATCTTTGATGCCATCCAAAAGATCCTTCCAGATATCAATTTTTAGTTTTTTGAAATGCAGAGGAACCCCCAAGTAAACAACAGGTAGAGAGGTCCTAGTAAATCCCAGGATCTCAGTAACTCTGTCCTGTAACCTTTGGTCAAGATTGAAGAAGACCACTTTGGATTTTTTATCATTAATGACTTTATTTGAGGCTCGAAGATAGATGTTTAGAGTGTCTCTGATTCCTCTTGCTTCCCTGAGGCTGGCCACACCAACTAATCCTGTATCATCCACAAACTGTAAGTAGGTCAAAACTTTCGCCCCCACTTTAATACCTGTTATCATACCTAGATGTCGTCTTCTCAGGAAGAGTCTGCCTAATCCTTCTGCTAAGATGAGGAAGAGGTATGGAGAGCAAGGGTCTCCTTGGCGAAGACCCCGAGAGGCTCCAAAAGGAGTCGAGGGGAGCCCTTTGATTAGAATAGAGAAAGAAGGAGTAGAGATATAGCTCATGATCCAGTCAATCCAGTCCTGAGAGAAACCAAAAGCTGCCAGCATCTTTGCCAGGAAGCCCCACTCCACCCTATCATAAGCCTTAGACATATCCAGCTTTATGAACATTCCTTTGTTGCCTAATTTTTGCATTGTATGGATTGCCTCCTGAGCAAGGACCACTTCATCCAAGATCTGTCTTCCTTCAACAAAACCCCCTTGCTCTGAGGAAATAATCTTATGGAGAAGAGGTTTTAGCTGTTCAGCCATAATCTTCGTGATTATTTTATAGATCACATTGCATAAGGCAATAGGTCTGAAATCAGAGATATGAACCCCCCCTCCCCTTTTGGAATTAAAGTGATGAAGGTGTGGTTGAGAGCCTTAAGCATTCTTTTATTAGTTCTGGATTCCTCTGCGACAGCCAAAACATCCTTCTCCAGAGTATCCCAGAAGGCTTGAAAAAACTCAATAGGAAAGCCATCTGGACCTGGCGATTTGCCAGTACTCATCCCAAAGACCACATTCTTTAGTTCATCACTATCAATGGGTCTAAGAAGAATCTGATTATCTTCGTGAGAGATAATAGAAGGTATGACATTAATAATTTCATTTTGAGCTTCCACATCTTGTTCCAGACTTCCCTTAAAAAGGTTTGAGAAATAATCCATTGAGTGGGAATGCATTCCAGGAAGAGTATCAAAAGAGTATCCATTCTCATCTTGAAGGACTTCCATGTTATGCATTTGTCTCCTAGCACAGGCTGAGCGGTGGAAAAATTTTGTATTTCTATCACCTTCTAATAACCAAGTGATTCTTGCTCTCTGTTTCCAGTAAATTTCTTCTTGATTATCAATGTCCTCAACCGCTTTGCGCAGAGCATCATCCTCAGCTTTAAGGTGCTCAGTAATTGTACCTTCCCTGAAGTGTTTTTGCACCTCTTCCCATCTAGCCACCAAGGGGGCCCTTTGGAGCTAGAAGTCCGACTTATTAGTTTGTCTCCACTGTTTCAATTTACACTTGACAAAATGAAGCTGTTTGTGGAATTTGAACATTGCTATCCCGAAGGGTAGGCGACCTTCTTCCCACCACTGTGGGATTTTCCTTCGGAGATCCTCCTTTTGTAGCCAAAAATTTTCAAATTTAAATGGTTTGTGGTGTTGCCCTGTCATCGTCCCTCCCTCCAAAAAAATGGGATAGTGATCTGAGACTGGGCCTTCCAAAATCTAAAATTTAATATTCCATTTAATAAATGCCTCTTCAGAGACCAAAAACCGGTCTAACTTAACCTTCCTGCTGTGTGGCTCTCTCCTCTTGTTTTTCCAAGTAAAGTAGGTTTCGGGGCCTTTGATATCAACCAGGTTAAAGGCCTGGATTTGGGCAATCAGGAACCGGTCCCCTGGATCCAAAACTAGGGCACCACCTTCCTGATCCCTAACAGACAATTTGGCATTAAAATCCCCAGCTATGATCCAATCAAAAACTTCCCGGGAGGACCTCATGTTGTGTACAGACTTTCCATTGGAGCCGCTGGCCATCAAAGCATTGAGCCCCATAGAAGTTTGTAATAAGAACATGTTCAACCGTGACATTGTTCCTAAACAGAGATGTGAGAACACCCCTCCAAGCTATGTGTTCTAAAGCTGTCCATTCCTGAGGGTTCCAGAGAGTGACAATCCCCCCCGAGGCACCTTGAGCAGCCACATCCATATAACCAGCACCCCGCCATATTCTATTAACGGTCTTGCACATAAGATCTACAGACATTTTTGTCTCCTGGATGAGCAAAAAGTCTGTTTTACACTTTTCTAAAAGTCTTTGAACAGCAGATTGATGGGTTCTGCTGTTTAAACCCCTAACATTCTAGGATTGAATAATCATTGAGAACCTTGAGAGCAATAAGAATCAATTGTCCTCACCGATCCTCCATTGATCAGCTTATCTCCTTGTACTGCTAGTAGATCCTTATTGGATTTTCTGCCTGCTCCTTGGGAATTACTGTTTTTAGACCTCTTCTCCACCTGGGTAATCCCTAGAGCAGGCCTTTCTCTGTTCTTTTTTGTACTTCCCATGTTGACATCCTTAATAATCGGCTGTGCTGGGGAATGAATTACCAACGCCCCTGAGTTCTCTGGCTGCATTGTCCCAGGGGGTTCAATCACCTGTTCTAAGATAGGAGTAAATGAAGGAGAGGCCTGAGAATGGATGTTAATATCCTCAACATTCCCATCCACTCCTTCCATAACTTGGTCCTCTTGATCCACTAGGGATTTAAATATTTCATACCGATTGGTTGGCTTAAGTTGTGCCTGCTCTTTGGCATTTTTCTTTTTATTTCTCCTTCGCTTCGGTTGTTCAAAACCATCTTTCTGGACATCAGAACCCTGAGGAATATTAGATGGTTCTTTGATAGGGGTAAACTTACTCTCTCTGGGGCGACTTGGAGTTCCAAGCGGAGCCTCCACTTTTGTGCTCAGAATATTTGGGCAGAACCTCGCCAAATGGCCGTGCTTATGGCAAACTCTGCATCTAAAAGGTAGGGCCCCATAATCTAACTGTTGGATCCAGGAAAGCCCTGTCAACTCAAGTTCCACCTCGGCTGGTAGAGGCTGGCTAATATCCATTTCTACACAAATCCTCGCAAAGACAGCTATATTTCCCTCTATAGTATCTTTGGAAACTCCTAGAAATCTGCCTAATGAATTACCAGTCATCTCTAGAACCTGCTCACCCCAAAACTCCATCGGGAGGGCATACAGCCGGATCCAGACCGGGACAGCCATAGGTTCAATACGAGGGTCAAAACCCACTCTCCACGGTTGAACAAATAACCCTGTCGGGCCATGGTTCCTCTTCTCTGATTCAAATGCTTTGTTTCTATTTGCTAAAGAAGAGAAACTAATAATGAAATAACCATTGCTTATAGGCCATAAGGAGTACTCATCGAGTGGCTCCCAGTTCTGTCTAACCTAGGTGTGCAGAAAGTTCAGAGTAGGACGAATACCCATGAATTTGCAAATCAGATCATGGTGAGCACGATAGGAGATTGTGTCTTCAACCAGCTTCGGTTCTATAAAAATCTTTGGTCTGGTAGCGGATTGCGGGAGGCATCCATTAACTCGGTGTGCAGATGCACCCTTGCCAGCATTCTTGAGTAACGTTTGAAAAGCACTTCGCTGAGCTTCATTAGAGGAAGACGAAGGGTTTTATTTTAACATCTCAGCATAAGAGCTCTTTCTCCCAGCGAGAGGAACTGGAGGAGACCCCATTGGGCCCTCCTGGGGCAACGGAAGAACCTTCAGCGAAACACACTGTCAACCCACCAAAGTCCCTGGTACAGCCTTCACACCAGAAGCCCTAGAGCAACGCCCGACACCAGCTCAGAGGTTTTTCTCGCCAAATCGCCAGAGCTCCCCGAATCATCCAATCCTTTTTCAAGTTAGGACATTGCATATTAAAGGGATAAAATATAAGAAATAATTTGGTCTAGGTGTGGGAAAACACACTACATTTTTATGTAAATCGTAACAACACAAGAGTAAAATATAATAACACATACAACCAAGTGTGAGGTCCAGATTCAACACAATTGTAGCCCATTGGAGGATCTTAATGGTGGAAAGTAGCTAGGTGTCAATTTCAAGGTGAGACAACTCAAGACAATTTTAATCTAGTTGTAAGCCACAAAAGAATCAATGACATAGAAGCAACCAAATGTAGACATCAGATGGAGGTAGTTGCAACATAATGGGTCATTTTCAAATTATAAATAAGGGTTGTATCTATCGAAGAAATTATGAAGTTTTGCATTGCTAATTTTTGTTGAAGGTATAGTCGAGTGCCCTTGTCCTATTAGTTATATTTTCCCTTTGTTTTGTCTCCCATAGCCATTTCTTATTCTTCCCTATAATTGTGCAGGTTTTACTAAAGCAGTACCCAGCTTACTGAGATCATTTCCAATTGTTGGATCGAAAGTCAAGATTCCCCTTGTTACTACTTTTAAAATGGAGGGATGTTGAATTGTGTTACATTATTTGAACACAAATTCAAATTATATTGACTTTGTGAGATCTGGATTATTCATACTAGACTCCCATTGTAAAATATATTTTTATATGAATACAATCATGCTTCCATCTTTGGGCAATACTATGTTCAATTGTGTTTGTTGTCACATTTGCATGTTGCATTATTTGAATGTGTAAATAACACTTTATTTTGCTGGTGCATCTTAGTTTCGTTTGTTACATAATTTGAATGGATATGATTAACCTAATTTCGTCTTTCTATTTATTTCTTTCTCATTAAGTTATATATTTGTTATAATTGCCCAGTGGATAAGACACAGATCTACTGATAGGGTATAATCAAAGGGTTTTACAAATCTTGGTCAAATATTAAATATTTTACATTACTTATTGTAAGAAATCGAACAACATTGTATTATTCAGCAGGGTGTTAAATACTGCAGAGTTTACAAACGGACTTCCTGGATTAGCCCGGAATGGGCGCATCTCAACAGGATGCCGCTGCAACTAAATAACTAGTTGCTAAATATTAAAGTACGCTAACATCCCCCTTTATTACATTATTTGGGTAATGTAATAACTAATAGCTATACTAACATCCCCCCTGATTACATCATTTTGCAATACAAAGAGAGCTACGAAACAATTCAAATTTGACACGTGCAAGTGCCTTAGTGAAAATGTCTGCAACTTGAGCATCGGTGGGAATGTGTTGAAGCTAAATTCGGTGCTTTGGAACTTCATCTCGAATGAAATGACATTGTGTGTCAATGTGCTTTGTTCTTTCATGATGGACTGGATTCTTGACGAGGTTCAGAACACCCTGATTGTCGCAAAACAAGTGTATTGGAGATTTTGATGGATGGCCCATACTTGTCAAAATGCGACGTAACCATATCACTTCGCACACAGCTTCACGTGCGGCACGATACTCTACCTCTGTTGATGAAATAGCAACCACCTGTTGCTTCTTGTTGTGCCAAGAGACAGGACCGGATCCCAGATGAAAAATGTATCCAGAAGTTGACTTGCGATCATCAAATGATTCGGCATAGTCGGAGTCCGTGTATCCTTGCAAGAAGAATTTGTTGTTCTTCTTGTATTCTAGGCCATATTCCATAGTACCACGGACATAGTGAAGAACACGTTTTGCTGCTTTCCAATGAGTGGTCCTAGGCTCCTGCATGAACCTCGAAAGATAGTTGATAGCAAATACGATATCTGGCCTAGTATTGGTCAGATATATGAGACTCCCTATCAACTGTCGATAGAGAGTACCATCTACCTGAGGTGAATCATCATATCGTGATAACCGAAGTCCATTCTCCATCGGAGTTGCCATTGGCTTGCAATCAGTCATGCAATATTTTTCCAGCAATGTCTTGGCATATTTTTTCTGAGACACTTTGATGGAGTGCTCCTTTTGGCTGAATTCCAGACCAAGACAGTAATGGAGAAGTTCGAGATCTGTCATCTCAAAAGATTTACACAAGTTTCTTTTGACAGTAGAGATCATAGTTTTTGAACTCCCTGTAATGAGCAGATCATCAACATAGAGTACAAGCAACACTATCTCAGAACCCTGTTTCTTGAAATAGAGGTTTGCATCTGACGGACATCTCTTAAATCCATGCCGCATAAGGTGATTGTCCATTTTTATATACCAAGCTCTAGGAGCTTGTTTCAGACCATATAAGGATTTGACCAATTTGCAAACCTTCTCGCTCTTGGCCTTCCACTTCAAATCCTTCTGGCTGAGTCATGTAGACTTCTTCTTGGAGATCACCATTTAGAAAGGCACTTTTGACATCCATCTGGTGAACTTTCCACCCATATTGTGCTGCCATAGCACACATAACTCGAATTGTGGTCATCCGAGCAGTAGGTGCAAAAGTTTCCTTGTAGTCAATGCCTTCCTTTTGAGCATAGCCCTTTGCAACAAGACGGGCCTTATGCTTATCAATTGTTCCATCTGCCTTGTACTTGACTTTATATACCCATTTGCAGCCAATGGGTTTCTTTCCATGCGGCAGATCAACAAGCTTCCAAGTTTTATTTTTCATCAAAGACTCATACTCTGTATCCATAGCGGCCTTCCACCGAGGCTCACTAAGAGCATCTTGCACTGATGCAAGTTCAAGATCGTCTATGGTAGACATGAACGCCCTGTAATCATCAATATCCATATCCTCTACTTCTGTACGTGGAGTTACAGAAAGTTCCTCAAAAGATTGACAAAGATCATCAACCTCACTAGTTTCTTTGGCTTCTTTTTCCTTTTGAGCCATATTGCGTGTACGAGGTCTATCCAAGTTCATATTGGGAGGAGTGGATAAATTTGCATCTCTGATTGTATTTGTACACCATTTTGGGTTCTTCGGTGGTTTTGAAGAAGATGTAGAAGGACCTCCTGTCTGTGTTGACGAAGGAATCTTCTCTTCCTTAGATTCCACAAGATCTAGGTGTACTTTAGATGTGCGATGTGATGTGAAAGCTTCATCAAAGACAACATCTCTGCTGACATGAATTTTCTTGTTCAAAGGATCTATCAAACGATATCCTTTAGAGTGCTCATCATAACCGAGAAAAATACATCTCAGTGTTTTCTCATCTAGCTTCTTCCTTTTCTCTTTTGGTATGTGCATGAAAGCGTGACATCCAAAAATACATAGATGAGATATGGAGGGTTTTTGACCACTCCATGCTTCATGTGGAGTCATTCCTTTTAGGGCCTTTGTGGGTGCCCTATTCAACAGATATACTACAGTGGTGACAGCTTCTGCCCAATATTGTTGCCCAAGAGTAGCTCATGTGAGCATACAACGAACCATTTCCATGATAGAACGGTTCCTTCTCTCAACAACTGCATTTTCCTGAGGAGTATAGGCAGTTGTTAACTGTCTCTTGATTCCATGCTTATCTAAGAATGCAAAAAATTCATTAGAGGTAAACTCCCCCCCTCGATCTGAGCGGAGGGTTTTAATAGAAGCTCCTGACTCCTTCTCAACGGATTTCTTGAACTGCTGGAAGAATGCGAAAGCTTCGGATTTCAGTTGGAGAAAGAAAACCCACATCTTTTGTGAGTAGTCATCTACGAATAACTGAAAGTACCTCTTCCCTCCACAACTGTTGGGTGTGAAAGGACCGCACAGATCGGTGTGAATTAACTCCAGAGGTTTTCGTGCTCTTGTTGAGCTCTTCTCAAATGGTACTCTATGCTGCTTTCCTACCAAGCAGTCAGAGCACACTGGCAATGTGGTCGAAAGGGAAGGAAGACCCTTTACCATCTCATACTTATTGAGCTCAAGTAAGTAGCCAGAACTAAGATGCCCATATCTCTTGTGCCATAGGGAAGTTGCCTCCTTGGTAGAGACAGTCATGGCAACATGTGGAGTAGAGATAGCATCTAGGGCAAATAAGCCATGCTTATATGAAGCTGTTGCAATCTGCTTACCCTTCCTGGTAATAGTACAACACTTCTTGCCATTCTCAACACAAAAGTTGACAACCATATTTCTATCCAGGATTTGTGTGACTGACAACAAATTGTTAGCCAATCCCGGAACATAGAGGACTTTGTCAATCTGACACTTGCCATCAGGAAGAGTGACTAAAACTGTACCCTCTCCCTGAACCCTATAGGTTTTATCATCAGCAATGGTGACAGGTTTGCCCTCTTTGGCCACGAATGATTCAAACCACGATCTATCGCCAGTCATATGTTTGCTAGCTCCAGAATCGACATACAAAATAGGATCCCTCTGTGTGGAATCTGTGGTAGTCATGAGCACCTTGTGTGCCCATTCAGAATCTGAGTCAGATTCTTCAACAACAACATTCACCTGGGGTTGCTTGTTTTTATTTTGTGGTTTGTTTTGGCCTTTCTGCTTGTTCTTATGCCAACACCTGTTGGTGTCATGGTTGTCTTTCTCACAGATCTTGCACCACCTCTTCTTTTGTTGAGGTTGTTTTCCTTTTCCTTTCATGTCCTGTTGAGAATTTCCTCCTTTCTAAAAGTTGCCTCCTTTTTGCCCATTACCTTTCTTCCTAGAACCCTGCTTGTTGGTGTATAGGGCTGTATTGGAAGAATCATCCTTGTGAAGTTGGCGTGCCTCCTATTGTTGAAGCAGATTGACCAACTCGATGTAGGTAATTTGTCGTTGAGACACCTGGATGGAGGTGATCAACATATCAAATGAAGAAGGTAAAGCTCTCATCACAATTGAAATGAGAAGCTTTTCGTCCACAGAATCTCCCAAAGAATTCAATTTCTCTTTCAATTCAGACACTCTGCACTGAAAGAGTTCAACTGTTTCACCCTATCTCAAACTCAGGTTATGAAGTTGTTGTTGAAGATGAAGAATGGTGGAATCATTCTTTCCCTCATAGATGGTTTTAAGGGCATCCCATGCCTCTTTACCACTTGCTTTGTCAGCTATATGAGGTTGCACTTCATCTGAAACAACAAACAAAAGGAGCACCTTTGCTCGACTGTCTTTCTTGTCAAAAGCTATCTGATCAGCAGTAGGAGCTGTGGATCCTAATGCTGGTGAAGGCCTAGGTGTTACTCCAGTAACAATATCCCATAAATCTTCCATTTGGAGAATTGCCTTCATCTTATGTTTCCATGGTGTATAATTTGGACCTTTCAATAACTGATGAGGATTAGTCATCAACTTTGCAACAGCGACCATAGTGAAGGTTCCTTATAACACCAATTGGTCCCCCTTTCGATATACCTTTTTCTAGGCCGTTATACCGTACAAAATACCCGCCCTTACGTGAGGGAAACTATAGGTATTTAGAAAGATCAACAAAAATCACCCGCCCTTACGTGAGGGAAACTATAGGTGAGTTTTAGAGATCATATGATACGTGGAACATAAGCAGTATCGAAAGGGAATCGCCTTGTTGATGGCACCTACCATAGAAGATTCTTCTCATGCGTGGGGCGTAACTTCCCCTAAACACTATGAAGAATAATTCGTCAGGATTTACGCCTAAACACAAGAGCGATTAAAGGTAGTGGATGGAGTAAAAAAATGCAAAAATGGCAAACTTATCTCTCCCCGACGATTTATAGAGAACAAGCTCAGACGTCGTTGTAGCAGCTATATTAGGCGACGGATACAGTAGCCCAATCACTACAGCTTTACCTGTAAGTGCTGGCCAGAGGTATCACAAATACCGAACACTGTAGTGCAATAAATTGCACGGATGGGTTTTAATTATTTCGGGGACTTAGGGAGTGTTTTGATTTTAATTTTTAATGTTATAGTGCAAAAATGAAATATGCAACATACAACAAAAAAAATGCCCACAAGAATAACCCACAAGGTGTCGGGCGCAGCCGAAAATGCACCTTTTACAATTCGCCAAATTGCTTTTTTCAGAAAATTACTCACATTCCCCCTTTGATTTTTTGAAAAAAAATATCCCCCCTTAAAAAAAATTCTCTTTAACAAAGCATTTTAAATAATTATTATATATTTAAAGTTAAAATAAATAATTTTAATTTATATAGTTTTTAAAACTTATGAAAAAATAAATTAAAAATAAATTTTAATTTATAAAGTTTTAAAACTATAAAAAAAATAAATTAAAATTAAAAATTTTAACTAAAAAAATAATAATTAAAAAAACCTTTGAAAAAAAAATTATACCTTTGAAAGGGGGGAGTCGGCGGGATTTGAACCCCCGACCTGCAGGCTCCCAGACGGAGAAAACAAAAATCACGCCCGAAAAATAAAATCATGCTGTGCTCCTCATCTGTATTATCTCGCCTAAAAATTTCAGAATGGTTCTGATGCCATGTAAGAAATCGAACAACATTGTATTATTCAGCAGGGTGTTAAATACTGTAGAGTTTACAAACGGACTTCCTGGATTAGCCCAGAATGGGTGCATCTCAACAGGATGTCGCTGCAACTAAATAACTAGTTGCTAAATATTAAAGTACGCTAACACTTATGTGATCTGGTATAGTGTAATTAAATATATCATAGCTCTATTTAGGGTTTCCTTACCCAACTCAATCTGTCAGAAGTTTTACATAATTCTTTCCTAAGTTAAAGAGGTGGATCCACCAGAGTCCACAGTGCTGATTGGAATAAAAAAAATATGTGGCATGACAAATATTTAAGGGATGCAAAAAATTTCTCTAACATTTTTTGGCATCCTTATCGAGGAAATAAATACAACAATGATTTTGAGTTTCCTCATTTTTTAATATCTTTTAGCGACAATGCCAATAATTTATGGCATTGTTGCTAGGGATCGAAATCCCAAAATTCTTTGTATTTTCTTTCTTGGGTTTTTATCCTTAGTTTAAATTTTCAAAATCTGAAGGCAACAGTCATGGGTTTTGTTGATTGTCAAGGTTTTTAAATGTTTATCGTCATTCTCAAGTAATTAATTGCAATACCCTAAATAGCGAGATAATTATTCTACAAGATTAAGAGTATTTAAGTTGAGCAATCTTGTATAGAGAGTGTTTATGTTCTTCCTTACACATTTATGCTAGCAACTTTTATCTGATTATACCTAGAATTTAAATCTTGAGAAAGAAGAAGAATCTTGATCTGGCATCTACCAGAAGAAGCGACAAACACCTACATCCCAAAGTACCAAATTCAGAGGTAATTTTCAGATCTCTTAGAAATATGTTTGTATTGTTTAATTCTATTTCAAGTACTAGTCCAATCTCTCCTAGCGTTAGTTTGTCTCCTAGTGTTAGTTTATCCCCTGTTTCTAGTACCCTAGTAGTAAACATGGCTAGCCTCAATCTGAACCAAAATCAAAATATCAATTAGTGGAGGACCAATAGATATAGACCATTTGCATTATCCCAAAATCTAAACCCCCTCCTTGATAAAGGCAATAAGTACTTACCAAAATTCGAAGGAAACACTTTTGTCACCAGTGAAAACCATATTAGAGATTTTTTGTATGCTATTGATAATCTAGAAGTAGAGGAAGAAGATGTAGTCCTCAAGCTGTTCTTTCAAAATTTAGAGAAAGGTGCTCGTGAATGGTTTAATAGCTTTGGAAATGCTAGTATTCCTAATTTTCCAAACCATAGAGCAAGTTTTTCTTATAAATATTGAGAAAGAAAAAATGAACAATCCCTGTTGACATAATTGGCAACCATGAAGAAGAAAGAGAATGAGTTAGTAGAATATTTTAACAGAAGATTCATTAAAACTATAAATAAGATTCCTATTGGGTTAAGACCTAATGATAGCCAGTTCATATGCTTTTATAAGAAAGTTTTCCCTAGAGAATTCAATTATGAATTAAGGTAAGAACATGAAAATACTATTGATGAATGAATGGATAGGGCTATACAGATAGAGAGAAATATGATTGATGGTGGAAAAATGAAGCCATATTCATTGAAAGCTAATCTACCTATGAAGAAACCCAACAATATAGGGTTCACCATACTTAAGAAGACTAAGTAAGATCCCATGGACCTAGTCAACTAAGTTTAATGACTAAAATGTTCAATACCATGAATAATAAATTGGCTAGAATAGAAAGAGAAAAGGAAAGTAATCTAGAGTCTTCACAACCTCAAAGTGACAATAGGCCTCCTTTCAGAAGAAATTTCAATAGAAATTGGAATAACAATGGTTTTGATGAATAAAATAAGAATAGGAATGGTGGTAACAATTAGAAAAAGAAATAAGTTCAAAAAGATTTAGATGTTTTTCCCAACCCCATTCCATCTAGTAATATAGCCTCAAAGTTTTCTTTTTACTGTGTTTCTTGTGATATGCCCGATAATTCAATCGATTGTGATATTTATCTAAGTTTAAATTATAACATCGATCTTGAGGATGAACCTGAAGATGACATTACGATCAACTTATGTTGGAATCAAGAAGATGACACTAGAGAATTGCAATTTGAAAATGAACTTGATTTTTATGCTATAAATCATCAATAGAGAGCTCTAGTCCTTGAGAGAAGTATAAATTATGCATAGATTGCCAGACACAAGGTTTGAAAGGATGAAACAGGGTAAAATTGCACCCACAACAGAAGAGATAGAGGTACTGGAAAGAATACATACCATAAATCTCATAAATAGGATAGTAGAAGATAACATTGAAAATAAGTCTACTAATGGAAATGGAGGACAAACAAGCCAAAATAAGTCCATCCCTAAGATACCAAAAAAATAATTGATCAAAAACACCTAATCATCCCTAAAGATACTAATATAGAAGAAGATATTCAAAAACAACAAAATGAAGTGTCAAAACAAGAGTCTGGAAAATAATAGATATCAAAAAATAAAATTGATGCTGATTTAGAAATTGCTAATAAAAAAGTCAATATTACCTTTGGATAATTAATGACTATTCCTAAGTACATATATCAGGTCTTTAAGTATTTTGGGTTAGTTGACCAATCAGAAGGTTAGACATATAGTCCTTTAGGGCTAGAAAGTCATGAGGTCAAAGCTCCATCTTCAGTGAGATTGTTTTATATCTCCTTGAGGTACACATTAGATTTTGATGATCAACATATCATCCACATTGGCATGCTATATTGTGGGGCTTCAAATAATATAATGCCAAAACAAGTAGTTGATCAATTGGGTTTAACTTGTACAAAATAGTGCCCTCCAATTTCTATAATGGATAGAAGATAAGTACCATGTGTAGGTGTCATAACCGGGCTACTTGTTTATTTGGACCAATATACTAAAAATGGTATAGTCATGGATGTTGCAATTGTAGATGTGGACCATTTTTCTCTCTGTTGCTATGTAGACATTGGGTTGAAAAGTTGGGAGGATCAATCCAATTAGATTAATCTTATGCCACTATTCCCTTACAAAGAAAAAAAATGCTATCCTTATAACCTTTTAATAAGTATTATGTTGAATTGAAGAAGCTTGATGATAGTGTGGTCAATATTGTAAAGTATGTTGAGGAGAAATAAATGGGAGTCTATTCTATCTGGCACTCACCTTTCTTGATAGAGGTCCCTGATGCCAAAGATATGGACCCAAAGTTAAAAGCAAAAGTTGATGCTGAATTTGATATGATTTTGACCACTCAATTATGGACTATGACTTTTGATGGGGTAAAATCACATAGTAGGGCTAGATTTGGAGTCAATTTAATGGATATTAATGGTAATTATCTTGGCATACCATACAAACTTGAGTTCCCTTGTGCCAACAATATTGTAGAATATGAGGCCTTGCTGATAGGACTCAAGAAACCAAAGAATTAGGCATAAATCACCTGATAGCTAGTGGATATGCATAACTCATAATATAGCAAATCAAAGGTAAATATCAGACTAAGAATCCTATATTGAAGCAATATAAACAAGTTGTACTTGATGAGATTGATAAATTCACAACATTTAGTTTACATTATATACCCAAAGCACGAAATCATGTAGCCAACTTATTAGCTATAAACGCTTCTGGTGCAGATTGTACAAAAATAAATATTATATATATGGATAGGTTTCCCACTATATCCATCTACAAGCCTTCTATTCCAGACAATGTTTTTTATTTATAAATTTTCACGATGATGTACACATCAATGACTTCATGACCCTTCAAAATGAGTTTTTTGATATTATATGTGATGAACAAGATGAGAAAAAATTGAAGGACATTATTGGAGAACCTATCGAAGTCATACAATTAAAAACAAATAGAATACCTAGAGGTTTTGTATCTTTAGAGATTCTATTTGATGACTTTGATAGAGCTTACAAGCCACTCTTCAAGGAATATAAATAAGAAGATATAAATATTGGAACAATAGATGAACCTAAAATTATCAAAATCAATAAGGCTTTGTCAGAAAAAAGGAAGAGCAATATATTAGTTTTATTAAGAAAAATATAGAGCTATGAAGACTTAAGGAAATTTAATATCCAAGTCATGACTCATATCATCCTGCTTAAGAAATATGCTAAACCATTTAGGAAAAAACACAAAAAATTCAATCCTATTTTGCACCTAGTTGTGTAGAAAGAGGTTTAGAAGTTGTTGGATGCTAAGATAATCAGAAAAAATAGTTTTTCTTCTTGGATTTCCAATTTAGTACCAGTTAGGAAGAAAAATGGGGACATTAGACTCTGTTTGACTTTAGAAATTTGAATAAAAGTTCGTTAAAAGACAACTACCCACTTCCTAACATGGAACAATTGCTCCAAGTTGTTGTAGGATCTTCAAGAATATCTTTGTTAGATGGTTTCTCAAGATATAATCAGATTCTGGTTAACCTAGAGGACATATATAAAACAACCTTTACTACTCCATGGGAAACCTTTGAATATTTGAGGATGTATTTTGGGTTAATGAATGCAGAAGCAACTTTTCAAGGGCAATGAATTTTGCATTTAAGGACCTCGTGTTTGAAATAGTAGTTGTTTATTTGGATGATATGACAATCTTCTCTGAGTCTCCTAAAGATTATTTTTTTTACTTGACAAAAGTATTTGATAGATGCAAGGAGTTTGGCATAGCTTTAAACCCAAAGAAGTGCATATTTGGAGCAACCTAGGGTAAGTTGTTGGGACATGTGATTTCTAAAGAAGGTATAACAATTGATCCTGAAAGGGTAGAGGCTATCTCCAAAATTCTCCCTCCTAAGAACTTGAAAGGAGTGAGATATTTCTTTGGCAAGATTAATTTTGTAAGGAGATTTATTCTAGATTTTGCTGAGATTGCTAAGCCAATCAATGATATGATAAAGAAGCATGGTGAAATTAAATGGAATTAAGAGAACACTAAAGCTTTACAGATAATTAAAGAAGCTATAACCTACGCTTCGATGTTAACTCGCCTTGATTATCATAAATCCTTCAACATATTTTCCTATTCTTCAAAACACACCATTGTTGCAATTCTATCTCAAAAAGATAAAGAAAATAACAAGAAACCTATTGTCTTCATGAATTTTGGTTTAAAAGGTGTTCAAATAAATTATACTATGATAGAAAAATAGGTTTATGCTCTCATTAAGGCACTAGACCATTTTAAAAACATTTTTGGTTAAAAAAGGGTCATTGCTTATATTCCCTACATTGCTATCAAAGATGTCTTCACCTAGCCTGAGACATTAGGTAATTTTGTAAGATGGATGGTGAAACTATTGCAATATGACATTGAATTAAAATCAATTAAAATTGTGAGAGTTCAAGGGTTAGCAAAATATATGGCAATAAGAAAGGGAAAATTATGAATACCACTGTGGTAATCAATGAAGATAATGAAGTGAGGATGGCTGAAAATTTTGACTATAGACGGTATGATGATATTGTTTTCTATATTTAGAATCTATCCTTCCCAAAAGATATGCTAAAGAACAAAATAATATCAGTCAAACAAAAATCTTACAGATATCATTTTCAAGATGGCAAACTGTACTAGAGACACAATACTGTATTGGGATCCAAAAATTATGAGCATGGAAAGAAAGGGAAGTTAAAGCCTAATTTGATGGGGGCCAAATTATTCAGACCATTAGCCAACACACATAAAAATTACAAACCTTGGATGGCAGAGATTTTTCAATTCCTATCAATGGTCAACATTTGAAGGTCTAACATTCTACTCCAAGGCCTAGAAAAATATGATCTAAAAAAAAAGTGTGTTTATTACTATGATCCTCAATTTGTTCTTAATATTTTCATTCTTCTTTCATAGAATAAAGTCTTTTGTTTTCATCTAATAAAGTTATTAGCTAGGTCCGAGGTGTAGACCAATTGGTTTGACCAAACCCCATAAGGGGGTGGAGGTCCAAGGTTCAAATATCGAGCCTCGTCAAACTGAACGCTTGTCCATTTCTTGGTGCTTTCAACAGCGTAAAAGGTTTAAAATGATTGTGGCATGGTGGTTATAGGGGCATACTGCGTGAAGAACTGTGTGGTGGCTTTTGGGGTGAACATCGCAGAATATTGTGGCAGCCATAAAAGTCGGACAACCTGCCCGGATTCGTGACAGCTACCGATTCCACCATGTAAATTAAAAATAAAATAAAAAAATAAATTTATTAGCTAAAATACGTTAGGTCAGTCTGGTTAATAAAAAATTCTAATGTTAGTTGCATTCAATTTGATTTTCTACACCTATCCCAATCAGAGATAATGTTGGATCCTATAAAATCCACCACCCTTGTTTGTAAATTTTTAAATAATCCATGTCTTATTTCCCTAAGTATCTTCTCATTATTTCATTGGTCAGTCATTATTCCCTCCAATTTTTTTAGTTTGCTAAATTATCATGCAATGTCCTAAGTCTCCTTTTTCAATCTTTCCACCACGTGTTTCTTACATAAAGGTCATTCATATTCTCTTTAATAGTTTCCCTTCAATAAGTGCCTCATGTTATCTCTAAACTTAATTGATTCATTTGATTATTAATATATAGATTTGAATATGTCCCTTTATCCCATTTAGCATGCTCGTGTTTAAATGTCGTTCATATTCCCTAATAATCCATGACCTATGTTTAATTTGTGTACTTCAAAGTCAAATATGGTCATCAAAAGTCTCCCTTCATATATGTATACGTTATTTTTTCCCTCTATCCATGGTTTGAAACAATCCACGTGGTCAATAAATCAATGGCACCAATTAAGGAGGACCTACAAGATAATCTACAATAGTCCATAGAAATCAATGACTTGCAACAATTCATGAAATGAGTGGCTCAAAATCATCGATTTCTTTCTAAGTAGAATTTGTGGTCTGTAATTATTGAAGGAAAATTCCTAAGCCCCATGAAGATATTTTATGTAGCCTACACATCAATGGCCCACATCAATCTAAAAATCAAAATCAACGACCACGGTTCGTCAAGATTCCTCGAGCCAAAATCCTATAGTCTAGAAAGAGACATGTGGAAAAATAACAGAGGGTAGATGGTTCATATTTTTTCCAAGGGTAAGCATAGGTCAACAGGGTCAAATTTGCCTAAGACATAAAATGAATGGTCTACATTACTCTAGGCATTTTCATCAAAGGTCTATGGAAAGCCATGTGTTATCAAATGACCAAGACTCATATGAAATAATCTACATTCTACATTAAGCTAAACAGGTGACATGGATGGTTGAGATTAGTGCGACAAATTATTATGAATAGATCAACACAAGTCAATAAGGTCCGACAGACTATAGAACATCGTATGGAATAAAGTTACCAAGCACCGATGGTTAGCACAAATAAATAAAAAATTGATGGATCATAGAAGGTCACATGGCAATAAATGTCAAAATAGTCCACAACAATCCATGTGTCAAAGTTGTCGATGTAGACTTAGGCATGATCCATAAAATAAAATCTATGGTCCACATTGTTTAGGGGAAATATATCAGTGACTATGATCTATTATTAATAATTTGGATGCGTAGAAAACACCAAATGGTCAAAATATTTGAAAAATACTGAAAGATATATACAACCTAGATTCATTGGTAAGATAGCAGGAATGGACTACATTACATGCAAGATAAGATAAAGCCAGAAAGTCAAAGCCTTCGATGGTTACAACTAATCCAAGTCTTCCTTGTGTCTACCATGACGGAATAACGTAATTAAAATTTGAAAGTCTAGATTGGTGGAACTAAAGGTGACAATGTCAATTGGATAGGTGAAGCGGGTTGGACATAAATAGGAGTAATATGGGTGGAAGGGAGAGTGGGACCTTGTAGAAGGTTGACCATGTTACAATACTTGAAAGGTTCATTTTCAGTGGGGATGCAATGCACCTATTCCTCATGAACATATTTCAAGCATTGGAGGGTAGAGGGAACACACTATATTTCCCTTGTCCATGTTCGCCTTAAGAGTAGATTATATGGCATTTATCCTTTAATGACATAGAAGAGAGTAGATATGGTTTTCATGCCAACTTGAATAGGAAGGACAATTGTACGAAGCATTGAACACAAAGTGTGATGCAGGAGCATCCAAAAGCAGCACAACAATCTTGCATCACCAAAAAAACAAAAGAAAAGAAAAATATTCTAAGTGTTTAAAAGTGTCACGATATCGCGACATACAAGATGTCGCGATATCGCGACATGTTTTGAAAAATATTATGTATGTTTAAAAGTGTCGCGATATCGCGACATAAAAGATGTCGCGATATCACGACGTATTTTGAACAAAGGCAAGGGCCAAAGAAAGTGTCGCGATATCACGACATAAAAGATGTCGCGATATCGCGACGTGTTTTGAACAAAGGCAAGGGCCAAAGAAAGTGTCGCGATATCGCGACATAAAAGATGTCGCGATATCGCGACGTGTTTTGAACAAAGGCAAGGGCCAAAGAAAGTGTCGCGATATCGCGACATAAAAGATGTCGCGATATCGCGACGTATTTTGAACAAAGGCAAGGGCCAAAGAAAGTGTCGTGATATCGCGACGTATTTTGAACAAAGGCAAGGGCCAAAGAAAGTGTCGCGATATCGTGACATAAAAGGTGTCGCGATATCGCGACGTGTTTTTACCAAAAGCAGGAGCAAAAGAAAGTGTCGCGACATAAAAGGTGTCGCGATATCGCGACAGGTTTTAAACAAAAGCCAAGGGCAAAGGAAAGTGTCGCGATATCGCGACACATTGGCAAACAAGGACAAAAGCCGAAAAAGTGTCGCGATATCGTGACATGTTGGCAAAGAACGACCAAAGCCAGAAAAATGTCGCGATATCGCGACAGATGGACTAAAGGGAAAAAGTGTCGCATTTTCACGACCCGGCTAGGAGAGAGAAGGGCGGGTTGAAGAGATGTCGCGATATCGTGACATGCTACTTTTTTGTGAACCGTTACAGAACGACATTTGACAGTTACCAAAAGTCGTTATGGCAGTTCTAGGGGACCGTTGCAGCGGTTACAGGGACAGTTACGAACGACGGTTGCAGCAAGAACCTGTCATTATAAAAAGAGGTTGTTCGAAGGATTGAGGAGGCTGGAAAGACGAAGACTGCGACTTCTTTTGCATTTTTTGTACTTTGTAAATCTTCCATGGTTCGGAATTGTAATCTTTCCATGCTTTTGAATGAAAATTGAGTCTTTTCTTTGTGTTAAAATTTGGCTCCCCATCAAGTGGTATCAGAGCGAGAAGATTCTGAGTGTGTAAGCAGAGCGCCGAATGTGAGGCAGCTTGCACCAGGATCTAGGGTTAAGGGTTCTGAGAAGAAGTGAAGAAGAATGCCGCCACGAAGAAATCGTGGTGCTGGAAGGAACGTGGTTCCTGAAGGAGACTTTCGAGCATTGCAGAGGCAAGTGCAGGCCCTGTAGGAAGAATTGCGAAGAGGAGTAGAGCCAAGAGGAGAAGACCAGAGCGATGATGAAGCTTGTGGAGTTGATGATCCGTCAAAAGAAGAAGAAGAAGTAATGAGTTCTACGAAAGCTCGAATGATTAAAGCCATTTCTCAAATTGGGAAAAGGCCGAAGATAGACGTCTCCACATATTCTGGGAATCTAAATCCAGAAGAGTTGATTGATTGGATCAACGATATGGAGGAGTATTTCGAATATGAGGAGATTGAAGATCCAAATTGGATCAAGTTTGCGAGAACAAAGTTGAAAGGCCATGCTGGCATATGGTGGAAAGGAGTACAGCTAGAGCGAAATCAAAGAGGAAAAGAAAAGATCACCAGATGGGATCGAATGGTCAAAAAGCTGAAGCGACAGTTTATTTTGACAGATTACGAATTAGATCTGTTGCGAAGAATGCAGAGTTTGCGACAGTCCAACAAGTCTGTTAAAGAATATACAGAGGAGTTTTTCAAAATCTCCATCAGAACTGGCCATACAGAGGCAAATAAAGAGAGAGTAGCCCGTTACATTAATGGGTTAAGAACCAACGTGCAAGAAGAATTGAGTTTGGTTCGAATGAGCACCATTGAAGATGCTTACCAGTTTGCTCTGAAGGTGGAAGAGAAACTGAACCGAAGATTTGACAGTAAATAGAGAGGAAGAGGTCGTGGTGGAAGAACTGGTGGCAGAACCAGTGGAGGTAAATATGACGACCAGAAGAAGACTGGTGAAACAAGCAATCACCAGGAACAGAAGGAGGAGAATGCATACCGGCCCCGTAATCAGAACAATGATTATCAAAGGGGAAGAGGTAGAGGTGGACGTGGATATGGAAGAGGAAGATTTCGTGGAACCTGCTTCAATTGCGGGGAAGAGGGGCATCGATCATATGAGTGTCCCCAACACCAAGAGGCACCGAATAGAAGGCCTAAAGCAAATGCTCGAGTTGCGGTTGTTGATGATGGTGTTGAATCTGAGCACTCTGAAGAAGCAAAGCGAGGAGAAGTGATGGTCACAAGGAGAACCTTGTTGAACGAAGAGAGGGAACCAGACCAACGAAAAATCCTATTTCGCACGAGGTGCAAATGTTCAGGTAAAATCTATAATATTATTATTGATAATGGTAGTACAGATAATTTGGTCTCTGAGGATATGGTGACTAAGTTAAAGCTAGAAAGAAGGCAGCACCCGCATCCATACCGGATTGCGTGGTTGCAGAAGGACCATAGAGCATTGGTCGATGAACAATGCTTGGTCAAGTTTCAAATTGGAAGATACCAGGATGAGGTCCTGTGTGATATTTTGTCGATGGATGCTTGCCATTTGTTGTCGGGAAGACCATGGCAATTTGATAGACGTGCGGCGCATGATGGGCATGCAAATACCTATTCCCTGACAAAATATGGAGTGCGCCACAAACTGAAGCCATTGAAGGAGGTTGAGGAAAAGGTATGCAATAATGCTAGAATTTGTTTAGTAGATGGCAAAAAAATTTTGGATGGTCTAAAGAGGGATTCAATGTGTTATGCATTAATTCCTACTATAAAGAGAGAAGAAACTACAGACATTCCAGCAGAAGTTGAACATCTGTTAGCAGAATTTCTTGATATTATATCAGACAATGTGCCTGAGGGTTTGCCGCCAATGAGGAAGATTAGTCATCAGATTGACTTAATGCCAGGATCTAGCTTACCCAATAAGGCCACCCATAGAATGTCCCCTGTCGAGAATGAAGAATTGAACCGCCAGGTTCATGAGTTGTTGAAGAAGGGATTAATTCGAGCAAGTTTAAGTCCTTGTGCAGTACCTATCGTACTAGCACCAAAGAAGGGTGGAGAATGGAGAATGTGCACTGATTCAAGGGCAATAAACAAAATTACCATTAAGTATCGATTCCCATTACCTCGAATGGATGATATAATGGATTGTTTGAGTGGAGCTAAATACTTCACTAAGATTGATTTAAAGAGTGGATATCACTAGATACGTGTTCGAGAGGGTGACGAATGGAAGACAACCTTTAAAACCAAAGAGGGTTTGTATGAGTGGTTAGTTATGCCATTTGGATTGACTAATGCACCCAAGACGTTCATGAGGTCGATGAATGAGGTATTGCATGACTTCCTGGAAAAGTTCATGATAGTTTATCTGGATGATATTTTAATTTTTAGTAAAACATTGGACGAGCATTTGATGCATGTTCGGATAGTTTTTGAAAAGCTGCGAGAGGAGCAGTTGTTGATAAATTTAAAGAAGTGCAGTTTTGTACAGAAAGAGTTGATTTACCTAGGATTTGTCATCTCAGAGGAGGGTCTGAAGATGGATCCTGAGAAGGTGAAGGCTATCATTGAATGGCCTACCCCAAGGAATGTAACAGAGGTAAGATCATTTCATGGTCTTGCAAGTTTCTATAGAAAATTTATTAGAAACTTTAGCAGTATTTGTGCACCCCTAACAGAAACTATGAGAGGGGATAAGAAAGAATTTAAGTGGACTGCCAAGGCAGGTACCAGTATGGACATATTGAAGAAGAAAGTGACAGAACAACCCATTCTGGCACTTCCAAATTTTAATAAAGTGTTTCAGGTTGACTGTGATGCCAGTGGCAGTGCCATTGGAGCTGTATTGAGCCAAGAAGGTAAACCTGTTGCATACTTTAGTGAAAAATTAAATGATGCTCGAAAGAAATACTCTGTTTATGATCAAGAATTCTATGCTATAATTCAGGCTCTTAAGAAATGGAGACATTATTTGCTAGCCAAGGAATTTGTTTTATATACTGACCATCAAGCTTTACAGTATATAAATAGTCAAGGTAAACTTAACCAACGACATTTGAAGTGGGTTGAATTCTTGTAGAGTTATACCTTTGTCCTGAAGCATAGAAGTGGCAAATCTAATAGAGTTGCAGATGCCTTGAGTAGAAGGCATAATTTGTTGATAGAAATGAGAGTGGAAGTTGTTGGGTTTGATGAACTTAAGAGTTTATACCCAGAGGATCCAGATTTCGTAGAGGCATGGAAGGCATGTTTGTCTCCTACTACTGTGGATCGCACTAAGTGGTTGGATTTTGTGATCCAATATGGGATGCTGTTTCGGAAGAACCAGTTGTGCATTCCTAGGAGTTCCATGAGGGAAAATCTGATCAAAGAGAAACATAGCGGAGGACTAGCAGGACATTTTGGTCGAGATAAGACCATTGCTCTAGTTAGTGAGAATTACCATTGGCCACAGTTGCAGTCGGATGTGACAAAATTTGTGCAGGGTTGTAGAGTGTGCCGGATGGCGAAAGGAGTAAGCCAAAATACAGGAATGTATCAGCCATTGCCTGTACCAGAGAGACCATGGGAGGACATTAGTATGGATTTTGTTCTTGGTCTGCCAAGGACACAACGCAAAAATGACGCCATTTTTGTTGTCGTTGATAGGTTTTCAAAGATGGCCCATTTTATTCCATGTCAGAAGACAAGTGATGTTGTTCATATTGCAGGCTTGTTTTTCAAGGAGGTTGTACGCCTTCATGGTCTACCCCAAAGCATTGTCTCGGACAGAGATACCAAATTTGTGGGTTATTTCTGGAGAACTCTATGGAAGAAGCTGAAAACAGAATTGAAGTTCAGTTCTGCGTACCACCCGTAGATCGATGGACAGGATCGAAGTAGTCAACGAAGTTTGGGTAATCTTCTACGATGTCTCGGTAGGAGATAAACCCAAGGGATGGGATCTGATTTTACCGCAAGCGGAGTTTGCTTACAATAATTCTGTCAATCGCAAGTATCGGTAAATCCCCATTCCAGATAGTGCATGGGAACAGCCCGAGAAACGCTTCTGAGTTGAGGCCGATAGATAAAGGAGAAAAGCGCAGTGCTGAAGCTGAAGACTTTGCAGCACACATGAAGAATTTACATGAAGAGGTCCAGCAGCATATCAGTAAAATGAATGCTACGTACAAAGCCAGGGTAGATCAGACGTGGCATTTCAAGGAATTCCAGATAGGAGATGAAGTCATGGTTCATTTGCGCAAGGAACGGTTTCCTAGCAAAACCTACAACAAGTTGAAGATGAAGAGGTTTGGACCATGCAGAATCATAGGTAAACGAGATTCAGGAAATGCCTATGAAGTAGATCTACCAAGTGAGCTAAATATTTCACCTATTTTCAATATTTTAGACTTGGTCGAATATCATGAAGGAAGTAGCAGCGAGACACCAAGTCCGTATTTGTGGAGTATTCCAGCGTCTACTCCAGCCAAAGAGGAAATCGAAGACATACTCGACACTCGTGAAGGCAGAAGTACCCGAAACAGACAATATTTTGAGTATTTGGTCAAGTGGAAGGGCCGACTTGTCGAAGATGCAACTTGGTTGTCCAAAACAGAGGTTGATCACCTGGGTTTTCCTCTGACCGTCCAGAAGTGAAGATCACTTCTCAATATACCCCGGGTGTCTGATGCAGGAGCATCCAAAGGTAGCACAACAATCTTGCATCACCAAAAACAAAAGAAAAGAAAAATATTCTAAGTGTTTAAAAGTGTCGCGATATCGCGACATACAAGATGTCGCGATATCGCGACATGTTTTGAAAAATATTCTAAGTGTTTAAAAGTGTCACGATATCGTGACATAAAAGATGTCGCGATATCGCGACGTGTTTTGAACAAAGGCAAGGGCCAAAGAAAGTGTCGCGATATCGCGACATAAAAGATGTCACGATATCACGACGTGTTTTGAACAAAGGCAAGGGCCAAAGAAAGTGTCGCGATATCGCGACATAAAAGATGTCGCGATATCGCGACGTATTTTGAACAAAGGCAAGGGCCAAAGAAAGTGTCGCGATATCGCGACGTATTTTGAACAAAGGCAAGGGCCAAAGAAAGTGTCGCGATATCACGACATAAAAGGTGTCGCGATATCGCGACGTGTTTTTACCAAAAGCAGGAGCAAAAGAAAGTGTCGCGATATCGCGACAGGTTTTAAACAAAAGCCAAGGGCAAAGGAAAGTGTCGCGATATCGCGACACATTGGCAAACAAGGACAAAAGCCAAAAAAGTGTCGCGATATCGTGACATGTTGGCAAAGAACGACCAAAGCCAAAAAAATGTCGCGATATCGCGACAGATGGACTAAAGGGAAAAAGTGTCGCGTTTTCGCGACCCGGCTAGGAGAGAGAAGGGCAGGTTGAAGAGATGTCGCGATATCGCGACATGCTACTTTTTTGCGAACCGTTACAGAACGACATTTGATAGTTACCAGAAGTCGTTATGGCAGTTCCAGGGGACCGTTGCAGCGGTTACAGGGACAGTTACGAACAGCGGTTGCAGCAAGAACCTGTCATTATAAAAAGAGGTTGTTCGAAGGATTGAGGAGGCTGGAAAGACGAAGACTACGGCTTCTTTTGCATTTTTTGTACTTTGTAAATCTTCCATGGTTCGAAATTGTAATCTTTCCATGCTTTTGAATGAAAATTGAGTCTTTTCTTTGTGTTAAAATTTGGATCCCTATAAAAGTGTCATTAAAGTCCCATAAGGTAAGGATAGGGATGGCTAGATGGCTAGAGGGAAGGTTAAGATGTTGCAAGGTGGTTGTGGATATAATGTTGATGGATGAGCCATTATCGATTAGTATGCGCTTGAAGATTGTATCATTGATGCATGCCATTATATGCATAGGGGGATCATGCCCTATAGCTCCCTCATGAGTCTTTATCTCATGATCATAAAATACAATGGAGGGTGACATGCATGTTCTCACACTACCCACAAAGTTGGCAAAGGTATTTGGATCATGAGTTTCTATATCTATACATCATAAAAAAATCATTTAGAGCCTCCCTATGAGGTTGAGTGTTAGGGTACCTAGGAATAAATATTTGGGGATATATTATTAGATTGTATAAGGGTTGGCTTTGGCCACACATAGCCCAAGGTTGATTGTATTATAGTATTATATTATATTATATTATAATATAATATAATATTAGTAGTTGGCTCCCCAAAGTAGAATTAGAAGATGTATATATAAAGAAGAGATATTTGTCATTGTAATCATCATGGAGATAAATCATATGTAATCATATTTGCCCTCAAAGTGGCTTATGTTGCCCTCTCTAAGTGGCGCTCTCATATTGGGAGATCTTGTGGAGTTATTCTTTCCTTAAGGAGTATTATTGGTGTTGCTCTACATTAAGGGTATTATCTATCTCTGTCTCATTGTGTAGATTGTTATTGTGGATAATTATTTGTGGATGAATGATATTGGTGAATGATTTATGTTAACGAGAATACATTTTTGTAACAAGTGGTATCAGAGCAACGATTCTAGAAAAGTGGGGATTTTTTTGTGGAATTATAGAATTAGGGCAATTTATTTTGGAAAATATCTCCTCTTTCAAGACCTATATATCTACTAAAGTTTATTCAATTCAGACAATTCTTGGATCATTTTGTGCAAAATTTGAAGAGCTTTAAAATGAGTGGTCATATGAAGGAATCCGAGCTGTATTTTGAGAGATACAACCTTGTGAAGTTAGTCATCTAGAACAAGTGTAGTGATGAATTTTCAAATCGTGATTTTTTTGGAAGATGAAATTTGTTAGTTTGGGTAAGCAAATCAGTTGCAGTTTATTTTGTTTTGAAGAAAAATTGCAGATCTAATTGTTTATATGGAATTTTAGCTTCAAATTAGTGGGGAGATATATATTTTTATAAAACCCTAGTTTGCATTGGGGCATGAACTATGGAATTGCAAATGTTTTATGGAGAAAATGATATTGATGTGAGAGAGTGGTTGAAAATAGTAAAATCTCAACATGGTGAATGTTATGCTTTTGCTTTCAAAGTTTTTTTGGGGGAAGCTTTACAATGGATATAAAACTTTATTAGGTATAATCCCTTGTGCACTTGGAAATAAATGGAACAAACATTCTTGAGTAAATGGGAACCTATTCAATTACAAAGGAAGTTAGATGTTTGTAAGAGAGATCTTGAGGGAAGGGATAAAAAGATAGATAGCTTGATGGATGTCATCAAAGACCTTGAAAATAAACTACAAGGAATTCAAAATGAGTGGAATAAAATGAAATGAGAATGAGAAGTTTTCAAGAAATAGAATGAAGACTATGAAAAAGAAATAAAATTACTCAAGAAGGAGAAAGAGAAAAATGTTAAGGAAGATAGTGAGAAAAATGAAGCCACATCTTTAGATTTTCAAAAGCAAGAGAAGGATCAAAATGGTTTAGATTCATCTTAAAGTTCTATTTTTGCAGGTTCATGGAAGCATTCAAAAGGAACACGTTATTATTTCCATTGACCCTAGTACTAGATAAAATTTTATTAATATTGCTTTGGCTAAGAGGTTGTAGGTTCAAGTAACAAAAATCAAGGACATTCAACTGGAGGGTGAGAATGTTCAGATTTTTGAAGATTTGAAGATCAACATGGATAAATATTTTTATATTTAGATTTTCATGCTATTGATATGGATGATGTGGATATTGTTCTTGGTTATCCTTGGTTGGATTCTTTGGGTATTGTTAACATTAATGTGCAAAAGAAGTTTATGAAGTTATGGTACAAGAAAAAGAAGATAACATTGTAAAATATTTCTCAACTTAAAGAGCAAGGATCTAAGGAAAAACAAGTGGTTGTAGAGAAAAAAATTGAAGAACAAATATTATAACCTAAAATAGAATCCAAGAAGGCAGTAGAAGCAACAAATTCTATTGAAAAATAATAGCAAATGAGTCCATGGAAATAACAGTAGCAGAGTCCAAGGAAACTTTGTTAGAAGAGCACAAGAACATACCAAACAAAGGAAACATGAAAGAACAATGTGCAGAATAATTCAAAATAGTGGAACCAAATGTTGAGGAGTCAAATAAGGTAGAATATCAAGTTAAGGGTGCAACTTATCATCATCCACACCACCATGAGTGGCAACAATGTTGGAGGTATGGATCAAGCCAACAATATTATGGGTCTACATGGAATTAGAAGGGCACCAAGTATGGTAATTTTTTATAGATAAAGCATAGTGATCTTGGTTTTCAGAGCTGTGCATCAATAACAAAGAACAAGTGGACCCATCATTCAAATTATAAAAATAGAGCAGTAGAAGTGTGGATCCAACAAAGTGGATTTGGATACTCAAATGGATAAATAACATATTGACATCAATGACAACCACCACCAATCAATGTTTCATTAGGATGGATGGATGATCGAGATTGGTACCAGTTGCTAACATTGCTTAACAAATCATATTATCTTGTTTCTTCATATGTTTTAAGGACAAAACACTTGTAAAGAGGGTGACATGTTAGGGTACCTAGGAATAGATATTTGGAAATATGTTATTATATTGTATAAGGGTTAGCATGGACCACAAATAATCCGAGGTTGATTGTATTATAATATTATATTATATTATATTAGTAGTCAGCTCCCCAAAGTAGAATTAGAAGATAAATATATAAATATGAGATATTTTTTATTGTAATCATCATGGAGATATATCATATGTAATTGTCTTTGCCCACAAAGTGGCTTATGGGACTTTACCCTCTCTAAGTGGCACTCTCATCTTGGGAGATCTTGTCGAGTGTAATGACCCAAAAACAAACAAATAGAAAAATTCAAAAATAAGACAAGTTTTTTTTTTTAGGAGAGAGATTCATGAACCATTCATAAACCCCTAACCAAACTAATGTTTACCTAAGGTTTGAATCCCCTAAGTTTTCCTGAAAGCTACATCTCACGAGGTACCCTAGCACAAGTCCCATCTGTGTAGGCGTATCATGAGTTACTATGAATAAGCCTATCTATCTCATCACTCTTGATGAGTTAGACTTATCACCTTCAATTCAATCGAAGGTATACACGCATCCCCATACCATACACAAATCATTATGTGTAGGTATTCTACGAGTATTATGAGTTAAGCTATCCATATCGTCTCCATGATGAGCTATCTTAACTCAGATGTAGTCTTTTCAAAACTTAGTCATTAATCTTCCTAAGGGGTTCTCAATTCCCTTAGGCCATCTATGTTCACCCTAAGGGGGTCTTAATTCCCTTAGGTCACCTCTAAGTTCACCCTAGAACTCATAATTAATTTTTTATCGTTTAGCATACAAACAAGCATACATCAAGATACTAAATCTATCCAATCATAATTATTAAACATACAGAGAATACAAGGAGGAAGTAACACTACGGAGAATATCATCAACAAAAAGAGAATCAATTACATAAAGTAACCCATGTGCATCAATAAAGTAAAAGCACTTTCTCTACATCATTAATCAGTTAATACATAATAATCGTGTATGGCAAATCCTCCATACTTAAAATAATATTACATCAATTGCATTAGGGATATCTCCCCACAACTCTAATCTATTTGAGCATAAGTAAACCAACATAAATACAGTTACCTATATTTGGTTCCATCGACCTCCTTGCTCCTTCTTTGCTATCCATTGATTATTTGGTGGTAGTAGGGGATCAGGATACTCATGGTTCAGGATAGGCATGCCTTTAAATGCATCTAACATTTACTTTGCCAAATTGCAACTATACAAATGCAATCAAGTTTCCAACCATCTAATGCATAGTGGATATTATAAAAGAGTCAATACTTTTACTTTCACCTCTCAATTACCTTTAGAGATTCATTCAACATGCACAATTTAGATCTGGTTTAACTTCCATCAAATCTTATCGTTGTTCCATAAATTAACTCCCCATAACATTAATTCATAAAATAATTCTTCCATTTATTAAATTAAAGCTACACTACTTCAATTCTAGAAATAAATCATTCCTTTTCATTTTATAAAGTTAGAGCCCCATAACCCTTACCCTATAAAACAATCCTTCCAATATTTTATATTTAAAGCTTAACAACTTTAATTACCAGACCAAATGGTTTCCCTTATTTCATAGTTCAAAATCCCATTCTATAAAATAACCTTTCATAATATTTGATAAATCCAATCTATAAATGATAAATCAAACATAGCACTTATTTGTTCTATTCAAAGCTTAACAACTTTAAATACCAGACCAAATAGTTTCCCTTATTTCCTAGTTCAAAATCCCATTCTATAAAATAACCTTTCATAATATTTGATAAATCCAATCTATAAATGATAAATCAAACATAACACTTATTTGTTCTATTCAAAGCTTAACAACTTTAAATACTAGACCAAATAGTTTCCCTTATTTCATAGTTCAAAATCCCATTCTATAAAATAACCTTTCTACTTTGATCTCTTTTTCCTGCCTTTTTGTCTTTCACTTCCTTTTCCCTTTTTTTTTTTTCTTCCTTTAAAATAACCTTTCATAATATTTGATAAATCCAATCTATAAATGATAAATCAAACATAACCCTTATTTTCTCTTCTTAAAACAAATACCTTAACTATAATATGGGTTTTCCTATTTTATTGCCCTTCAAACTTCCCTCGACAGTCCCGAAGGTATGCTTTATATAGTTATAAAATTATTGCCCTCAATACAACTGGGCGATAGCCTCATAGTACACAAATCAAACCTAAAAGCTATACAAATAATTATTTAAATAACAAGATAGCCAACAGAGGGGCGGCAAACAAAGTCAAACATGGAGACAGTTTTCAAACCGCCTACAACTGGCAGTGGGTCCCCCTCGCATGGATTAAATTTGGCACCTATGGGTGGTCATTAACCAGGTTCCTGGCCATGCGCTTGGCTACCCCACAATAGAAAACCCAAGGCCTTAAAAAGGCCCTACATAACCCTTGTACCACCAATGTGGTACGAATGCCCAAGAACAACTAAAACCCGATGGCCAACTCGAGTTCAAAGGTGGAAACGTTGCCTATGTTGAACGTTATGCACCCAAATTTGCCACGTTATCATATGGCATAAAACAAATAGTTTAAAGCTAAGGTTTTGGAACTTATAGAACATGATTTAATCACATCTCCCAAAATTGAAATAAAACATGTGCTCGGCTAAGGTTCAACGTTAATAAAATTTACAACATAGTTTTATTGACGAGGAACCCTGTACTAAACACAGAGCCACTGTCCTCAACAAGCTTCGATGAACCAGAGGTCCTAAGGTTTTAGACACTCGACTAAAGCACTCAACACCATTTACAAATTCATAGGCTACGAACTGATCCACAATATGCAAGAGATATTTGGTGCGTTACAACTCCAAGTAAGAGAGTTTCCAATGCTATTTCAAAGAGACTAAACCTACACAGCATAGCACGCTATAGGCTCACAAAATTGTGCAACCAAGACCTCTAACAAGGTAACGAAACTTTGCTAGGTTTTGCAAGGTATTTTCAGAGGTATGGATCTCTTTTCCAGGGCTCGCTACTCTTCCACGGTGCCATACAAGGACCAACAAAACATCATATCCCACTCTCCAAAGAGGTAGACTACTATGGTCACTTGGTTAACAATCTATCCGAAACAACAAAGAAAAATAACCTAGTCTAGGTTACGCAAAGGTATCCCCTACCTCCACAGTCATACAAGGATCCTTAAAACATTCTTTGTCCAAAGAGAATCGAAACGACTAAGGCATAGGAGATAGTTTTCTTTCTACCCTCCCCTCACAAGCTATCGTAAAGCAGCGAAATGCAAGACGCCATATTAGCTTTAATGAACAATATTGGAGGTTTGATCATTCATAGAATGATTATTCAATTTCTAAAACTAACATAATACACTCCCTATGTAGATATAACAACAAAACCAAGTAGATCAATTTCCAACAGGTTCGCAGATGTATGCTACATAGATTACAATGATAGCTTATCTAATTTCAAAAGGAAAGATCTGACCTTTTAAATTTTACCCAAAACAAAGCTCCCTTCTGAATCGTGTCTATGCAGCTCTCCTTCCAGTCTTGCTACCTTCTCCAGTGCTCTCTCCTTCTGTTCACGTATTCATCACTCTTCTATCTCCCATCATGTTTCCCTACGTGCTTCCTATCCAGATAGGTCGTCTGTCGCTCTTCTTTCCCTCAAAGCATGTGTAGCCTCGAGCTCCATCCGCCCTTAATGCTCCCTTTCCATTCTTATCCTTCTTTCTCATGATGGCAAGGTAGGCTTTGCCTTAACTGGTAATAGCTCCATACAGTGGAGATCCCAAAAATATTGCACACAGTCCTCCTTTAGGCAACGAGAGTGTATTGGCCAAGGATGGATATTTAAAATAGTTTTAAACTATTTTAATATAATTAAAACCTTTATTTAACCTATTTTAAACTAAATGCAATTTCATTGACATTTAGAATATATTTGTTTTGTTTATAAAAAAATGAACTTCGTTATCATTCCAAAGTAATAATTATTTCATTTAATATAAATGAACTTCCATTCATCTATTTAAATAAAATTTATCCATAAATTTAAAAGAGTTTAAATTATCATTTAATTAAAACTTCTTTAATCAAATTAAATGAATTTTCATTTATCATTTAAATTTAATCAACTTTTATTTTAATAAAAATTATGTTTTATTACCACTTCAAAATAACGATTTTCTTTTCGCAAACACATACATATGGCAAAATGCTCTCCTATGGAATTCCAACATTATGCTTATTCAAGCCATGATGTAGTAAGTGGTGTAGAAATGAGAAGTCAAATTTTCACAACAACAAAGAGGGCATCTTTCCATCAACCCGTTCACCTATCTCAGCCAAAGGTTTTACGATAGCTTCTAGGCTATCAACTAAGGCTCAAGGTGATCGGTTGTCGATGATTATCCCTTTCGATTATGCATGCCTATATGAAGGTATCTATCCATGTTACCTCTGAGTACCTAAATCATAATTTCCCCTGATCTTAAGCACCCTTGTTTTTGGTGGATACCTCTACCTTCTCCACCTATGAGCGTACCTGATCCTGCACACTTGGCAATATGTTAGCGATAACATGCCCTTCTAAATCAGCTAAACATCATATAGTTGGTTTAATCGTTCAAACTAGGTATTACCACATCATAGGTTAATACATTGTTTCTTTGTGCCAAATAGTCCGCTAGGGAGGGTCATGACATCCTCCCCCGCTAGAATTAAACATTGTCCTCGGTGTTTCCAGTTTCTCTTGGTTTTTTGACAGAAAATAAAAATTATTACATTATATAGCTTCAAACAAAAAGGGAAAATGTTTTTGCATAACCTCCACTTTCTCCCAAGTGGCATTTTTCTCAGAAAACTGGTCCCATTGGACCTTACATTGCTCAAGAGTCCGATTTCGCATAGACTTAGAACGAAACTCAAGAATCTTCACTGGTAGTACTTCAATGGCCTCCGGATTTGCCATTTGCAAATTAGAAACATCCCACACATGTTCAAGGTCAGCAACATATTTCCTAAGCAAGGATATGTGGAAGGTGTCATGGATTTTGGATAGATTAGGTGGTAATGCAAGTCGGTATGCAACCAAATTGATATTTTTCATGATCTCAAAGGGCCCCACAAAACGTGGATCCAACTTCGTGGATTTGATAGCACTTTTCTTTGGCTTAACCCTTAAGAACACCTTATCTCCAATAGAATACTCTCTTGGAGTCCTTTTTAGATCTGCATAACTCTTCTGCCTATCCGCAACTTCTTTAAGTCTTTGCCTAATTACCTTCAGTTGATCCTCCATTACCCTGACCATTTTTGGTCCAATCACAACTCGGTCTTCTAGGTTGTCCCAAGACAATGGTGTTCTACACTTTCACCCATACAAGGCATCGAAAGGTGCCATCCCTAGTGAGGAGTGATGTCCATTATTGTAGGCAAATTCTACCAAAGGTAGAAAATCTTCCCAATGAGACTTGTGATCCATGCAGTACATGTGAAGCATATCTTCTAGAACTTGGTTTACCCGCTCCGTTTGACCATCTGTCTTTGGGTGGTATGCTGAACTCATATTCAGTTTCGTACCAACTGCACTATGTAGGGACTTCCAAAATTTAGAAGTGAATTTGGAGTCTCTATCTGAGATAATTACCTCAAGAAATCCATGCAATCGGAATACCTCTTTGACAAATCTGCTAACCACCAAGTTTTGGGTAAACCTACTATAAAATCCATGGATATAACCTGCCACTTTTGTGTAGGTATATCATGCAGATATAGTTTTCCTACAGGATGTTGGCATTCTGCCTTAACTTTCTGACATTCGAGGCATCGAGCAACAAAATTCGTGATGTCCTTCTTCATTCCTACCCAAAAGAAGGTTCTTTTCATGTTTTCTCGCATTTTGGCTCCTCCCGGATGAGCAGAATAAGGAGATCTATGGGCTTCTTGCATTATTAAGTTCCTTAAATCACCCATTTTTGGTATGATGACCCTTCCCTTATAACATAGAAGGTCATATTTCAAACTAAATTCCTTATTTCCTTCAGGATCTCTATTCATCTTAACTTGAATTTCCTAGCAATACTCATCCTGAGATTGCTCCTGTCTCACTCGATCCATCAGGTCCATGTGAATTTTAGTTATGGTTGCTATATATTTTCTTCTACTCAAAGCATCAACTACTTTGTTCTCCTTTCCTTTTATGTACTCGATCTCGAAATCATACTCAGTGAGAAATTCGACCCATCTCCTTTGTCTCACATTGAGTATAGGTTGGGTGAATATATACCATAGACTTTGATGGTCAGTATTTAATTCAAAGGGTCTTCCCACCAAGTAGTGGCACCAAACCTTTAAAGCGTGCACCACTACTACTAGCTCTAAATCATGCATAGCATAATTAACTTCATGCTTTTTGAGCTTCCTTGAAGTATATGCCACTACTAACTCCTCTTGAGAGAGTACCCCTCCTAACCCTTCCAATGATGCATCCATGCATACTAAAAAGTCCCCTTGTGGGTCGGGAACCTTTAGTATTGGAGCGGTAGTAAGCTTATGCTTTAATAATGCAAAGGCAGCTTCACACTTTTCTGACCACTTGAATTCCTTTCCCTTCTTCTGAAGGTTAGTTATTGGTCTAGCTATCTTGGAGTAATATTTTATATAACGTCTGTAGTAGCCCGTTAACCCCATGAAGCTTCGCACTTCAGTCACATTAGTAGGGGGTGGCCAATTTAGGATAGCCTCTATCTTCTCTGGATCCATAAAAATTCCTTTTTTTGATATGATATGTCCAAGATATCGTACCTCTGGAACATAAAACTCACTCTTAGCCAGATTTCCATATAGTTGATTTCTCCTCAGTAATTCTAACATGATCCTGAGATGTTTATCGTGCTCTTCTCTATCCCGAGAGTATATAAGGATATCATCTAGGAATACCAGGACAAACTGGTCCAAGTGTCTTCTAAACACACTATTCATTAGGTTCATGAACGCAGCTAGGGCATTAGTCAGTCCAAAGGGTAGAACCGTAAACTCATAATACCCATACCTAGTCTTAAATGTCATCTTGTGAGTGTCTTCCTCACGTATTCTTAACTGGTGATACCCTGATCTCAGATCGATATTAGTAAACACCTTGGCATATTTTAGTTGGTCAAACAAATCTTCAATCCTAGGTAGAGGATATTGATTCTTGATTGTAGCCTTATTTAGCATCCTGTAATCAATACACAATCTTAAAGAACCATCCTTCTTTTACGAAAAAAACCGGTGCACCCCACGGTGACACACTTGGTTTTATCAAACCCTTCTCTAATAACCCTTGCAATTGGACCTTTAGTTCCTGCATTTCAATAGGATTCATCCTATACGGGGATCTATGAATAGGTTCGACTCCTGTTATAAGATCAATTGTGAAGTCAAATTCCCGTACAGGAGGTAGTCCAGGTAAGTCCTCTGGAAATACATCCTTAAAATCCTATAAAATTGGATGTTGTCTTAGTACTTCTCTTTTCTTATCATCTTCCACTTCATTAAGTTTTACTACATACACTATTCCTCCTCTCTTTAGGGTCTTTTTCAATTGCATAGCCGACAACATCTGAGGTTTAAACGTCCCTTATTTGCTATGAATCTTTAGTCTCCTCCCACCTTCTTTTGAATACTCAATCCACTGATCTTGAAAATTGACCAAGGCTTTATGAGCTTGTAGCCAATCCATCCCTAGGATCACATCAAAGGCATGTAGGGGAGCTACATATAAACAACATCCCGTGGTCCCATTAGATAAAGTGACTTCTGCCATAGGATAACACTGGTTCACCGAGTAGGTCTGCCCAGAACCATACTCAACCTTCCACCCTTGAGCCAAATATCCTGGCCTTTCCGACACAGTCCTTGCTAGACTAGAAGAAATAAAACTATCAGTGGCCCCACTATCTATCAAAATGTTTACTTGTTTATTAAAAACCTTACCTTTCACAAGCAATGGGGTGGCTTGTCCCTCTAGCTTCTGCTTTTCGATTGCGGCATAGATCCGATGTTTCGGTTCCTTTCCTTTTGCATTAGTTGTGCTAGTCCCTACTCGATATGGACACTGATTATAATAATGAGGTCCCCGACAATTGTAGCACCCTTCCTTGGGTCCTTGCTATTTTTTAGGTTTCTGATACCCTGTCTTAACTGCTGGAGCTGGAGTCTATAACTTCTATGGTTGAGGTTTGGTATTATTGGGTTTGTTATCCTTCTTACAAAAGTTCTTTTTGAACTTCTTCTGGTTTCCATTAAATTTCTTCTTAGGATTCTGGGGGTTCTTAGCTTTTCGTTATTGATCAACCTCCCATTTTACATACCCATCACTATTCCTCTTCTTTAGTTCCTGTCGATCTTGCTCAGGTAAGGTGCCGTATTTATAACAGAAGTGTGACTCTGCTTTCTTTGCCAGGTCGTACGCCTTTTGCAATGATTTAGGCTCCTACATGTCTACATCATGCTTTATCCTAGACTCCAATCCATGAGTGAACTTGTGAACCCACATTTTCTCATTATAAACAGGTACATATTTGAACAATATTACCAATTTTTGTAGTACACCTCCACTATGTTGGTTCCTTGTTTTAGACTAGCAAATTCCTCAAAATTTAAGGTATAGAAATGCTCTATTAGGAATATTTTCTTAAATATGTTTATAAATTCTTCCCATGGAGTGTCAATAGGTTCAATATTAGTCTCCTCATAGTGGGTTTCCCACCATTCCAGAGCAGCCCCTTCTAGATTGATCATGGCCCAAAGTGTTTGGGTTCCTGATGAATAGCCTTTTACCATAAAGTGAACCTCTACTTCTCTCAGCCATGCTTCCGCTACATCCCCTTTGCCTTCCCCATAAAAATTGGAGATACTAATGTTTTTCATGTCCCTGGTTGTTTCCTTTTCTACCAAGGCTCTGGCTTGCACTTGTTCTACAGTTAGTCCACTATCTGGACCAACCTCTGAGCCTCTAGCTTGTGAATTCTGGTTCGCAGTTGTTTCCAATAATTGTCTTATCTGATCCTGCATAGCAACGACCGTAGCAATGAGGTCTTCTACCTCCCTATTGGGGCTTATTGGTCCCCTATCCTGGTTTTCTTCTTCGACATTACTTTGTCGAGTTTGCCTAGGTGTAGGCCTCCCTCTTATGGTCTTAGGTGGCATCTTAACCTGGTTCCATCCAAGAAAAGAAGATTAGATTACAGTTTCATCTTAAGTTGTATCTCTAATCCAAGCCATAATACAGAGTTCTCTTGCTAGATGCATTAATAATCTAACTAGGGTAATATCCCAGGCTAGGATGTGTCATTGATACCAAAGCCCATACTAAGGTATCCTAACATCCACTCTCCCTTGGGGTTAATTCCCGTTAGATTCTAGCAAATAGGGTATTCTAGATCATCCCAACTTTAGCCTATACTTTAAGCAAGCCTTCATTGGAAACATCTAATTCCCTTTAGCACACATAGAAGCTCTATACCCTCGTACCTAGAGCTCTAATACCAAATGTAATGACCCAAAAACACACAAACATAAAAAAATACAAAAATAGGACAAGTTTTTTTTTTAAGGAGAGAGATTCATGAACCATTCATAAACCCCTAACCAAACTAATGTTTACCTAAGGTTTGAATCCCCTAAGTTTTCCTGAAAGCTACATCTCACGAGGTACCCTAGCACAAGTCCCATCTGTGTAGGCGTATCATGAGTTACTACGAATAAGCCTATCTATCTCATCACTCTTGATGAGTTAGACTTATCACCTTTAGTTCAATCGAAGGTATACATGCATCCCCATACCATACACAAATCATTATGTGTAGGTATGCTATGAGTATTGTGAGTTAAGCTATCCATCTCGTCTCCACGATGAGCTATCTTAACTCAGATGTAGTCTTTTCGAAACTTAGTCATTAATCTTCCTAAGGGGTTCTCAATTCCCTTAGGCCATCTATGTTCACCCTAAGGGGGTCTTAATTCCCTTAGGTCACCTCTAAGTTCACCCTAGAACTCATAATTAATTTTTTTCATTTAGCATACAAACAAGCATACATCAAGATACTAAATCTATCCAAACATAATTATTAAACATACAAGAGAATACAAGGAGGAAGTAACACTACAAAGAATATCATCAATGGAAAGAGAATCAATTACATAAAGTAATCCATGTGCATCAATAAAGTAAAAGCACTTTCTCTACATCATTAATCAGTTAATACATAATAATCGTGTATGGCAAATCCTCCATACTTAAAAGAATATTACATCAATTGCATCAGGGATATCTCCCCACAACTCTAATCTATTTGAGCATAAGTAAACCAACATAAATACAGTTACCTATATTTTGGTTCCATCGACCTCCTTGCTCCTTCTTTGCTATCCATCGATTATTTGGTGGTAGTAGGGGATCAGGATACTCATGGTTCAGGATAGGCATGCCTTTAAATGCATCTAACATTTACTTTACCAAATTGCAACTATACAAATGCAATCAAGTTTCCAACCATCTAATGCATAGTGGATATTATAAAAGAGTCATTACTTTTACTTTCACCTCCCAATTACCTTTAGAGAGTCATTCAACATGCACAACTTAGATCTGGTTTAACTTCCATCAAATCTTATCGTTTTTCAATAAATTAACATCCCATAACATTAATTCATAAAACAATTCTTCCATTTATTAAATTAAAGCTACACTACTTCAATTCTAGAAATAAATCATTCCTTTTCATTTTATAAAGTTAGAGCCCCATAACCCTTAACCTATAAAACAATCCTTCCAATATTTAATATTTAAAGCTTAACAACTTTAATTACCAGACCAAATAGTTTCCCTTATTTCATAGTTCAAAATCCCATTCTATAAAATAACCTTTCATAATATTTGATAAATCCAATCTATAAATGATAAATCAAACATAACACTTATTTGTTCTATTTAAAGCTTAACAACTTTAATTACCAGACCAAATAGTTCCCCTTATTTCATAGTTCAAAATCCCATTCTATAAAATAACTTTCATAATATTTGATAAATCCAATCTATAAATGATAACAACATAGCACTTATTTGTTCTATTTAAAGCTTACACTTTAATTACCAGACCAAATAGTTCCCCTTATTTCATAGTTCAAAATACCATTCTATAAATAACTTTCATAATATTTGATAAATCCAATCTATAAATGATAAATCAAACATAACACTTATTTTTCTCCTTACTTCCTTTTTTTTTTTTTAATTTTTTTTAATCTTATTCTTTTTTAAACATCCTTCTATAATATGGGTTTTCCTATTTTACTACCCTTCAGACTTCCCTCGATAGTCCCAAAGGTATGCTTTATATAGTTATTTAAATAAAATTATTGCCCTCAATACAACTGGGTGATAGCCTCATAGTACACAAACCAAACCTGAAAGCTATACATATAATTATTTAAATAACAAGACAATCAATAGAGGGGCGGCAAGCAAATTCAAACATGGAGACAGTCTTCAAACCGCCTACAACTGGCAGTGGCCCCCTCGCGTGGAGCAACTTCGACACCTGCGGGTGGTCATTAACCAGGTGCCTGGCCATGCACTTGGCTACCATGCAATAGAAACCCCAAGGCCTTAAAAAGGCCCGCACAGCCCTTGTACCACCAATGTGGTATGAATGCCTAAACACAACTAAAACTCGATGGCCAACTCGAGTTCAACGATGGAAATGTTGCCTATGCTGAACGTTACGCACCCGAATTTACCATGTTGTCGTATGGCATAAAATAATTTAAAGCTAAGGTTTTGGAACTTATAAAACATGATTAAATCACGTACCTCCCAATATTGAAATAGAACATGTGCTTAGCCTAAGGTTCAATGTTGATAAAATTTACATCATATTCTTATTGACGAGGAACCCTGTACTAAACATAGAGCCACTATCCTCAACAAGCTCCGATGAACTAGAGACCCTAGAGTTCTTGAGGCTTGGTAGAAAGCATTCAAACCAATTTACAAGGTCACAAGCTATGAATCGATCCACAATACGTAGGAGACATTCGGTGCCTTACAATGCCAGGTAAGAGGGTTTCCAATGATACTTCAAAGAGACTAAACCTATGTAGCATAGCATGCTACAAGCTCATGAAACGGTGCAACCAAGACCTCTAACAAGGTAATGAAACTTCACCAAGTTTTATAAGGTATTTTTAGAGGTATGGATTCTTTTCTAGGGCTCGTTACTCTTTCGCGGTGCCATACAAGGACCAACAGAACATCATATTCCACTCTCCAAATAGGCAGACTACTATGGTCACTGGTTAACAATCTATCCGTAACAACAATGAAAAACAACCTAATCTAGGTTACACAAAGGTATCCCCTACCTCCACAGTCCTACAAGGATTTTTAAAAGCATTCGTTGTAAAAATAGAGTTTTTTTTCCCTCCTCAAAGCTATCACAAAGCAACGAAATGCAAGATGCCATACTGGTTTTAGTGAGCAACGTTGGAGGCTTGATCATTCATAGAATGATTATTCAGTTACTAAAACTAACATAATACACTCCCTATGTAGATATAACAACAAAACCAAGTAGATTAATTTCCAACAGGTTCGTAGATGTATGCTACATAGATTACAATGATAGCTTGTCTAATTTCAAAAGGAAAGATCTAACCTTTTTAAATTTTATCCAAATCAAAGCTCCCTTCTGAATTGCATCTCTGCAGCTCTCCTTCCAGTATTGCTACCTTCTCCCACGCTCTCCTCCTTCTGTTCACGTATTCATCGCTCTCCTATCTCTCCAATCCTGTTTCCCTATGCATTTCCTATCCAGATAGGTCATCTGCTACCCTCCTTTCCCTCAAAGCACGTGTAGCCTCGAGCTTCATCCGCCCTTAATGCTCCCTTCCATTTTTATCCTTCTTTCTCATGATGGTAAGGCAGGCTTTGCCTTAACTGGTAATAGCTCCATACAATGGAGATCCCAAAAATATTGCACATAGTCCTCCTTTAGGCAACAAGAGCGTATTGGCCAAGGATGGATATTTAAAATAGTTTTAAACTATTTTAATATAATTAAAACCTTTATTTAACATATTTTAAACTAAATGCAATTTCATTGACATTTAGAATATATTTGTTTTGTTTATAAAAATGAACTTCGTTATCATTCCAAAGTAATAATTATTTCATTTAATATAAATGAACTTCCATTCATCTATTTAAATAAAATTTATCCATGAATTTAAAAGAATTTAAATTATCATTTAATTAAAACTTCTTTAATTAATTTAAATGAATTTTCATTTATCATTCAAATTTAATCAACTTTTATTTTAATAAAAATGATGTTTTATTACCACTTCAAAATAACGATTTTCTTTTCGCAAACACATATACATATGGCAAAATGCTCTCCTATGAAATTCCAACATTATGCTTATTCAAGCCATGATGTAGTAAGTGGTGTAGAAATGAGAAGTCAAATTTTCACAACAACAAAGAGGGCATCTTTCCATCAACCCGTTCACCTATCTCAGCCAAAGGTTTTACGATAGCTTCTAGGCTATCAACTAAGGCTCAAGGTGATCAGTTGTCGATGATTATCCCTTCCGATTATGCATGCCTATATGAAGGTATCTATCCATGTTACCTCCGAGTACCTTAATCATCATTTCCCCTAATCTTAAGCACCCTCGTTTCTGGTGGATGCCTCTGCCTTCTCCACCTACGAGCATACCTGATCCTGCACACTTGGCAATATGTTAGCGATAACATGCCCTTATGAATCAGCTAAACATCATATAGTTGGTTTAATCGTTCAAACTAGGTATTACCACATCATAGGTTAATACATTGTTTCTTTGTGCCAAATAGTTCGCTAGGGACGGTCATGACATGTAACTATTCTTTCCTTAAGGAGTATTATTGGTGTTGTCCTACCTTAAGGGTATTATCTATCTCTATCTTATTGTGTGGATTGTTAATGTGGATAATTATTATGGATGAATTATTTGATATTTTTGCATATTGGTGAATGATTTATGTTAATGAGAATAAAGTTTCATAACATTAAGATTGTTGAAGTAGGTCATAGATCAAAAATTTAGCTAATGCTATTTTGAGTTGGTGGGTAAGGCTACTTCTTAATGTTATAATAGATTGTGGAGGAGGAGTGCCTTGAATGTAAGGAACAACCAATGATGAGATTGTACCAGGGGGGTCATGTTGTTGGGGTGGTCGACCTGGATACCGTTGATTTTTGGTAATAATATTGATCATGCCCATAAAACCTTGGTGTGATGAGATGTGATTTACATGGTTGATTTATCTAGGCATAATTGAGGATGTTGGGGCATCTGCTTGTTGTTGTTGCATCCCATATTATGGCAATGTATTTCAAAAGATACCAAGGTGTTGGTTGGAGGGGGCTAAGTTATTATCAACTTGTATGTCCCCTTTATCAAGCATATCTTGTATCAAATATTTCAATTATCGATAATCATTGATGTGATGACCTCTCTAACAATGGTAGACACAAAAATGATGCTCATTATAGCACTTGGGTTTCACCCAATTTGGATATTTTGGCCCAACTTCAAGCAAGGTGATTACTTTTGCATCATACAACTTTTGAAAGATGTTTTATAATGGCTTGAAAAGGGCAATCCAATTACGAGGTGGATGAGGTGGGCATTGGGGGTGATTGGAAGGTTGGTTAGGTGGAGGAGTGGCTAATGCCTATCGAGGAGCAGTTTGGGACTGAAAACCTTACCATCTAGGTTGAGTACTCTATTGTGATGGGATTGTTGTGGTACTAAACACCACTTGGTTCACCTGAGGGGCCTTGGTTTGGTTGTTGTTGGTATTTTCCTTGTTTAATTTATTTGGGAAAATAATTTTTCTTTCTTAGTTTTACTTCCTCTTCTTGAATTTTGATTTCCTCAATGACCTTGGCTTGGGCAATAGCCTCTTTGAAAGAGGAGTGTTGTTGGATCTGCAAGGTTGCAAAAATATGTTTAGCACAACTCTTGGCGAACATATTGACCAATTAAACAAAGGGGATAGAGAATGTCAAATCATTAATAACCCCTCACCACCTAGAGACAATCATTAATAACTTCATCATCAAACTGTGAAAGACTATAAAGATCAAGCAATAAAATCTTCTTCTTGATGTTGATGGAAAAGTGTTCTAGGAATAGGTTAACCAATTGCTCGAAATAAAAGAGGCTATGTTGGGGCAAGTTATTAAACCAATCCAAGGCTTGTCCCCCAAGGGAAATGAGGAACATTATAAGCATAAGCAAATTGCTTCCACTAATGAGGTAGCACAAATAGTTGAAGTTTCACAAATGTTATTTTGGGTCTTCTTTCCACTTGAATTTATTAAATTTGGGTAGTTCATACCGATACGAGTACTAATGGGTTGGAACCGAAGGGTGGATGGGTTCATTGCAAATCTAACTATAGGTGGGCTTATAATACCTATATCCACTTGATTGAAATTTGAGGCTTTTAATTATGTTCAATACTTGTTGCATTTCATTTTGAGGAAGGGTTTGATTTGCCTGTGCAGTGTTGACAAGGATGGTAGCATGGGAAGGCTCAAGTTGGTATGAATATGAATACGAGTAATGATAAGGTGTAGGTGATGGATAATATGGGTGGGGAGGCTATGGTATGTAAGTCGTTTGGGCCATAAGGGATGGAGAAGGAAGTGGATGAAGAGGTGGAGGATATGGTGACTAAAGAGGATAAGACAACGAAGGGGGTTGGTATGGTAGTGGCATTACCAAATAACTATTTTGGATTGGTGGAGGTTGATTTTGGGTTTGTAGGGTTTGATTTGGAACCTGCGAATGTGCAAGTGGCCATTGATAAGAAGTGGGTGGAGGTGGGTATTGCGGAGGAGCAATAGGTTGAGTGGAAGTCCACGAAAGAGGTTGGGTGAAGAAAGAAGGTTGACTAAAATGAGGAGGAGGAGGAGGTTGAGAAGATGGGATTAAAGCAACTTGGAAAGTAATATGAGAACAAAGATGAAAAGTTCTAGGTTGTGCATGTTATGAAGAAGAATAAAGATAAGGAGATTGAGGATAAGAGAGATATTGAGGATTGAGAGAATATTTATTATGATAATCAGGTTAAAGAGTAGGAGAAGAATGAGGAGGGAAAGAATTTTGAAGAAGGGAAGAATAAGCATCATGCACGATAATCAAAGGAGGATTAGGAGGGGAAGATAAATATGAAAAAAGAGTAGAATTTGAATGAGTGGACTCTTGAGGTGAAGTGGGCGAATGAAAAGTGAGTTGAGGGATAGAAGAAGTGGATTGGGAAGAAAAATTCACTCATAGATTAGAAAATGGAGGAGGCTTGGGAAAAGCAAACAAGGGTGGCATCCATGGGGTAAGATTTTTCTAAGGATAAGTGAGATTGGACAAACATAATACCCATGGCTTGGGATGCAAGAGGAGGAGCAAGAATGGATGGGAAATGTAAAGTGTGAGAGTTGGTTTGGATTTGGATGAAAGGAGAAAAGGGACAATCAAGAACACAGAGTGGGTTCAAGGAGACTTGTGACAAGTCATCCTATGGAGGATATTGCATAAGGGCTTGAATAGAATTAGAAGTAACGGTTGAAGGTTGAGTGGCATAAGATGAGAAAGGTCAAAAAGCACCAGGTTAAAAGTATAGAGTGGTTGGGTGCGAGGAGGATGAAGGGGTCCTCTTGTTAGGGATCTCAGGTAGAGTAGTGTGGGTGGCCTACTGCATTATTATCATAGTATTAAGGCCCATGCTATAACATGTCACTCAGATATGGGGTATGAGAGAGTGTAGATAGACTATGAGGCAAAGTGGAGGGTGTTTCCTCTAGATGTCCGGGAAGGTTCATGAAAGGAAGAGGGATCATCCTCTAAGTATCCATGGGATGACACTCTTGTGCTCGAGCTTGTCCCTTGGTTACAACCATAAGGAGGTATAGATAGAGCAAGCAATGGTGGACAATAAAAGGGTATGGTTTCCTTTCTCTATGTTTTTCTCTTTATGTTGTTTTTAAACAAGCACCTAGCTAAGCAAACAAATAAAAAGGCATAAAACAAAGAATTAAAATAAAGGATTTTGACATGGTGTTATGTTGTTTGGTTTGATGTTGCTTGTTTTGATTTTTTTGTTATTTTGTGTGTTGTTTTAAAATATTTTTGTGTTATATGCTAATTACCCTTGAAATATACAAAATGTGGATGAATGAGAGCTAAGGCTATGTTTATGCACGCTCCCTAATATACCTAAGAGTATGTGGAGAGAGACAATGTGCATAAATGGTTGAAGGTTTTCTAAGGTAGAGATGACTCGAGAAAAGTAAAAGATCTCAAATATCCTTGTTAGGGGACATAAGAGGTGGCATTGTCTAAACCTACTCGAGACCAATCATCCTTTGCTTCACCCTTGGGCAAGCTCGATCAAAAATGATAGTTACACACTCATTGTTTCTATAGCCTTGTGAGCAGGGGATTCTAACCTAGACTACCCCAAGATAATCCCAAGGGTAGTGAGTTTCCTAGTGATGAAGTCCAAGAAACTATGTGTAAGCAACTAGGGTGTCTAGGGGGCCAATCAATGGTTGGTGATGAAATCCAATATCACTGATCACAATCGACGATTGGTGATGAAATCAAACGTCATTGATATATTTTAGAAATATGTGGACAAGTGTGATTAAACTACGTGATTGGTTTTGCTTCTAACTATGATGCATAAACAATAGCTAACCTATGAATGCAAATGCTAATTTATTTTCTTAAGCTAAATACTACAAATTAGGTCCTAAACTAAGAATGACAATTTCCTACCTAGAATGCGATGAAAGAAACTCTATCTTAATAAATGAAATGCAATGTTTTTTCTAAATCAACGACAAGAATGAGACCTATATCAAGAAAGAGGATGTAATTTCACTAACTTAGAAAAGTAAAACCTAAACTAATCAAACAAAATGTAGTTTTAGAAAGGAAATATAAACTAGGAAGGTAACAACAAGCTTCTAATTAACTGAAACAAGTAAACAAGTAAATCTAAGTTAAGGGACAAGAAAGGAAATTCCTATGCTAAAGTGCAAAAAACTAAGTCTAATCTATGGAAAGTAAAATGCGGATGAAAGCAAACTAAATTAATAAAAGAAAATGGTAAGACAATAAAATAAATCTACTAAAAATAACTAACAATAGCATGTAAGCAAACTTAATTTAAGTAAAATAACGTGCAAAAAAAGCAAGTAAATGACATGAAAGCAAAACCTATTCTATGAAAGCAAGGAGGTTGCGTAAAGTGAAATCTAATCTAAAAAAGTTTTTAATTTTTTTGAGAAAACAAGTAAAAGTTTTCCTATGTTATGAAAGTAATGACCTTATGCTATGAAAGCAAAAAAAATATTTTCAACACAAATTGAACCTAAAGATGAGTTTAGAAGCACCTACCTAAGGTCCAACACTCTCTGGATTTCATATGGGGCTACCGTGCAAGATTTGTTTTTCTTGAATCTCATTGTTCGATAGAAACCATCATAGTCTTGATGATTTACAACATAAATCGTCTGGGTTTAGATGATTTACAACAAAAACCATCCCTATCTAGATGATTTATGTTGGTAGAGACTTTTGGTCTCCCTCTCTGCTAGGGTCTATTTTTCTGCTATAGAGGACTAGTTTTATGAATTTTCCTACAAAAACTAGAGAGTCAAAATGTCATAAATTTGAAAGAAGTACAAAATTCAAATAAGCCTAACTAGTTAAACTCTAAGGGCAATTTGAAGCAACTACTCTAATGAATATTAAATATAAACTAGAAAAATACAAAAGTTGCAATAAAATAAGCTAAAGGGGTTGATTTTGGAGTGAGTGAATACCTCCAAACATGACGTGATTGGTTTAAGAAGACACTTAGCTATGATGATGGTAAATAATGGTTAGACAAGAGAAACTTTACCTCATACTTACCTAAAACTATTGTGGTTTTTGTACAAACCGGTTACCTGATAAGATGGGTCTTGATTTTGAGCTCAGCAAAAACCGTCCTTGTCTGAACAGTTCTGGATGAAAATTGTTTGGGTCTTGACGGTTCTAGCTATAAATCATTTGTGTGCTGACAGTTTAGGCTAGATGCTTTACTTTGGACCAGACTTGATGGGTCCGAGTTTGGGGTAGATTGATGGATTTTGGATCTACAAACACAGACAAAAAACACAAAGGGTGAGTAAAATGAGCTAAAAGCTAACAAAACACACTAACCAAAAGAGAAAAGTAAATACTGAGAATTGAAATTCCACAATCTATAAAGTATTTTTGCCTATGCGTGGTGTGAGGTTTAGAGGTTCCATTGTGATCGCCAAAATGTGGACAAGAAAATGTGCCATTTCATTACAATTAAATCAATGTTATAGTATGATTTTACAAATGTTCCATGGGCTACAAAGAGAGTCTTCCAATGATGGTTTTTTTTAATGCAAACTTATGGCACTCTTGCTTTCTTTGAACCACCTCAAGAGGAGGGTGGGTTTAGATACCACCATTGGTTGAGCAAAGTCTCCAAATCTACACAACCAAAACACTTGTTAGTAGAACCTGTTGAGCCCACCTTAGTTGGACCCAAGCTTATGAAAGAAGCAAACAAATAAAACTTAAACTAATGCATTAAACAAAGCTTAAAATGAGATAAAAACATAATAAAACTAACTTACTTGCCTTTGTAAATGATTTGTTGGTTTGAAGGTGACTGCAAATTGGCTCTTGGAACCGTCCCTATCGGGATGATTTTGGCTATCAACCATCCCTGTCTGGACAATTTTTGTTGAGTTTATGCTAGTGAAAATTCCTTCGATGGAGATCTTTTGTTGGTTGCCACATAGCTCTGCTCTAAATTTGGTGGCTTCTAGAATCTAGATCTACAGCTTGTTCGTCAAACAAAGGTATGCACAAAGAGACACAACAAGTTATCCATAGGGTTAAACACTAGCAAAGTGGTTTCTCTCAATGCATGTAAGTAGGGGTTGGAGTGATTTTGGTAGATTTTCTCTAAGAAACTATCTCATTCATGCAAATGAAAGGAAAAGGAGGGCTATTTATATATTTTTTCTAAGGGTTAGGGGGTGATGAGGTGGAGGTGAGGTGGCATGGGTGCACCATGCCTCATCAATATTTTTGGGTGGAGGAAGTCCTCATCCCACCCATGTGCATTAAATGAGCATGGGAGGGGGTGTGGGTGCATGGGGATGTGGAGAGTAGGGGGTAAGGTAGACTAGGGTCATAGGGTAGACTAGGGTGATGTGGACCTAGGCTAGGTGAGTGGGATGGTCATATGGTGACCATGGGCTAGGTGTAGGATGGGGCTTAGTGGGGAAAAGGGGTTAAGATGGATAATTCGTGTAATAATACAAAATAACTAAAGTTTTGGAGCCTTTTGCAAAAAATTAACATTGCACAAGGGACAATGTGATATTTTTAGATGTCTACATAACTAATTTATTATTTTTATTTCTTTCTTTATAACTTGTATTTTTTAACTGGTTATAGGGGATTGGAATAGGTCCCACCCATATCACATCATGACCACACAATGTATCATTAGATCTTGACAATTATGCATGTATATTTTGGCCAAATTCGAACCTATTATGAACCTTTGCTTCTCATAGATATAAATGCATCCTTAATATGCTAAATATTAAATAAATAAACCATAGTTATTTATCCATACAAGATAATATATAATAATACCCTTCAAGTAGGGCAACACCAATATTATTTCTTAAGGAAGGAAACACTCCACAATATCTCCCAAAATAAAATATGCTCCACCAACCAAAGAGAATACTCGGTATGATTGATGATGATTACAATGACAATTTTTCTTCTTTATATACCCATCTTCTAATGCTACTTTGGGAAGTCGACTCTTAAACCTTTATCCCTCTTATTATTATAATATAATCAACCTTGGATTATGTGTGGCCCATGCAAACTATCCATAATACCCCTATACAATATAATATCATATCCTCATATTACTATCCCTAGGTACCATAACATTCCACCCTCCTTACAAATGTTTCATCCTTGAAACATGAGAAGAAACTAGATAATATGATTTGCTAAGCAATGTTGACAATTGGTACCAATCTTGATCATCCCTCCATCCAAGTAAAATATTTATTGGTGGTGGTTTGCGATGATGCCAAGTTGTCATTATGCCTCTTGAATATCTATAACTACTCTATTGGCTACATGCTTTTGTTTATCTACTCTTATGTTTTGAATGTTTGGTCCTATTGTTACCTATTGTTGCTACACCACTTTAAAATATAAGATCGCTATGCTTTTTGTTCCAAACGCTTCCATACTTGATGCCTTTCTCACTCCATGTAGATCCATAATAATATTGATGCCCTAAGCCCTACCTCCAAGATTGTTGCCACTCATGGTGGTGTGGGTGGCGATATGTTGTAACCTTAACCTAACGTTCTATTTCCTTTGATTCTTCAATATTTTTTTTTACTATTTTAAATTCTTCCTCAAGCTCTTCTCTCATGTGCCCTTCTTTTGGTGCATCTATGTGCTCTTCTAACAAAGCTTCCTTGGATTTATTGTTGCTTATTCTTGGGACTTTTCTAATGCTTTTATTGTAGACTTAACTTTTGATTCCTCTATTGGTTCTTTAACTTGTTCCCCTACCATAATTGCTTCTTGTTTCTCCTTGGATCCTTACTCCTTAAGCTGAGAAATATCTTACAATGTTATCTTATTTTTCCTATACCATAAATTCATGAACTTCTTTTGCACATCAATGTTAACAATACCCAAAGAATCCAACCAAGGATAACCTAGAATAATATCCACATCATCCATATCAATAGCATGAAAATCTAGATGTAAAACATATTTATCTATTGTGATATTCAAAACTTAAAAAATATGAACATTCACATTCTCAATTTGTATGTCTTTAATTTTTGTTGCTCGAACATATAACCTCTTAGCCAAAGCAATATTAGTGAAATTATATTTGCTATTAAGATTTATGAAAATAATAACCTTTTCCCTTTGAATGCAACCATGGACTTGCAAAATATAAATTTTAGATTCAAACAAATATTTTTTATCATTGCTTGGCCTATGTGACACCAAAGATGTAGTTCTCTTGGCCTACACACTATCATCCTTGTATTTTTCTTCTATTAATTTCTTGAAAATTTTCAACTTTCTTTTTAATTCCTTTTGTTCACTGTCAAGCCTTGTTATCCTTTAATATGAGTTCTATTGACTCAAGAATGCTTGCTTTGTTTCTTTCCAAGTCAGTTCATTATCATAAGCTTTAAGAAAACTTTATAACCAAAAGAGAGATTCTCCTCAAAAATAAAAAGTAATCCTCAAGAGAAAGATATATCAAATTTTATTTTTTAAAATATCACTGCTCTTTTCTAGATGGTTAACTTCACAAGGTCATATCTCCTTCAATGCTACTTATATTCCTTCATGTGACCACTTGAATTGAAGCTCTTCATTTCTCACTTTGAATATTATTGTTTTTGTTGCTAATTAGATTGATATTGTCTTTGTCGATATCTGTAGACACCAAATCCTAGCCACTTGACAAACCCTAACCCTTCATAAAACCTAATCCACTTGCAAAACCCTAACCTTCCAAAATATTATAAAAAACCCATCACTTGTGTGATGGAAGGAGGGAATAAATCATACCATCACGTTGCTCACATTTGTGCTGGACAACTAAAACTGCACAACTTATTTTGACCATATCTCACTCATCCGAACTCGGATTGAGCTAAAATTTTGAGGGTAGGTTCTTGACAAATCCTAGAAAATCTCCACAAGGTTTTAGATTATTTGGAGAAACATAGACTCAAGCACAACCCTATGTTTGAACATGATCAGATTCAACCATCAACAAACCCAAATTGAAGCAGGTAAATCAACAAGGTATAAAGGTTATTATTTTTTTATGTTCTCTGCATATTTCATACATTCTGTAAGAATTTATTTTAGGGTTTTTTGTAGCTTATTTTCATATCAAATAGGGCCTCCATTGTGGTCTCACACAATGGAGGCCCTACAAGTGCTACTAATCTCTTTTATGTTTGCAATACATGTGCAGGTAATAGGTCTATGAGCAGTTGTTGAGGCAAGAGTGGCCTACCAAGGATACACAAGCCCACTCACCAAACTGATTTGTAGCAGAGGAGAACACAAGCACCCATTTCTAGTTAAAACTACCAAAGGGGGTTTCCACCTATTTGGATCTATTGTAATCTAAAAGCAACAAGTGAAGCATTGTAATCAAGTCCCCATCATTCAAGGCAAATCATTATTTGTAGAAGAAAGGAGAACAAGGCTCTAGAAATTTCAATATAAAATTCATTTCTTGCAATCGCTTATTTAGGTGTTTCATTGTTTGGGTGCATATTCTTTTGCTTACAAAAATGACGATCACGGTGGGACCCCCAAGGGGTCTTATGTTGATTTACCTTGTTGTTTAACTTGTTGATTTCTATCTGTTTCATGATTGCAGGTTTTGAGTCTCTGACACGAGAAAAGTCGTAAATCAAAGTTGAGATTTTTAGAGCCTATTTGAGTTGTCCCCATACTTGTGCAAACGTAGATCTACGTTTGGGAGACCTATACAAATGCAACACTACGTTTGAGGAGTTGGAGGAAGAAAGGGTAAGGCTTCTAGGTAAGCCATTTTTGAAACCCTAGCTAAAAAAAAATCACTTTTAAAAGAAAAAATAATTTTATGTATTTGTTTCATTATAGGCCTTTGATTAAATGTTTTGTAAGCATTTTTTAATCTTTTTTTAGCCATATTTAAAAAAATATATATTAAAATTATATTTTAGAGAAATTCTTTGGCTTTTTAGGTTACCAAAAGCATAGTAGTTGTATCTAAGGTTAATTTTGCATCCTAGAATGCATTTGAGGTCATATTAGGGTTTTGAGCTCGCCTTGTTTTATTTTTGACACGCAATCAAAAATGCATTTGATCAATCCCAAACATATCTCTAGTTTGGATTTGTGTTACTATAGAACCTGTTGCGAGCCTGTGTGCTTCATTTTAATGTAGGGTTTTCTCTATTTTTTTGTTCTATAAGCTTTTTGTTTGTGTTTTGACTGTATTTTAGGCAAGAAATCAAAATTGCAAAATAGATTGCATTTTAGGGTAAATTTGTGCTTTTTCTTTACAAAAAATATAGAAAAAAACCCACCACACACACTTTGCATGTTTCAATATGCCGCACTGTTGCATGACAACTGTAAGGAAAACCTCATGAACGAGTTGGATTTCATCACCAACCGTCAAAGAGCCCTAGAATAAGCCCTAGTTAGTTATGACAGTTTCTTGGACTTCATCACCAAGAAACTAGTTACTCTTGAGGATAGCTCCACCCACCTTGCATAGTTTTTAGGCCTAGGGTTTACATAAAACACAACATGATAATAAAAATCAAAATCAAAATCAAATAAAAAATAAAACTTGCAAAAACATAGAAAACATTTGTGTGTTTGTATGATTGTGTGTATTCATTTTCATTTCATCACATTTTCATACACATACCTCCACAATTGTCATTCGGTTGCACCCGTAGCTTATGGTATCAACCCAAAGTCAAGCTAAAGTGCTAACAAAATTCCAAATCCAACCATTCACATTTATGGAGGACTTTTCTCAAGCCTCCTAAGCCCCAACCACTTCTACGGTTGGGAAATCTAGTGTGGCATGTACTATGTATCTAGACTTGTTCACTAGATTGTCCAATTGTGCTTCCACTTCGAACATGGATATGATGTAGAGAGCTACACATGATATTATTCTAGAGACTCCCTGCACCAAACCTTCTTCCCTAGCTGATCAACGCATCACGTATCTGGATACTGATGCCATTAGAAATTACTTAACTATAGCAGGTTTGGTCTTTCCATCATTACCTCCTCTCACCATCCCACCTTGAACCATCCCTACATTACATCAAGAAGCCATATATTCACATATGCACCACACTAATCAAATCATCACCAACTCCCTCTTTGAATCAATGGTTGCATTTACAAACCAAACCTATCCATCATCATTCCATCAATATATCTCCATCTCATCCCAATAAAACATCATCTGTTCTAACCAAATCTACGAAGCACAAGTTAATATTGCTTCACAGATTCCATCATCCATTACATCCACATCATTTATTGACCCTATGCATCATATCGTACCTCATTCAGTCATGATATCTTTCACCACCTACCCCCACCTACATCCACTCACATTGTTGCCACACATCCTAATCAATCATCTGCCCCTCATAGGACCACACAGTCTACATTTGCAATTGCAATACAATAAGCTTTTTTGCATCTACAATAATTGCTTGGAGATAGTGCCAACCAAAGCGTTCACCCTATTTTGCATTAACAATTGCAGGTGGCAGACTTCAATCATCAACCCACCTCAACCCAAAACACATTCTTCACCCAAGATCCATCCTAGGGGTCGCGAACACCCACCATAATCATAACCACTCATCTGCTTTAATACATGTACACCACCTCATCAGTGCAACATACCATCATACCCCATCTCCTCATCAACAACATCCATTTCATTAACAACAAACATTTCACCACCAATTTCAATAAAAAATCCCACATCATCATGTTCCAAAAAACAACACACATCAATTGTACAATAAAAAAGATCAAGTCTTTCAATAGCCATTGGAAGACCCTACGTTTTAGTTCCTGCAAAACCAAATTAATAGCATTTCCATGCAGACACACAAAATTGTATATCAAAAACCCACTCTGAAGTAGCTAATCAATCATCCCATTCATCTGTTTATTCGCTCTCCCCATCTTCATATTATTTTGATATGCCTAGGTTTGACAAGTTCAAAGGTTAAGATAAGCTATGATGGAGTCACCAATGCACTTATCTAATTATACAACAAATCTTGAATCACCTCACAAACATTGAGCTATAGTTGAGTCATCATCAACCTCATCCACCTTGCCCACCTCTTTCAAATCGTCAGTCCCATACCTGGACCCCCCTAATCAAGCCCTTGTCAACAATATTTTACAAGTTATAGGATGTAAAAACAATTATTTTACCTGACATACATCCTACAAACACCAAAAGCCATAAATCCAGGTCATATAGGGAAGATCATTATTGCCTCTATCATCGGCAAGTGGGTCATGACATCAATGTTTGCATGGAATTTAAAAATGTGGTCTAATATCTTATCGATGGGGGGGCCTTTTCCATCGAAAGTCCACTCACACCACCCAATCAAAACCCTGGTATCCACCCGAACCACTATGGAGATTCTCAAGGTATTACACCTTCCCCGCGTTCACCAGTCACGAAACAATTTGAGGATGCTTAAGGTATCACACCTTCCCCATGCAAAAAAAAATAAAAAAAACAAAAAAAATATAGTTTAATCATTCACATTGCAGTTTATACATTCGTTCATGCATTCATAACTCATGTATACATTCCACACTCATTTTCTTATACATTGCATTTATGCATTCATATCATTTGCATCCATTCATGTTGCTTGCCATATTAATCATCATTTGATCAGTTTGGATAATTGTAATATTGTTGCCTTAATCAAGGGCACCTTTGGTCTAGCATTATGCCCATTTTGCCATCCAAAAAGTATATATAATAAATAATTTATATATATATATATATATATATATACATAGAAAAGAGAAAAAAATAGCTACAATAAAATCCCATAGCACCTCATTTCTTTGATAGTCTCTGGTTTGAGGAATCTCTAGGTGTTTTCGGTCACTCAACCACTCCTAGTGTTTCGAGCAACCTCCATTGAACATCAAACAAGCTTTAGGTGCTATAGGTTATTCCTAGTTAAATCAAGTTTTCTCTTGGACCAAAACACTTTTCACTAAGAAAATTTTGAGTTTTTGGAATTGAATCTACCACTTTTGAACCAAACACATATCACATTTATTAATGAGATCTTGTGTCAAGGAGAGATGACACCATGATTATATTGAACCTTGAAGCGAAAAGTTATTTTTGCTTGTCCTATTATGCACATAGTCCAACAATAAAATAAATATACATATTTGCAAAAATTTACAAAAATGAAAGAGTAAGGATAGGGTAACAATCTCATAATGACTCGATTCGAGTGGTTGAAAATCCAATTCTCCAAAGCTCTAACTCTTTTCACAAAAACAAAATAATAATAGAGGACTCAATTTGAGTGGTTGAGAATCCAATTCCCCAAAACTCTCTCTTTATAAACACAAAGTAATAATAATAGGGCTTCAAGTAGTAAGGATAGAGTTTAACTCTCATCAAGACTTGATTCGAGTGGTTGACAATCTGATTCCCTGAAGCTTGGAGACCCTAGCATTAAACTATGCTCATGCGTGATGACACATCTCTCTTGAAGAGACCTATAAACGTGAATAAGGACAATCTAGCATTTTGGTTATCTTCATGACTGGTTTAATCTTACCTTATTTAAGATTCGTAAATAAATTCATTATTTGCACACAAAATGGTTCATGATTGTATTACATCATTACCTTACTCAAAATTGATGGAAAATGAATATTCATTACACACACAATTGGTCCTTGAGAGATTTGACTCCGCTAGGATACCATTAGCATCATATGAATTTACGAGATGAGTAGATGAGTTTGTTTGAGATCACTAGGATGTTTGAGTCTTTACAAAACAACTCTAGATCATTTATCCCCAAGGAAAACAAAGTCATAAGTGAGGTTCCATTCCATACCACCATTGCATTATCACACATGTATCATAGTCCATTTCATCATATAGCATATGGTCAAACCAATACTACTCTATTAGTGCCCCTGATTAAGTAATAAAAGAAATTTTTTATAAACAATGGTCCATAACCTCTTCAAATAACAATAAATAAGGCAACACCATTCATTCATTTGCATACATCACCACCAATTGCATTCATTCATAATACATTCATTTCATCACATACACACAAAAAACAAATCCAAACAATCCACCATTACACATATACATGCATAATAATATCATCAACCAACTAGGGGGGTTCAAGGTCTTACACCTTCCCCAATAATCACATCAAGCAGTTAACCAAATGGGTGGATTCAAGATCTTACACCTTTCCCCGATAATCATATCATCAACACCAACTATGGGGGTTCAAGGTCTCACACCTTCCCCATCAGTCACATCAAACAATCAATCAAACAACTTGGAGATGTTCAAGGTATCACCTTCCCCACTAATTCATTGAATCCAATCATACACTTAAATAATTCAACAAATTGGGGGATTCAAGGTCTTACACCTTCCCCAACAATCACATCATCAACACCAATTGGGGGGGTCAAGGTCTCACACCTACCCCAACAATCACATTAAATAGTCAATTATCACATCAACTGCTAGGTTCAAAAGGTTGCATCCTTTTATCAAAGGTTGTATCCTTTGCCTTGCATAGCATCAATCAACAAATCAGTGGCCAAGTTCAAAAGGTTACATCATTTTATCAAAGGTTGTACCCTTTACCTCACATTCATCCACTAAATTCACTAGTATAAATTCTCAATGAACCTTGTATCTAGTGATCTACTCTAGTCACCTAGCGGTTGCAACGATTGGTTATCCATGCAATCTGGTAGGATGAGTAGATTACCATAAGGACACTTGTCATTTCATTAATTCAAAAGCTCCAAAGGAATCTAACCCACTTGGTCATTATTTTTATTCAAAATCCCCAAAGGCATCTAACCCCTTTGATCATGTTACAATTCAAAAGACTCCAAAGAAACCAAACTCCTTTGGTCACTTTAAATCTAAAATACTCCAAAGGAGATACCCCTTTGGTCAATTCAATTCAAAAGGTTCCAAAGGAACCTTATCCCTTTGGTCAAATCAATTCAAAATTCTCCAAAGGAGACACACCCATTTGGTCAAATTAATTCAAAATACTCCAAAGGAGACACACCCCTTTGGTCAAATTATTTTAAAAGCTCCAAAGATACCAAACCCCTTTGGTCAAAATATCTCTGAGTGAACCTCGTATCTAGTAATCTACTCTAGTCACCTAGCGGTTGCAGCAATTGGTTATCCATGCAATCCGATAGGATGGGTATATATACCAAAAGAACAATCGTTAGATTATCATTCATTTAATAAAGTAAAAAAAAAATCTAATTTCAGTTCAAAAGGCTCCAAAGGAAACAAACTCCTTTGGTTACTTTCAATCAAAAGACTCCAAAGGAACCGAACTCCTTTGGTCACTTTCAAATCCAAAAGGTTCCAAAGGAATCAAAACCCTTTGGTCATTTTCAATTTAAAAGGGTATTCTAAAGTGAACCTTGTATCTAGTGATTGACTCTAGTTATCTAGCGGTTGCAATGATTGGTTATCCATACAATCCGATAGGATGGGTAAATCACCATAAGGACACTTGTTAAAAAAAAACATCAAATCAACCTCAAAACTTTGCACATGCAACCACTCAATTTTATCCCTTATCAAATGCAAAAACAAAATTGTCAAACGCAAGAATGAAGTCAATATGAGCACCCCAAACCTATTTATAGCTAAAATTCATGCTTTTTGGAGCAGCCAAACAGAACCTTTGTTTGTAAAAGACCAACTAAATAGCCCCAAAATGCCCCAAAAGGGTCCCAAAAGGCTACAAAACACTCAAAAACTTCACAAATTCATCTAATAATCCATCCATGCATCCCACACATCATCCCACATCATCTTGTCCTAAATTAAATCAATTCAACAACTCAATTTTGATATGCCAATGCGTTCAAGAAAATTTGCTTAAGGTTATCATCAAGCCCTCTTCGTAGGGTTGCAAAAGTGGAAATCCTTTACAAAATTAACTTTGGTATGCATCATGCCATAGAGTCAAACATGATACCCACATTGGCTGGTCCATCTACCACATTACAAGTGCTCATCATTCTGCCAAAAGTAAACTTTCAACAATGCATACACACCCAAACTTGGGGTAATCAACTTGATTTTAATTTACGACATTCAACAAAATACCAAATCACTCATACATGCATGTCACAAATCACTCCAATTCATTTTGAACCAAATCAGATCAATTTGGTAACCTAGTTTTGGAAAGTGATGGTGTTCAAGGAAATTTGCCTGATATTATCATCAAGCCCTCTCCGCGGGGTTGCAAAAGCGAAAATCCTTTACAAAATTAACTTTGGTATGCATCATGTCATAGGGTTGAACATGATACCCACAGTGGTTGGTCCATCTACCACATTACAAGTTCTCATCATTTTATCAACGGTAAAGTTCCAACAATGCATACCCACCCAAAACTTGGGGTAATCAACTTGATATTATTTTTTGACATATGCATCCATTAAATAGCACCCCTTTCATCATCCACTTTTGGTTAATCGACTCATGGGTCTCATTTGTTTCATCTTTCACCCATTCGTCCTTGAGAGGGTAAGAAAAAATAAAAAATTTCAAAAATCATTATTCTTTTATGTTAAAGAAAGAGTCCATTTCTCCAAATCATTGTAGTAGTAGATTACTTTTTAATGGTAATTTTGATCCATAGAGATAGAATCTGGGGAGGATTAGATGTTTGTCGCAGGATTGCCCAAACTTTTGAACTCGTTTCGGCCATATCTCACTCATCCGAACTCGGATTGAGCTAAAATTTTGAGGGTAGATGCCTGAAAAACCATAGAACGTCTCCACCAATTTTCATATCATTTGGAGCAACACAGATCCTAGCGCATCCCTATGTGTGAACAATATATTTGGCAAGCGACTATGTGAGGGTTTCATCTGGGTTGAGTGCAAGCAGCTCCAAAGGTTGGTTTTTAGGGCCTTTGGGCCTTAGCGGCCAATATTTTTGTGGTTTATGCTCAATATTTTAGCAGGAAATGTTGTAGGGGATACAAGATGGGTTAGAAATTTGTCTTTCAATAGATCATACTATGAACTTGAGTGACAATGACTTCCAATTTGCTGCACAAAAGAAAAGTGAAAACCATACCTTTCCACGGCGTCTAGGGCAAGGATTAAAGATACCACTAAATAAGTTTCAAGCAGTTGATCAAAAAATGGCTCATATCTCAAATGAATCTGGTGCTAAGGTGCACCCACAAAATAATTCTACTGTGAAAACCCCTGTCAAGGGTAAGAATTTTGAAGACTCAGTCCCAAAAATGAATTTTAGGGATGCCCTTCGTGGTGGATAGCCTCGGCCCAATGCTAATATCAATATTAGGGCTTCTCATAAACCTCTAAGAATGCCTAAGATTGATCCTAGGAAAACGGAGTCAGGATGTCTTAAAGCAGCTGATGGAACTCCTATTGTTAAGCTTGATATGGGTAACATTCGGACTGGCATTGAAGATTTGGAAAAAAGAGGACTAATTTTTCGGTTCGTGGGTTTTTGTCCGAGTCTATCTGCTTTCAAAGTCTGGGCTGCAAAAATCTAGAAAACTAAAGGTGAGTTACAAATCTCTATTTATCCAAATGGTTATTTTCTTGTTTTATTTGCTAATAATGAAGATAAAGAGAAAACTTTTCAAGGGGGTCCTTGGTTTTTTGGAAGGGCAGGGCTTTTCATGAAGCCCTAGCATACTAAATTTAAAGCCGAAGAAGAGACACCTTCTATAGCTCCCGTGTGGGTTAGACTCTTTGGCCTCCCTATTGAATTTTGGAATCCTACTATTTTTTCTTCAATTGGAAACTCTTTAGGAACTTTTATGATGACTGCTGATTGTACTCAAAATTTTGAACATATTATTTATGCTCGAATTTGTGTTTTAATGGATTTTGACAAACCCCTACCTAAAAATATCACATTACAATTTGGGGAAGACACTTGGGAGCAAGTAGTGGACTATGAGAACATTCCTTTTCGTTGTAGAATTTGCCATAAATATGGTCATTTGGCCGGTGCTTGCCCAAATAAAATTCCTGATCAAAAGAAAGAAGATATAAACTCAGCAGGTTTCCAAATACCTAAGAAGAAGAACACTCAGAAAAAACTAGTAATGAAGGATCAATCAAAGTCATTTGCTAATATGTTTGAAATCCTTTCCACAAATGATGTCCCAAGTGAGGAAGAGGAAATAATGGAAACTTAAATCTTAGAAACACAATTTAAATATGAAGGAAAGAACTCAGAGACAAACCAACAAATCAAAGGTTTTCAACATAAAAAAAAAGGAGAAAATTTATACAAGAAAAACAATATTTCAAATGTCAAAACTTCAAATAATGCAGGTCCCAATATAGACTCCATTGAACCATATAGTAAAATTTTGGCTGTGTATGAGCATTCTTCAAGGTTAGAAGCCATCTCAGATTCAATTGGAATAAGTCAAGAAACAGGGAAAAAAATTTGAAGATGGATTCTAATCAAAAAGTAGGTCACAAGACCAATCAATATCATATGGTAAAAGAAGGTGAAAAGCTTGTAGAGGAAGGTAAGATTAATGCTCTTCCCAACATTTTTAGCCCTGGTATTAATGAAGATCATCACTTGGAATATTTGAAGACTCAAAGGGAGTCTTTCAAAACAAAATTAAATTAGAAGAATGATTCAGATAAATCATCCACATCTTGTTTTTCTTCAAGAAACAAAGATGTCAATGGAGGATATGGACTTAATTGCCAGTAAAATTTGGCCAGTTGGAAAAGTGGTTTCCCTCAGTTCCCAAGGGACTTCGGATGGCATTGCTTGTCTTTGGGACCCAAAAGAGGTAGTTATTCACCATATGGTTGGTAGTTCGGGTTTGTTGGCTATAGCTATTCAAAGTAGACATTCCAACCAGATTATGCTTTGCATTACTGTTTATGCCCCAACTTCTTTGGAGGAAAAAGGAAGACAGTGGAAGGATATTACTCGTATTATCTCTCATTTTCCTAAAGCTTGGATCTTGATCGGAGGAGATTTCAATACCATCCTCTCTCTGGATGAGAAAAGGGGGGAAATAGAAATTTGGACAAAAGTACTGACCTCATGAGCGAATATATTGCAAACCTCCATCTTGTGGATATCCAACCAGATAATGGCCTTATGACTTGGTCTAACATAAGACAAGGCTTAGCTTGTATAATGGAGAGATTGGATAGGTTTTTGCTCTCCGATTTTTTTGTAATCCATGGTCACATTCCTAAAGTGAAGACTCTTAATAATGTTGGTTCGGATCATTGGCCAGTCATGGTGGAAATGTGGAAAACCAATGTGAGTTTCTCTCCTTTTTGTTTTCAATTAATGTGGATTAGAGACATTTCCTTCAGACCTCGTGTGCAACAATGGTGGAAGGAAGGTAAACCTAGGCATGGGACTAAGATGTTCTGTTTTGCCAAAAGACTGCAATACATTAAATCCAAAATCAAGACTTGGAACTGGAAAGAGTTTGGGGATGTTCATAAAAAAAAACATGAAATTATTGCTCATCTTGAAAATTTGAATAAGAAAATCCGTTTAGATGGCCTCACAAAGAAGAGAAGTGCGGATGAAATTAAACTCACAACTCAGTTAGAGGAATGGGAAAAAAGAGAAGAAATCTTATGGAAGCAAAAATCTAGAATTCAATGGCTCAAAGAAGGAGATCGAAACACAAATTTCTTCCACAAATCTCTTCTAGCTCGAAGATCTCACAACTTTATTTCTTCCTTAAAATCAGATTCCGGAGATGTTGTTTATACTTGGGATGGCATGAACTCTATTGTTGTTGATTACTTTTCCAATAGTTTTGATACTACTCCTCTTGACTCAACTTCACAACAAAATGTTCTTCAAGCAATCCCTTCTCTTATCACTTATGAGGAGAACTCTATTTTGACTGCTCCTATTACTATCAATGAGCTTCAACAAGTAGTTTTTAAAATGCAAAAAGGGAAAACCCCAGGTCCTAATGGTTTTCCTATTGAGTTCTACCAAGAGTTATGGGATATCCTTCATGTTGATTTATTAGAGGTGGTGGAAGAAGCCAGGAAATCCAAAGAAATTTTGAAGGTTATTAATAAAACTTATATTACTATTGTTCCAAAAGCTCAAGAGGTTGATCATATCTCAGCTTTTAGACCTATTGCTTTATGTAATGTTCTTCTCAAAATTATTACTAAAATCATGGCAGAAAGGTTGAAGCCTCTTTTACATAAGATTATTTCCCCGAGCAAAGGGGGATATGTGGAAGGACGTCAAATAGTAGATGAGATAGTTCTTGCTCAGGAAGCCATCCATTCCATGGATATGCAAACTTCTCCTTCTATGTTCATCCGGTTAGACTTATCCAAAGCTTATGACAGAGTGGATTGGCACTTCCTTATCAAAGTTTTGAGGCAATTTGGTTTCTCTAAGGATTGGATGGATTGGATTATGGGATGTATCTCTTCAGTTTCCTACTTAGTTCCTATCAATGGCAGGCCTTCTCAGTCTTTCCCGACTTCCAGATGTATTAGGCAAGGTGACCCGCTATCCCCTTATTTATTCATCATTCTTACTGGAATGCTTGGGTAGGACTATAACCAAAAAGAGGGAAAAAAAAACCCTTGATGGAGTTACCATTGCTCATGGAGCTAGACCTATCTCTCATCTTCAATTTGTGGATGACTCTACCCTTTTAGGTAAAGCTATAGTTAAGGAAGCTTCTAATATTAAGCAAATCATTAGTTGTTTTTCTAAGGCTACTTGGGCAGTTGATCAATGAAGACAAATCTAAAGTTATTTTCTTTCACTTGCTTCTGCTAGACGAGAATCCATGGTCTTGGATAAATTAAGATATAAGAAGACCTCTCTTCCAATCACTTATTTAGGTATTCCCATAAATATTCAAAGGCGAGAAAAATAAATATTGGAATTGGTTGTTGGACAAAGTCAAGAAGAAAATTGGAAAGTGGACCAACAAGTGGCTTTCTTCTGGGGTAGAATCACCTTGGTAAAATCAGTCCTTCAAGCTATTCCTATTTATGTTTCTTCCGTTTTAAATATCCCAAAGGTTGTTCTTCGAGAATTGGATCAATTCAGTCATCGTTTCCTTTGGAGTGGTACTAAGGAGAAAAGAAAATGGGCCTTGGTGAAATGGGATACTTTATGTCTTCCTAAGAGTGAAGGGGGGTTAGTATTCCGGTCTTCAATTAATAACAACAAAGCTTTAGCTGCTAAATTATATTGGAGGATGTTGCATAACCCCAATGCTCTTTGGGCCAATAATCTCCGTGCTAAATATGCTGAGAACGAAAGTCCTGAAGACCTTGTCTTCTTTGTTTTTTTGTCTCTTTGTCTTCTTTGTTTTTTTGTTTAGTTTTTTAAGGTGGGTGGGTTCTTTTGTTTTGTTTTATTTTTGTGTTCTTTGTGTTGTTTTTTGTTGTTCTTGTGTTTTTGTTGTTTTGTTTTTTTTATGTTTTTTGTTATTGTTCTTGTGTTTTTTTCGTTCTTGTTCTTGGGTTTCTCTTTGTTTGTGTTATTTCATTTTTTTATGTGTGAGTGTTTTCTATGTTTTTTGTTTTTTTTTATTGTCTGTGGTTAGTTGTTTTTATTTTTTAGGTTTTGGTTGTGTTTAGTTTTCATGTTTTTTTGGGTTATGTCTTTGTAGTGTTCTGTTGTTTTTGTCTTGTTTGTGTTTTGTTATGTGGTTCTTGTGTTTTTCTATGTGGTTTGTGTTGTGGTTTATTTTATCTTATTTTGCGTGTTTTGTTGTGCTTTTGGTTTTGACACACTCAAGGAGCATGTTTTTTATTTTATTTTATTATTTTTGTTGTTATTTACTTTTTTTAATTTGGTTTTGTGTGTTTGTTTGCTCCTTGAGTATGTCAAAGGTGGTAGGCCAGGTCCGAGTCCTGGGCATTTTTGGTGGAATGGATACCCCTGCCTCCTTGGGTCTTACTCGAAAGTGGCATCCCTTTTGGGATGTTTTCGACAAAAAAGAAAAAGAAAAAGAAAGAGTCTATTTCTCCATCCAATAAAATTAGGTGTCTCTTATTTTTGCACCACATCGTGTTTTACACAACGCTGTACAAAAAGGGGCATCTGTAGACACCAAATCCTAGCTACTTGCCAAATCCTAACCCTTAAGAAAACCTAATCCACTTGCCAAACCCTAACATTCCAAAAGGTTATAAAACCCCATCACTTTTGTGATGGAATAGGGGACGAAATCATACCATCATGTTGCCCATGTTTGAGTAGGATTGCTAAAACTACCCAACTTTTTTTGACCATATATCACTCATCCGAACATGGATTGAGCTAAAATTTTGAGGGTAGGTTCCTAAAAAACCCTAAAACATCTCCACCAATTTTTAGATTATTTAGAGTAGCAAAGACTCAAGTGTAACCCTATGTTTGAACAAGAGCAGATTCAACCATCAATAGACCCAGATTGAAGAAGGTAAATCAGGAAGGTATAAAGGTTATTGTTTTTTTCTTCTGTTCTTTGCATATTTCATCCATTTTGTAAGCATTTATATTAGGGTTTTTTATAGCTTCTATTCATATCAAATAGGGCCTCACACAGTGGAGGCCCTACAAGTGCTACTAATCTCTTTTATGTTTGCAAAAAATGTGCAGGTAACAGGTCTATGAGCAGTTGTTGAGGTAAGAGTGGCCCGCCAAGGATACACAAGCCCACTCACCAAACTGATTTGTAGCAGAGGAGAACACAAGCACCCATTTCCTATTAAAACTTCCAAACGGGGTTTCCACCCATTTGGATCTATTGTAATCTAAAAGCAACAAGTGAAGCATTGTAATCAAGTCCTTGTCATTTAGGGTAAATCATTATTTGTAAAAGAAAGGAGACCAAGGCTCCAAAAATTTCAATATAAAATTAATTTATTCTTGCAATTGCTTGTTTAGGTGTTTTATTATTTAAGTGCATATTCTTTTGCTTATAATATCTTTAAAAATTCCTATGCATTTGATTCCATTTATTTAGAGAATTGTATTTATAATATATGTGATATGACCTTCTTTGTTACATATACGATAATATCTTATTTTCCATTCAGGTTGATGCTATGATGATTAGTAGCAAAGTTTATTGTGTTAGTTGGTCATCTTTTTGCCAAAATAAAAGCATTGTTTGTCATTTCATCTCTTGCTTGGTTTTCAATTTTATATTTCTCAAGTATGTTGACCAATTTATCAAATGACACATTTATGTTTAACACTTGGAGAGATGTGACCAAAATTTTAAATATTTTTGAAAGTTCTCTGAGTGTAACTTGGACAGGGAAAATTTTCTTCCACTTTCTCTCCTATATTTTGTAGCTTAAATTTCAATTTTGCTATCCTTCGAAGAGAGTGTTCCATGTTTTCAGCATCAAGAACTTTTAGTGAATACAATTGTGATTGCAAGTATAAAATAGTAGCTTCATTATTTCTCTCAAATATAGTGCTAAGTTTCTTCCAAGCATTTTTTGAAGTTTCAGCCTCCCTTATGTGTGATTGAATTTCATTTGATATACCAAGTGCTATCAACATCAATGCCTTTGCATCTTCATCTTTATATTTTTGTTTTCTTATAAAATCTTCTATAATGGTTTTTTCTTCAATTATTACTTCCTATAGTTTTTCAACAATAAGCATTGATTTCATCTTATTTTTCCATGGAGTGAAATTTAATACTCTTAGTAACTGTGATTCTGGAAGAAAAATATTTGTATTTGCCATGGTCTTCTCTTCAAATTCTATATTTTTTCTCAATTTATTTCCCTTTCAATTTTTTCTTCTCAATTTATTCTCAATATATATATTTTTATATAGATCTTAAAATTTATTCTTAACCTTGATCTTTTTTTTTTAACTTTCAATTCTCAACTAATAAAATTCCCTTTATACTTTTCCTTTCAATTTCCACTTTCAACTTCTTTCCAATAAATTTATTATCACTTTACTATATTCCTTCCTTCACTGTATAAATGCACATATTTAATAAATGTAATATACTACACTCCTTTAGTTTAATATTATGCATAATAGAAATAGGACTAGCATGAGAAGGGGATTTCCGACTCTGGCGATTTGGCGGGAAAATTTTTGAGAAGGCGTCTGGTGTTGCTCGAGGGATTTTGGCCCGAAGATCTTGCCAGGGGCTTTGGGGGGTTGATTTTGAATTCATCTGAAGGTACATTCGTGGTCCCGGGAGGGCCCGATGGGGTCTCCTCCAGTTTCTCCTGCTAGGAGAAAGACTTCATATGCTGAGAAGTTGAAATATAACCCCTCGCCTTCCACTGATGGAGCTCAGCGGAATGCTTTTCAAACGATACTCAAGAATGTTGGCAATGGCCCAAATGCTCACCGTGTTAATGGATGCCTCTTGCAATCCACTTCCAGGCCTAAGATTGTTATAGAACCAATGTTGGTCGAAGATACAATCGTCTATCGAGCTAATCACGACTTGATCTGTAAATTCATGGGCATCCGACCCACACTAAATTTTCTACACACCTGGGTTCGCCAGAACTGGGAGCCACACGGTGAGTACTCTTTATGGCCTATAAGCAATGGGTATTTCATCATTAGTTTCTCTTCTTTAACAGATAGAAATAGAGCATTTGAATCAGAAAAGAGAAACCACAGAACAGCAGGGTTATTTGTTCAACCCTGGAGAGTGGGTTTCGACCCCCGCATCGAACCCATGGTCGTCCCGGTCTGGATTCGGCTGTACGCTCTCCCGATGGAGTTTTGGGGTGAGCAGGTGTTGGAACTAATAGGTAATTCCCTAGGCAAATTTTTGGGAGTCTCCAAAGATACCATAGAGGGAAATACAGCTGTCTTTGCCAGAATCTGTGTAGAGATGGACATTAGTCAGCCTCTACCAGCTGAGGCGGAACTTGAGCTAGCAGGAGTACCCTGGATCCAGAAGCTAGACTATGAGGCCCTACCTTTCAGGTGCCGAGTATGCCATAAGCATGGACATTTGGCAAGGTTTTGCCCAAACATCTTGAGCACAAAAATGGAGGTTCCGAGAGGAATGTCAAACCGCCCTAGAGAGGGTAAGTCCAGTCCTGTCAATGAACCTTCTAGCAATTCTCCAGGTCCTGATGCTCAGCAGGATGGCTTTGAACAGGTGAAACGAAAGAGAAACAAAAAGAGAAATGGCAAGGAGCAGGTGCAGCTCAAGCCAAACAATCGGTATGAAATTTTTAAGTCATTAGTGGATCAGGAGGACCAAACTATGGAGGGAGTGGATGGGAATGGTGTGAATGACAACACTCCACCTCTTGTTTCTCCTTCTTTTACTCCTGTAGTAGAACAGTGGTCGTGCCGGTGAGAATCTGCGATCGAAGAGAATCCAGGGGCATTGGTTATACACTCCCCAGCACAGTCGGCTATCAAAGATGTCACCATGGGAAATGCAGATAAAAACAGAGAAAGGCCTGCTTTAGGGATTACCCAGGTGGAGAAGAGATCTAGAAACAATAACTCTCAAGGAGCGGGAAGAAAATCCAATAAGGAACTACTAACAGTGCAAGGAGATAAGCTAATCAATGGAGGATTGGTGAGGACCATTGATTCTTACTGCTCTCAAGGTTTTCAATGATTATTCAATCTTGGAACGTTAGGGGTTTAAACAGTAGAACCCATCAATCTGCTGTTCAAAGACTCTTAGAAAATCGTAAAACAGACTTTTTGCTTCTTCAGGAGACCAAAATGTCTGTAGATATCATGAGTAAAACTGCTACTAAAATCTGGCGGGGAGCTGGTCATATGGATGTGGCTGCCCAAGGAGCTTCAGGTGGAATTGTTACCCTTTGGAACCCTCTGATTTGGACTGCTTTAGAACATATAGCTTGGAGGGGTGTTCTTACTTCTCTCTTCAGAAATAACTTCACTTCTGAGCATGTCCTAATCACCAACTTTTACGGGGCCCAAGACCTAGATGGCCAGAGGCTCCAATGGGAAGTTGTTCACAACATGAGGGCATACAGGGTGTGTTATGACTGGATTATTGCAGGGGAATTTTAATGCAAAATTATTTGTTCGTGACCGGGAAGGTGGCACCCTGTTTTGGATCCAGGGGATCGGCTTCTGATTGCCCAAGTTCAGGCCTTTCATTTAGTGGACGTTCAAGGCCCTGGTGTTTTTTTCACTTGGACAAACAAGAGAAAGGAGCCACATAGCAGGAAGGTCAAGTTAGATCGCTTTTTGGTTTCGAAGGAGGCTTTTGTTAAATGGACTTTTAAGTTCCAGATTTTGGAGGGCCCTATTTTGGATCATTTTCCAATTTTGCTAGAGGGAGGGACTTCGAGAGGGCAGCACCATAGGCCTTTTAAATTTGAGAATTTTTGGTTACAAAAGGAGGACCTTCGACATAAAATCACTCAATGGTGGACAGAAGGCCGTCCACCTTTTGGGACAACAATGTTCAAATTTCATAAACAGCTTCAATTTGTCAAAATTCAATTGAAACAGTGGAGGAAAGAAAACAAGTCGGATTTCCAGTCCCAAAGGGCCCCCTTGGTGGCTAGATGGGAGGAGGTTCAGAAACTTTTTAGGGAAGGATCAATTACTGAGCAACTCAAATTTGAAGATGATGAACTGCGTAAAGCGGTTGAGGACATTGACAACCAAGAGGAGATATACTGGAAACAGAGGGCTAGAAATACTTGGTTATTAGAGGGGGACAGAAATACCAAATTTTTTCATCGGTCAGCTTGTGCCAGGAGACAGATGAACAATATGGAAGCTCTTAAAGATGAACATGGAAATGTCTTCGATACTCTTCCTGGTATGCATTCCCATGCAATTGATTACTTTTCTAAACTTTTTAAGGAAAGTATGGAGCAAGATGTTGAGGCTCAGAACGAAGTTCTTAATGTTATTCCTTCTATTATCTCTGAAGAAGACAATCAGGCCCTGCTTAGACCCATTGAAAGGGATGAATTGAGAAATGTGGTCTTTGGTATGAGTACTGGAAAATCTCCTGGTCCAGATGGCTTTCCTATTGAATTTTTTCAGGCTTTCTGGGACACCTTGGGGGAGGATGTTTTGGTCATTACTGAGGAATCCAGATCCAATCGAAGAATGCTCAGGGCGATCAATCACACCTTCATAGCTTTAATTCCAAAAGGGGAAGCGGGGACTCATATCTATGATTTCAGGCCTATTGCTTTATGCAATGTGATTTACAAAATCATCACTAAGATAATGGCTGAGAGGCTTAAACCCCTACTTCATAACATCATTTCTCCTGAACAAGGGGGCTTTGTTGAGGGAAGACAAATCTTGGATGGGGTGGTTTTGGCCCAGGAGGCCATCCATTCAATGCAAACTTCGGGCAACAAAGGAATGTTCATTAAACTGGATATGTCCAAGGCTTATGACCGGGTGGAGTGGTGCTTCTTGTCGAAAATGATGGCTGCCTTTGGCTTTTCTCAGGAATGGATTGATTGGGTGATGAGTTGTGTTTCTACTCCCTCTTATTCTATTCTCATCGAGGGCCTTCCCTCGCATCCTTTCGGTGCCACTCGTGGTCTTCGCCAGGGAGACCCTTGTTCTCCCTATCTCTTCCTTCTCTTGGCTGAAGGTTTGGGCAGACTGTTTCTGAGGAGAAGCCAACAAGGTCTGCTTCTCGGTATCAAGGTTGGGGAGGAAACTCCGACTCACTTGCAATTTGTGGACGATACTGGCCTGGTTGGTGTGGCCACTCTTCGGGAAGCTAGAGGAATCAGAGATACTCTGAATATCTACCTGAGGGCTTCAAATCAGGTTCTAAATGACAGGAAGTCCAAAGTGGTTTTTTTCAATCTTGACCAACGACTACAAGAGCGTGTTATTGAGATCCTGGGCTTCACAAGGACTTCTCTTCCAATTGTTTACCTGGGCGTTCCCCTTCATTTCAAAAAGTTAAAAATTGACATCTGGAAGAATCTGTTGGCAGGCATCAAAGACAGAATGAATCATTGGGCTCATAAATGGTTAAGCTACGGGGGTAGATTAACCTTCCTGCAGTCAGTTATACAGGCTTTGCCGATCTATAAATTCTCAATACTGGCTGCCCCTCATACCATCTGGAAAGAGCTGGACAAAATGGCTAGAATATTTTTATGGGAAGGCGCAAAAGGGAAGAAAATATGGGCTTTGGTTGGGTGGGATAAAGTTACCCGGCCTAAGGACAAAGGAGGGCTGGGCCTGAGAAGTTCTAAGCTTAATAACAGAGCCTTGGCTGGAAAACTGTATTGGAGGTGGATTTCTCAGCCAACCTCCCTCTTCAACAGAATTCTTTCCAGTAAATATTTGGGGCATGTTCATCCCAATGAGGTGGGTCACTTTCCCTTGGAAGGTACTGGATCCTTAGTGTGGCAGACTCTCAAGCTTGGGTCCCAGATTATCAAAGATCAATTATTCTGGAAAGTGGGGAGAGGAGACAAGGCTCGTTTCTGGACTGACTCTTGGGACCAACATCCGCCCATTATTGTCATGTTCCCTGAGCTACAACCAATCATGACCACCTTAGAAGCCCAGGGCTGGATCCATATTGATAATTATCTACACACTAGTCAATTGGGGGGGTATAAATTCAAAAAGTTTAAGCGATGGGAGGAGTGGCCAATTACTGTCTCTCCGGAGTTGGCGCCCATCCTGCACAAAATCTTGTCAGAAAGGTTCCTCACGGGGAGAGATGAGGAAGATGAATTAGCCTGGGGCTATGGAAGCCTTGGGGTCTACTCAGTTAAGGCTGGATATGAAGAGATCCTCCCTGAGCCTCCCCCACACTCTTTTTCGGTTCAGCATTGGAGAAGGATTTGGCATTCAAAGGGCTGGTCGAAAGTGAATTTCTTTGCTTGGCAACTTATGCATAATGGACTTCTCACCTTTGACAATCTCAGACGTAGGGGTTTCAATGGCCCCTCTCAATGTGCTTTATGCCTCCAACATGAGGAAACTGCAGATCACTTATTTTTTGAGTGCCCTTTTACTCATCAGATTTGGGAACGCTGGTTCTCTCAATTTAAACTCCAGGCTAATGGTGTTTTCAATCGTACCAATATTTGGGAAAAATGGAAAAGGGGCAGGTTCAAATCCATAGCTCTCCGAACTGGCTGGCAGTTAGGCTTTCTCTTCATTTGGTGGCAAGTTTGGTTGGAGAGAAACGCCCGGATCTTTAGAGACACTTTCTCCTCGATTGACGGCGTTTGGCAGGTCATCTGGAGCAAAGTCACAGAAACTGTTGCTATTTATGTTGATGAAGAGAATCAGGCAGCTCTTGGGCATCTTGAAGAGGGGGTTGAGGGACATGAGGGGCAAGGCAGAGCATGCTGGAAACCTCCCCCAGCTGGCTGGATAAAGATCAATACTGATGGGGCTACAAAAGGCAACCCAGGTAGCGCAGGAATTGGTGTTGTCTGTCGGGATCACTCGAGTGCGGTTCTTTACTGGGAATTGCGGGGATTGGGCGAGCCACGAACAATGAAGCCGAAGCCTTTGCCATTAATTCAGCATCTATCTGGGCTGTTAAGCAGGGTTATCGGAGGATAATTCTTGAATCAGATTCTCAAGTCCTGATCGGCGCTCTTGATTGCTTGCAGAATTTCTCATTAAAAGCCTGAAGGCTACGGATTTTGATATCCCAAATCAAGGAGTTATGGAGGGAGTTAGATGATGTTATCCCTGTGTATGTGAGTAGAAATTTGAACACGGTAGTCGACTTCCTTGCGAAGATGGGTGTTGAGAAAGAGGTAGGTGTTCAGCTGCACAGTGATATGCCTATGATAGATGAAGAGATTCGGAGTGGTCTGGAACGATCCCTGCATCCATGAGCTCAAAAATGGCTAAGGTTAGTTTTTGTCACGATATCACGACATATTGCGTCGTCGCGACCTTGTTTGGAAAGCTGTCGCGATTTCGCGACATGCTGCTTTGTCACGACCTTTCCTGGACAATTATCGCGATTTCGTGACTTGTTGCGTCGTCACGGTCTTTGATGGGAAGGTGTCGCGATGTCGCGACCTTTTTTGTTGGTTCTGCTGCTGGAGGAAAGTCGTCGCGATTTCGCGACGCTTTGAGAAAAATTGCGTGAAGGGGAAAAACCGTCGCGATATCGCGACATTTTTTGTGAAAAGCTACTCAAAGGAAATTTTTTCGCGATTTCATGCCATTTTTGAGGAAAGGATGCAAAGGGGCAAACCCGTAGCGATTTTGCGAAAATTTTGGAGAACAAACTTCATGAAGGACAAACGTCGCGATTTCGCGACTAGTTTGAGAAAAGGCCACCACGGGGAGAACATGTCGCGATTTCACGACCTTTTTTGTCGGTTCCGCTGCTGGAGGAAAGTCGTCGCGATTTCGCGACGCTTTGAGCAAAATTGCGTTAAGGGGAAAAACCGTCGCGATATCGCGACATTTTTCGTGAAAAGCTTCTCAAAGGATAATTTGTCGCGATTTCGCGTCATTTTTGAGGAAAGGAAGCAAAGGGGCAAACCTGTAGCGATTTCGCGACAGTTTTGGAGAACAAACTGCATGAAGGATAAACGTCGCGATTTCGCGACTAGTTTAAGAAAAGGGCACCATGGGGGAGAACATGTCGCGATTTCGTGACACTTTTGCGGAAGGGGCGCCCAATGGAATTCTTGTCGCGATTTCGTGACACTTTCGGCCAACTGGGGCTTTAAGGAAAAGTCGTCGCGATATCGCGACACTTTCTCAAGGTTGTTGTCTAAGGGTGAACACGTCGCGATTTCACGACAATTTTGGGGAGCAGGTGCCTTCTGGCTTTCTCGTCGTGATTTCGCGACGTTTTTGGCGTTTGGGTGCTTTGGAGCTGTGCTGTAGCGATTTCGCGACATTTTTTGAGTTAGGTGGCCTAAGCGCGACGGTTGTCGTGGCGCGACGGTTGTTAGGTTTGGTGTTGCGATTTCGTGACTTGTCACGTTTTCGCGCCCTTTGTTCTTCTGGTCTCTTTGCTCTTGGTTGGGATGCCCTTTCTCCCTCTTATAACTGTAATTTGTTTTAATGCAAGATTTTTTCAAAATTTTCAAAAAAAATACACTACACTCCTTTTAATTAACCATTCACTATAATTTTAAAAACATTTTGAAGCAATTAAAGTTTATATCTTAGGCAGTGCTTTCCTTCCAAGTCTCCAGACTTTGGCATCAATTCTTTCTATGCGTATCAGGTTTAATTATTTCCATATTAGTTAAAAAATAGTCATCCTTCTTACCTACAACTTGACTCCTCCTTAGCATTACACTTTCATGTTGGTGTTATTATTACTCCTTTGCATTAATCTCTCCTCGATCTTATATGTGTGTAATATTATGTTACTCTCTCTGACTTGCGTACCTTTGACTTGCTTGCTCCACTACTCACCTGAGATTTCCTCTTTGGCCTGCACACTTATGGCACTCGACTCACCTGCTTCACCTCACACCTAAGCTTTCCTCTCTGGCCTACAAACCTACAACACTCAACTCGTCTGCTTCACCTCTCGCCTAAGCTTTGGATCTCTTCCACATTCGATTATCCTCTTTGAATGTCTCCTTTCACATTTGTTTCCCTGAATATCTCTTTCGTAGTCTCCTTGCATGTTCATTCCTCAAACACCTCTTCATAGTCTCCTTGCACATTTATTCCTAGAACGTCTCTTCTCCTTGGATATTTGTTCCTTGGACGTTTGCTATCCTTGAGCTTGCATACAATGGTGGTTTCACACAAATGTTGTTCTCTCTCACAAAATGCCTAACATCGTTTTTTCCTCAAATATTGCTCTCCCTCTAACAGGATGCTTAACGTAGCTTTTATACTACTATTACTATTAAAGTTATTTTCTTATAGGATATCAAGCTTAATATTCTCACACAATTATTGTTGAGCAAGGTGCAATGACAGTATTGTCATTATTGTCAACACACTCAGATGGACATGTTGATGCAGTGGACAGTTGTTCGGAGGTTGTTCAGAGTATGTACAGTGATGTTCAATGCTTATGAGGATGTTTTTGATGTTCGGGTAAAGTTGTTACAGGTTGTTCATGCAAATTTACAAAAGTTGAAAAATCATCAAGAAGTTGTCAAAAAATTGCAAAAGTCATCAGGGCATAGTTGGACAGGATGGATCATTTTGGAACATGCCAACATGTCAGGAAACAATCCAAAATAGTGTTGGAGGTGTCAGCATAGTGTTTGGATTGATCGGTATCTTGGCGGATGATTTGGCAAGTGGTTGTACAGGCCGAAAAAGAGCAGTTTTGTCAGAAGCACTATGAGCAAACCAAGAAGAATTTGATAGCGAAATTCGAACTGGAGGTGGTCATTATCTTCAAGAACATGTGTTCTAAATTTTGACCTTGCCGAGTAGCCAGAGTTTCATTTTCAATGTTGTTACACCTTCAAGGCACCAAATAGAGCATCTTTCATTTTTTGTTTGAGGTGTCACGTGCCTCCAAAGTAATAGAACAAGTAAGGTGTCAATTCTTTGCATGTGACATGTTTGACGAAATGCCTTCTCAAAAAAAAAAAAAAAAAGGAAGTTATATTGTTTTAAGAAGCTTCATTAAAGAATATATTTTTAAAAATTGAAAAGGGAAAAAGAATGCAAGTGTGTGCTTTTTAAGTGACAAGGGATTTTATTGAAATGTGGGGACTTTATTTTGTGAAGAGAGAAGTGTGTGTGGAGAAAAATAAAGAGTGAAAATCCATGATTTTTGGAGAGTGGTGAAAAACGTCACTTTAGTATTTTGGGCATAACTTTCTCATATGATATCCTTTTTTGCTGAAATTTTGAGAGGAGTTCGTAGACAAAGTGTTACACAATACCTAGAAAGAATTTAGCAATTGGTAGAACGAGCTAAGAGAACAATCAATTTTTTATGAGAAGAGAAGATTCAAATTTTGAGTAATGTAGAGAGAGGGATGTTATATTGTGTGAAATAGAAAGTTTAAGATTTTGAGCTTACAGACCATAGAGGGTTGTGATTTTAGTGAAGACATTCATATATGTTATTTTATTATCAATATCAAAATCAAGTGGGTGCTTGGTAGAGGGGTTGGTGCTCCTTTCTATTGGTGTAGATAAATCAGGGGTTGGTGCTCCTTTCTGTTGGTGCAGATAAATCAGGGGTTGGTGCTCCTTCCATTGGGTGCTAGTAAATTGATTGTAAAGTTGGTGCTTTGCAAAGGCTGGATTTGGATTAGAGTCCAAACAAGCATTTTTGAGGATGTAGCCAAATTGGTGAACCTCGATACATCTTGTGTTGTGTGATGTTATCTTGTTATACTTGCTTTATTTGGTTTTATGTTTTCATTGTTTTGGCTTTGAGTGTTGAAGATTTAAGTTTTAAAGAGCTACACTAATTCACCCCCCTCTTAGTGTCATTGTGAGACTAACAATTGGTATCAAAGCGAGGTTCTTGAACAGGCTTAACCAGCTAGGGTGATCTTAGAAGTGACACAATGGCAGGTGATGAAGGCCTCTCATCAAACAAAGCACCATTGTTTGATGAAACTAATTACGCATTTTGGAGACTCAGGATGTAGACATATCTTTATGCTTTGGGATACGACATTTGGGATTCAGTAGATAGTGGATACACAATACCCACCACTTCTCCAATCGATGTTGTCGATAAGAAACTATTTGAGAATGACTCAAAAGCAAAGAATGCTATCATGTGTTGATTAGTGGACAACGAACTGGTAAAGATTATGGGTTGGAAAACGACAAAGGAAATATGGGATAAACTAAAGAGCATTCATGAAGGAGACGTTAAGATCAAGGAGGCCAAGTTACAAACACATCGAACTCAGTTTGAAGTATTAAAGATGAATGATGATGAGAATATAGAGGCATATATGTTGAGAGTTAATAAATTCATTAATGCGATTAGAGGACTTGGCGAGGAAATCAAAGATTCTATCATCGTGAAAAAGGTATTAAGATCCTTTCCCCAAAAAATTGATTCTAAAGTTTTAGCTATAGAAGAAGCTAAAGATCTAAATTCTTTTAGTATGGATGAGATGCATGGTTCTTTGACTGCATATGAGATGAAAATAGAAAAATCTAAACCCATAGACAAAGAAGCTGATTTTAAAGCCCATAAAAATATGAAAGCAAAACAAGAATCCGAGGAAGAAGAGACATCAGATGAAATGGAAGCAAACTTTGTTTAAAAACTAAAAAGGGGAAAAGGAAAATACAGAGGAAAGTTACCGTTTAAATGTTTCAACTGTGGAGGCATTGGGCATTTTGCAGCTAAATGTCCACTTAATAAGAAGAACAGAAGTGATGAAGGATAGCACAAAGAAATAAGTGTCTGGAAGAAAAAAACAAATTTTAAAAAATGCAACTTCAAGAAGAAAAGTTTCATCTCCAAGAATGTCAGTTCATTAGAAGATAGCTCCAGTGAGGATTCTGAAAAGGAAACAGGTGAAGCTCTTTTCATGGCACTCAAAGAAGAAAAACCGAAAAAGAACAGGGAATGTGATGAAGAAGAAATTGATGCGAAGTGAATTTGGAAGAGGAACTAATTGCTGCTCTAGATGAATTGAAGATAGAAATAAAAAGAATAAGAAAATTTCAAGAAAGCTTGAGGATGCAAATGAAATCATAACAAATTTGAAAGTACAGATAGAAGAATCCAAGAAAATATTCGAAGATCTCGAAGTGCAAATAACCATGAAAATAGATTATTGCAGCAAGCTAGAAGAAGAGATTGTTGGTTTAAGAATGCAAGTAGAAGAGATGAATCAGAAAATTAGTTGTTATCACAAACGTGAAGAAAGTTCTATGAAGTTGGATAAGATCATAAATAACCAAAAGACTACAGGCATCAAAATTGGTTTGGGTTTTGATGAAGGAGAATCGTCAAATGGATCAAAGGCCATAAATGAAGAATCCACAAAGAATGAAGAAAAGAAATAGGTTGATCAAGCAAAAACGAATCATGCAAAGGAAAGCAATAATGCAAGGCACGAAAGAAGAATTGACAATGATGGCTTCACCAATGTCACACATCAAAGAAGAAGAATATTTATGGCTCCTACGACAACATGGCAAAGACCACCACCCAGGTTCAATCATCTCTTTTCTGGTTACTATTTTAAATGCAATGGTTATGGACATAAGATCTCAGATTGCAAGTATAATGCAGGACCAAGGAATTTTACCAATAGAAATGCTTTTTCACCTTTGATGGATTATGCAATAGAATGTTATAACTGTCATAATTTTGGGCATATTGCAAGAAATTGTCGAAGTACATTTGCATCAAATCAATTTCAGGGAAGAAAATTTTAGCCAAATGAAATAAGACAAAATAGAAAATTTCCTGAAAAACATGCACAAGCTACTGAAAAAGAAAAGCCAAAACAAGAGCCCAAAATTATAATCAAACCTGAGTGAAAAGAAAAAGAGAAACCTAAGGAAGAAAAGGAATCCTTAATTGTATAGATGACATTTAAAGCGTAGAATAAATTTGCACCATGGATACTTGATAGTGGATGCTCTAGTCATATGATAGGTGACACAAAATTTTGAGAAGTTGCAGCAATATGAAGGTGGTTCAATAAAATTTGGAAACAATGATGGAGCTAAGATAGTTGGCAGAGGTTCAGTTAATATTAGTGATGAAAAAATTAGGTCAAAAGAAGTCTTGTTTGTGGTTGGTCTGAATCATAACTTGTTGAGCGTAAGTCAGATTTGTGATAGAGGTCATGAAGTGATCTTTAAGAAGCAAGGTTGTGAAGTCAAAAAGGAAAACAATAGGAAGTTGATAGCAACTATATCAAGGACATATGGCAACCTGTACACTCTCTCAAAGACTTCAAAAGGAGCTTGCTTGATTGGACAGGAAGAAGAGAATTGGTTGTGGCACAAGATGCTCGGTCATATCAGTTTTGACAATCTAGTAAAAATCAGCTCAAAGAAAGTAGTGAGAGATATTCCCACCATTGGCAAACCATCAAATAGCATTTGTGCTTCATGTCAATAGGGGAAGTAAACTAGAGTCTCATTTAAAATAAAAGAGTACTACACAAGCAAACCTTTGGAACTAGTACATACTGATTTATGTGGACCCATGAGAACGCAAAGCATAAACGATGACAAATATTTTATGTTGTGTATAGATGACTATTCTAGGATGACATAGGTATTGTTTTTGAAGCATAAATCAAAATCTTTTGATATGTTCAAGGTTTTCAGAAACCATTTTGAGAATCAAACAGGAAAAAGGATTAAATTTTTAAGGTCAAATAGAGGAGGAGAGTTCATTTCAAAGGATTTCATAAAGTATTGTGAAAAATATGGCATTAAGAGACAGTTTTCAGTAGTCAGGACACCTCAACAGAATGGTGTGGTAGAAAGAAAGAACAGGACAGTGTAGGAAATGGCACAGACTATGTTGACTGAGAGTAAAGTAGCAGACAAATTTTGGAAAGAGGCAGTCCATATTGTAGTATACATCCAAAATAGGTGCATGTTGAGGATGCATGAAAGCAAAACTCCTTATGAGTTATGGTTCGATAAAAAGGCAACAACAAGATACTTTAAAGTTTTTGGCAGCAAGTGTTACATTAAAAGAACTGAAGAAAACCTTCGTAAGTTTGAAGATAGAGCGGATGAAGGTATTTTTCTTGGCTATTAGTCAAAAAACAAAGCTTACAAATGCTACAAGAAGAGGCTAAGGAAAATTGTGGATAGTGCCGATGTTAAGGTTGATGAAGGAAGGGAACGAGTAATTAGCTATGAAGAGAACTACCCAATTTATGAAGAGGTTATTGAAGGAGATGAGGAAAAGAAAACGAAAAAAAAATAAAAAATTGACTTAGAGGATTCAAACAGTGATTCAAAAGTGGAAGAAAACAAGAAATTCAAAACAGGCAGCTGACAGAAAGATCATCCTAGAGAGCAAATAATTGGAGACCCCACAGTTGGTGTTCAAACAAGAAGAAGATTAGTAAGTAACTACTCTTTATTATCTAGCATTGAGCCCAAAAATGTTGTTGACGCAAGCAAAGATGAAAGTTGGGTAAAGGCAATAAATGAAGAATTAGATCAGATTGAGAAAAACAAGACTTGGGAGTTAGTACCAAGACCCGCAAATAAAAATGTAATCAGTACTAAATGGGTCTTTTAGAAAAAATTGAATGAAGACGAACAGGTAGTCAGGAACAAAGCAATATTGGTATGCAAAGGCTATGCACAAGTTGAAGGTATTGACTTTGAGGAAACATTTCCACCTGTGGCCAGACTAGAGGCAATTAGAATGTTTCTAGCTTTAACAATTTACAAGAATTTCAAAGTTTATCAAATGGATGTGAAATTAGCATTTTTGAATGGGAAACTTGAAGAAGAGGTTTATATTGAGCAACCAGATGGTTTCCAGCTTGGTGATGATCGCAACTTGGTTTGCAAGTTGAAGAAAGCGCTATATGGCTTAAAACAGGTACCCCGAGCATGGTATGCAAGGCTATACAATTGTCTTACTCAGCAAGGGTTCAAGAAAGGTATGGTGGATAGTAATTTGTATGTCAAAACAGAAAATGGTCATCATATTTTTCTTGTTGTATACGTAGATGATATCATATTTGGCAGCAACAAAGATGAGTTGTGTAAAGATTTAGCAAATAAGATGCATAAATAATTTGAAATGTTAATGATTGGTGAAATTTTGTATTTCCTCGGATTGCAAGTTAATCAAAAGGAGAAGGGCATATTTGTTTCTCGAATTAAATATGTGAAAGAGATGCTGAAAAAGTTCACAATGGAGGATTGTAAGCCAGTTAGCACTCCCATGATGACAAGTTGCAAGTTGAGCAAGGATGACAAATCTCCACATGTTGATCAAACTATGTATAGATCTATGATTGGGAGCTTACTATACTTGACAACTACCAGACCAGATATTTTGCAGGCAGTATGCATGGTAGCATGATTTTAGGCTAGTCCCAAGGAGACTTATGTGACAACAATGAAGAGGATTCTTCGGTACCTCGAGGGTACTATGGAGTATGGGTTATGGTATCCAAAAGGTAAAGACTTCACCCTTATTGCGTATTTAGATGCAGATTGGGTAGGATGTGTAGATGAAAGGAAGAGTACCAGTGGAGGTGCATTCTATCTTGGAGACAGGTTGGTCGCGTGGCATAATAAGAAACAAGAGTCAGTCTCCTTATCCACAGCAGAGACAAAATACATTGCAGCGACAACATGTTGTACGCAGGTGTTATGGATGAAACAAACTCTGAAGGATCTTGGCATTAATTTTAATGAGCCGATTTTAGTTAAGTGCAATAACACCAGTGCCATTAACATCTCAAAGAATTCGATTATGCATTCTCGCACAAAACATATTGCTATCCGATATTATTTTTTGAAGGAGAAAGTTGCGAAAGGTGAGGTTAAGTTGGATTTTGTTCCAACAATAGAGCAAGTAGCGGATATCTTCACCAAACCATTGCCCAAGGAAGTCTTTGAGTACCTTCACAAGAAATTGGGAGTGGTCACACTTCCCAAGAATTGACTAGCTATTGGGGCCACATTCTTAGGGGGAGCATTTGTGTATTTATATTTTTGCTCATGTTTGTGATTTTTTCTAAGTGTAATATTTTCTACTTGAGAATGTTGTGCATGGACTCAAGGGGAGTTTGCAACAACCCTTTGGTCTTGTTGTCAAAGGTGGAGAAGAGTTACAAGAAATTGTGCATGTGTTGCCAACAATTCCAAAGGAGGAGATTGTTGAGCAAGGTGCAACGATAGTATTGTCATTGTTGTCAACACACTCAGATGGATAGGTTGATGTAGTGGACAGTTATTCGGAGGTTGTTCGGAGTATGTACAGTGATGTTCAATGCTTATGAGGATGTTTTTGATGTTCGGGTGAAGTTGTTACAAGTTGTTCGTGCAAATTTGCAAAAGTTGAAAAATCATCAGGAAGTTGTCAAAAAATTGCAAAAGCCGTCACGGGCGCAGTTGGACAGGATGGATCAGTTTGGAACATGCCAGCAAGTTAGGAAACAGTCCATAACAACGTTGGAGGTGTCAGCATAGTGTTTGGATTGATCGGTGATGTTTTCGGTATCTTGGCGAATGATTTGGCAAGTGGTTGTACAGGCCAAAAAAGGGCAATTTTGTTAGAAGCACTACGAGCAAACCGAGAAGAATTTGATAGCGAAATTTAAATTGGAGGTGGTCATTATCTTCAAGAACATGTGTTCCAAATTTTGGCCTTGCAGAGTCACCAGAGTTTCGATTTTAGTGTTGTTACACCTTCAAGGTACCAAATAGAGCATCTTTTGTTTTTGGTTTGAGGTGTCACGTGGCTCCGAAGTAAGAGAACGAGTAAGGTGTCAATTCTTTGCATGTGATGTGTTTGACAAAATGCCTTCTCAAAATAAAAAAAGAAGAAGTTATATTGTTTTAAGAAGCTTCATCAAATAAAATATTTTTAAAAATTGAAAGGGGAAAAAGAATGCAAGTGTGTGCTTTTTAAGTGACAAGGGATTTTATTGAAATGTGGGAACTTTATTTTGTGAAGAAATAAGTGTGTGTGGAGAAAAATAAAGAGTGAAAATCCATGATTTTTGGAGAGTGGTGAAAAACGTCACTTCAGTATTTTGGGCATAACTTTCTCATATGATATCCATTTTGGCTAAAATTTTGAGAGGAGTTCACAGACAGAGTGCTGCACAATACCCAAAAAGAGTTTAGCAATTAGTAGAACGAGCTAAGAGAAAAATCATTTTTTTGTGAAAAAAGAAGATTCAAATTCTAAGTAATGCAGAGAGAGGGATGTTATACTGGGTGAAATAGAAAGTTTTAGATTTTGAGCTTATAGACCATAGAGGGTTCTGGTTTCAGTGAATACATTCATATATGTCATTTTATTATCAATATCAAAATCAAGTGGGTGCTTGGTAGAGGGGTTGGTGCTCCTTTTGCAGATAAATCAGGGGTTGGTGCTCCTTTCTGTTGGTGTAGATAAATCAGGGGTTGGTGCTCCTTCCAATAGGTGCTGGTAAATTGATTGTAAAGTTGGTGCTTTGCAAAAGCTAGATTTGGATGGAAGTCCAAATAGTCATTTTGGGGGATGTAGCCAAATCGATGAATCTCGGTACATCTTGTGTTGTGTGATGTTCTCTTGTTATACTTGCTTTATTTGATTTTATATTTTCATTGTTTTGGCTTTGAGTGTTGAAGATTTAAGTTTTAAAGAGCTACACTGATTCACCCCCCCTCTCAATGTCATTGTGAGACTAATAATTATATGCAAGTATTTGAACAACAAAATAAAAGAGTTTACTATATTTCCACGGATCTCACTTAGTATTCCAGTACTATTGGAAAACTAAAATTTCCATTCCATAAGTCTCATATGATTTATCTACATATAATATTTACAAAGACTATTGACATTTTCTTCATCTAAATATTCATCTCCTTAGACTCTTTGAACTCCCAAGAAATATGACTTCATATTTTTTATAAGAGAAATATTTTTATTGACTCCTAACACTAAAAAACCTCTAATTATTATTAAATGACAAACTCTAAATGACTCATATTTACAAAAACCTTTTCACACCACATATTTACTAAGTATTTACAAAAAAAACCAAAGGTTCTTGCAATGTATTTGGAAGATACAAAATAATGTAATAGACTCTAACTTGACAACCTTCCTCTCCTTTTTATATTCCCACCAACACTTTCATCTTCATCAATATCTTCTATTTTTCTATATTGTTCATAATGAGGTTTATCTTCTAAAGATTTATGTTGCCTTAAAGAATTTAAAATGCAAGGAATGACCTCACAAAGACTTTCTTCTTTATGTTGCCATAAAAACCCTAAAGTACAAGGATTGTCCTCCTTAGTAATTACTTTCTTATACTGCCCTAAAGCCCCTAAATTTCTATGGATATCCTCCATTTGTATTTCTTTATTATGTCGCTCTTGGAACCCTAAGTGCAACAAACTTATTTTTCAATGAGTTTACACAGGTTTTTATGAGAGGTCCTGGTCCCCTCATACTGAGTGGGGTTTGAACCTTAGACCTCTCAAAGAGAGGCCAAAACCCTTACCACTATAGTAATCTTGCAACTCTCCTAAGTGAAATAAATTAAATATGTACTACTTACATTTTTATTATAAGAAGAAGAATTTATGCCACTTAAGAAAAATGAAGATGATTTACCTAGATTAACCTTGACCTTCTTCACTTCATTCACTTTATAATTTACCTCTCCATCTTCCTTCACATCTTAAACTCCTAAATTTAAACTTGCACATTATACTACTTCATCCCTTGTGTCATTATTTTATTATAGTGGTTGATTCGAGTGAACTATTATGGCCTTTGCCATTAGATGATGTAGAGGTTTTTATACCACCATTTAATGAGTATAATTTTTTTGATTTGATCCAACTTCTACTATGATGTTATCTTTTTATCTCATATTGAAGTTTGTCTCCAGTCCAAAAATTTCCATCTCTTTCTCCATCATCTTCACTTTGCAATCTCTTGCCATGTATCTGGTCTCATAATATTTGCAACATCAAAATGCAATGTTTTCATAATCCACTTGTTGATCTCATTCTCTTGATTCAAATTTAATCCTAATGGATTATGGTAAATGTTTTGAAATATCTATGACAATAAATATTTTATTGTATATAACATGCCTTTTCTTCTGGGTAGTTGGTCCCTCCTAGATGAATTCCCCTAGAGTATTATCAATATTCTTCAAAACCTTCTTATTGATGAGCTAATAAAGAAGTCCAAAAAGACTAATCCACACCAAATACATTTTAATATTCTCTATCTCCACTAGAAAATTCTTACTCTCTGGTCTTAAATATAATGCATATTTTCCCCTAAACCAAGGGACACCATCCATTATTTTATTTCTTAATTTTTGAATTAGAGAACATAAGGAGGAAAAATCCTTGAGGAAAACAAGTCATGAATTAATTTGAATTCATTCCCCACTTCCACTTGATCAAATTTTGAATCTTCAAAAAACCTGGCCAGTATCCATGAAATTTACATAAATAACCCTTATATCACGCTTGATCATCTCATCCTTGATAATCATGTTTGATGTAGTATTTTCTACCTAGATAAAGTATTCCATAGATTTACTCTTCATCTTATTGCTAACTAGGGCATCCATACTTTCAACTAGGGCAATTTTATTATCAATTAAGGCATCCTTACTTCTAATAAAGACTTACAAAAATAGCTTTATTGTCATATTATGTAAAAAATTTATATGAATCCTTTAGTTTTTGAGTTTTTGCTAAGATTGAAAATAAGAAGAAACGGTGCTTGCTCCTTTTTTTTATTGCAGAAAAAAGGGTTGTACTTAGGTCTCCCACCCTTTACAAATCATAATTCTCTCCTTTATATTTTGAGAGTTTACAACCAGATTCAATTCTCATCTCAATTAAGTTGCTATAGCTAGATACCTATATCTTTTTTTCATAAAAAGTTCGAATTCTCGATTTTCATTTTTTTAGATCTTCAATTTTTTTTGTAATTACAATATTCCAAAATTTAGCATCTTTCTTGACATTTTCATGCAACAGCCTTCACAATACCAAAATTCCACCTCTACTATCTATGCACTGCATCTTAGTAAAGTAATATTTCCAAAACTTTGTGCTATTATATTTTGCTTTATCAAATATGGATTGTTAGTTTCCTTTCTCAAATCTGGATCGTTAGTTTCCTTCTTGAAGAATAAGTGCAACCCTAAGAACTATAATAAATAATTTATTTAAAAACACATATATGTTATGAATACACCATATTTTACCAATAGAAAACATTAAAAATATCTTAATCATTATTTGATTTAGACAATCAACATTTTCTTGTCAGCTTCAACTAAACTTTCCACTTCCTCTAACCACATAAAATAAAAGTTAATTTCATGATCTTCTATTAAAACCTCTCTATTGGCTAACCTATTTTCGTATTTGTTCCCTTATCTTAATGTATGTGTAAACCAAATTTCTTAAAACTTTGTAGCAAGGTCTTGTATTTCCACAATGATCTCTGTATGTTCCACGGAGCCTTTGCTTTCCTCAAATTTGCATTAATTACTATTAATGAATCACCTTCTATCCATACTTTGTTCCATTTCATTTGTTTACCTTTTATTAACCTCCAGAGCCGCCCAAGCTTCAACTTCATTATTTATATTAAATCCATTATTGAAAGCGTAATATAACAAAATCTCACCCCTATTATTTCTCCTCCTCTTGGGTCCTGGATTTCCTATAGAAGCTCTATCAAAATTCAACTTGGCCAACTCCACTTCCAATGGTTTCCACTTTACATTCTTTGCCTTCCTTTTGTTTCTCCTACACCCAACATCATAATTCCAATTGATGAATTGACTTCATCTATCAAGGCTCTCTACTTCAAAATTAAGGATTCGGTGAACTAATAGGGTTGGTTTAGAGTCTTATATGGCTAAGTGGTGCTCACTCCTTGCTCGCACTTTACTTCATGTTCAAACCCATAAAAATTATTTATAAAACAAGAAAAGAAGAAAGGTTGCTCTAACTCACACTTGATTATATTTTAATAATGTTTTTTTTGTTGACTATATGAGATTAAAAGAGGCCCCACACATATTACATCATCACATTTAGTGATATTATAATAACTTAATTATTATACAAGTATTATTTAACAAGATTTGAACTAGATCTCCTTAAAAGTTAAAGAATCTAACTGTTACTACTAATGTCATTTAATTTTTTATTTAACAATTTTAGGTCTCCTTAAAAGTTAAAGAATCTAATTGTTACTACTAATGTCATTTAATTTTTTATTTAACAATTTTTAAAAATTTATTATATGGAAACGGACCCACCCTTATTACATCATCAATACTTAAGTGTATTAAAACAAAACTTATATATTATCTATATATCACAATAAGATTCCAAAGTCAATCTCTTCTCTTTAAATAAGGAAGAATCTAATAAATTAAACTAATACCATTTGATTATTTTAATAATATTTTTTCAATTGATTATATGGGATTAAAACGATCCCACCTGCATCATCACCACATAGTGGTATTACAACAAAGTTTGAATATTATTTATCACTTGGCAATATTTAAACCTTGGTCTCCTCTATAAATATTCAGGAATCTAGTCAGTTGAGCTAATGCTACTTGATGATTATTTTAATAATATATATTTTTTATTGGAACCAACAATAATATATATATATATATATATATATATATATATATATATATATATATATATATATATATATATATTGATGGATATGATGTCACAACTACTTTCTAAGTTTCAACAAGGGATACCAGTGCAGACACAGGGTAATACTGAGCATACTAGAGCTCACATGGTCGAGTCTAGTCATGCTAACCAACACTACCGCGGTCCCACAGTCTCTTCGTTGAGACCATTACAACTGACTTTTGCTCCTCGTGTTGAGGTATCATTGATACAGGAGCCTCCACTTACTCTAGCAGAGGAGTACAGGGAAGCCTATGCAGAGTATGAGATATTGCCAGATGAGATTAATGCCCTTACCACAATTTATGATTTTGTGCATGAGAGGAGGACGAGGGGAAATTTACATAGGCATGATCAGCGTGGACCACCAACCCAACAGGAGATGCATCATGCTTTGGGTAAGGTAACATTGCCCCACTTTGATGGTAGTGGGAAGACCACAATGAGGGCATGGATTGAGAAATTGGATAATTTTGTTACACTCTAGTCTATCCTAGAGGATGAAGCGATTAAGTTTGCTACATTGCATTTGGATGGCGTAGCACATGATTGGTGGTATCATGGGCTCCATACATTGGGACACAAGTTCATTACATCCTATGCTGAGTTCACGGAGAACCTCATAGACAGGTTTGACAAGAAGGATCCTGAGTTGCATTTTAGAGAACTTGCTCGGTTGAGACAGTATGGGTCTTTGGAGACTTACATCTCGGAGTTTCAGTGTTTATCAATGATGGTATTGAACATTTTGAGAGAAGGTTGACGATTCTGTTCATGGAGGGACTCATCGAGCCTATTCGTGGTTGGGTCAAGGTATTTGATCCACTGTCTCTTTAGGATGCTATGAAGAAGGTGAGAAACCTGGAGTTGGTTGTCCCTAAAGCAAAAATTCAATCAAAGCCTTTTTCAAGCAAGGATAATAAAAACCATTCCTTAAGAATTCTGATCAGCAGAAGAAAGAGACCCCAAGAGGAGACAGAGAGTCCTTGAATGACTTAAGAAAGAGGAATTTATGTTACTCTTGCAAAGAGCCTTGGGCCCTAGGGCATAGGTGTGCTGATAAGGGAAAAAATAGACAACTTGAGGCTTATTCACATGATGAATCAGAATCAGAAGATCCTGATCAGCAAACTAAAAATTTTGATTCGGATGTAGAAGAGCATGAGGAGACACCTGAGGATGAGCCTAAGGGTGAGGTAAAGGGAGAGACAAAAGAGGAGATGATTGTGGCACAATTGCACAACTTCCAAAGGAATGATTCCTTGAGGATATGTGGTGTTCTTAAGGGACAACATGTTACCACTTTGATTGACATAGGAGCTACACACAATTTTATTGATGAAGGCTTGGTTGCTCGTAGAGACCTTAAAACAGAGGAGATAAATGAATTTAAGGTTATGGTTGCAGATAGATTCACTATTATATGCACTAGGAAGATCTCCTAATTATCATTTCAGTTGGACAATTATGAAGTCAAGGATGACTTCTATGTAGTGAGTATGGTGACAACCGAATATGAGTAGATAGATTTATATTCATTCTTGGCTTACGATCAACAGGGTGTGGAAATTCTTCAGGCGTTAGGAAACTGTTCTTATGTCCCACATGGTTGTGTTGTGATCATTGCAGTTTAGTTATGATGTTGGTAGCTATCTTTTCAGAAGATGCTTTGATGATTGCAGTTCACTGTGGTACTGTGGATCACCTGATTTTCATCATGAGGATGAGTATTGAGATAAGATTATTAGTTCACATTTCCAGAGATGATTTGGCAGTTGCCTATGTTGATATTTTCACTAATATTACTTGGCGAGAGGTATTCCATTTTAGTTTTATTTGGTATTTCAGTTTTAGACTGGGGGTGATCTTATCATGGTGTTGCAATTGAGACTTGTGCAGTTTTGGCATAGTGTTTTATTTATTGTGATCAGGTGGTGCAACATTAACATGGTGGAATTTTCCCAAGGATGTTATGGAATCCTGGTATCACTTGTGACTATAGCCAAGATATGACAGATGAATGGAGTATGATTTGGTATTGCTTGAGGACAAGCAATCTTTGGGAAGGGTGGACTGTAATGTCCCTTTCTGAGTAGTCAGTCAGTTGTGGTAATTTAGCCTATTCTTGGGTTCCCATAGGCTAAACTAAGGTGATTGGGAACCCTATTTGAGTTGTTCCCTGGTGATCAGTGCTTCACTAGCTTCCTTTTGCTTCTTTTTGGAGGTGTTTTGGAGCTGAGACGTTTAGTGGTGATGAAATTTATGGGTTTTTGTTCTGAGTAGTGCTAAGGAGTTCTGAGTCCTTCCGAGGGCTCTGTTGGGTGATTCTGATGGAGTTACTATTTATAGTAACTACTAATTTTGGTAGTGTCATCTTTGGTCTGCCATTCTACATTTGTAGTGTTCGGGTTGCCTTATTTGATGAATTTATTCTGTTGCTAAGGTTGGGCAAAATATTTGGAAGTTATTAAAGTTACTTTTTAATTAAAAAGGACCAAATGAAAAAAAAGTAACTTTATGTTTTTTAAAAACAATGTTGTCCTACTAGGCCAAGGGGGAGCATAGGAGTTCTTAAGACAATAAAATAATATTATTTTGAAATGTGTTTGGAGCCAAAAAACCTAAAAATGAGGCATGGGGTTTATATTGGAGTTTTGGAGCTCTTCTTTTTGGCAACATAACATAACTCTATCAAATTTGCTTCAACAATTGCAGACTTTGAATTTTGGAGATGAAAACCTCCATTGGTATCACTGGTTTCGGGGGTTAAAGGTCCTCCCTAGTCAGTTATGGGTGTTTCTACTTTTGGGGATACAAATTTGAGCTTGATTTGCAGTAGTAGGGTTTGTGATTTTGATAACTTCAGTGGGTGTTTGAGGAGATCTTCTAGGTCTTCTAATTTTTGGTCATTTTCATCTGGGTGTGCTTTAGTTTAGTGTTTTGTGGTGTGATTTGAGGGTTCTTGGAGCTGGTCGTATCATTTAGGAGTGCATTGGAGAATGTGTAAATCATTCATATCTCTTAATCCAGGAAGTTTCTCATTTTTGATTTCCTAGTATATGTTTTCCAAGTTTGGGCGATGAGAAAGGAGGCATTTTGATGAGGGTTTGGAGTTGGAGTGAATTTATTTTGCTGGTCGTACCTTTTCCAGTCGGTCGTACCATTACCTTGGGAAGTATGTAATAAATTCAGTCAACTTTCAGGTGTGTTTACTGTCTAGACATTGGTGCCTAGCTTGTACAAAATTGTTGCATTTTACGATATGTCATTCGAAGTCTGTTTGATGAAGTTATGAACATTTTGGTGTGTTCAGCTGTGTATGGTTCATTTCCACAATTTTGTATCAGACCTGTACTTGCATTTCCAGGTTAAAAAATTGAATAAAATAATGTTTTTTGGTATTGGGTTTCAGTTTGTTTCATTTCAATTTATGTCTAAGCAATTTAGAGGTTTTCTTTATGCATATGTTCACACATTATAAAACATAAAAAACCCAAATAACTGCATATCATATCTATCAGCAAAACATCAGAAAAAACAAAAAAAAATCAGACATCACAAAAACGAAAAAAAATAAAAAACCCTCAGTTTTTTCAGAGCAGCAAACAGGGGTGTCTATTACGGTGGTATTAGAGTAGCTATATATATATATATATATATATATATATATATATATATATATATATATATATATATATATATATACTGGATAATAAGGGGTTGTACTCAGATCCCTATCCTTGACAAATTATATCTCTCTTCTCCAGAACTTGAAAGTTTACAAATAAACACACTTCTCATCTCAATTGAGATGCTATAGCTAGAAACCTACATCATTTTACATAAAATATTTAAATTCTTAATTTTTTTTTGGATATTTTCAAATTTCTATATAAATACAATTAATCCAAAATTTAGCAACTTTCTAAGCATTTTTCTATAACAACCTTCACAATGCCAAAACTTCATCCTTACTATCTATGCCTTACATTTTAGTAGAATAATATTTTCAAAAAATCGCACTATCATCGTCCGCTTTACCAAATTTGGATTGCTAATTTCCTTCCTAAAACACAAGTGCAACCACAAAAATTATAATAAATAATTTAAAAGAAAACACATTATTGTTACAAAATAAAACAAATAATACCAATGGAAAACATTAAATTAAAACTTAATCATATATTGAATCGCATAATCAACATTTTTTTGTCACATCAACTAAACCAACAATAATATTAAATTTAACAAAGATAGTTTTTATACTCTAAATAGGTCCTCATTTTATTTTTATATATATAAACATTGTAATTTTATAAATTACTTGCAAATTTTCATTTCAACAAGAATTTTAATTTCATTTATTTATTTTATTTAAATTCAATGCAACAATTCAGACTAAGGCTCTTCTTCATAAAGTCCAAAATTCAAATCACAAAGTGTGTGGTTATGTTTTAAATTCCCTGTTAATAAGCTTAACTCTCGTATCGACTCTTCTCTTGTGAAAGGTCATGCTGAGATGGAAATGCCTAGCCCTCGTAAGAGTTTCTTGCACTAACCAAATTTAAAAAAAAATTTAAATTTTTAATAGTAATCTTAATTTTTTTTTTTTTGACTGCACAAAGAACTTCTATAATCCTTAACATGTTGGCTAAAAATAAAGTCAATGAGACCTTGACCTTTCATGGAATAAAACTAGACAACCTGCCAACCATCCTATCCTTTTTGGGCAGTAAACAACCTACAACCAACCTACTAATAAATACTTGGCTGCTACCAACCGTCCTATCTCAATCTAATGACAAATACTTGGCCTCTACCAACAAGCCTATCCCTTTTTGAGTAGTAACCAACCTTCTAACAAATATTTTTTTTTTTGGTAATTATTTTAATAGATTAACAGTGGGTTTTTATAGAGGATCCCAAAACCTTATGTACAAAATCAGCCTGGCTGGAATGTGCATCATGCCTTGTGGCTGGAGGAATAAACTTGATGACGAAACCAAAAGCTGCTAATTGCCCGAAGGCTATAAGTAGGGCCCTTATGTACGAATATCCTGGAAACAAACCACATTTTACCAAGGAAAACAAAAATACTGGCTGGAGAAATTTGACCATCGAAAGCAAAAACAGCCAAACCAAACGAATGACCTTACGAAGCGAGGAGAACATCATGAGAGGATATCCGCATTGGCCAAACTCACCACCTCAGATGGGAAGCATGAGCGCCACACAACAGGACACGTGGTCACAAGCCCTTTGTTGGCCATGTGGTGCGCCACGCGATTTCCTTCCCTGAAAATATGGCATGCCTTCCAACTGTCACGTTGAGAGAGGAGCATCCTAGCCTCAAGAATGATGTTGTAGACCCTCCAAGACGGGTCTTTAGAGCCTAGCAGATAGTTGACTATATTGAGCGAATCACCTTCGACTATCAAAGGCCGAGGATCCTCGGAGAGGATGCGGATACCTTTCAAAACACTTACGGCTTCGGCATAGTGATTAGTACGGGCACCCAAATCTTCACAATAAGCCGGCCACGAGATTCCCGTTATGATCTCTAACCACACCACCGGAACCCGGCGGGGCCGGGATTGCCTTTGGCCGCACCGTCAAAGTTTAATTTAATCCGGCCCACGGGGGCTTGGTCCAAATAACATCCCCACGTCGAGACTTAGAAACACCATCAAGAATAGGGAAAAGGCCCAAACTTTGGAAGATCGGCTGCTTCGCCGGGGAAGGCGGGGACGGGAACTAGGAACAACTTTAGAATTCTCAATGGCGAAGGATAAGGCTCTCTGAGCGACACGGGGAGGTACTCTAGGGACCTTGCCGAAGACTCCGGAATTTCTCTCTAGCCAAATACGCCAAATGGAGTGGTGGAAAGAGGCCTCAAGAAGGAAGCGAAGTTTAGGATTCTTGAAAGGATTGGGCCATTGGTGGAAGGCATCTTTGAGGGAGCGGGGAGTGCACCAAAGGATTTGAAAGGAAGACGGGGACGGTCCTGAGGACGAGAATGGGAAAAAGGACGAGTGCAAAAATAAGTGGTGCAGTCGTCTCACAATCAACAAAGCACAAGAAGCACCTGTTGGGAATAGCAAAACCCCTCTTATGGAGGTTGTCGATGGTTAAGGCTTTATTATGAAAGGCAATCCATGCAAAGTAATTAACTTTAGGAATAATACCCTTCCTCCAAATCACTTTCCACCGGTGATCCATGGCAATCTCGCAAGTAAGAAGGTCATAGGCAGTCTTGACGAGAGAACAGACCATCCTACGTGCCACGCCAGATGATTCTGTCATCTCTTCTAACAGATGGAATTAAAACGAGACCGAAGAATATTAGACAAAAAAATCATTTCATTGTTAAAGCCGTCCAGGACTGGCAAATTCCACCGAGGGGAAGAGAGCTCCGATCAATGAAGTCTGCAACCTTGAGTTGGGAATTTGGATCCACCTGGGCTTTCAGGCCAGCAAGGTCCGCTCTCAACTCGAGAGCTCCATCGATAACCCACTGTCCTTCCGGAAGAGAATGGAGTTGCCATCACCCAAAATTCGGCAAGCACCAGAGTTGATCAAAGAGCGGGCTTGAAGCACAGATTTCCAAAAGGCAGACGCTTCAGGAGGAATCTTGACATCAAAAAGAGAACTCGATCCAAGATACTTCCTCTTAACCGGCTTGACCCACTCTGTTTGGGTCATTAGTCGAGATCTTCCAAGCGTGCTTAGCGATCAAAGCAGTGTTCATGAGTCTTGATCTCCTCATTCCCATGCCACCTTGGTCCTTTCGCAAGCAAACCTTATCCCAGGCCACAAGAGGAATTCTGGATTTTTCTTCATTGCCAGACCACAGAAAGGTCCACTGAATCTTTTCAATCTTGGAATGGACGAAACGAGGCGGCATGAACACGGACATGAAGTAAGTTGGGATTCCTTGGAGACAAGCTTTGGTAAGGGTGGCTTTCCCGGCTTGCGACGAGGAATTTGCCTTTCCAAGTGCTCGGCTTTTTGTGAAGACGTTCCGGGATCATGTCCCACAAGCTTCCATTGGCCCGGCCATTACAAGCCGAGAGGCAAACCCGGATAAGACGCGGGCGGGGAATCAATAGTGCATTCCAAAATTACGGCTATGCGGAGCTGCCTTCGCATAGGAGTGTTAATAAAATAAATTTTGCTTTTGATGTAATTGACTTTATGTCCGGCAGCCTTTTCATAATGGGAGAGGATTCGCTTGATGGATTTGGCTTGAGTGACGGACGCCCGGTGGAGATGAGGGTGTCATCCACAAATTGCGATGAGAGACGGGATCGACTACGGAGGTGGGAAAAATGCCGAGAGATCTTATTACGACGAAGAGCCTCTTTCAAAGACCAACTCGGAACCTCGGCCGGAAGGATGAATAGAATAGGAGACGAGAGGGTCACCTTGTGCGAGGCCTACGGCACTTTGGAAATACCCGGCGGGGGATCCGTTGATTAGAACGAGAAAAGGAGGGAGTGGATATGCAACTGCGGCAAGGTCAATCCATTGAGGGTGAAAACCGAACTTGAAGAGGACAACACGGAGGAACCTCCTGTCAACTCTGTCAAAAGCTTTATTCATGTCCGGCTTGAGGAAAAGAGCGGCATTTTTGGAGCGGTGAGCGAGAATGGAGGGTTTCATGGATGGTGATGACACCATCGAGAATGTTTCTGCCTTTCACGGTGCTTCACTGAGAAGGACCAACCAAGGAGGGAAGAAGGGACCTCGGACGGTTGGCTATGGACTTGGTTAAGATTTTATAAAAAACATTGAACAGGCTAATGGGACGATAATCAGAGAAACTTTTGCAGGCAGAAGACTTAGGGATGAGAGCAAGAAAGGTAGAATTTAGTTTTGGATGGATGGATCTGGAGGCTTGAATCTCCTGAATTGCTTCACATACATCCGAACCCACAACATCCCACATAACTTGAAAAAAATGGGGGGGAAAACCGTCAGGCCCAGGGGCCTTGTCTGGTTGCATGGAGAACAAAGCTTCTTTAATCTCAGACATAGAAAAAGGCTCCAGAAGCTTAGAGCTTACCTCGGGAGGAACTTTGGTAGGGAAGTTATCCAACGAGAGATTTACGAACCCGGAGATCACTGTCGGGAGGAACACCAAGCAGATCCTGGAAGAAGTCAACCGCTTCACTTCGGATTTCCTCAATATCCTTGGTAACGCGTCCATCCTTGCACACCACTTCCATGATTTTGTTAGCCCCTATGTGCCGCAAAGTTGACGCATGAAAAAACTTCGTATTGGAGTCTCCATTTCTCAACCAGAGGTCCCTAGATTTATGGCGCCGAGAAAGTTTCTTCCCTTGCAAGAATAGAATGATAATCCACCAAGAGCCTCCTTTCCTCCTCACTGAGGCAATCGGTGTAACCTTCGAGCTCCATTCTCTCCTCCACCAATTTTAGGTTCGCGAGAAATGGACCTTTTGGACTCAAAAATGTTGCCGAACACCTCCATGTTCCAAGTTTTCAAATTCCTTTTGATTAACTTGAGTTTTAAGGCCACTCTCTTGGAAGCGAAACCTGCTACCTTCTGCTGCCACCAGGTCGTAACCAACCCTCTAAAGTCCTTGTGAGAAATCCACATGGACTCAAATACGAAGGGGTTTTAAAAACAGGCCCATCAACCGTCTCCGGGGACAATAGGATTGTGATCGGACCCAATCCTCGGTAAGGCCGAGAGAGTTGCCGCACGAGTATGGGAATAGCCTCTTGGGATATGAAGAATCTGTCAAGCTTGACTTGAATAAGATTGCTCCCAATCCTCCTGTTGCTCCAAGTGAAGGATGCCCCCTTGAGGTCAATGTCAAGCAAGTTATTGGTAGAAACAAAATCTCGAAAGTCTTCCAGACTGTGGCTAGAGTGGTCCGATCCTCCTTTCTTTTCAGATGGGTGAAGAGGACGGTTGAAATCTCCCCCTAGAACCCAAGGGAAATTACAGAACGTTTCCCTCATATGGGAAATAGCCTTCCACATTTCTGCTCTCTCCGAGATAGAGTTTGGGGCATACACATTAGACAGGATCCAAGAAAAGTTAATGGCTTTGGAATGAAACAAAACATTGATAATCCTGCTGGAAGTTGAGAGAAGGCTGCCCTCAAAAATCTCTGGATCCCAAAGAATCATGAGACCGCTTGCCGTTCCCACCGCGGGATTGGAGAGGAATTTTGCCTTAGCCCAAATGACCTTAGCAGCTACGGCGAGAAGAGATAGCATCGGTCTTAGTCTCTTGCAAAATTAGGATGGACGGATTCGTCCTCTTTACGAGATCGACCACCAATCTCCGTTTGGCGGTGCATTAAGCCCTCTCACATTCCATGAGAGGACTTTCATCTCAAGAGTTTGATATTCTTCTTACCTCCCTTTCCTTCTTTGGAGGGGAGGTTTTGGGACAGAACGAGTCACCCATCCGGGAATCGGAATCATCCTGAAAAAGCGGCCGTTGAGTACCATTTGCAACATCTGTCGTCGTCTCCTTGTCCAGCCTGTCTTTGTTGGGGGGACGACCTTGCTTCCTTTCGCTACCAAAATCAACACCTTGCTTTCGGCTTCTCGTATTACGAGGGCTGATATTACCAGACTGCTCACCCCTTCTTCCTAGTAGGTAATCTTCCGGCCACATTTTGGGACTCGGGGTGGTTATGGTCCGGGATTTTGGGTGAATCTGCACTGTGCGGTGATTGGTGGAAGGGACTGGTCCTTCTCCTCTTGTGGTCCAAGGTGAGGGCTTGCACCACACGGCTTAGAGACCGTTTGGGGGATACTGCTTCCACCGGGTGGTAGGATTCGAGATGGTCCCTAGACGGGCCTGGAGAATCATGCCCTTTTGTGGCGGGGTGCTTTGTCGACCTTCACCGTGTTCCAAGGGGTTTTTGGAATCCCGTTTCTTCATCCCTGGATTTTGAAGAGGACGGTTGGATTGGAGGTGCCCTTGAGAAGCTGCACGGGGGCGGAAAGCCGGTCTGTTCTCATACACAATGGCTTGCTTGTGAAGAATGATATCTCCAGGATCGGAGAGTGATGGATGATGGAAGGTCGGCCTCCAAATGCGCGGAATGCGAGAACCGAGCTTGAACAAATCCGGTTCGAGCTTTGGTGGGAGGGTCAATGGTAACCAACTCACCAATGGAGCGTGCAATTCCTATGATTACATTTTCATGCCAACAGAAGAGGGGGAGACTCGGGAGTCTAACCCATATTGGAGCAATGTTGATATTTTGGGTCTCGGGGTTGAAGTCCATACCCCACTTCCTTAGAAAGAGACTCTGCGACCTAGGAACCGGGGACCACCGGCCGGGGATTTTACGGTAGTCCTCCTTGTTATTCGGTCTAATCGCGAAAAAACCTCGGGATAAGGCCGCCAACTCCATGTGACCAGAGGTTCGCCATTTACATGCCGCCCACTTGCGAATGGTCTCCATGTCGGGACGGCCGCCAATAAACTTACCGATGAGGGTAAATTTTTCGAATTCCACAAATCTTGAAAGAATTTTCGTCGGGATGTCCAACTCATCCCCGACAAGAAACAACTCCTTGGAGAGCAGACCGCTAAGGGTTTACGAAGCCGTTGCTGAGCGTACGACTTCGAGGTCCACCTCCCCATTTGTCCGGTGGATCCTTGTCATGACCTACATCCTCTTCGGTTGGAGAGGACTCCTTAGCCCCCCGATCTCTGACTGCCCTCCCTTCGCCCTGCTGTGCCCTTGGTTCAGTCTGTTGGCGTTCCCATGCTCTCCTGCAGAAGCTTTCTCGCCCGTTGTCATCTTGGCCGTCAAAACCCTAGCTCTCCCCAAGTTTGTGAATGCTCAATTTGTTTCTTTTTTTATTTGAGTCCCTTCACTTCTAACAAATATTTGATTGCTACTAATTGTCCTATTTCTTTTGCTACCAATCGTCCCATCCATTTCTGGGTAGTAACTAGTGACAAACACTTGAATACTGCCAATCGTCATATCCCTTTTGGATATTAATTATTTAAAATTAAAATTTTAATATTTTTAAATAATAAAAAATATAATTTAAATATGCTAATGTTTATAATTGATTTTAATGTTATTAAAAACTAATCAAATAATACTAATTAAAACAATATATAAATTAGAATACTTTTACATAATAGAGATGAAACCCATTTGAATCTGGTTTTTTTTTTCGAACTTTTTTTAGTCATTGAACAAATCCGTATGAGCGTGCAACCCTTTACTTCGCAGGTAATGTCCAAATGCTCTTAAGCTAATATTGCAGCAAATACGATGGATGTCGGAGACCAAAATGCAAATGAGCCGTAAACCCAGCCTTTTGGCCGGCGTTTTAAACTCAATTAAGGGCCTTTCACTTAGCAGAAATAGCAGCAGATTATTCAAAAACACAGCCGCCACTCATCCAGGTAATTTCAACGCTTCACAATTAATCAATTTATTTTTTCACATACTCGATAAATATTCAGAGTTTTGATCGCATTTTAGCTTGTATCAATCCACAGACTTGTTTTGCATATCATTCCTCACTGTTATAGAACATATTTAACTTACTTTAAGAGAAGGGACATACTGAAATGAAGCGTTCTAAGGTTTAGGGTTTTCCTGTGAATTGGGATTTCTAAAAGGAATTAGGGTTTCGTTGGAATGATATTTAATGGCGTTGTTCTAAATGCTCAAAAAAGGGAATTAGGTTTTTCTCCTGAACAGTTTGGAAAATTATGTGTTTTAGGGAAAACACCGTACGTAGGATGAACGACATGGAACAGTTGTATGGCGAAACAAGCATATGTTTCTATACTGGCTATTTTTTGGTTTTATGGGAAAAATGATTTCCTAAGTTTCAATTAAGGCCGTGGGTTTCTGAACCTTAGGGCAGTCAAGCAGTGGACTTTGCTATTTTAAGTTGAAATATGAAGGTGACTACCTAATATGGCATCACAATATTTGTTTTTCTAGTTATTGGAGGCTTCTGTTAAGATAATTTGGTTACATTACTGGGTGGAGCATGCGTTGGAAACCCCAGTTCAAAGTCAATTTCTTTTCAGGTTGGTGTCAATACAAAACCACCTCGTTGGATTCTTGTGAGATCCAAGCGGAATAACAGAGAGATTTGGATACAGATATTTGTTGTCGTTTGTGGGTAGAATGATTTTTCTGTCTTGCAAACCAAAGGCAGTGGACATGAGCATACTTTGAACATGTTTCTATCCCTGCCATGCGCTGGGCATGAAAGGGAATAACCTTGAATTGTATGCAAACTAGCCTATGATAGATAATGAAGTGTCCTTTGTATTTGTTACTGTTGTGTTTTTGGAAGATGAACTATTGTGGTTATGCTTTGCACGTGTGACATTTTTGATTTTGGGGTTTTATTAAGTCACTGAGGCAAATGGCCACAGTGAAATCTCAAAGACAATTATTTGGTGTTCTGAAATCTCTTAAGCAAGTAGCCTGAGTTAGTGGATGGAGTCTTTTTCAACTGATTTTTTGGAGGCATTGGTTGCTGTGAAATACTTGTACGCAACAAGCAGTTGCTTATTGTGAAGTCTAAATACCAAACAAGGCATTGCCGTCTTTGCAGTTCTTTAGCCTCATGAGGCATTGATCAATGAAGTGGTAGTAGCCTTAAGGCATCGAGGTAGTGAGACTCTCAAAGTTCAAAAGGCATTGTTCTGTGAAGTCCTTGGCAGTTGGAATTTCCAAGGTACTGTTCAAATGAAGATATTATTGATTTTTCATTTTGGCCCTATTTTGTTATTGGGTTCCGGGCTAGATGGTAGAGGTGAATTGGTTGGAGTCCCAAGTTAATGATATATATGTGGAAATGATAATTAAAGAATTTCTATCTATAGAAATGGTTTGGTGATTGTTGTTACATTTAGGTTTACAAAAGTTGTACCACTTATGCACGAATGCATATGGCAATGTATCTGGCTTTGTATTTGGTTTTGGTGCAGGCATCTAGGTGGAATCATTTGTAACAATAAGGATCAAGATATTTGGTGTTGGTCCATGAATATGTGTATGTTGGAAATAAGATTGTGAACCTATTACTGGATCTGTGTGTTCCTTTTCCGAGAGCACCCAAATGTTATCTCCTATTTTTTCATAAAGTTTCTGGGATGGGAATGGTGTGGGTTAGTGGGACAAATTTCCAGGGCAGAGGGACACATTTCTGGGATGGCAAGACAGGACTCTTGTGGCTTGGGGATATGCCCCTCTGGAACGGAGATTATGTCTAAATTGAAAAGGGCTAGCCCTCCTTTATCCTTATAAAAATCAAGGCAGAAAGGGAACCCTTTCAAATCTCTTAACAGGCAGCAATAATCTCATTTCAGATTCAACATTTAAAGTTGAAATGGTCCTGTTTGTCTGATTGCATGCAACAAATCTGACAAGTATGCTGGTTCTACAGAGAGGATGCCCTGTCTGTATCCTAAGTTGATGCAAGGAAGTTCATAACTGATATTGAGGAACCTTGCTGCAGGTGACAGTAAGAAGCTTGAGTGAGGGGAATTCACAAACAAACTTTGTAGATTCCTCTGATGCACTGTTAATGATATGTTGCTTGAAGAGATTTGGAAAACCAATCAAAGCCATAGTAGATGGTAGGTGAGCTATTTTATGACTAAGGTGTGAAAAAGGGCAATTGCTTTAGTGTATCCATTATAACAAATTTGTCCCCAATAATTTTCACCAAGGACTATGGTGCAAGAAAGCATAATTTAAACCATGTACTAATCGATCTATTGGTTTGAGAGTTTTGCACCATTAAACACAATTGCAATAGATGGTAGGTTGGCTATGTCAATAAGGTGTGCAGATGGGTTGTTGTGCACATATCAGTTATTGACTATAGTGAAATTCTTAAGTAGAGTCTTATTGAGGACCAAAATGAAAAGGAGGGATATCTGAAGTGTTTAGCTAGTTTGCCTATCATGCAATGGAGTGTGAAGCATTTTAACCACACCAAATACAACTGAGAAAACAAATCATGACCCCAAAATTCTGGTAAAATCACATCATGGAGACCATTCTTTTTGGTTGGAATACTTTGAGGGAAAAAATTAGCCCAGCTTGATTGCTAAAAATGAGGCCCCAGATCTCGCAAAAACAAATAAAATAAGGCACCTGAAAGTTATAAAGCTTAGACCTGAACGAAAACTGCAGTTGTGAACTACAGGGAGAAAATTTATCAAAAGAAATGTGGGACAATAAAACATGCAAAATATAATGAAAATTATATGAGTGGTTTCATATGCCATCCTACTCATGAGAGCAGATATGCCATCCTACTCATGATTGAGCAAATTTACAGATTTCTATTTTATTAAAAAAATTGAGACAAAACGGGACATCAAGTTGTTAATGTTAGTAATAAATGGGTTTGATTACTGTAGACTGAAATGTGGATGGATCAATGATAGCATAGAGTTGCTATCTAAATGGACAATGACTAATTCCCTACTAAATTAAAGAGCACGGGAGCTGCAAAATTCTTGAGTGATACAATGCCTCATCTTAAATGAAAAATGAATTACTGCAAAGAATGCATGAATATGAAAAATGAATTACTACAAATAGTGCATGAATTCAAATTAGTCCAGAATCCATTGATAAATGGATCAAAAGATATTGGCTAGAAAAAGTTGGCATTAAAGTGGAAAATAATTCCATCATAGGAATAACAATCTTCATTGTTAGATCCCTGAAAAATGAATTACTACAAATAGTGCATGAATTCAATTTAGTCTGGAATTCATTGATAAATGGATCAAAAGATATTGGCTAGAAAAAGTAGGCATGAGAGAGAGAGAGAGAGAGAGAGAGTCCATAATAGTTGATAACTATTAAAAGCTGTAACCCCTAATGATGGACACCCTAAGTTGTGGCATTGCCATACAATTGATAAGTAGAACTTTTATATTCAGATGGAATTAAAAAAACCTAAAATATTGCTCATAAAATATAACTTGTATACTTATGAAGTATAAAATACACTTGAATGTAGAAAATATGGAAGAATTTGATTTTTTTCTGTGTTCTTTTGCATACATTTATATTTTTTTAATGGATATTTTTTATGGGTGTTTATATATATATAATATCCAATTATTTTTGAATTGAATCGAACCTCTGAACCAAACTGTAGCTGGTAACTATGGAATAAATTAAAAGGTAAAGGTGGAATCTTAGGTCCTAGCCTATCCAGCATGCCAAATTGGCACAAGACCCCCTAGTTAGTGAGAAGGGAAATTCTCGCTTTACCTTTTATATTTTTTTAATGGTTATATGGGATTGAAATGTGCCCCACCTCTATGACATCATAACCACATGGTGGGTACAACAACTTGGCAATTATGTATTGCTTGGCAAGCTTTGACACTAGCTCTCCTTCTTTAAAGGCAAGGAATAATTCGGTTGAGCTCATGCCATTTGATAAAATGTTAATGTCCACCTAAGGGTTTTGAACCTTGGTCTGCAGTGTCAAACTCTTTGTTCATCACCACATGCTCTAAACCCCTCGGGCTGCTTTACCTTATATATTATATTGTTCAAATTTTGTATTTGTTTTCATTTTGACCCTCTGACCAAGCTCATATTAAATTGAACATTTTAAATCCAAATAATCCAATGGAAGTTCAATCACTTTCCAGATGAATTTTCATAGGGAATCTTTCTCTTTTCTTATGGCATGTAAAGAAAGGGCTAATTGTCTTAGGAGCTGGCCTTCTTTGCTTGGAGTGTCATTTTCGAAAACTGTGCATTAACTTGTGGGTATGCCTGCCATTTTTAGAATCTGTGTTGTCAATAAGGGAAGGTATAATTTGTATCTAGACCACAACCCAGTGGGTTCTTTTACGGTAAATTGAAGAACAGTTAACTTGTGTCCACTTGTAACCACCTAGCCAAGTTGATGTTGCAATAGGGAGGCATTATCAAGTATAATTTGTATCTAGACCATAGGCCAGTGGGTTCTTTTATGGGAAATTGAAGAACAGTTAACTTGTGTCCACTTGTAATTACCTAGCCAAGTTGAGGTTGCAACAGGGAGGCATTATCAATCTGATGTAATGAGGTTGGATTTTTTCCCTATGGACAGCTGCCTTTTCATAGCTTTCTTCTTATATTTCCGTTTTTTCTAGCATTTTTGTGTTGTTGTTGGGCTTTTTACCACTTCTGTGTCGCTACTTTTATATAGATTGAGCATCCTTGTTGCTTCTGATTACAAGGACTGAGTGAAGTAATGTAGATTTGGCTTCTGTTTTTATTTTTATTTTTGGCATTTCTTCTTCTTTTAGCAGGGTTGTTTTGGATCCTGCTACTATCACTTCCAGTAGCATTGCTTTTCTAAGGCTTTTCTAATTGGATATGTTAAAGAACTGGAGTCAAAGGTAGAATATTATGGGAGAGACATTAAAGAAACATCTCTTATGACTGAGCATCATCAAAGTTACACGGAATCAATAATTCCAGATGGAGACATTCTTACTGAAGGCAGTGTCATAACAATATTGAATTCAGAAAATAAAGTTAATGAAGTGGCAGTTGAAACACATTTTAGTGGTCTCTTAGGTAAGTGTAAGGAGAAAGCTCTTGGTGTGGTATGTGTCACCTCAAATGCAAGTCCTGTTTCAAGAAGTGAGCTGCCTTTGGATTTCAAGAAACTATTGCCTTTCCGTTCTTTTGAGAAGAAGATGACATTATCATCTAATAACCTTCCAACCAGTGCTGGTAATTTTAATCCTTCGACCACTGATGGAAATCTTCAGATGAGACAGACAACATTCTCAGAGCAAAAGGACAAATATCCTGCTAGTGCTAAATTGACTCCAGATATTGAAAAAAAATATGTTCACAATGTGTATGATGCTATTGCACCTCACTTCAGCTCTACAAGATTTGCTAAGTGGCCAAAAGTAGCCAAGTTTCTTGATTCACTGATGACAGGGTCAATTATATTGGATGCAGGATGTGGCAATGGAAAATATTTGGGTTTTAATCGAAATTGCTTTTTTATAGGTTGTGACATAAGCCCGTCTTTGATCAACATCTGTGGAAACAGAGGACATGAAGTTTTAGTTGCAGATGCACTCAATCTCCCCTACAGAACTGGCTTTGGTGATGCTGCAATATCCATAGCTGTTTTGCATCATCTTAGCACTGAAGAGCGCAGGAAAAAGGCAATAGAAGAACTTGTGAGAGTAGTCAACAAGGGAGGAAAGATCTTGATAACTGTTTGGGCTGTAGAGCAGGAAGATAGATCATTGCTTACAAAATGGACTCCTCTTACACACAAGTATACAGAACAGTGGGTAGGAACAAGTACCACTTTTCAGTCTAGCTCATCAACTAGTTCTTTGGAAAGCATTCAGGAAGCAGAGAATGACAACTCAAGCATTCATGGGTCAGTAAACAAAATCTCCGGAAAACAGGAGCGAGTGTATTCTCATGAGGACCGATGTCCAGAAAGAGTAGAGGTGTCTGACAATAGGAACAAGATTGATGAAAGTGAGGTATGCATCGTCCCAACAGGAAATGAGAGAGAACAACAAGAGTTTTTTGTCCCTTGGCATTTACCTTACCATCGGGCAGAAGTTATTGGAGCATCTGCTTCAGCTATTGCAAGTGGGTTTGCAAAGAAGGATGATAAGAAGGGCGCGGTTGTTTACAATCGGTACTACCATGTATTTGCTGAGGGGGAGCTTGAAAGGTATGCTAATGTTTCTTTTCATCTTCAATTCAATTTGTCCATATTTTGTTTCAATTTAACTACCATATTTCCATTTAAACATTTTCTTATCATACCATATTCAAAGAACATTCCTACTGGCATTATTGGAATCGGTTGTAAGGTATTTTCTGCTTTGAGTATTTTCGTGTAAATGTATTACGTTCCTGCAAAGTTGCATTTAAGTCACAAAGAGGAGGGTGGACTTTAGTGTGCTTGCATCAAACAGTTCTATAGATTGCAGGCAAAAGCTTTTCTTACTCAAAATATTTAAAGCATCTCTTACCTGTTTTCCATAACCTACCTATTCAAGCAGGATCCAGTACACCCAAAGGTTCATTAGTTATTTTTCCAAGGTTACCATTTTGCTATCCAAGTCTTGAAAAGTTTCATTTTTAGAGATTTGAGTATTTCAGCTGTTCACTAATTTTCATTTGAGAGAGTGCTATTGTATTCTAGGTTGATGATGTATATCCGTTCTTCTTTTTATAACTCAAAATCTATAGCAGGAAGTGCACTGGACTTTACAAGTTTGTCTGATCCTTCATAGAATTGTCCCTAAAAAAATAGAGGGGTAACAAAAAGAAAGACTTTACCTGATAATATTAAATTTCAGAAAAATTTATGCACCTTAGTAATGCTAAAGGACATGCTGCATTATTTTCTGATTCTCTTCCTGAAATATATTTTCTGAATGGATAGTGGTTTTTAAATCTTTAGGGGGGCCGATTCAGGTTTGTAGAAGCATTGAAATACTATTTATTCCAGGGTTTCCCAAGTAGAATAGTTCCTATCCTTGCTTTTGTGATACCCAGGGAAAGCACTATAAGTCTCGATTTACTGTGATTAACTTAGTGGTTTTTAACATTAGTTAAGCCAGCAGCGAACCTTGTTGAACTCTCCATGTGGACTCGTATCTGTAGATTTTCTTTATGTGTCAACGTACTATTATATTTGATTGCTTGAGTTGTGAGAAGTTAAGAGACCTAATAAGATTATCAGGATTTGTAACATTCACCGCATCTAATGTTCATATCCTTTTATTTCTACCGATAGAACTTGCTTGTCCAAACAAAGATTGTTTAGTTGTTTAAACAATCTTCCATTTTACTATTGGACTATAATGAAGAGCCGAAGTTGGCCATATATAATGAAGAGACACAAAAATCCATTTCCCATAAGATTGAAATAGATATTTGAAGCCATATCAAAATGACCAAGTTACCATATTGACAGGCGTTTCTTATTCAGATTGATTTGTTGCAAGTTGCTTTACGTGTCAGTTCTATCCAGTTTAATCATGATATCATTGTGCTCAAAATTACACCAGGATGAAAAGTTGAGAGCTTCAAATGTTCCAATAAGTCGCATTGATATGTTAAAGAAGTGGAATTCAATCAATAGAGATAGAAGCATGAATCAGATTTTTTTGACCAAATTTTGCTTCTTTTAGAATGATTCCATGAAACTTGGACAGAAAGTATTGTTCATTCAGGTTTTCTGTTCTTCAAAGTTGTCATTCAAGCTTACTATGAACTCATGTGATGGTCTTTTCAATTTGAAAATTGTCATTTTTTTCTCAGCATTTTGTGTGGGAAATAGTATATTTTCCTTGAATACTATTCCTAGAAACATTAAAGTCAAAGGTTGGTCTCTAGTTATACACAAGGTGTTCTATGTGGATTCACAAGGTTTTTTAAATTATTTTGGTTTACTTTTTTTTCAATTGGTTATATGGGATTGAAATGGCCCCCTACTCACATTACATCATTACCACAAAGTGTTATTACAACAACTTGGCTATTATGCATGTATCATTTGGCAAGATTCGAATCTCAGTCTCTTCGAAAGTCGAGGAACCTAACCAGTTGAGCTAATGCCGTTTGATAATTATTTTGGTTGAATTTTTTATTTTTTTTTGAAGAGGTTGAAAAGCGGGGGCATGTCAGGGGCCACCCTTCCCGTGAATTGAACTTGGTTGAATTACTCTTTTTTATTTTTATTTTTTATATCAGTTCTATGGGATCAAAACGGGTCCCACTCATATTGCATTATAACCACATTGTGGTATTACAACAGCTTGGCAATTATGCATGTATCGCTTGGAAATATTTGAATCTGGGTCTCCTCCTCTTTGAAAGTTGAGAAATTTAACTAATTGAGTTCATGCCATTTGATTAATGTTAAGGTTCACCCTTGTGATTTGAACCTTCGTTTATGGTATGAAATGCTTCACTCCTCACCATTGCTCCAAATCCCATGGTGTTGAATTACTCTTGTTTCGAGATATTTTATCATGTTTATTATGATTCTTTTAGCTTTCTTCAGATTTAAATCATTAAATCTAAGGATGAATCTTTTACAAAATATAATTCTTTTACATTATTTGTAAAAATTTGAAGGGCAAAGAAGATCATGTTCTTGATAAGTAATCATGGAGAGAGTATACTAGCAATAAAGTTCTATTATGGTGCAGTGGAAAAATACTATTTACCACGCCATAATAGTTGAGGGTGTAGCTTATGTTCTTGAGTGTATAGCATATATTCTTAACATAAACCTCAAGAAATTGTTAATTATACGAGCTATGGATAGGAGAGCAGCCATTAGTTTCACACTTAAGGATAACTATTTTAGTTTCAAGGGCACACATTCTTATTGAGACATAGACCAAGCTTGATCCAAAGAGTCATATTTTTATTGGGTCTAGTGAAGAGTTGAAGGTATATTGGCTATAGGATATAGCTACTCATAGTGTGATCATTTTGAGACATGTTATTTTTGAGGAGGTTCTTAACCATGGGTCTTTTAGAGCTCTTTTGACACTTCATGTCATTTGGTTCTTGATGACACTCACCCCTAATGTGTTGATAGTATTTAGTTTTGTAGTTGTTTGGGTACTTCTTTGATTTAGGTTACTACTTCTTCCTCTTGCACTTTAGTTGCTAATGTTCCTTTAGTTATTAATATTTCTCTAGGATCTCCTTTTGTCGAGTTGAATCCTATGACCAAGGGGACTAGGACTAGATCAAAGCATTGAAGGATTTCCTTTATTAGGAGCATCAGCGAAATTCCCATGTCGAATTCTCCTAACCAAGTTGGAGGTAGGTGGATATCCTCCTACTTATAATTAGTCTAAATGTAAGATATTGTAGTAATGTTCATGAATTCACAAAGTTCAGCTTAATGCAAAAAGAATTGGAAGTATACATGAAAGAATATAGATAAAATTTTTAAAGGAGGAAACCCTTATAGAGAAGAAAACTTCCTCTATAATTTGGAAGGTAGTTGATCAAGAAATTACAAAAATATAAGAAAGAGTAAGAACACACCATGATCAAATATATAACACATGTTAGAAAATATAGCAAAATTATGTGCAAGCAGAAAAACACAATAACACAGGAAAAAACAGTAACACAGATTTTACGTGGAAAACCTGCAATGTGCAGGAAAAACCACGGGGCAATGGCAGCTTGATCTTTTATTGATTTCGGCAGAATTACATTCAATCAACATTTACATGCAAGGGGTCATTCCCCTTTTATAGAAAAAACAAAAACTGTTCGTTTCCTCTTCCAAAGGAAGAGTCCAAAAACTGTTTGTTTCCTCTCCCAAAGGAAGACTACAAAATACTGTTTGTTTCCTCTCTATAAGCTGCACCACCATGCACCTCTCTGCTGAAGAACATTGGAGATCTGGATATTGACTTCACCTCCTAACATTCTCCCACTTGAAGTCGATATACAGGAATTCTTTGCCTATGTTTTTCCATCCAAGTGCCAATTGCCCAATGCTGCCCTTATCACATTTTCAGCAAGCCCGGAGAAGTTCTGCACCACTCAAACTTCTCTGTCTTGACCGGCTTAGTAAGCATATCTGCAGGATTCACTTCAGTGTCGATTTTCTGCAACAGGATCCTACCTTCTTCCACCACATTTCTTATAAAGTGGTACTTGACATCAATGTGTTTCGTGCGATCATGGAATGTTGGGTTCTTCACTAGCTGAATAGCACTTTGGCTATCACAATGCAACGTAATTTTCCCCTGCATTACCTTGAAGTCACCCAACAGTCGCTCTAGCCAAATTGCCTCTTTGTTGGCATGAGTCGCTGCAATATATTCTGCTTCAGTGGTTGATAAAGCCACCACAGACTGCAACTTAGAAGCCCAACTCACAGCTCCACCAGCAAGAGTGAAAGTATATCTTGTAGTGGACTTTCTCCCATCTCTATCTCCACCATAATCAGAATCCACAAAACCTTTAACTTGCAAACTATCCGATCCGTAGTAAATAGCAGCATCTGAAGTGCCTCTTAAATATCTAAATATCCACTTCACCGCATTCCAATGCTCCTTACCAGGATTTGCCATGTACCGGCTAACTACTCCCACTTGCTTGGGCAATATCCGGTCTGGTGCTCACCATGGCATACATGAGGCTTCCTACTGCTGATGAATACGGTACACGAGACATGCTTGTCTTCTCTGCTTCTGTTCTAGGACACTTGGTTGGAAGACAATTTTAAGTGTGAAAGAAGTGGGGTACTAACTGGTTTTGCATTCTGCATATTGAAGCGCTGCAGAATCTTTTCTATATATGACTTTTGACTTAACCAGATCTTTCTTCCTTTTCTGTCCCTGTGTATCTTCATCCCTAAAATTTGGTTTGCTGCTCCTAAATCCTTCATTTCAAATGTCCTAGCCAACTGAGCCTTAAGATCAATGATTTTCTTCATGCTGGGGCCTGCAACCAGCATATCATCAACATACAACAACAAAATAATAAAACTGCCATCATCAAACCTCTTATAGTATCCACAATGGTCAGCTTCACTCCTGCTGAAACCTTGGCTCTTCATGAAGGTGTCAAATTTCCTGTACCACATCCTTGGCGCCTGTTTCAACCCATACAGAGATTTCTTCAGTCTGCAAACCAAATGCTCTTTGCCTCTTTCTTCATAGCCCTCAGGCTGATCCATATAAATCTCCTCCTCAAGATCACCATGCAGGAAAGCAGTCTTTACATCAAGCTGCTCCAGTTCTAAATCCTGTGCTGCTACAAGTGCAAGTAAAACTCTAATAGTAGTCATCTTCACAACTGGAGAGAAAATTTCATTAAAGTCTATACCTGACTTTTGCACATAGCCTTTTGCCACCAAGCGAGCTTTATAGCGTTCCAACAACCCATCGCTGTTCTTCTTTACTTTGTAAACCCACTTGTTTCCAACAGCCTTTCTTCCAGGTGGGAGATCCACAAGTTCCCACGTTTTATTCTTGCGAAGTGCCTCGATTTCCTCCTCCATGGATTTCCTCCACTTTTCTGCATTCTCAGACTCTCTAGCTTCCTGAAATGAACTAGGCTCACCATCATCAGTTAACAAAGCAAAAGAGGACTGATAAACATGAGAATACCTTTCCGGACACTTTTGTGGACGTGTAGATCTTCTAACCCAATGATCTGTTGATTGTGGCTCTTGGTCTTGTGACTGTTGTGGCTGCTCTACTTGCTGTTCTGCATGCTGGTCAAAAAATTCAGCATGCTGGTCAAAAATTTCAGCATGCTGATTTTCATTTTCATCTTCGTTCATGTCTACTTCAACTGGTACAACATTAGGTGTTTGCTGTACCTCCTTCCTTTGCATGGATTTTTCATCAAAAATAACATCTCGGCTAATAATTACCTTGTGGGCAGTAGGATCCCACAGTCTATACCCCTTTATTGCATCTCCATAGCCGAGAAAAACACATTTGCTTGACTTTGGGTCAAGTTTGGACCTTTTTTCTTTAGGCACATGGGCAAATGCATCACAGCCAAAGGTACGCAAATGAGAGTAATCAAATGGCTTACCACACCAAACCTCCTCTGGAATCTGTCCATCCAACGCAGCTGTAGGTGACCTGTTAATGAGGTAAACAGCTGTATTAACAGCCTCTGCCCAGAACCTTTTATCCAACATGGATGCGCTGAGCATGCTTCTTGCACGTTCCATGATTGTGCGATTCATCCGCTCAGCCACACCATTTTGTTGTGGAGTATATGGTACAGTCTTCTGGTGCTTAATTCCTTCCTGCGTACAAAATTTATCAAATTCCTTGGAGCAATATTCACCCCCATTATCTGACCTAAGACATAAAACAGGCTTGCCCAAACTTTTCTCTACTCGAGTTTTGAACTCTTTAAATTTCTGCAAAGCTTCCGACTTCTTCTTCAGAAAATAAACCCACACTCTCCTAGAATAATCATCTATAAATGTCAGAAAATAGATGGCACCATTTAAGGACTGAGTGGGGACTGGTCCAAATATATCCGAATGTATAAGTTGCAGAAAATCAGAACTCTTACCAGGGCTTGCAATAAACCGAACCCTCTTTTGTTTACCAAAAATACGGTGCTCACACAAGTCTAAATTGCAAGACTTAATCCCAGAAAGCATACCTCTGTCATGCAGAATTTTCAGACCTTTTTCACTCATATGGCCTAGGCGTTGATGCCATAGCATTACTGCATCCTGAACTGAAGTTGCTGCTGCTGCTGCATGGTTTGTCACCGTATCACCGCATAAACGATATAGGGTCCCATAAGATTCTCCCTTTGCTACTACAATAGCACCTCTGGTAATTTTGCAATAGTTGTTACCGAAAGTGACAGAATACCCTAGCTTATCCATCATCTTGATTGAGAGCAAATTCTTCCGCAAATCTGGCACATGTCGCACATCACATAACATCCTTTCTCTACCATCGTCCAGCCTGATCCTTATGTCCCCTCTTCCCACAATTTCTAAAGGGTGATCATCACCCAAGTAGACCTTCCCACCACTATATGGCTGATATTTGTCAAACCAGTCTCTGTGAGGAGACATGTGGAAAGATGCACCCGAGTCCAAAACCCAGGTATATAAAACAGATCTGTTGTTGCTGATACAGAAAGCCTCACATGTTGCCGTCTCTCCAGAATTTACTGTACTGGCCTCAGCTGATGGCTGAAATTGCTTTTCACCATTTTTTTCCTTTTTTAACTGCCAACAATCCTTCTTTGAGTGCCCTGGCTTCCCACAATGCCAACACTTCCCTTTCAGCTTGCGTCCTTTAGACTTAGATCTGGACTGTGATCTACTTTGTTGACTCTTCTCGAAAGATCGACCTCTCACAGCTAGGGCTTCATTGGTTGAGGGTTCCAAAGACGTTTTCCGCCTCAACTCTTCTGCCAACAAAGCGGCTACCACATCATCAAAAGTTAGAGCTCCTGATGATGAATTGTTGATGGTCATCACCAAATGATCCCAAGTCTCCGGGAGGGAACAAAGTAGGGTGATAGCTCTGTCCTCATCCTCCTCATCCTCCATCTTCACATTAACTGAAACCGGTTCTCGATAAGGGTATTAAACTCATTCAAGTGATCTCCCACAGATGAACCCTCCATCATCCTTAGTTTGTAAAGCTGTTTTTTCAGAAAAACCTTATTTGTTGCAGATTTCGTCTCATACAACTTTTCAAGCTTCTTCCAAAGGGCTTCCGCGGTCTTTTCTTCAACAACATTGAACAAGACGGAGTCCGCTAGGCATAGACGGATTGTAGAAACCGCCTTCCTATCCAGCGTTGCCCACTCCTCATCTTTCATGTTGCTTGGTTTACTCGCGACCCCTTTCAAGGCTAGGGCTTGGTCATTTTGAACCAACAAATCCTCCACCTTCATCTTCCATAGGGCGAAGTTCCTGCCATCAAACTTTTCAATCTCAAACTTGGTTACACTTCCAGTCATTGTTGCAGCTCCCACTCGCACAAAACCCTAGGCTCTGATACCAGATGTTAGAAAATATAGCAAAATTATGTGCAAGCAGAAAAACACAATAACACAGGAAAAAACAGTAACACAGATTTTACGTGGAAAACCTGCAATGTGCAGGAAAAACCACGGGGCAATGGCAGCTTGATCTTTTATTGATTTCGGCAGAATTACATTCAATCAACATTTACATGCAAGGGGTCATTCCCCTTTTATAGAAAAAACAAAAACTGTTCGTTTCCTCTCCCAAAGGAAGACTCCAAAAACTGTTCGTTTCCTCTCCCAAAGGAAGACTCCAAAAACTGTTTGTTTCCTCTTTATAAGCTGCACCACCATGCACCTCTCTGCTGAAGAACATTGGAGATCTGGATATTGACTTCACCTCCTAACAACACATGCCTTCTTAAATGGAAGGCATAGGGAGTTATACTTTGTTAATGGCAAGTGTATGCAAATATGTCCTATTTATCTTGACATGACCGGATCAAAGTGACATATGAGAAGTGGAGTTTTATATATGTCACTCCTAATATTCCTTATAAAAAATGTAATATGTCATACTCACTAAAAGACAAAATAGGTGTAGAAAAATTCTTCATAATATTTATGAGACAAAGCCGGAAACCATTAACACATAGGATAAAACCCCAAAATAAAGGTAAAGTCCCTAACACTTAATATTAAATTTCATTTGTGAGTTTCAAAGAACATAGACATGAGTGTACTTGATAGTATATAGAGTCATGATCAAATACAACAATGTTCCCCCTTAATATACATTTTGAAAACTTAGAGAATAGATGTACTTGAATAAATGATAAGACATGTATTACTTCACTCTCTCTTGACAACTTCCTAAATAAATTCGGGGAAGTTGTAAATAAATAATCCATGGATGAAATATGTAGCATAATAATGCAATTAGAAGAAGAAAACAAACACCTTCAAAGTTACACCATGTGAAGCAAAGACAACATGTGCAAATTAGAAAGGATGATAACATAATTGTTCACATTCTTAATTCTTGCAATACGTATTGAACTCCAAGCAACTTCAAATATTCTTATGGGATTTAAATAAACGTATTTGAAATAAAAACATCTATCATATCAAAACTCCAAAACCAGCTTGGGGAGAAGGACACTACAATTGAGGCTTGACAACGTTGAGTCTAGGCACAAGGTGAAAAGATTTTCAAACTAGAACAATCTAAATGAATTCATACATATCCAATTGACAATCCTCATCATCTCCAAGAGGTTGTTCGTGATATACAACACAAGCAAACAAAGATCCTTGTCCAACATGAGAATCTAAAAAACGAGACAAATGCTCATCAACAATCTCTTCAAAAACAAGTTGAAGAACATAATTCATGGGTTCAAGTGGTCAAGGGGAAAAAGACTCCTCTCATTGTGAAGTTAGCAATGCAAGCCAAATTTGATGAGGAAAAAACACTTTCAGCCAAAGAACTCAAATTTCGTGTTTGTGGTCTCCTAAAGCCCTACTTACCCCTTAAAGATAGGGCATGACATTTTGCACAACCCAGTAGACATCAAGGATACTATCCTTGATTAGGCTTGGGTAAGTCCCTAACAAACTCTTATCATCTAATTTTACTCATTTGAGAAATGTTTGAGGGCTTTAAGAGCCAAGAAGAAACTTTTCATTCTGTCCACAAAAATCTACTTGGATGAGAACCTCAACATATTCCTATGGAGGAATTGTAGAAAGCGTGTACACATGTGATAGCTGTTTGAAAAGACACCAAGTGGGTAGTTATCTATGAACGAAAATCTGCAATTCATGATTTCTCTCCTCTAGGGTGGTCTTGTGATTGGCTTGTAAAGTGGTGTTCTCAGTTCCTAGTAGCTAATAATAGCCACTTTGTTGTTTGTTGGAATTGTAATGGGGCGGTATGGTCTTCCTTAGGTGCATTCTTGGATTCTATTTCTTCATAGGATCTTGTTTTGTCACACTGAGTCATGAGAGCCTGAAAAAATCTCTTCCTCTTGTCAGTGGTCAGGCATGAGAGACATCGATCAAGTGGCGTTTGCAATTTTTTTTTTGTAGTTGTTAAACTCACTCACACACACCCCGCCGTGGTTTGAACTTGGGTCTCCTTGATGAGAACCTAAAGACATACCTATATGGCTTACCTCATTTGGGATTGCCTTCATCAACAAGTGTCATTGTTCGCATTACATGAACACTCCAGATATACATGATTTTATATCAAGAGGGGCCAACCCCCTATTCGAGACATCTTAGCAATATGCTATTTTCCTCTGGTATCGTCATCTTTGGTCATCCACCCTGATGGTTTTCCCTACCTAGATCTACACTTGAAGATTTCTATTCATTATTGGGTGATGCCATTCTTTTAACGGACTCCAATGCCTACATTGGGACCCACTAGGCACCCTTCGATGATCTTATAAAGGACGAGTTTTGTCTTTTTGTGCTCGACCCCATGGTTATTGCATTTTACAGGACCTCTGCAAATGAGAAGTGTCCTGTTATTGCTTCTGGAAAACACTTGATTCAGTTGTGCGAGTCACATGGCCTCTTCGTTCTCAATGGGATTTCTCAGTTTCCTATCTCCTCTAGGTTCACTTGTTTTTTTTGCATGTGGGATGTATGAGTGTTGTTGACTATGTCATCACAAATAGGACCTTATTTTTTGATATTCAAGTTTTCATGTTTCTAGTCAGCTTCCCTTGGCTGATTATGTAATGCTGACTTTCTCCCTGGATTCTTCCTCTTTTACCTCTTCATTTCTTCCTTGTCCATTGCCCAGTCCTACCAACCATCACATGATTCATTTTGACCTTTGTTTTGTCAATATGTTGCTTGTCTCTCCCAGATGGTGTCCAAACATTACTCTCTTAATTTCACCATAGCAACAACCAAATATGAATTTTTGTCTCAATGTTATGGGATGCAGCCTTTAACTCCTTTCCCCACACTTTTCCTTGGTCAAAACCTGGTTGTTGCATTGCTGCTTGTCCCATGAATTGTTGATATGATGAAAAATGTGATTCTAAACATCGAAAGCGTTGTTTTGCTCTTATACATGAGCCTGCAACTATATCTTCCACTCGAAGGAAATATAAATGCTTTATTCAATGTAAGAAATGAGAGTTTCTTGCTGTTATGTGTTGTGAGTTTCTAGATGCTCTTCATCACTCCCTCAGAGCATTTTGGTGCACTCTTCTTCTTTGAAAGCCCCTCCTGTGTGCATCAACAACAAGTCCTGGGCCTCCCATGCTAATTCTTTATATGATATCCTAGGGGAGCCCACCATTCATGTCTTTTCCCCCTTCCCCTAAACATCAAGTCAGCTCTTCTCTTTAGAGGACATCAAGAGAGCTATACATAAATTATGCACACTATCAAGTCTACATAAATTATGCACAATATCAAGTCTTCTGATTTTGAGGGACTCCAGTCTGAGTTCTTGAAGTATGGTGTTGAATTTTATTCGATATCCAATTGCAGAATTATTCAATGAGGTTGTTTGTTTTGGCTTCCCCTCCTGGTACAATATATTAACCACCCCATCCACACATACAAGGACTATCTAAATCCAAGTAACTACAAAATTATTATGATTGAACATACATTTGACAAGCTGTATGCAACAATTTTGAATATGAAACTCTCAGAGCTATTAGATCAATGCACTCTTAGAGTGAGAGAGAAGGTTTTAGAATTGATCGTAACACTATTGATCATATTTTCACTCTCAGGGCTATTGTTGAGGAGACTTGTCAACAACCTTCTAAAGTAACATGGTGTTTTGTGGACTTTAGAAGGACCTTTGACACCATTCCCACGCATCTTTTATTTTAGAGATTACATGACATCTACATCTCGGAGCTCTTTATCACTCCCATCAATAGACTATACAAGGTAGTTGTTGGCCGTTTTCAGACAATTTTTGGTTTCTTAGAGGATGTCTAGAGCACCAATGGCATCAAACAACGCTGTCCTCTTTCTCCTTCACTCTTTGGGATCTGCATTGATGAGCTTGAAGAATTTATTTGTTAAAACACATATAATGTTGATGGTTGCCTTCTACATCATTATTTGGTAGTTATAAGCTATATGGCTTTTAGTATACGATGTAGTACTTCTTGTTCATAATACTCTTGAGGGCTTACAAAGATAGTTGGATGCTCTTGCTCATATATGTGACTTAAAACAACTGGTAGTCAATCTTATGAAGACTAAGGTGATGGTTTTCAACACATTAAAGAGTACTGTCTATTTTTTTAATTCTTTAGATTGAGATTATCACTTCTTACACCCTCTTGTTGGTTCAGTTTATAGACCCTTCCCTTAATCTTCAGTCAACTTCATAGTCACAACTTTGTAAGGGATGTACATCTCTCTTAGTCTTGGAATGCCAATGTTTCTTGTATCACTTCTAGGACATACGTACAAAGATGTGCTTCTTTGATTGCATCATCAAAACCATAGTCCTTTATGGTTATGAGGTTTGGGGTCTCAATCAAGGGTGTGTTGATTGGTCTTGCATTGAGAGGGTCCAAACTATTTTGCTTTAACAATTTATCCGATGTAAAAGAACAATTTCCCAATGTATTGTTTAGGCTGAGTATGGTGCTCTCTCTTCACCTTTAGAGCATCTTCAAAATTTCGTTTCAACTTCATAATCTTAGATCCATGGGTGATTGCACCTTAGGCCAAGAGAGATACCCATATTTGGTGCTCTGCTCCTTAGAATAGATAACATCTAGGAGTAGTCTGGTTGTCATCGTTGATGGTGCTCAATAGTTACTTCTCTTTAGTTAGTGGGCATCTCCATAGATCGATTACCTCCATTTAAATACTCTCTTGATGCTCCTCACTGCCTTCTTCCTGATAAGAGGGTGATTGATCAAGCAGTTAGAGATGACGTTTATTGACAGTTTATTGACAATATATTGAGATCATTTGGGTTGTTGCATCTCAACCCCTTAGTCCTATGCTGGCCTTCCACACAAACATTGCATGAGGATTGAGAATGGAATTATTACTTGTCTTGATTATGTTCAATGACATTAGACACATATCCTTAGGATTCTTCTTGGTTAGCTCAAGGTGTGCTCACATTAGTTGCGAGTGGAGACAAACTACCTTACTCCTTGAGTTCTATTTGCAACTATTTGGAAGATGGAGAGTGAAGAACATTTCATCTTCAGGCATATGGTTTATTATGAGATGGGAGGGAGATACTATTGCTTGTATGGAGACTTATGTGGATCGCGTGCCACTTTTTTCAGCTATTGTGACCAAACATGCTTGGCTCTATACCTTAAGGAAGCTATCACTCTTCAATGTCAGTTATTACAGGGTAGATCAACTACTTCTTGACTAATCACCTCATTCTTTCACTTTATATCTGTGGTTGAGAGTAATAAGCATTCATTTGAAGGTTTAACTCTCTAGAATATTAATGACAGATTTGTGCGCCCTTGTCTGCATGCAAGAATGGCTATAAGGCTTTGGTTTATTCATTTTCTTGCATGCATCATGATAGGACTGTAGTTCGATCATCTATGGCATTGGGTTTTGAGGAGTTATAGATAGACGTAACTTACCAGTTTCCTATGTTCTTTTGTTGGTTTCACGATCATGTATGCTAGAAGAGTCTTGAGGGTTTGGACACCATGTCCTCACAGGATTGTCTAACCAAGTCCCGTCCCCTTAGTCCTGGCCATTCTCTTGGGAGCATCATTGGATTTTGTGTTGGCCCTTCTGGGGTAGTTGGTGTGGATGACGACAATGCTTCTACTTAACATTCCTTTACAGGTTAGTGTAGATGGTTGGATTGACTAGAGCTACTTTCTATCTCTTTTTTACCTCAATTGTTGGCTTTCTCTTCATCATTACTTTTAACATGTTAGGGTTCATCCATTTTGGGTAACCCTTGAGGCTGTAATTTTATGCCTTACAACTGTCACACTTGGCTGTAGTTTACATTAGATTCTTTACTCTAGCTTATTGTCACAGTACTTTTTGGTTCTACAGTGTATTCTAACAGCTCCTTTTGACAAGTCCCATTGGCCTACTTTGGGCATCTGTGGACATTAATAAAATTATCTCATCTCATAGGAGGCCAAGGGTGACTTTGGGGAAGCGAGGAATTTCACATTGCAAGCCAAGGTTCCAAATCCACGAGTGAACCTTAATATTTTAGTGAGAGAATGCAAGTAGGGAGTAAGTAAAAGCAAGGAGTGAAGCTCACCTTCGAAGTTCTTGCTCTAGGTCTTTGGATAAATTCAAACAACAAAGGATTCTCATAAGGAAAAGTTAGTAAATAAGCAAACTCATTTAAAGAATCCCTAAATGGAAGTAATGATATCCTAGGATAAACAAATGCGATTAGTTATTGGATCCCCACTATTCCTAGTAATAGCTAACCTTTTCATTGAAGATTTTGCAAGAAGAGCAAATACAAATACCCATTGAAGCTGGGATGTTAGGAGAGATTTTGGGAGGATATTTTGGCTAAACATTCTCAGAATTAGATAAGTTTAATTACTTAGATAAGCCCTCAAATAATGTAACACCTACCTTAGAAATGGAAGAAAAAAACCAAATGCCCTTGATTAACAAGAAACATTATTGTACATCAGGCCATAGTGTGTACAGGAAGAAGATGCATACCGATTTATACCCAAGGGCGGACTCACATTATCATCCAGCTCAAATTTACTTGTTTTAGAATGACTGCATAGAACTTGGACAAAAAGGAGTGGTCATTCAGGTTGTCCGTTTTTCAAAGTTGTCTCACATTCCTACTATGAGCTCATTGCATGGTTTTTCCAATTTGGAAATTGTCATTAGCATTTTCTGTAGGAAATATTACATTTTCCTTGAATATTATTCGTAGAAACAGTAAAATCAAAGGTTGACCCCTAGTGACACTCATTTTGATCTAGTTCATAATCTTGCAATATACGGATTCTCTAAAGGTGTTTCTATGTCAGCTTGTGATTATGGTTGACTATGAATTTTATGTTATTTAGTCTTTCATAGTTCTGATTTCAGAAGAATTGAACAGAACATTTTTTTTTGTTTTGCAGGTTGGTTTCAGGCATCAGCAATGCAGTCATTATTGATAAATTTTATGATAAATCAAATTGGTGTGTAATTATTGAGAAAACATGAATCTCATGTTTGGAACTGCATTCAAAATGTTGTAAAGCGTTATCTTCTCCATTCATAAATTATTTGCATGGCATTGAAGTGGTTGTAACCTGAAAAGTGCTGCTGTTTTTAAGTATGTGGGTCCTTAAAATGAAAAGAATCGGAATAAACCTCCATCGAATATCAAATCTCAATATTTTTACTGTAAAGCAGTTAGATGAGTTCTCTTCCCTGAAAGATATTGCACAATTATTCCTTTTGATAATCAAATGCATAGGGTTTACAAGTATTTTGAAGATCTCGCAGTTTTCAGTAAGCCGTGAATTACATTTTTTTTATTCGTAATTATGATCACTCAACTCAATAAACTTCCATCCACAGTTGTATCCCTAGTTGAGAAGAGTGAATTTATTAATGTTGTTTAAACAAGCTTGTATTGACCCACAAGCTTGAAGGAAAGCTATCAAGACTTTTATTTCTTCGATTGAGAAAAACTACATTGCAGATTAGTGTTGCTTGATGGAAGTTAGGTGTAAATGATCTGTACGGTATTGATTATACTTTCACACCCATCAAAATATATCAATCCGATTCAGGATTTGAGATCAATTTCTTTGTAAATAGGAAGAAGATTGTAAATGCAATTAGAGTTATTGGTTTTGAATAATGTGCAGTTTAGGAGAACAAAATAGTATAAATTGATAAATTGCTAAAATAGGGCAACCTCTGACTTGGCAAAAATATGGAACCAAATATATACAACGAGTCATGAGATGAAAAAAGGGTTTTGCACTCTAGTTTGTCTAGACAGTCTACTGTACATGGTTATCAATTGTGTTTGCTTCTTGTGTCAATGTAGAAAGTGTAAGAGGCAAGTAATGGTAAATAGTTATATTGATTATATTATACCCGCTTGCTTCAGCTTGATTTACCTCTAAATATGTATGATTAGTCATGTGATGGAAAGAAATATGAACAATTAGTCATAAAATGGAAAGAGGGTTTTTCCTGTTTCTGTCTAGACATTGTTTTTGCTTCTTGTATCAATGTACAAAGTGTAAGATGCAATGAACAACAAAGAATGACATTCATTGTTTTATGCCGTCAATTGTTTCATCTTGATTAATCTTTCAATACCCTTTCAAAGTGTAAGATGCAATGAACAACAAAGAATTACTTTTATTGTTTTATGCCCTTAATTGCTTCATCTTGATTAATCTTTCAATACCCTTTCAAAGTGTAAGGATGCAATGAACAATAAAGAATTACATTCATTGTTTTATGCTCTTATTTGCATCATCTTGATTAATCATTCAATCTCCTTTCGAGGACATATTAAGAGTGAAAAAACACATTTGATCATTTTGCCTATATTATTAGAAGAGTACTAGTTTTAAACTCCACGCTGAGCTATTGATATATGAAAGCAATAATTTTTGTTTGTTGTATAAACCTTAAACTGTATTTTTATTTTCATCCTTACGAACGGATTGTATAAAAATAATTTTACCTGCATTTTTAATTGAAAGCCAGCAATAGTTTTTTAATTGGTTATATAGGATTGAAATGATGTCCAACCCATATTACATTATGACCACAGAGTGGTATTACAACAGGTTGACAATTATACATGTATCACTTAGCAAGATTTGAACCTGGGTCTTCTCGAAAGTTGAGGAATATAATTGGTTGAGCTAATGCCATTTGATTGGAAGCCATCAACAGTTAAAAGCATGAGCATTTGGTTAAATCTATTCAGATAACTATAAATATAAATGTATTTTTATAAGCATCTTCAATCTTTAATTTTTTTTGTTGGATTTAAAAAAAGAAAAAGAAAAAAAAACTGTACATGAAATTACATTATAATGCATAGAAATAAACATGGCCCAAGGAGTCGCAACAATAGTATGCTATAAGTATTAACAAAGGGTGACTAAGTTAACTTTTAAGGTCTACGAGCATTATGTATATCAGACTAACTTGTATTCTTTAGGATCCATTATGCATGAAAGAAGGTATTTGTGTTGTGCTATCCGCCTATGGACCATATATACCGTGCAGGTCCATTATGCATTATAAACATAATGTCAGAGCAACTTATGTTTAAATATACAATTTCTTTTTGGCATAAACCTGAGTTTACTCAAAAGGGTTGTGGAATGTCGTTCAATGCATTTCTGGGCAATATTGGCATTATTAAAATCTTAAAAAAAACCAACTAAAAACTGGTATGGTTCAAGAACGGAAAATGACATCAAGCTTCTAGTAGGATATTAATGACATCTGGTCCCCAACAAGGAGTCGCAACAATAGTATGCTATAAGCATTAACAAAGGGTGAATAAGTTAACTTTTAAGGTCTACGAACATTACGTATATCAGACTAACTTGTACTCTTGAGGATCCAGAAGAAGGTATTTGTGTTGTGCTATCCACCTATGGACTATATATACAGTGCAGGTCCATTATGCATTATGAACATAATGTCAGAGAAACTTATGTCTAAATATACAATTTCTTTTTGGCATTAACCTGAGTTTACTCAAAAGGTTTGTGGAATGTTGGCAATATTGACATTATTAAAATCTTAAAAAAAACCAATTAAAATCTGTTATGGTTCAAGAACGGAAAATGACATCAAGTTTCTAGTAGGATATTAATGACATCTGGTAACACTAATTAGCAAGTGGTATTACAACAACTTGATAATTATGCTTGCATGGCTTGGCAAGATGTGAAACTTGGTCCTATTGAAAATTAATGAATTTAACTGCTGGAGCTAATGTCATTTGATTTATGATTTTTTTTTTTAAAGATAAAATAGATTCATTAATAAAATTATATAGTTTGATAATAATAAAGAACCGCTTTACTAAACAAGATTTATAAGCAAGTTTTAAAGTATAACTTGAGGTTCTATACAACTAATAATTAATCTTAAATAGATAAAAACCCAATCTAGCAAAACATTGATACACTGATCATCAACAGAGTCTTAGATAAAATTTATTTAAAAAAAAAAGTTATATGGTTTATATCAAGGCTCAGTTCCATCAAAATACCAAAACATTACATTTGCTATCAGCCTAAGTAGCCCATATCGAAGCAAAATTTCTATGAATTGTTTTTAGCTTGAATTTATATGTTGAAAAGCCTTTTTACCTCTCTATTCTTGTTTTTGAGCAGTTACTTGAATCCTTAATATCAATTAATATTAGTTTGATTCTTCCATATTTCGGAATTTGCAATTTTTTTTGCTTTTTTAATATAACTTTTTAATGTATGTCTTTTAAACTACTTTTTGGTAATAAATCTCATATTATAGACAAACCTAGAGCATTGATAATGTAGGGATGCTATTAATATTCTTTAACCATATACAAATAGAGAAACAAGCTTTAAAATTGGTGATATGTTATTTCTTATAAACTCAACAATGCAAGCAAACCATACAAAATAAAGGCTAGGTAAAACACCAACCGGAATTTTGATATATACAAATAGAGAAACAAGTTTTAAAATTGGTGATATGTTATTTCTTATAAACTCAACAATGCAAGCAAACCATAAAAAATAAAGGCTAGGTAAAACACCAACCGGAATCTCAAAATATTTATCATGTTAAAATTTAAGTAATAATAGGAGTTTATGTTTAGACATTTTAAACAACTTATATGTTTGTTTTTCAAATTAAGTTGGTGAATTATAGTTGTTCAAAAACATTAAAGCTTGAAAATATTTCATATTATAAATCATTATATATAAAAATGCCTTGCAAAATCGAAGGGGCTGTCTAAAAAGGTGTTACAAGCAAATTTGAAGTGTATGTGACACAATAAAGATATATCACAGGAGAGGTTATGTCGTATTCCATGCACAACCTCATAGCAAATGCAAGGTAAAATTTAAAATGAGGTTACATTAAGATGTATGAAAAAGTAAAGTGATTATATTAAAATCTTATCTTCTAAAAACATCATCTAATAATATTAAAAATTAGATTACTTATCAATTAGTCATCTCCTAAGAAACAAGGTTAAATATTTATGGTATTATAAATTTTTGATTTGTAGTATATAGATTCATGACTTGATTAGGATCCACTTTATATACAACTCGAATATTATAATATTTTATCATTAAAACATCTTTGAAAATATATGTTACATCTTGGATCTCTATTTCTTCTCAAATTTTCACTACTCTTTATTAGGCCCAACTTGAGTGGGTTCAATGGTAAGACTTTGGAACTCCTAATAGGATCTAGCGGGGATAGAGATGTACACCATATTTTGGTAACCAAAGTTTGGTTGGTAGACATAAATTGGGTAAATAACATCCTCTATAAGGGTTGTCTCATATGACCTATGAAAAACTACTTTACCTTTTACCTTTAGGAGTCAAATCCATATGTTAGAGAGCTTCTATTCTACAAACTTAAATTTGTGGTGTCTCTCTATATATTAAAAAATAAGACTTTATGTAGGTCTAGTGGCCTTATCACAATGCTTGAATTTGAACTTGGTCACATTATGACAAATGCACCCCCTTTATGATACCTTGGATGACATTTGAGTAAATAATTGAATTACAAACTACTTATTGGAATGTTAGCTGGTAATAGATACTGAATATGGTGTTTCTAAATAGTTATAGCATGAGGAGAGTTTAACATTTTAATGGGTTATAAGTAAAATGAATATTCATTTGGAAGAAATAAATAATGAAGAAAAATGACTTGATTACTATCCTAAGAATAAGGCCTATGGAATGATAATTTTTGTATTGTAATGTTGCCATAAATTATACAAACATTCAATATAAGCTATTTTTTAACAATAAAAAGATATATGAAATATAAAGTATGATGTTCATAAAGTATTAATAAAGGTCTAAAATCTGCCAATGTAAAGAACAAGGTATTAATAAGGAATATGAGTATTAATGGAACTAAAGTTTTGAAAAATTGGCTACATACTTTATAGTGTATTAGAGAAACAAAAGATTGTATTTTTTTTATAATGCAAAGTACAACGGGTGGCACAATTGGGGGGCACACTCCCCATGGGCATAACGGGGGCCTCCCTCCCTGTAATTTGAACTTGAGTAGCCTAGATAACAATCCAGACATACCACTAGGGTGTCCCTATGAGCCCTATGAGACATCCTAGATTTTATTTTCATAGTACTAAAATCTAAAATGAGTACGTGTCTCTATAGCCTAATTACTATGTTGCATTTGCATTGTCAATTCAATTGCTTAGTATAAGTTTGTTTTCACTAGTGGAGGAGATTGATAGAACTTTTGTTCATTATCTTATCTTTATTATAGGACATGATATCATGACATCAACAACAAAGCCTATATTAACTCATAGTAAAATGAAACATCATATAAATAGATCTTTGAAAAAAATAGTACCACTCAAACAAACAAACTTAATAAGCCATGCAAAGATATACTTAATAGGTCTTGTGAGGGATATCGTAGTGGTATGTCTAGGTTTTCATTAGGAGACCCAAGTTCAAACCCTGGTACTGTTGGTCAGAGATCTGCCTTAGGTATGAAATTGTCCATTCATGCGCCCTAGACCCGACCAACATTGAAAGGCCGAGAGGAAAAGATGCCTCCCGTGCCAATATCCAAAGAGGGGATTGGTTCCCTTGATATTCTAATTGGGGGGATTTGAGGATAAAGAACAAGGGAATGGAAATATGGTCACAGGCCAGATAGAACAAGGGTGATGGACTAACAACACGATAACTCTACTGCACGCTGAATCAAATAGCACTCAATACAGACAACTAACAAAAATTAAAACTAGGCATCTAACATGCGTAATCTCCAGTGGTTCACGTTTTATCAGAAGCTAAATCCAGATATTAGAATTCAAGCCTACAGATAAATCAGAGAACTTAATAGAAGACAAGCAATAGAAGATATACACACAAAATAGAAGTCCAAAGTTAGAGCCAAACATCAGCTGTATTGATAGCAAAAATCGGATTACATAAAGCTTCTAACAAACATCCATCATTTTACAATAAAAGAGCAGGCTTATATAGACAATTATGCCGCTTGAAACATTAAATGCACACCTTCAAAATGTGGCGGTGGCAGGCAAGATAATATTTGCAAGAAAAATATTTATGAAATAGTAATCAGGCATGGCCAGAACTGATGACTCCTCAAAATGCAGCTGCACCCCTTCAATGCTCTGATAGGCTCAGCTCGCTGGCACTGTCTCCCCACTTGTTGGAATCGCTTCTGTGAAGTCTGGAAACTTCTCAGACCGACTGCGCTTGGATGGATAAGGATGCACATTAACTCGTTGATGGGAAGTGCTTATGGAAAATCCTGGCGAGGAGGTTGGAAAAGAACAAGCGCTAGATGCAAGCGCTGCTTATATCTTGCTGTTTCCTGGCCTAAATTTGCTTCACACTCTAAAACTACAGCAAAAGCACCTTGTAGCCTTGGGACCAACGCCAGAGTTGAAAAGTCAAGAGGTGAAGCGCAGCTAACTCATTGCGCATCTGCCCGACGCTCGAAAATGGAGCGCAAGTCCTTGGCGCACAGGAAGTAGTGCTGGCGTTGAAAAGTCAACTACCAAAGCGCACGAGAATTGAGCACAAAAGCGTTATGCAGGAGAAATAGAGCGCAAGGGTATGGGGCATTGGGATGCGCATCAGCGTTGACGATCAACAGCTGAAGCGCGCAAGCTTGTTGCGCATTTGCCTTGCACTGGAGAAATGGAGTGCAACACCTTGATGCCTTGGAAACAGTGCTGAGTTTTGACCAGTCAAAAGGCATCGCACTCAAACTAAATGCGACATTGCTTGGCGCTCCGAAAACTAAGCGCAACATCTTTGGGTCTTCTCTTTGGGAGTTGCGCTACACTTTGAAAAGTCAAAGCAGGAAGCGCTCCGAATGGGAGCACAACTTAGCGCTTGTAGAAATGAGCGCAATGTCCTTCATCAACACTTAGCCGCCTTTCCTTGAAACCTGGTGCTGCTCTTTATCGGTCAAAGTAGGTTGCGCTCGTCGGGCAGAGCGCAAAGGCATTGCGTTGGCTGTTGGTGCGCTTTGACCAGTCAAACGGCATTGCGCTCCTCTTTTGCATGAAGTTTGCCTTGCGCTAATACTTGGTGCGCAACAGTAATGCGCTCCTTAGGTTGAGCGCAAAGGCATTGCATCGGGAATCATTGCGCTTTAACCTTCATCAACACTTAGCGTTCTTGCCTTGCGAAGCCAAGGTTTACTGCCTTCTGGATCAAAACTGGCTTGCGCGCTGTTCACTCTTCCAACTTAACTCGTGCTTGGGGACAAAGCAAACTACCTTGCTTTCCAAAAGGTGTGCACCCTGCATGGTAAGTAAACATAAACAATTGCACAGTGCTTTAGGTGCAGCCAAGAGAATTTGACAGCAAAACTCAGGCGAGAGAAAAATACATTTTGAACAATAAGGACAGTTTCTGGGAAGTAGAAATTACTGGACAACAATATATATATATAATGTTGCAAAAATGACATCTCTGGCGGCTTGCGGGGAAATTGAGCTCACCTCAATATCGAAACCCCAAGCCTTATCCATTGGGTACGTAGTCATCATCATTATCGCTCTCTGAATGCTCACTAGTAGCAACAGACTCTTCCTTCGACTCTTCTCATCCCGTTTCCACCTCTTCTTGGTTCGCATTGTGCTGCTCCTCTTCGCGTTCGTCTCCCTTGTCCTGAGGCTCTTGGCCTACGTCTTGTTGGGGCTCGTGACTTTCGCCTTGGCATTCTTCCTTAGCTTGAAACTCCTACGATTGAATTTCTCCTTGCGCTTGGATTTCTTCTTGCTGTTGAGGAGGCTTAGGTGGCGTGAGTTCATCCTGAATGCGGTCATAAGTCGCTTGGACTAGGCCCTAGTCATCTTCGTTTATCGCGTCACGCTCCTGAAGCTCTCGAATCAGGTACCTAAAATTTTCAAACTGGTTAACGTCAGCATAATTAAACCTCTCGCTAAGGTCCACAAGACAAGCCTCCATTCGCATGAATCTAGCCGTATACTGCATCACCTAAAGCTCAGTAATGGGCTCCTCCCAACTGTCAATCTTTGAGGTATCGTTTTCAAAGGAGTTCCAAACTGATTGCAACTCTTATTTTGTCAAAATATGGTCTCCCTCATCAGTGAAGCCCGGGAAACCGTTCTGCACCAGAGTATCAAAGTACATTAGAGAAAGCTTTCTCTCTCTCAAACATGTCCATCAAACCTCGAGCCTTTCGGGCCGCCTTGGCCTTTTTAAAGAAAGATCTCAACGTTATGCTTGCAGTTGCCCATGACTGAGCAAGGTCACACATCGGGGAAAACTGGATGCTCGATTTGTCTAGGGTTTGCGTGTTCATGGCCAGCTCCAGCCATTGGTCAATGCCCCCTTCGACATCTACGATGGAAGCACCGTGGGAGACTAACTGCTTGGCCTCCCAGATGAACGTTAGGAGTACTACCGCCCTGTGCGCTCTAATTTTGAAGTTGGTCAGGAAGCGACTGCGCACCTCCTTAACACAAATCTTTGACAAAACCTCTGCTAGCTCTGCTTTATCTGTCAATCGACCTATAGCTCTTGAATCTGAGCATCCAAAACTTGCAGCTGGATTTGTGCCTCCTCCTGAACCTTGAGGCGTTCTTCAAAATATTTCTTGTAGCTTTCCACCTCTTGCTCCAAATTGATCACCCGCTGTTGCAACTGCTCCACTTTGGACTGCTCCTCCTCAAGCTGCCCCCTCGTGAGTGCCAAGGTCTCTTCAAATTGTATATTTTTGGCCTTAGCCTTGTAGCAACGATTTTTGAAATACTCCACCTGGAGGTAGAGGGATGTTACCTCAACATGGATATTCCCAGTTTTCTCCGCAGGATCAAGAGTCTTCAAATATTCCACCGTATGACGATAAGAATAGTTTGCTGTCGTCATCTCCTCCAATGGCTTATGGACCTTGGGCACTTTTTCCATTCTGTGGAGCTGCACATTTTGAGGATCGAACATGGCCCTTTTTTTCGATCGAGGCGCTTACGCATTCTTTCTTTTTTGGCCTTTGATCCAGGTCGAGGAATTCTGTCGCGCCTTGCGAATACTTTCTGCCATTGGGCCCTCCTGGCAAAATTCCAACTCCATAGGTTCCTGTACTCCAAAGAGTGGCGTAAAGGGAATAGAGCCCGTTGAGGGCTCGATTTGATAGATGTGTTTGGAACAGCTGGGGTGTCGACTAAAGTGACCTTAGGAGGTGTCGGGGTTTGCACGACTACAACCAGAATGCTAGGATCAGGGGGAGGAGTCTCCATGGAGGTTACTGTTGTGACGATTGAGGAGGGGGGACAAGCAAATACTGGCCAAGCCTCACTGCGGTAGCGGATGCTACGACTGAATGAACCAAACCCTGGGGGTAGAAATGGAAGTTAGTGGGAAGGTGAATGCATTGGAAACCAACACAAAAGTTTTAAATGACTGAGAAAATGAAGGCATGGAAGAATGAGGCTGCGACTGAAACAGAGGGTTAGGTATGACTACAATAGGGACGCCGAATGATATGTGGGTAGATAGTAGGGTTTCAGAGCCAAGAAGGGGAATCGCTTGAGGGGCGAAAGAGATAAAGAAAGCGACTGAAGACACGACTGTGGGATCGAACGTCTCCAAAGTTGGCATGGTGAACTGTTGCATTACCGGACTTGCTTCTCCTTCCTTGTTTGATGTCTCCTCATCCAGATTAATGAACGAGACTTCGAGCTGCACTTGCTGCGTCGGAGCGTATACTTCTGAAGCGTTCTCTTCTATGGCTGCTGATGCTGTCGGAGGATTTGTGCTAGAGGGGTGGGTCATAGTAGTCCGAGGCCTCTTTGCAACGTTGTGGGGCACCGGTGCAGCAGGAGCGTCCCTTTTCCTCGAAGTGGTCTCTTCTTCTAGGAGCGACTGCTTACCTTTACCCCTGACAAGTGGCGCTTGACTAGCCTGGTGTTTAAGAACCACTGCCACGTCTTCAACCCTGCTGGGACTCAGTACTTTTGGGCACAATGTTGTCGAAAAATATGGGCCGATAGGTTTCATAATATTTGTCAAATATCGCAGAGAATTTCTGATCTAATTGTAGCGTTGGGTCAGATGCTCCTTTTCCATTGTGGACTCTCATGATCCACCAGTTCACGATCTTCTCATCTGACCAGTCTGGCACTTTATTCTTCACTGCCTTGAACACTCGATCATCGGGGTCTTGTGTCGGATTCTGCGTAGGGTTGTAATCGACCTCCATTATGTAGAAGTCATGCCACGAGGGAAAGGAGACCATCCTCTCTATATGCCACTCTAGGTTCAGCCCGGAAGGGTTATTGTTTTACTTCTTGATATCCGAGCGAGGGCAACAGTGAAAGCTCTTTGCACTGATTTTATCTCTAAAAACATTCAACGGGTCATACTTCCACCGTTGGGGTAGGTCAATCAGACCAAACTCGTGTAGAGTTAATGCCAAAAAGGTGTTCTACCCATTCTCTGATACTTCGATGTTGCCGAGATTGATAGGCCAAGGGCAGGTGTGCTACCTTTTTCATCCCTTCCCATACGTATGATTTGCGAAGTCACACTGGCGGGCGACCTCAAGAGCGAATAGGTATTCGGTTGTGTAGTGCAACAACAAGAAGGGTTTGCCAGAAAACCTGAAGATTCATATCACCATGCCCTACGTTAGCTGAAAAATGTCACCGAGTAGGCCCTGTACCACATAATCCCTCATTGACCTTAGCACACGCTCACAAACACCGTAAATGATTTCTAGCGCTAAACAAAGGAAAACTCGGTTGAAGTTATAATAGGACTCGTGCCTTGACAGGCTCGTGGTCCATTGGTACACAGGGAGTACTTTGCCCTTTTCGTCCGTGCGACTCGTGGCAATAAAGGTGAAATGGCGATGCGAATGCAAGTGGTAGAAGAAATACCATGCCAAGATCGAGCAACTTCAGAACGCCATGTTTTCGTTTTGCATCCTGTATAGCTGGATATGAAGCTGTCGCGACACCTAGTCTGCCCAGTCAAAAAAGACAGGCTTTATTCCCTGCGCCACAACATTGGGAGCATAGAATTCTCCATGAGATACGCACTCGGTAATTGCCACCTGCCAGCCATACACTTGGGCGTCCGAGGCCAGCCCGGTAATCCATGCCAGCATGAAGTAGAGTTCAGAATTTTTAAATCTCCTCAAATATTTGGGGAGTTCTGGCAGAGCACCGGAAGCAAGCTTCTCCGTCAGCTGGGCTTCCATAAACAGCCTCATTTGCGGTGTGTTGGTATATCTATCATTCTGCTCATTGCTGTTAATTTTTCTAATGATGACTTCACCAGAAGGTCCTTGCCCATAGGCGCAAGCTTTGCGGATTTTTCCGCAGAGATGGAGAACAACCTTCTTTATTTTGTGTCCCGGATCGACCTAGTCTTGGGGTCGTAAAATCTGGAAATTGTGCAAATTAATTCCAGGCAGGGGTGCACAGGCGTGCATAGGTACAACTACAGATAGGAGTGGTAGGCGATTGCCCGTTTGCTCGCGACAGACACATTTGTCATCAAGAGTTCGACATATTCTTGAAGCTTTTCTATGCTTATCTAGGTGAGGACGCAGTCTCGGATTTTGCTCAACCCATTTTTAGGGGAAGGTGGCGGTGGTTTTTACTTCTTTTTCTTCTGCTTTTGCTCACCCCTTGTTGATTGTGGTACCTTCTCCCTTTTCGGTTTTTGCTCTCCTTTCTTATCCATCTCCATTGGTCAATCGTCCAAGCGCACTGAGGATGGCAGCGCTCAAGTGCATCTCAACCAGACTATGCCTTAGGAATAATTCACTTGTCCCAGAATAACACAGTGCCCCATTGATGCTCTTCGCTCCTTACAAGCAACAATCACTTTTCGAACCTCTGCAATGACGAATGGCGCACAACTCAAGAGTTTCTCTAGGTATACTTGATGTGTAGGGTGCCTTCTTATAGCTCAGGCATGCACCCACCTGCATTAATGTCGTTTGGATGAAGTAGATGACTGGAAAGATTGCGGGCATCGTGGAAGATCTTCTGCGCGTTGGCCAATGGTGGAGCGCACATCCCAATGCCAACTAAGAGAGTGGGCCGTAATATTTTTTGAAACATGAGACACGCCACATTTGTTGCATTTATTTTCTAATATGTTTTGCTTTGGACTGCGTGCCTAGAACATTGGATAAAGCGCCTGGTGCTTGGGAGAGAACGAAGCCTTATTACTTCAAATGCCCTTTCACCTTTTTCAGGGCCAATGAATGGCCTTCGCTCAGAAATTGGGGCACAAGGTTTATTTGTCTTTGGGAATCCCAAAACCGGATTGTGCCCTCAAACCAGAGTGCAATGGCCTCCTTGGGATTTGCACCAGGGTCGAAAAAATCAAATGCTGATGCGCATTCCTTGGTTTCATCCTTGCCTTGCGCATTGAAACCCAAGCGCAACAACTTGGCGCTCGAAAATGGAGAGCAACGCCTTGGCGCACTCGAACTGGTGTGCAGCATATTCTGGGCATATTTAAACCTTCTCTTCGAAAAGTCAACAAGCGAAGCACACTGCTTAGCCCCGAAGGGGCCCTTGGCACCCAAAGTGCTACGAAAAATCCTGGCATAGGGAAACACACTGGTGCTAAAAAGTTAAACGCCCAAGCGCTCATTTTTGTTGCACATTGGCCTTGCACATGTTACTTAGAGCGCAACACCTTGGCTTATACTTGTATCTTTCCCTTGGGGATTGTGTTGCGCTTCGAAAAGTCAAAGCGCAAAACGCACTTTCTAGCCCCGCATTGGTCTCGCACTCCTCTTTTGGAGCACCATGCCTTGGTGTATACTTAGGTGCTTCTTCATTTGCACATAATGTCGCGCTTTGACCGGTCAACGCACGTTGCGCTCCTGAGGAGGGGCGCAAAGGTATAGCACTCGTTTTTGTTGCGCCTTGACCTTTCGAGGGGTGTTGCGCCCTGCTTTGCATGGAGCTTGTCTTGCGCCTTCCAACTGGAGTAAAATTGCATTACGCTCCTCAGACCGGGCGCACGACACCGCACCCATTGTTGCTACGCTTCACCTTGTAGTTAGCATCATTGAAGCCCAATCTTACCCTTGCGAGAGAGCTGGACTCCCCTTTTACGGACAATGGGATGCTTTGCTAAGTGTGACATTTTTCTTGACAGGAAACGCTAAAAATCCAAGAACTACTACTTATTTCTCTGTGCTTGGCTTAACAGAGAAAAAACATGAACTGAACTGGAAAAAGAACGGACTCTTTGGAACCCCTATGCCGGCTAGAAGCCTGGCCCAAAAAACTACGCTACTGATAGCGCAAAAGTGGGCGAAGAGATATACTCCGCAAGAAACAAAAGTGCATAGAAAAGGAAAATACAAATATATATAGCCTGATAAAAACCTCTCGCACTACCTCTCACTGGTAGTATGCCTTCAGATGAAGGCCATTGACTGATAACGACAGAGAAAACCCGCTCAGATCTTGCAGCGTGAAAGAGTTCACCGGATGGACCTGAGAAACCCAAAACGGACCCTCCCAGAATGCACCAAATTTGTGGTGGTTTACGGGCTTGGACTTTTTCTCATTCCATTTTAGCACCAAATCGCCAACCTAGAAGGTCCGATCGGAGGTCCTTTTGCCGAACCAATTCTTCGTGGTGACGACATGCTTCATGAAAGCCTCATAGGATTTCTCTCTTTCCTCCTCCAACTGCAACAGTTGGGCAATCCTAATGCTGATAGGATCAAACTCTTCATCCCCGCCGTCCAATGATCGGAGAGACTGCAAAGCGGGCAATTCGATATGCGCAGGAAGCACTGCTTCTTTCCCGTACACCAGGGAGTATGGGGACGTCTTGATGGATTTCTTAATGGAAATTCGGTCAGCCCATAACACAAAATCTAAAAGCAGATGCCAGGTTCGCTTGTTGTCTTCCAATGTCCTCTTCAGGATCCGGAGTAAGTTTTTGTTGGTAGACTCCGCCAAACCGTTGCCCTGCGGGTAATAATTTGACGAAGTTTTCAAGTAAATACCGTACTTACTGGCAAATGCGCACATCTTGGCCCTAATGAAATGGGAACCATTATCAGTCACTATGGCATACGATATCCCGAAACGGGTTATCGGGCCTTCTAGAAAGGCGATGACCACATCCTGGTTAGCCCTCTTGGTGGGCACTGCCTCTGTCCACCGGGTGAAATAGTCTATGTGCGTCAAGATGTACTTGTGCCTTGCTGAAGAGTTGGGCTCTATTATCCTAATGAAGTCTAAAACCCATTGCTGAAATGGGGCCTCGACTTGAATCAGGTGCAGAGGTAGAGAAGCGTTCTTAGTGCGACCAACATACCTTTGACATTTGTCGCATTTTTGGCTAACACTGAAGGAATCAACAAAAATGGTGGGCCAATAATAGCCTGCCCTTATTATTTTCAAGGCCATAGGCCTTCCTGAAAAATGGTTCCCGAACATTCTAGAATGGAATTCGTCCAGGATTTTATCTTTTTCTACTCCCTTGACACATCTCAGGAGGACGTCGTCAATATTTCGATGAAACAATCCACTAGGCAACAATACGTATCCACAGGCTTGAAGCCTGAATCTCCTCTGCGAAGAGTTGAGGCCCAAAGGGCACTATCCTGTGCTGAAGAACTCCACGAGGTCCTCTGTCCAATCTTTGCTGGATGAAGATTGGTTTGCACAATTGCTCTCTTGCGCTGGATTATCCCACTGGCAAGCTGTCACCTCCGAGGCGACACTCCGGGCAAGCTATTGGCATAGGGCTCGACCACGAACCAGTTTAGTGGGTCGAACCTCTATATCGAACTCCTGGATCTTGGATATCCAACCTACCCTTCTGTTGCCGAGCTCACCTTGAATGATGAAGTTTCTGACGTCCGAGTGTATCACGTACACTATCGTCTTACTCTGAGAGACGAAATGACAAAACTTCTTCAGCGACCTCATCACCGCATGGACTTATATTTCGATGAAATTGAACTTTTCCTCATGCGGGAGGATAACTTGACTCAGGAACGCAATTGGCCGCTCGTTCCCGTCTTCATTTTTTTGGGTAAGGACAACCGCATAGCTCTCTGGCTCTCCGATAACATAAAGGATGAAATCCTTGGAGTAGTCGGGGTTCACCAAAACGAGGGCTTGGGCGATACACTCTTTTATCTCTTTGAACGCCTGCCTTCTCTCCTCGGTCCATCGAAACTTGGCATCCTTCTTGAGGAGTTCTGTCATCGGCTTGACTACCTGGGCAAAGTCGAAAATGAATTTTCGAACAAAATTAATTTGCCCTAAGAAGGATTGGAGGCCCTTCTTACTTGTTGGCAGAGGGAGCTTGAGGAGAGCTTCTGCCCTAGCAAGATATATAGCTAGTCTTATTTCAGAGATGACATGGCCCAAGAGCTTGCCCTCCTTGACCGCGAAGATTGACTTCTTCGGGTTTATTGAGATCCCAAATTCTCGGTATTTCTCAAACACCTGTCATAAATGTAGACCGTGGTCTTCCCTTTTGTGGGAAAAAATAGTCATGTTGTCAAGATATATAACAATGATGCGATTGAGCAACTCATTGAAGGCTAAGTCCATTGCTCTTTGGAAGGTTGCGCCAACGTTAGAGACGCCGAACGACATGCTCTGGTAGGCGAAGGTGCCCCACTTGGTGGTGAAGGCGGTCTTGAATTGGTCTTCATCTTTGACCTAGATTTGATTATACCTTGAAAAGTCATCCATCAGAGAGAATCTCTACGCTCCTGCCACCACATGAAGTATTTGGTCAATTTGAGGCAACAGGTAATGATCTTTCAGCGAAGCCTGATTAAGGTTTCGAAAGTCTACGCAGAGGTGAATGTCTCCATTCTTATTCCGGACTGGGACAAGATTCACCACCCAAGAAGAGTGCTTGATGGGATATATAATTTTTGCCTCGAGCATCTTTAGGAGATCGACCTTCATTAGAATCTCAATTTTCAAATTGACAGGCCTTTGCTTTTCCTGACAGGTTTGACTCCTTCCTGGAGCTCAATGGTATGCTAGAATACAAACTTGTCATACCCCTTTAGGTCGCGGTAGCTCCAGGCGAGGATGTCCGGATACTCTTTGCAGAGGGTTATGATCTGTTGTTTTTCCAATGGTGTGTAGTCAGTCCCCACTTTAATCATTTTCCTGAGCTCTAATTCAAGCTCTTCATATTCTCTTGCATCCACCTTGATCTTGTGGGGGAGAGACCTATCGCCTTGGTCAAACAAACTTTCAAGGGTGATTAAGCCCTTAGGGAGATGGTTGTTTTTCAGCTGAATTAGGCCCTAAGATTTTTCTTCGTCGAGGGCTCTTTCTTCGATGTTTCCTGCTTCATCGATAAAAAAGTTGACGATTTGCTCGTCACTGTCAAAAACCTACCAATGAATGTTCTTGTCAGGCACCAAGGGTCTATGGATCACTCTAACTGCCTTTGGATTTTGCATTATGTCCTCGGCAAGGGAGCACCTGGCTCCAATAGACACTAAAACATCGGTATGCTTATTTCACTATCGCGAAATGGACTGAATATTGAGAGCCGATAAGGACTCAAGCAGATCCCATACCTTATTACGGTATGCTTTTAAATAGTGTTGCTTGGCAACAAAGTTATTCGTCACTTGGTTACAGATCAGCTCTGAATCGCCAAAAATATGTAACTGCTTTATTCCGAGTTTCTCTCGCTTTTCGTAACCCCAAACACAGGGCTTCATACTCGGCGACATTATTTGTACAGCTCCAAGCGAGCCTGTACGAGTAAGTCTTTTGATTTTCGAAAGGGGAGATGAGGACAATTCCAGCTCCAGTGTTGTTCTTGCACCAGGCGTTGTCGAAGAAGAGCTTCCATAGTTGGTCGTCCATGGGGTCAGCGTCACTCGGTACTTTAGCCCTTTCAGGCTTGGTAATCGAGTAACACCCAATGTCCGATTCTATCATAGCGTTAAAATCATGCATAGAGAACTCATCCTCTATGCGCAGCTCGTCAAGAGCTTCCTCCATCAACTCCACCTTTTCTTCCACTTCTTTTACTCCGTCAATGATGTTGACTGCTCGTCAAGAGCTTCCTCCATCAGCTCCACCTTTTCTTCCACTTCTTCTACTCCGTCAATGATGTTGAATGAGTCCACGGGTTTTTTTGCATCTTGAATATTTTCAATGAGAAAGGTGGAGGGATTTTCATTAAAATTTTTGATACTCTTTCCTTTGAAGGGGACCTCAAGATGCGAATAATTGAGAGACAGATAGCCTCCAAGCTTGGCAGTGAATTCCCTTGATAAGCACATGCTGAAATAGGGCTCCAAGTCTACTACCACTTCTTGAATTACTGTGATCTGCGACATCTTGTGCAACACGATTGAGATGTCCTTGATGACCCCCACTGTCCTAACCGGAGTCCCATCCAGTTGAAGCACTCCAGGATTGCTCCTGGTATATTCCATGCCCATGAATTCACATACTGCTTTGGGCATTATAGTGGTGGCAGCGCCAGAACCAAACATGCAAATTATGCACGACCCATCCTTCCATCCTCAGGGATAGATAAAATGGCGACGACCTGTTCTTACCGGTGGCGGAGGTAGTTAGCAACTGTGTCAATACGGCTTGAGTTGGTCTCCCCTTGCCCTTAATGGACTTGAGGGATTATTGCATCAGGTCGACTTGACCAGGCAGTTGGAGCGCGTCAAAGAGGCTTACCTTGGCCAGAGTCTTCCTTAATTCTTCGACGACACTGTATGCTCCAACACCATACTTGCTTCCCTCTTTAGCAGTTTCGTATCGATTTCGATATTGCTGCGTTGCTTTCGCTCTGGCGTTTGGTCAATGAGGGGTATCGTAGCTTTTCTCTCGCCTGATATCTTGCTTTGGTTAAGGGTTGAGAGGTTGAAGCTTGCGACGGAGGGGTCCTCACTTTTGCTCTTGGAGGCAAATAGTCTTTTAGTCGGGCAGTATCCATCGGCTCTGATACCTGATCTGGTTCCTTTTTCGGTGGCATGGCTGCCTTCTCACTTGGCGGTTTGGGATTAGCAGGCACCTTGAGTGGTTCCATCTAAATTGGATCGACCTCAATTGGCTTCTTGCCCGTCCTCATCAGAACGGAGACCTGTTCGATAGGGGGAATCATGCAATTACAATCAATTTCCCTTATCATATTTACCTGTCCGCAGGTGCGCTGTCTGCAAGTGTCTGCACATAGTTCAAATGAACCATGCAAGTTTCCTCGCCATGCAGATCGTCGCAGGTGGAGCACCAGTAGGTCCTGCTGAATGAACTAGCTTCATCACATTCTAACATCGCAGAGTTCCTGTCATGAGGTCTTCAGGTGGGGGCAGCTTGATCCCTTGTGATCGGGGGCAAAAATCTCCTTGGCGGATAGCTCTAATCATTTTGTCTTTTCTTCATGATAGCCATATTGTTTGCCATAGTTTTCATAAATGCATGCACATATCGCAACTCTTTGGCCTGATCCGCATTTAGAGCTGCCTGAGTTACGAGCGCGGGTAATGGCAATGGTGCCAATGGTGCAGGCAACGCCGGATACTGAGGAGGAGCCGAAAGCTGAGGAATGGGGGGTGCTTGGTAATGAGTAGGTACCTGAAATTGTGGAGTGGGCACCGCTTGATTTTATGGATTGGGGCTCAACGACTGATTGGGGTACATCTGAGATGTAGGTGGAGCGGATGCGCTCAGGTACATGTTCTGCAGGAAATCCGGGTAAATCAGCGTAGTCACCTTTGGAGGCATCTTCCTGATGGTTACCAGGTCGACTTCTGCCTTCTGGGCCTATTGGTACAATTCTGGAAACGTATTGACGTTAGCATGCCGAATGCTCATGCTAATATCAGAGTGAAATACTCTTAGGTTATAGAATGCGGCTTGCTCAGATGTGGGCCGAAGACCGTCGGTGACCCTTTGCCAAGTTCGGGCGAACCTGACATTGAAGTCAGCTCTCTCCTTCTAAGGGTGCCTTTGGATAGAGGTGAACTGGTGCAACATAGAGAAGGGGTTTGCTTGTTCGTTGAAGCCCCTTATAAGTTGTCCCGCCAATTGGTCCCATGAAGTGATGGTACCGATCGAGAGCGATTGATACCAGTAGAGGAGCTTACCTTTTAATGAGAGCACCAAAACTTTACCATAACATCTTCGGTGATTTGGTGAATGGTTGCTAGTCCTGCGACGTCTTGAATGTGCTCATGCGCCGTCTTTCCCATGCCATCGTACGTGGGTAGAGATTTCAACGTTGTGGCAGATACTTGGTGCTGAGCCTGCAAGGCAAGGGGTCTCATATGATTCCAAGCCGGGAACTACCTGGGCAGAGCCTACTGCGTCATCTAGGGTGGCAGATTTGTATGGATCAGTGGAGTCGGTAGAACTTGCCGAGCCGAAATAATTGGAACACGTGGAGCACCTGGTGGAACGTTAGGTGGAACTGGAGTATTCTGATGATTCGAGGAATTCGGTGGATTTGGAGGCAAGCTAGTTGCCGTGCTATCAGGAGTCGAAATCCGTGAAGCAACAACCTCTTGTGAAGATGTCCCGTCTAACGAGATATTCGACCTGACCACGCTAGGATGCTCTCCCAGAGCATTAATGTCAAGCTCGAAGAACTCGATTTCTTCTTCTGTATTTCTAGCCTGCCACCTCGTATGCATGAAGGCGTGATCTTTTAAGCTGGTCTACGAGGTTCGGAGGTATTTGAGTTCATATGAGTCACCAGATGTTCGGATTTGTCAGCAATAAGACGAACATCAACTTCTTAATACTGCCTTTACAGTGGAATGTTTGGGTCCCACCGGGCGTGCCCGAAACTGTTGGTCAGGGATCCGCCTTAGGTATGAAATGGTCTATTCATGCGCCCTAGACCCGACCAACATTGAAAGGCCGAGAGGAAGAGATGCCTCTCGTGCTAGTCTCCAAAGAGGGGCTAGTTCCCTTGCTATTCTAACTGGGCGGATTTGAGGATAGAGAACAGGAAAGAAATTAAATGACTGAAAGGAATGGGAAATATGGCCATAGGCCAGATAGAACAGGGGTGATGGACTAACAACACGATAACTCTACTGCACGCTGAATCAAATAGCACTCAGAACAAACAACTATCAGAAATTAAAACTAGGCATTTAACATGCGTAATCTCTAGGGCTACTCCAGGGGTTCACGTTTTATCAGAAGCTAAATCCAAATATTAGAATTCAAGCCTACAAATAAATCAGAGAACTTAATAGAAGATAAGCAATAGAAGACATACAAAATATAAGTCCAAAGTTAGAGCCAAACATCAGCTGTATTGATAGCAGAATTCGGATTACATCAAGCTTCTAGCAAACATCCATCATTTTACAATAAAAGAGCAGGCTTATATAGAGAATTCTACCGCTTGAAACATTAAATGCACACCTACAAAATGTTGCGGTGGCAACCAAGATAAGATTTTGAAGGAAAACATCTATGAAATAGTAATCAAGCATGGCCATAATTGATAATTCCTCGAAATGCAACTGCACCCCTTCAATGCTCTGACAGGCTCAACTCGTTGGCGTTGTCTCCCCACTTGCTGGAACCACTTCTGTGAAAGATAAGACCCCGAAATCTTGAAACGTCTAGTCTTGAAGCTTCTCAGACTGACTGCGCTTGGATGGATAAGGATGCACATTAACTCGCCAATGGGAAGCGCTTCTGGGAAATCCTGGCAAGGGGGCTGAAAAAGAACAGGCGCTAGATGCAAGCGCTACTTATATCTCGTTGTTTCTTGACTTGAAACTGCTTCGCGCTCTAAAACTGCAGCGAAAGCACCTTGTAGCCTTGGGACCAGCGCCAAAGTTGAGAAATCAACTAACTCATTGCGTATCTGCTCGACGCTTGAAAATGGAGCGCAAGTCCTTGGCGCACAGGAAGTAGTGTTGGCGTTGAAAAGTCAACTGCCAAAGCGCACGAGAATGGAGCGCAAACGCCTTGCGCAGGAGAAATGGAGCGCAAGGGTATGGGGCATCAGGAGGCACATCGACATTGACGATCAACAACTGAAGCGCGCAAGCTTGTTGCGCATTTACCTTGCGTTGGAGAAATGGAACACAACACCTTGATGCCTTGGAAACAGTGCTGGGTTTTGACCAGTCAAAAGGCATTGCGCTCAAATCAAGTGCGACACTGCTTGGCGCTCCGAAAACTAAGCGCAACATCCTGGGGTCTTCTCTTTGGGAGTTGCGTTGCACTTTGAAAAGTCAAAGCAGGAAGCGCTTCGAATGGGAGTGCAACAACTTAACGCTTGTAGAAATGAGCGCAACGTCCTTCATCAACACTTAGCCTTCTTTCCTTGAAACCTGGTGCTGCGCTTTGACCAGCCAAAGTGGGTTGTGATCCTCAAGTAGAGTGCAAAGGCATTGCGCTGGTTGTTGGTGTGCTTTGACCAATCAAACGACGTTGCGCTCCTCTTGCATTAAGTCTGCCTTGCACTAATACTTGGTGCGCATTAGTAATGCGCTCCTCAGGTGGAGCGCAAAGGCATTGCGCCGAGAATCACTGTGCTTTAACCTTCATCAACACTTAATGTTCTTGCCTTGCGAAGCCGAGGTTTACTACCTTCCAGATCGAAACTGGCCTGCGCTCTGTCACTCTGCTGACTTAACTCGTGCTTGGGGACCTCGCTTTCCAAAAGGTGTGTGCCCTGCATGGTAAGTAAACAAAAACAACTACACAGTGCTTTAGGTGCAACCAAGAGAATTCTGATAGCAAAACTTAGGGAGAGAAAAATGCATTTTGAACAATAAGGACAGAGTTTTTGGGAAGCAGAAATTACTAGATAGCAAAATATATATAATGTTGAAGAAATGACAACAGGTACAAGGGAATTGGGACCCCTTTGAAAAACCCATGCTTTACCCTAAATTTTTTGTCTCGTTCAAATACCGTAGTGGTATGTCTTTGGGTTTTCATCCAGGAGACTCAAGTTCAAACCTTAGTACAAGATAACTAGGAACCTATGTGGGTTGTAATACCACTATGTGGCAATGATGTAATATATGTGGGACCCATTTTAACCCCATATAACCAATTAAGAAAAAAAGACATGCTTAATAGAAACATGATGTGCAAACAACTCGTTGGAATGGAGGAATACTCTCCTTTAGGAGGTATCTATGTTGAACACAAAACCATAGCTTTTAACATCTTTGAAAGTTTCTAAAGGATGCTAAATAAACATGGTTTATGCATGAACATAGTCTATGCAAGACGAGGGAGTAATTCTAAGCTTTTAGACCATGTAAAAATTTAATATGACTTTGTATTAGAATTGAAAATAATCAATTCACAAAAATAAAAACAAATAAGGTATATTTCATAAATTAAATATCTTGTGAAGCTCAATAACAAAAAAAAGTGACAATGAAGCAAATGTCACAAGATGAAATAAAATAAAATAGTGATAAGAGACTCTCTTTAAAGGTCAGGTAATGATAAATTTCCAGGTTACACCTAAGCCAACATGCTTCACGGGCATATAATACCCCATTGTGTTGTCAAGCTTTTACTAGGATCTTATGTTTATTGGATGAATTAGATATCTTATGAAGTTTAATAATAAAGAATGATATATAATGAAGCAAATGTCATAAGATGAAATGAAATACTGATAAGAAATTTATCAAGGAAAGGTAAAGATCATTTTTGAGGTCACACCCAAGCCAACAAGCCTCATGGGCATAAAACACCCCATAGTGTGATCAAGTTTTTGCTTGGACCTTATATTATTAGTTTATTTGTATATTTTTTTGGGTTTCAATGTTTTGATCAAGCTCTTTATAACTCAAACCTTTCCAATCTGTCTAAGCCTGAAGTAAACATTATTCACAAGTGAAGAAAACATTGATCAAATGATATCAAATGTCATGAGCTGAACTGTTTATATACCTTGAATTTTAAAGTGGAGACCTAGATTAAAATCTTGGCAGGTGATATCTGTATAATATCCAAAATGTTCATGTAAAATCGTTATGTGGTTTGTTGAAATGCTGTGGTAATGCAGTCATGATGTAATACAGGTAGGCCTCAAACAAGGATGCCAACTTAAAATGAACTCCAAACAAACAAAAAAACAATAGCATGACCCTTTGAGACCACAAGCCAACTGGTGGAGACGTCACCCAAGAAGTATTCCGATACTAACATAAGTGGCTTACTATTTCTTTGAAAAGTGACCTAACATCCAATATAATTCATACCAATGATAACCTGATTAGTCCTTTTTTATTAATGTAAAACACTGGTTCATCCCAGGCCTAGAGCTCAGTTGAAAATATTTCACCATTCATTGTTGACATTTGCATCCTCATGACTAAAGAATAATCCACATACAATCTCCAAGAAAATGGAACACATAAATCTACCGCATTTTATTAAATACATATTCAAGAAAGAACGTTACATTAACCACCCACTGGACAAAGGAATACAATAATAGAAGAGGAAGAACCATCACGTAGAATCCATGTTCTTCTTCAAGATAGTTCTACCTGCTGAATCTTTCTCAAAAAGTCTATCAATGAGTTCGTCCCAATTTGTATGTTTCTTGCGCTCATTTGATGAAGTTTCCCCAACTTTAGTCATATCAAAGGTACAATCCCCCTGTTCATCCAAAGGAACTTCTTGCTTGCCTTCAGATTCTATATCATTGGATGGTGAGAAAGCATGGGGTATTTTCAGGCCTACAGCCTTCTCAAGAGCACTCTTGTGTTCTTCCTTGTGTCCTTTCAGAATTGACTCTCGTCTTTCCATTTTTTGTGTAGAAGGTATCTCCATAGGTCCACTGTTTTCCATCATCAGCTGAAAGATAAATTGCAATAACTATGTACTTAGATTGAAGAATTTAGAAATCTAACTTGTATTGATAAAAATAAAATTAATCCATTAGATATAATAAGGAAGCATGACCAGCATATTTTATAACATTCAAATATGTTTGTGTCACAAAGCACAATGAAACAGAATTGCTAAGCCACACTTGCATTATTTAGACAGTCTTTAAGCAACCAAGCTAAAATTTAGTTGCATGAAGACCTCTTTCCAAATTTTATATTGAGTTTGACAGAGCCCCATGTTATTATCTATTCTATTTGTGAGACATATGAATATACACATTTAAAAAGCATTGCATCCCTTCAAATAAACCAATAATTTCATGTCAAAGAAACAACATACAGATGCACTGGGAAAATAATTGTTTAGTAAAGCGACATTGATGCAATATGCATATAACATACATCTCTGTAATACTATAGTTAACAATTTCACAAAATAACACATGTTCATACTTTAGCTCCATCAGTGAAGAGTAGTTGCACACTTCATTGATAGCATACATGTTTACAAAACAAATTACACGCTCCATTGAAAATCCATCTCTTCATATTCATTAGGGTTTCCATCCTAGCTATTTCTTGCATATCAGGTGCCTCTGGGGCACATCCACTTCAATGGGTACAAGGCATCCCTTAAAAAGGTAAAACTATAAAGCCCATACATGAATTTGGTTGGAAACTGAATTTGACTTAGAAAATTCCTTGCCATTACATTCAAGGTCTGAGATTCAAGACATGAAAAATAGGACTGGTTGAACATTCTTATACCATGCTGCCAATGCACATAAGCGTGCCAATTTGCATCAAAACAAGTTGTCCAAAACAACAGACAAGCACTGACACACCTTACCAAATCGCATCTCTAAATTCCAAGGCATAAAATTCCCTATATGTAGTAGCTTCCAAAATGACCCAATCATGCACTGTACAAAATAATGCTTCCCAGGAACCAAAATGTTAGGAATCATCCAGGCAAAATGTAAGCACCCTCACCCACCTTAAAGGAAACTTGTTTGAAGCATAAATTTACCTAGCAAATGAATAAAAAAAATTCTTAGTGGTGAACTTCTCCTAGTGTACATAAAAGTTGAACATCCCAAATAGAGCAGAACTAACAAAGTAAGAGGAATGATACAATCCTGAAAATTGATCTGAGTCTGTCCCTTTCTATCTGTAGGAGCCATGAACCAAACAATGATGCCAAAAGAAAAAGAAAATCCAGAAAGATGGACTAAGGCAGATGTTTACAAGGGTTAGAATCTAGAGCAGGCCTTCTCATATACTTTGTAGGCAGGCAAATTGAATAAGTGCATTGGAAGTCAAGTACGTGCACATTAAGAGTTTTGATATATTTGATGTTATAAAGTCATGATGTAATATTGTATGTGACAATGTGTAATGTTAAGTGAAGTATTAGTTATGTATGGATAAGTCATTAGTCATAAAGTGAGTCATGAAATAAAATGTAAATGCAAGTCAATTGTAATTTAAGAAAATGATGGGGTGTTGGGTAGTTAGTATGTTGGAGGATGCAAGTACCTCCTTAGTTGTATAAATAAGACCCTTCCCTCATTCATTCGTGTTGTTGGCATGGAAGGAAAGGTTGGTATGGTACATGGGTATCAAGGTTGGCATGGTATTGAAGTGTTGTATCATATAGTCTGTGTGTTGTGCCAGGCAGTCTGGCCATTGTGCTAGGAAGTCTAAATCGCTATGCCAGGCCATCTGATATATGTTGTGTGCTCAATGTATGCATTGTAAGTTATTCACATTGTATATTTTGTTCATTTAAGTGGTTATGGAGGTGTGTTGCAGTATGGTGTATTCCATTTCTAGTGCCATTGCCTATTCGAAGTTGGCTCAAGCCTAGTGACTTGTTGTGACAAGCAAATTACTCGGGAAGGTGCACGATGACAATGCAAGCAACGAAGCAAATGAAGATGCAAACTTGTTTGTTGACGTTGATGAAGGGTTGATGCATGAAGCAGATATACAAGTGGATGCGAAACCAAACGTGCAAGTGGACACGCACAAAGGATATGCATAAGGGTTTGTGCGCAGAGAGTTGCGTGACAACAGTGGACAGTTGCATGTTGGTGGCAGAGAGTTGCGTGTTGACGATCAAGAGTTACTTACTAGTGGTGGAGAGTTGCATGTCGGCAATGGCAAATTACGTGATGATGACAAAGAGTTACTTGATAGCTGTAGAGAATCATGCGATAGCGAGTTACATGGCGGTGAGGAATTGCATGGCGACGAAAAATGTATGGTGCTGGAGCAACTGCAAGTTGATGTGTTTGATGGTGAACGGGATGGGAGTCCGACATTGGTGGAAATACAAGATAGTGTGTCTAACAATGCATGAGACGAGTCAATCACCAAAGCTTTGTAGGTTTGGTGTGCTCGATGGTGAGTGGGACGGGAGTTTGATATTGGAGCAACTGCTGGTTGGCACATTTCATGGTGTGTGGGACAGGGGTTTAGCACAAGAGCAATTGCGATAGGGTGCAACTAATGATGTGTGTCAAGAGACATGTGAACAACCGCTGCCAATGTCAAGTCAACTTATCACAACAAAGACCAATTTTAGCATATCGTGTGAGTGTCCAATATTTCATGGTGGGGAAACAAAAGACCTAGTCAAGCATTGGAAAATCTGCCTCACGATGTGGAAAGCGAATGGGCAAAATAATGACAAAGATTGGAGGAGGTTATTCCCTGTGACATTTTGTGGAATCGCAATGGACTAGAACATGATATTGCCAAAGGGCGAGTACCAGACTTGGGATGAGTTGCGCAAAGCATTCGTGAAGGAAATTTGGTTGTTCCATAATGACGATGAGGTCATTGCTAAGATTTATAGAATGGAACAGGGTGAGGAAGAGTCCGTTCGTACAATGGGAGGTTGAGTGGGTCATTTATCGATTTGGAGGAAGATCCATCAGATGCATTGAAGAAAAGGTGGTTCGTGGAGGGACTTCTTCCTATGTACAGGAAGAAGATTAGGGTGGTCCCTCCGACATCATATCAAGAGGCCTTGGAGCGAGCCTTGAACTTGGAAAGTGATGCAAAGACATGATTAAAGCATTGGGGTCATGTGAATATGGATGAAAGTGATTTTGATGCTGAGAGTGACTTTGACAATGAGAATGAGTAGTTCATTGTCTAAGTGTTGGGGTCGAGAATTTAGTGAAGGAAGTGACTCTGAAGAGAAGAACGATGACTCTAAGGATGAGTGTGACTTGGAGAGCGCAAGATCATTGCTATAGGAATATGTAGCACAAAGGGAGATTATGCCAAGGGGAGATGCCATTGGCGATGCGGTCTGTGACAACCACCATAAAACTTGAAGACGCCAAATTAAGTATGACACTGAGGGCAGAACCATTGTGCTATGTTGGCGATGCCATTTGTGGGAACACTTTGCACATGAATGTCAAAGTGCTCCAATTTGAAATGAACTAGTGATGCGTAGAGAGTTCGAAGCACAAAAGAGTCATAGCCCTAATTAGGAAGTAGAGGTGAACTTAATAAACCTAATTGCAATTGAGGAGGTGAACTTGATTACAATCAAAGAGGTAGAGATGGAGCAAATAGTTGAAATTGCACAAGTGGTTGATGTAGATGGCAAAGTGAGTGATGCAGATGGAGTGAATGATATAGACGATGAAGAGAGAGATTGTTCAACGTTTGACCATTTGCTAGGGCTTTCTGGTCATCTGGACTTGGGCTGTCCAGATCCAAGCCTTGCTTATCAGAGCTTAGGCCATCTAAGTTGGGACCCTGGTCGTCTAGTAGGGACAATAGGTCCCAGACGACCCTTGGGTTGTCTGTCCCAAGGGGAGGGCCATTTGGACCCTCCCTAGGTCGTTTGAGCCTTAGACTACCCCTAGGCTGTCAAAACACCTCAAGCCGTTCGAAGATAGATCATGATTGTTTGGTAGTCATGCAAGGCCGTCTAAAGTCCAAGTTTGGGAGGAAGATGATGCTAAGTCATTCGAGGAAGAGGTTGAAGCGGCACACAGTTTGAGGCAAGGAGTTTGTCAGATTAGAAGAGAGTGTGGTATGGACTGTTTGGAGGATTATCTAACAAGACTGAAGATTGTATGGAAGTCCTTATGGGGCATTCAAGTGAAAGAGCATGCCATACGGACTGTCTAATTGTAGAGGAGCTAGACTATACCAAGCAAGGTTGTTCAGAAGGTCGTTTGGCTCTAGGCCTCCTGAGGCAAGGGTTGTTTGAAGCTGAGCCATAAGGAGTCGAACCGTCTAACACAAAAATTAGGCCATCTAACTCAAGAGGTGGGTCATCCAAGCTGGGAAATTAGATTTTTGAGACCAAGGGATGTCTATCAAAGGCTAAGGCAGGGCTGTGCGAGGCCAAGAAGCAATCATCTAGAGCCAGAGAAAAGTCATTCAAAGTTAAGGGGAAGTTGTTTAAGAGGGTCGAGTGAAGACTACCAAAATATAGACGACAAGAAACATTTAGTTCAAACAGTGAGGGTTTCAATTGTTTCGTTGTTGAAGTTTCAGGGTGCTGCCCCGAACCCTATCAGGATGTTGCCCCTTTACCCTACAGGGGGTTTCCACCCCCTAAACCCTTGACAAAGGTGGCGATGGGCGTTGCCCGTCATGTCGGGCATGTTAATCATGTTGATGGTAGGCTGATTGCAGAAAGTGGGGTGAGCAATTAGAGAACAATGTGTTGCGGGCAGCAATTTGAAGTGGAGTCAGTTGCAAAAGATGTCTGGAATAGGAGAAAGCAGGAGTGTGGCAAGCGATTCCAGTATGGTGTTCAATGCTTCTATCCCTAGTGTTCAATTCATGTGTCGTCGAGGACGTCAACAAGTCTAGAGGAGGGGATAGATGTAGGCAGGCAAATTGAATAAGTGCATTGGAAGTCAAGTACGCACACATTAAGAGTTTTGATATATTTGATGTTATAAAGTATGTGACAATGTGTAATGTCAAGTGTAGTTATGTACGGATAAGCCATTAGTCATAAAGTGAGTCATGAAATGACATGTAAATGTAAGTCAATGCATGTCAATTGTAATTTAAGAAAATGATGAGGTGTGTCGTAGTTAGTAAGTTGGAGGATGCAACTACCTCCTTAGTTGTATAAATAAGAACCTTCCCTCATTCGTTCGTGTTGTTGTTGGCATGGAACGAAAGGTTGGTATGGTACGTCGGTATCAAGGTTGGCATGGTATTGAAGTCTTGTATCAGATCATCTGAATGCTGTTCCAGCAAGTCTGAGTGCTGTTGCAGACTGTCTGAATGCTGTTCTAGCAAGTCTGAATGTTGTTGGAGGCCGTTTGAGTGCTGTGCCGGGCAGTTTGAGTGCTGTTCCAGGCAGTCTGAACTGCTATGCCAGGCCGTTTGATATATGTTGTGTGTGCAGTGTATGCATTGTAATTGTAAGTTATTCACATTGTATATTTTGTTCATTTAAGTGGTAATGGAATTGTGTTGTAGTATGTTGTATTTCATTTCTACTTCCTTGAGATGAATAATATTTGTTTAAGAGGTTTAATGTTACAACCTCAATAATTGAAGAAAGAAGAGAGGGCTCTCAAATAATAAAGGTAATATTTAGGAATGAAATGAAATGAATTACTAATTTCCACAAATGACTGAAAAGGTCAATGGGACTCTATAGTATAACCATGTAGTGAAGGAAAAATATGTAATATAACAGTTAAAATTTAAAGGAAAACACTACAAGGCAAATATGATGGTAAAAACTCAAAATAAAATAACAAAGGTGTAATCCAAAGGGAAAATCCTAACCATGACTCAAATAAGAAGCTCTTAGGAGATAGCTGCAAGCTTACTGTAGTGGTAAGAGATTTGGCCTCTCTTTGAGAGGTCCAAGGTTCAAACACCACTCAATATGAGGGGATCAAGAACCCTCATAAAATCCTGTGTAAACTCATTGAAAAAAATCATATGAAATAATGTTTCTTGTTTTGAAATCCGCATGCGTGTGGTCTACCGGCAAGGACGCCACTTGCATTATCGGTGATGAGACCCGGGTTCAACCCCCACGATGGATGTGTATAAGAAGTATTGATCAAAAAAAAAAAAGCTCTTAGGAGAAGAATCATTGAAGCGAACTCAAAGAAATGTATCAGCTAGATGGTACAAACAAGTGTCTACATCACTTTGCTATATATAATACTCGAGGATCCAATGCAAAATCTAAGGGCCAATGTAGAAGAGTGTTGAAGAAAAAGGCGTTTGTGTATGACTCCTAGGCACTCTTCTAACATCCAAGGCCCAAGAAATAGAAATAGAGAAAAGCTTTGTTGCGAAAATGCACAATTAATTTAATATCCGCAGCAACACTTCAATATTGAATTATTATTAACAACATGCAACAATAATAATTCCGATTCAAATACCAATACCACGAACAATATGCAATTATCAATTCCAATCCAGACAACAAGCAAATAGTAAATCCGATCAAATCAATGCCACAACAAATCCACAACCACTCGGAGAGGGCAAAGTCTCATAGCCACTTTGAGAGGGTGAAGTCTCTTATGCGTAGAATACGCAAATTAAATTCTAATTCTTCGATGATCCAAACTAATAAAATATTCTTCCTATTTATAAATGAAATCAATAATAACCTAACCCTAATTCTCAAGGGCCGACTAACTAAATCAAAGGCCCGAGATAAAAATAATTAGCCGACATGGCTATATTGGGACCATTACATGGCTCCCTCCCTTAGAAAGCTTTGTCCTCAAAGCTGGAAAAGACTGGAAAATACTCTTAGGCTCCCACGTAGCGTCTTCTTCTGGAAGGTCCTGCCACTTGATGAGAAACTCTTGAATTTGTCGAGATCGAAGATGACGCACTCTAGACCACAATATTGCTTCAGGTTGAAGAGTTATTCGACCTTCTTCATCAAGTAATGGAAGCTCTGTCTAGGACTGCACCTTTTGGCCAATAACTTGTTTGAGACAAGATACATGAAAAACTGGATGGATGCGGGAAGAGGGTGGAAGCTCCAATTGATATGCTACTTCACCAATGCGACGAACCACCTTGTAGGGCCCATAAAATCGAGGAGCCAACTTCTGATTAGACTTGGTCTTCAAGGACAATTGCTTATAAGGTTGTAGGCGCAAAAAGACCATATCTCCTACATTGAATTGTCGTTCAGAACGATGTGAATCTTGTTGTTGCTTCATACGGTTCTGGGCCTAGGTCAAATTATCTTTAAGAAGTTGAAGCACAATTTGATGTTGTTGTAACAAATCATCTACCTAGGCCACTTTGGAAGATCCTGGAACATAGTCTGTGATTGATGGAGGCTTTTGACCATACAAAGCTTCAAATGGAGACATCTTAAGGGAAAAATGGTAAGAAGTATTATACCACCATTCTGCTAATGAAAGCCATTGAACCCAATGATATTGCTTATCTTGAGCAAAACAATGAAGGTAAGTACCCAAACATTTATTAACAATCTCTGTTTGACCATCAGACTGGGGGTGATATGAGGAAGACATACTCAACTTGGTACCACTAAGATGAAACAATTCCTTCCAAAAGTTGCTAGTGAATATAGGGTCATGGTCACTCACAATGGTTTTGGGCATACCATGTAACTTAAAAATGGAATCAAGAAATACCTTGGCCACCTTACTTGTTGAATAGGGATGTTGTAGTGCACAAAAATGAGCATACTTGGAAAGACGATCTACTACCACAAAGATCATTGTTTTACCCTCTGATTTGGGAAGACCCTCAATGAAATCCATGGATATGTGCTCCCATTGGCGGTTAGGGATAGGTAAGGGTTGCAACAATCCAGGAGATTTAATTATTTCCCCTTTGTTACATTGACATACCTCACACTCAGCCACAAATATCTTGACATCTGCTTTTAAGCCTTTCCAAGAAAATGATTGCTTCACCCACTGGTATGTTTTCAAGAATCCTGAGTGTCCCGCTAGAGGAGATGCATGCAATTCTTGGAGAACCATTGACTTAATAGTTGAATATTGAGGAAGATAGATGCGATATTTTTTGCAAAGCACTCCATCTGAATATGAGAAGTAAGAATGCAATGATGATCCTATTTTCATATCTTGAATGATTTGAGCAATCTCTAAATCAACAAGCCATTCTTCTTGAAGTTGAGAAAGCCATTGTGGACAAGGACTAGAGATGGCATTGATAGCCACATCATCCTCGTATTTACGAGATAAAGCATCAACCACCACATTTTCCTTACCTTTCTTATACTCAATGACAAAATCATAACCCAAAAGTTTGGTCATCCATTTATTTTGTTCAGGGCATGAGAGACGTTTCTAAGAAATGCTTTAGGCTACTATGGTCAGTCTTAATGATGAAATGACTACTCAACAAATAATACCTCCATTTCTCTATGGCATGTAAAATAGCTAGCATTTCCTTCTCATAAGTGGATCATCCCAAATTCTTGCCTGAAAGTTGCTTACTTTCAAAGGCCAATGGGTGACCATCTTGCATTAAAACAACTCCAATACTTGTGCTAGAAGCATCACACTCAATGACAAAAGGCTTGCTAAAATCAGGAGTGGCCAAAATTGGAGTGGAACACATAGCTTCTTTGAGGGCTTGGAAGGCTTGGGAAGCAACTTCAGTCCAAATAAAAGCATCCTTTTTGGTAAGAGGAGAGAGGCGACAATCTTGCCATAGTTGTGGATAAATTTTCTGTAATAACCTGTGAGTCCTAGAAATCCATGAAGTTTTTTAAGGGATTTGGGTAAGGGCCAATCTTGAATAGCTTTGATTTTATGAGGATCTACCTTGACTCCTTCATGAGATACTATATGTCCCAAATATTCTACCTCTTGGACCCCAAAGGCACATTTGGATCTTTTAACAAAGAGTTTTTCCTTTTGTAATAGATGAAGGACTTTGTCAATATGAACTAGATGATCCTCCCAAGATTTGTTGTATATTAAAATATCATCAAAGAAGACTAGGACAAACTTACGAAGAAAAGGCCGAAAGACATGGTTCATGAGACTTTGAAAAGTGGAAGGGGCATTAGTGAGACCAAAGGGCATGACTAGGAACTCATAATGACCCTCATGTGTATGAAAAGCAGTTTTAGGGATATCCTCTTCTCTAACCCTAATTTGGTGAAAACTAGAGCATAAGTCTAGTTTAGTGAAATATCTAGCACCATGTAATTCATCCAACAAATCATCTATAATAGGGATAGGAAACTTATCTTTGATAGTGATCTTGTTGAGAGGATGAAAATCAGGACACATGCACCATGAGTTATCCTTACGTCATACCATCACCATCGGTGAGGAATATGGACTAATGCTTGGATGGATGATTCCATGCTCTAACATTTCTTGGACCAACTTCTCAATCTCTAACTTTTGGGGTTGTGGATAGCGATAAGGATGCACATTAGGAGGTTGACTACCAGGAATCAGATGGATGGCATGATCATGTGTGCGCTTAGGAGGTAGACCCCTTGGCTCACTAAAGACCTCCTCATAACTATCCACAATATTTTGGAGATCCATTGGAAGAGTTGGAAGAGATGAATCCAAGGATTGAACCTCTATGCAATTCACTTGGGCAAGGAATCCATAACCACCTTTCTTCAATATCTTCTCCATGCTATGTGAACTCACCACCTTGGAGGGAGGAGGTTGAATTCCTTGAAGACAAATGACCCTTCCATTCTCTATCCACTTGATGTATAATTTTTGTAGATTAATAGTAACATCATCGAGCTGAGATAGCCATTGTGCTCCCAAAATGACATCTGAGCTTCCTAGGTTCATAGCAAAGAGATTACCCATCCAAGTATAATTCCCCATTTGGATTGTAACTTTAGATGTTCGACCCACACATTGAGCAGTACCTCCATTTGCAATTAAGACTTGAAATTTATCTTGATTTGAAGTATTGATATACAAGCCCAAGGATTTTTTTGTCTTACAATCTATAAAGTTGTGTGTACTACCTGAATCAATCAACACATTAACATGTTGTTTAATGAATCCTTGTACCTTGATAGTGTGATGAGCTTGAAGACCCATAAGTGCATGAGTAGAGAGAGCCATAATATCATCCTCTTGTTCTGCTTCATCTACTTCTATTGGTTGTTGTCCTAGTTTTGTCGATTGCTCCTGTTGTAATGAATCTTCCTCCTCAACGATGCATCTCCATATTCTAAGAGAAAGTTATGATGTTCTTCATAGGCTTGATCTCGGGGATGATGTGAATGACATTTGAAATAGAAAAATCTTGTGGAATGCTCAAAATTGCGATAAGGACGACGAGAGTTGAAATCACGTCTATATGGAGGACCAAAATCTTGGAGCTTTTGTTTAGCTGCTCGAGCAATACGTTGTGCATCATCAAGGGTATAAGGATCATGCATGTCAACTTCCTTTCGAATTTTATCCTTAAGACCATAGCGAAAGGCAAAGACCACCATTGCTGGACTCAATTGTTGTGTATAGGTGAGTAGACTTGTGAACTCGGAGCAATAGTCTTCCACTGTTCCTGTTTGCTTAGTTTGCATAAGACGTACCACATATGATGTGGAAGATCCCTTATCAAATCTTCGAAGAAATCGTTCCTTAAATTGAGGCCATAAAAGAGGACCACCATGTTGGTGAAGCTGCCATAACAACCATTGATAAGCTTGGGTACCCAACTTAGAAGTTGCTAATGCAACACGACCTATTTTAGGAATATGGTACAAACGGATAAGGCCTTCCATTTTGGCCAACCATCCTCGAGGGTCAACACCTTCAAAGGTGGGCATGTCAATTCGAGGAACCTGAACATCATGAGGCCATTCCAAGAAATTAGAAGCACCTCCTGTTGAGGAATCTAGATCAGAAGCAAAGCCTAGGTCATAAGAGTTAGAAGTTGGAGGATTATGACTAGGTGGTGGTTGAGGATGAATAGTAGTATTTGGTACTTGTTGAATGGTCAAAGATTATTGCTCAATAGTTTGTTGAGACTCAAAGAGTGGAGGAGGTATAGTAGGGGATAAGTTTAGGTGTTTTGCAATGGCATTTAGGGATTGGAAAAAAATCTTAAGATTGAAGTAATCATTTGTTCTTGATTCCCAAGATATGCATGTAGGTCAGGGTCAATAGTATCGGAAGAGGATTACTAGTTGGAGTGGTAGTGGTAGGAGTGACCATGGAAGGGTTAGGAGGAGATGAAGAACCTGATGTGTTGGGTGGAGGTGAAGCCATAGCACTTAAGGAAGAAAGAAGATGTTGGTCAAAACTATTAATATTAATGGGAGTGTTATGATGCTTACCAAGATTTCTAGGTTGGCGCTTCTTTTTGCTCATACACACATCCTCTGAAAAAGCAGTACATTGTAATCGACCATTCACTCGTGTCCAACTAGTAGTTGTAGTAGGTTCACTCATGCACTTTGATCAACTTGAAGAGATGAACACCAAATGATAGGACTTCCACAAAAACTGACAATACTTGATACTTTTTTATTTTTAATTTTATTAATTAAGAAAAGGGTTTAAAATGAGAAAGAGTGTGAGCTTGATTTTAATTATTAAGATTAAAATGAGAGAGTAAGAGTGAGTGGGGTTGGGTGAAATTTAATAATTAAAAAAAAAATTGATGGGGGTGTTTAATAATTAAAATAAATGAAATGTTAAAGAGGGGGGTTTAATAATAAAATATGAAAATGTGGATATGTGGGAAGAAGAATGGAAAGACAAATGACGAGGGGTGTTTAATAATTTAAAAAAAAAATGAAATGTGAAAGCGGAGGGTTTAATAATAAAAAATGAAATGTGAAGGTTTGGGGGATGTTTAATAATTCAAAAATAAATGTGAAGTGAGGGTAGGTGTTAAGACCCGTGAGGGATACTGTAGTGGCAAGTCCTTGAGTTTTCATCCAAGAGACCCAAGTTCAAACCCTGGAATGAGGGGACCAATTTTTTTTATTTTTTTAAGTTGTAAGCTTACTGTAGTGGTAAGGTCTTTGGCCTCTCTTTGAGAGATTCAAGGTTCAAACCCCACTCAGTATGAGGATACTGGGACCCCTCATAAAAACCTATGTAAACTCATTGAAAACAAGAAAGTGAGTGTAGGTGTTTACTAATTTAAAAAAAAAATGTGAAAGCCGGGGTGGGTGTTTAATAATTAAAAGTAATGAAATGCGAGACGGTGGAGACGCAGAGCAGCAGAAAATGCAACGAAAATATAATGGAGACACTTGCGCTCTCTATTAATAATTAAATTTAATTATTAATATAAAGTAGAGAGTTGTGCCAAATAATTAAAAACTCAATTCTGGAAATATGGAGGAGAACAAAAAGACAAATGAAAACGAGTGCTTACTCTCTCTATTAATAATTAAATTAAATTATTAATATAAAGTAGAGAGTTAAGGGCAGCAGCGAGTGCTAATGCGAGCCGGGAGTAAGGGTAGCAACGAGTGCGAGCGTGAGCCGGGAGTAAGGGTAGCAACGAGTGTGAGCGCGAGCCGGGAGTAAGTGCAGCAGCAAGTGCGAGCGTGATCTGGGAGTAAGTGTAGCTGAGCGAGTGAGTGCAGCCAAAAGTGAGGGCAAGCACAAGTTGGGAGTAAGTGTAGCAGCGAGTGCGAGCGCGAGCTAGGAGTGAGTGTGCAAGCTCGGAGCCAATGAGATTAAAGAGGGAGTGTGAACCAAGAGGTAGTGCGGGCAAAGATTCAGTCATGGTAGAAGAGCGACAGGTTCATCCGGAGTGCATCAATGCTTCAAACCCTTACCATGAATGTATGGAACATTGTTTCCAAAAATTGTTGAATCCAAGGAACACCGGGAAAAAAAAGAGACAAAGGCAATTGTGAGCCAAGGGGGAGTGCAAGTTGGGAGTGAATGTGAGGCAGGAGAGAGTGCGAACCAAAAGGAAGTGCAAGAGGGAGTGCAAGCCAGGATTCAATCATGGCAAAAGAGCGGCGAGTTCATCCAAAGTGCATCAATGCTTCAAACCCTTACCACGAATGCGTGGAACATTGTTTCCAAAAAATTGTTGAAGCGAAGGAACACCAAGAAAAAGAAGAGACACGGGCAATTGTGAGCCAGGAGGGAGTGCAAACTAGGAGCAAGTGTGAGGCAAGAGAGAATGCAAGCTAGGAGCAAGAGCGAGTGCAAGCAGAGAGGGAGTGCGAACCAGGAGGGAGTGCAAGCCAAGAGCAAATATCACAAGTGTTAACAAGAAGCGGGGCTAAACCCACAAATAAAATAAAAAAAATAACAACGAAAATAATATCTTGGAATATTAGGGGAATGAATAAGAACCCTAAAAAAAGATATTAAGAAATTTCCGAATATATTTCCAAGATATTTCCAAATATAGGAGCTGGGCAGCAAATATTTTAGCCATTCGCAGTGTTGAATTTCATCTTGACTGAATATAAATTTTTGAAGGCATTTAATATAAAAGGAGTTGATTGTGGAAAGTTAGGAGTTTGAGAAAGATGAAAAATATTTTTGATAGAAGGGTAAATGAATATCTCTGATAGAAAGACAAAGTTGGATATGCTTTAATAAACTTGTTAGAAATGTAATGAGAGCAACGTAATGTTTGTTTTTTGTAATGAGAGTGGCCCCCAATAGAAGCCACGCATCGCTTATTAAAAAAAAAAAATATATATATATAAAGTAGAGAGTTGTGCCAAATAATTAAAAAAAAAAACCCTAATTAATTATGGAAATATGGAGAAGAACAAAGATATAAATGAAAATCGGTACTTGTTCTCTCTATTAGTAATTAAATTAAATAAAATTTATTAATTAGGTTTTTTTTTTTAAATTTAATCATTAATATAAAGTAGGGAGGGAAGTTGAGTCAAATAATTAAAAAAAAAAAAACCTAATTGATTAGGAAAATCAAATGTACCTTTTCTTTTGCAAAAAATTGGAAGCTTTATTTTTAGGGCAATTCGTTAATTTCCACTGGTTCCAGAATCATGCTCTGATACCACTTGTTGCGAAACCGCACAATTAATTTAATATCCGCAACAACACTTCAATATTGAATTATTATTAATAGCATGCAACAATAAAATACCAAGGTTACCAAGTGCGGCTAGTTTTTAATATATATATATATATATATATATATATATATAATCCAAAATAATAAAATAAATCATACACATTGCAAAATATTTAATTATGGCATCATAAAAGCATATATGATATTTTAAAAGCACTTTTAAGTTTTACTTTTAACTTTTATTTTTTATGTTTTTTTAAAGCCCGTATGGGCTGGGTGTGGTTGGGCCCACCTAAACATTAAAAAAACTTTAAAATATAAAGTTATAAACTTAAAAAAAAATTTAAATGTTTTTTTTTTTTTTTTAAAGCCCTTATCAGCTGGGCATGGCCGTGTGGCTAAAAATTAAAAAACCTTTAAAATTTAAAGTTTAAACTTTTTTTAAAATTCTTTTTTTTTTTTCAATTTTTTTAAGGCCTGTATGGGCTGGGTGTGGTTGGGCCCACCTAATAATTAAAAAGAAATTAAAAAAAAAAGTTTTTTTTTTTTACGTATTTTAATGCCCAAATAGGGCTGGGTTTGGCTGGTTGAACCCTAACTGGCCACAAGGTTTGGCTGAGCCACACCTTGTCTGACAGGGTTCGACTAGGCCGAACCCTGTCAGACAGGGTGCGGATAGGGTTCGGCCCAACCGCACCCGTTCCCGCAACCGCTCACTCGGTGCGGGTATGGGCTCGCGCACCCAGCCAACCAGGTGCGCGAACCCTGTTTCCTTGTAAAATACTAATTCTAATTCTAATATGCATAGAATACGCAAATTAAATTCTAATTCTTCGATAAACTAAACTAATAAAATATTTTTCTTATTTATAAATGAAATCAATAATAACCTAATACTAATTCGCAAGGGACAACTAACTAAATCAAAGGCCAGAGATAAAAATAATTAGTCGACATGGCTATATAGGAACCGTTACAAGCTTGTGATGCACTGCTAATCATGGTTATAAGGTATAGGGAGTTTGGTTTGAAACAAAGGAGGAAAATGTTAGGAGGTTTAGATTTATTTAAAAAGTTTGGTTCAGTCAGATAAAAGATAAGTCTATCTATCTATCTATCTATCTATCTATATAGTCTTGTTAAAATATATAAATTCAATTTAGTATAAATTAACATTGTTTGTTGCCCATGGAGTTTAGATTAAATGGTGGAGAGTGAGGTGTTTCACATTGTGGACCAAGGTTCAAACCCATGGGTGAACCTCTACATTTTATCAGATGACTTGAGCTCAAATGGGTAAATACCTTCGACTCAAGCTCGAATCTTGTTAAAGCAATATGTGCATTATTGCCAAACTCTTGTAATACCACTATGTGGTCATGATGTCATGCGGGTGGGGCCCGTTTCAATCCCATATAACACTTAACATTGTATTGCCTATAAGGTTTGGGGCAATTGGTGGGGAGCAAGGAGTTTTACATCATAACCAATGTTCCAATCTCATGGGTGAACCTTAACACTTTATCAAATGGCATAAGCTCAACCTGTTAAATACCTCAACTTTCATGGAGGAGACCCAGGTTTGAATCTTGTCAAGTAATATATGTATAATTGCCAAAAATGCTATTGTAATACCTCTATGTGGTCATGATGTAATACGTGTGCAGCCTGTTTCAATCCCGTATAATCGATTAAAAAAAAAACATAAAAAAGAAAGCATTACAATAAAGAGTGCATTGAGTAAAACTTGTCTTAGACCCATCAATATTAAAATTAGTGTAAGCAGAATGAGTGCACAAATGAAGATAAATTGTCTCAATGAACTCAGCTCTACTTGACTCTCCAGCATCATCTATTTAATATGGGTGCAGTTCCATTTTTTTGATCTGCATGCAATTCCTCCATTTTCTTGTCTGCGATATGTGTTTATGCTGATTTTTTTAATTTGTAGTTTCAGGAGGCTGAGTCAATTGGCAGAAAATGTGTATGGTACAAATTGCATTTTTTTTTGTATTTTTTCTATGTTCCATAAAGTTTCCAGGATGAGGGTGGTGCAAGACATTGGGATGCATTTCCAAGACAGTGGGATGTGTTCCTCGGACAGTCTTGGGTTGGTAGCACTTGTCTCCAATATGGCGGGATGTGTCTCTGTGATGGCTCTTGAAGATTGATATGAGTCCCCATGGCAATTAGAATCCCCCCCACTCCCTTCCCAATTTGCACATTTGATTCTTTATTTTCATAAGAGAAAAAAATGGCTCGGATAGAACTAGACTGATTCGGCCCTTCCAAAATATTCAAAATGGACTGAACCTGGGCCAGGTTCAGCCAAGCCTTGTCACTATGCTGTTGATTGTGAGGATACGCTGATCAAGAGGTCAAAGGGAAATGTGCCATCTAGGATGTTTTAAGTAATTCCGACTTCATAAGACTTCAAATAAAGAATCTAGAATTTGGTCTTTTCTGGACAGTTTCAGCTTTTTGCCAAATCTTCGAATTTCAGAATTTCAAAGTTAGCCAAATGTCAAGGTACCTTTTTTAGATACCCAGGTCTAGGACCCACCTAAGGCTAATACTATTCTATGGATATCTGAGGGGTTTTTATGGATTCTTAATTCTTCTTGAATGGCTTCTATGGCTTCCTAAGAATAAGGCTAACCTAGAGGTCAACTAACCTAGGGGGAACTCATCTGGGCGAATCCTAGGGGAACCTTGGCTTGAGTTCCTTCTTCAAATCTGATCCACCCTTCTATCAATTTCGGAGGTCATTGATGTTGCAAATACATGTTAATACCATTTGACTCCCACATAGTTATATACACAGCTTATTCAGTCTATGGACCTAAGGGAAGAAAGTTGCACATCATTTGAGATGTAATATTTGAGAAAGGGGCACGAGTGGATATCACGTCTATTAGTTGTTAGGATCCCTAATTCAACACAAAAAGAGTAGCAAAGTACTAAGTTTGCATCTAGTGAAGAAGCTTTGGACGTAAACCAGGTAAACAGATTCCAAGATGCACATGACTTGGATGTTGATGAGTTACAAGTTGTTCCTTGAGAAGAAAGGAAACTGCCTAAGTTGACAATTTAGACCATCTTTGAAGCAAAGTTGCCTGATTGGTCAGGTGAGAGAAAATCCAAGAAACCAATGAAGAATGAAAGTGGCAAAAAGCCATGGAAGCCATGGAGAAGAACTACACTTGTGGATTGGTCCAACAACCCAAAAAGAAGAAAGCCATCGGATGTACATGAGTCTAGAAGACCAAGTGAAGATGGAATGGTTATAAACTTGAAGGCAGAGATGAAACATAATATTGATATAATAGAATTTAGATCCACTCCATTACTTTCTTGGAGTAGAAATGCAGCAAGAATCAAGAAGAATCTTCATCTCCTAAGCAAAATATACTTGGGGAATATTGAGAAAGTTTAGGATAGAGAGTTACAAATCAATTTACACACTCATGGAGACAAGTACTAGGGTGACCACTAACGAAATTGATAAACCATATGATATATGTAGAAGTTTGATTTACCTAAACCACTACTCACATAAATATTCTATATGCAGTACGGATACCCTTCACAGTTATGAACAATCAAAAGCAAAGTCACTGGAAAGCAACCAAAAATGTGCCAAGCTACTTGTACTTCACCATCTCTTATGGTTTACAGTATATCCATTATGACAATTAAAACTTCAAGGACTTTTTGATTTAGACTAGGTTTGATGTCAAGAACCGAAAAAGTCAAACTTAGGATATTGCTTTAATTTAGGATCTATGACAATCTTGTGTAGTAGTAAGAGGCATCATGTGCAAAAGTTGTGTATAAGTTTACTGCAAAGTTACCAGTGTTCATGGGTGAAGGTGCATTTCTAGTATGGGTGCTAGTATCAGGTGCAATACTTTTGAAAGTTGTGTGTGGGAATGTGGGTATAGCAAATTTAAATGTACTCAAAAAATAAAAAATTAAAAAACATTTAAAAAAAAAATCCAAAAAATAATAAATCACATAACAAGATCACCTATTCATCATTCACATAATTCATAAAGATCAAAATTAACAATAAATATTGAACATAAAGATTCATAGTTTCAAAATTTCAGAAATTAAAATTGTCTTTAAATGAAATAAAATGGCATACATAACAGCCTACTGTTTCATAAGTTAAGATTAATGATCAAGGTCCTGAATCTACATTTGCAAGACCACTATGTCCTATTCCAACTGAAGCCGTTGAAACCAGCAGAGCAGAATAAAAAGGGAGGAGACAAATAAGAGTGAATAGCAGTTCTGCTGTTTGTCTTTATCACTCAGTCTGGATTATTTATTTTTCTATCTAATGTAGTAGTCTGCAGCTGCATATGCCACCTACCCAGCTACCAGATTTAATGTCTCCAACCAAATTAGACCTGGTTTGTGGTAATATTGTTTGAAGTACCCAGAATGCATGGAGGCCCCAAACCTAATATTGCATATGGGTATGTGCACCCAGCAGATTGGGTGTGTGAAACCTGCTACACTGGTTTACTGTGAGTGCCACGTGAAGATATTTGGCTGGGAGGACTCTATTGTATGACACAAATTTATTGTGATAATCAGGTGTGTTGAAGATTGCCAAAATCCTGTGTCTCATGCATAAACCAAGCATATTGAGATGTGTCACTACTTCATAGGGGAACAAATTCAAAATGGACATTTAGAGATAGTTTACAAGACAACAGCTGAGCAGCTGGTTAATATTTTTACCAACCCTGCTTGTAGAGATATGTTAAGAGGTGAAGTCAATATCCAGATCTCCAATGTTCTTCAGCAGCGAGGTGTATGGTGGAGCAGTTCCAGATCCATCCCCACGCACTGTTCGTATGCGCTGGGTGCGCCGAGGGGGGTCCCAAGGGGGAACTGGCCAGGTTCCCCCCTGCCTGGGGGTTCGGGGGCTCCGCCCCCGGCCCAAATTTTTTGGACGTCCGTACAACCGTATGTTGTGAGAGGCAGCGAACAGTTTTTTGGAGTCTTCCTTTTTCGGAAAGGAAACGAATAGTTTTTGTTTTTCTATAAAAGGGAAATGACCCCTTGCATGTAAAAGTTGATTGAATGTAAAAAGTTTGCCGAAATCAATAAAAGATCAAAGCTGTCATTGCCCCGTGGTTTTTCCTGCACATTGCAGGTTTTCCATGTAAAATATATGTTACTGTTTTTCTGCGTTATTGTGTTTTCTGCTTGCACGTAATTTGATATTTTTCTAACAAAATAAATTTAAACAAGTAAAAGAAAGCCTTGGTCTTAGAAATATCAAAGTAAACATCAGGGGCCAGTGTTTTGGTGTCTCACTTTATCATATCTCATGCACTTTGTATTTTAATGAGAGTCAGAACTAAATATCAGATAACTTAGGTGACTCACTATGAGGGTTACAATTTAATTTTTAAACACCTACTGATAATTTAAGTAACCAAGTGTGTGTTTTCATATTTGATTTCATGTGAGATAAGCGCTCAACATGCACTACTTTTAGTGTCCAATGTATGGACAAGTGTTATATATATATATATATATATATATATATATATATATACAGAATAATTGAAGCAATTGAACAGAAGGGTAGACTATACCAAATTTCCTGTCTTATTTAATGTTTTGTGGACTCGGCTCAATTAAAAGAAAGAAAACAAAAAAGTCTAAAATTTCTATATTTTTCTCCTCCAATATTTATCTATCTATCTATATATGTTTCAACTTGTGATCCCCTAAATTTTCACAGCTAATCCTGATGTCCCAAAAATGTATCCCCATTTCCTGTCGTCCTTCTAAAACCTACGTGTAGGATAGATTAGAAACGGAGTGGCAAGGACAAAAAGCAATATCGACATTGGGAATAGGGCTTCTCTAGAAAGTTTGTATTGGGCCTATTTCTCTCTGCTAGTGTGGTTTGTTAGCCATGCCAGCTGATTGATCACATAAGCCCTATCTTTCCTTAAATTTACATTGCATGACTTGCACTCCTATGAGTCTCAAATCTTGTCCTATCATACTCGTTTATGATAACTCCCTCCCAATGATGTGGTTTTCATGTACAAAAGGTCCCCTATCCTTAGGATGTGTTTGCAGATTTGGGGGACAGTTACTTATAGAGTTGTGACAAGACCCACTATCATCAAAGCTGACTGCCAAGCTTTCTTATATAGGTGCGTTCCTCCAAGAAAGGAATGTTGGCCCTAAAATAGAACCTTCAGCAAATAGTTTCCCTCACGAACTTGCCAACATTAATGGTTAGGAAATTGATATTAAAAGATATGTTATATTTGATCTTTACATGCTTGACATGAGGATAACAGAACCATGTGTGCAAGTGATAGCAACATTGCAACTGCTTCCATTGGTATAAAGTCTTCCCAAAATCATAAGCTCATTATTTTCAATCCAAATGAGATGCTTATTCAATAAGCAAAATATATAATGTTAACCTGTTCTCAAATAGGCTCCCTTGCTTATAACTTACAAGTTATTTAACTAAGCAACTAAAAAGGTCAAAATGAAATTTCATTTCATTTGTCGTTTCAAAAATGTCTGAAGGTCTAGTGTTTTGGAGTAGGTTTTAATTATAAAAGGAATAGCCAATAGTGTGAAAAGTTTATAATTGGTAGGTTAGAAGAGTAAACTTTTGCAAAATAAAAAAATTTTGCATTGTTTAAAGATAGCGAGCTTTTGAAATTCAAGCATTCTTGGTCATTTATGTGTTCATGATTATGTTTTACTACTCTGAGCAATCATAAACTACATGTTAAACTATTTCATTTGGTTTTAATATATTAATCAATAAAAGTAAGTGCATTTGGAGCAAATGGTTTTTGAATCAGTTGACTAGATCTGAAACATCTTATTCAGGAACCCACTCTCAAGTTGATGCTTTGAGCACAATCAAGATTGGATTCTAGGTTCAACTCATGATTTATTGTGATCCAGATACAACACTTTGTTTCATTGGTTTATTCACTACTCTAGGGACGACAGCTATTAGACTTTTCATGTTTGCAGTGGAAAGTATTGAAAACTATTCTATCACTGCTGTTGGAAAAAATATCGTGAGACCTCTATATTTACTATTTAGTGTTATTGTCTGTTCATTATTGTCATTTAGTCCTTCAGGTCAAGCAATAATCCAATTACAAATCACGTTCAAGCAGCATGTGTGATTATGGAGGCTCCATGGATGATAGCAGCTATGAGTTGTTTATTGAGGCCCTCAGGGATGATGCAGAGGCCTTCCTGATGGGTCATCATTGTTAGCTTTTGAAGCTAAATACTTAAGATAAAATTAACCAAAAGATCAAAATAAAGTTGCAATATAAAATATATGATAATGGCAATATTCTAAAAGTATAAAACTCAAAAATAACTTCAACTATAACTCATAAAATTGCCGTTAACAAATGCTCACGAAAATTGTATCTCCATTAATCAAGATCTAACTTCAACTATAACTCATAAAATTGCCGTTAACAAATGCTCACGAAAATTGTATCTCCATTAATCAAGATCTCAAGTACTCATACTTGCAAACTACAAAATCGTCTCATGTCATGTTTGATATTACACTACATATGTAATGTAATGTGACTCTTTATATGGAGCACTCTTGGCCTTCACTCTTCTAGAGACTCTTCAACTTCCTATTCTATGGACTCGTGCACATGGACGACTATGCACATTTACAATACCAAAATACTTTGCACACTTTAATAATACATTTATTACATTGCATAAAGTAAATACTCAACTTCTAATCTAGGACACTCTTTCCTAATCTAAAGATGTACCAAAGGTGGTACATTAGCATGTACCAAATAATGTAAAATATTCCAACAATCATCACATTCTTCAAATAAGAGGAGGGGGCTGAGCCGGCAAAACCACCGACAATTTTGTAAAGATATCTTGCTTTAGAAAGGGGTAGCCAAGAGTGTATTTATTTGGAAACAAGCTAGCTCCTCTTTTCATTGTGACATGATAAAGAATATATATTTACTAGTAAAGTTCACTTGTTTTCGTGGAATTTTTGTCTTTGTATATTTTTGAGCTTTACTGCCAACGAGTGTTGAACTTGACTCTAGACCAATGCAAACTTGTATGGCATTTACCATTGATACAATTCTATGTTTTATGTTTAATGCAAAATGTTGTAACATGTGTGGGTGTGTGTACATACTGACATATCCATTTTTTAAATGAAAACTCCCAACCCCATTTCCCGTGACGTTTTCAATTTCTGGTGACTAAGCTGTTCATACATCTTTGTAAGAGCTAATGATCATAACTATAATACAAAATCTTTTACATGTCCTCACAATAAGATTTGGGACTCCCTTTAGTCAGAATAGTTCTAAGAACTAATTCTTTTTGAACAGGCAAAAATTTATCATGATTATGTTTTACTTCCTCACAGTAATTAATAAGCAATGTGCCATCCACATTAAATTATAAAAGGTTTAAAACCTGTTAAAGAATTATTGTGGAAGTCCTATACTCACACTTAAAGCTTTTTGTGCTTCCCTCTCAATCCAAATAATGGCATGATCTGATGTTGCATTGCATGAAAGGACAATGTGCTCAAACCTCTGCTCAACAGGAATAGCAGTTTTAACTATTGGTGGATACCTTCCACATCTGTTGCACAAAATCTTAAATCAGCAACTAACTACTAAATGCAGAAAACACTCTTACCAAGGCCTTAAAAGAACCAATAAAAAAATAAACATTCCATAAAATTTTCTTTGTGACCACATATATAAAAAATTAAACAATGAAAAGCAACGTGGTTTTCCTTTTCTCATCAAGTTTAGCCATAGTTGCTGTACTTATGAGTGTGGCTAATAATACTCAGTATACTCGTGAAAATGTTCCTCTGCTAAGTACTCACATATGAAACTAAGTATACTAAAAGTGATTTTGTGTTGTTCAATATTTGACATAGTTGAAATACATGTTATAATTCAGAGTACGGCAAATGATATTAAACCCTAAAATGAATTTAAAATTTTGTTTAACAATCTTTTAAACTATTTTGTAATGCATCTGAGCTGTAGTGAGGCCAATAAAGGTAGACAAGAAAGAATTATCTAACAATATAAAAGAAGAAGTTTTCAAGGAATCTACACAAACATTTCCAAAAATAACTTGTTTGGTAGATTTACTTTTTGGATTGACTTTAAATCATTTTGGGACTGCTAGAAGTTATCTTTAGGCATCTAAAGAAGGTAATTCCTGAATTTGAAGATCCATTCACAAAAAACATTATGTGATGCTAATGTCCACAGATGATCAAATTCGGTCAATGGAACTTGAAAGTACAGTAGTGATAAGGTAGAGAAAATGAGAGCAGAAGAAAGAAACCCTCGAAGAGGAGGAACAAACATAACAAACTAAAAATAGAAAGAAATAGTGATGAAGCCAAGTGGGTTAAGCCCTAGAACATGAATCCCAAGTCGAAGGGGCATTTAACACCACCATCATCAAAGATGGACTAAATGAAAGAGGTAATCAGCACGTGCAGCAGACCCTGTCAATGCAGGGAATATGATGATCAGTCTCAACACAAACCCTATGGAAGCAAACCCTCATTTGCTCAAGGGGCATGACCAGTGGTGTTGAAGATAGTCTAGTAGCAAAGATAACCATCCATAGTCTAAAAAAAACCATCTTGCAGCCAAGTGATTGTAAAGGGAAGATAAAAGTGACTTGGATGTACCATCTATATATGTCCTTTTAAACTCTACTAATCACTTCTTGTGGGGGAACTTGAAGGAGCCATAACTAAAAGAGAGGAAGGAATACAATCTATAGATATGCAATAGACTAAATTAAACTTGGTAGTTCCTAAGGAAGCGATCAACTTTCAGAAGCAGATTCCTAAGTATGCGTATCTCTGATGTCCGAAACAAAGTCTATAGAGATAGAAGATGAGCCAAAACTCAAGCCGAAGGGGCTGAACCACAAGTTTGGCATGAAAATACTCTATTGAATCTTCAACAACAACAAATCATACGTTGAAGCATGAGGATTTGAACCCTCTCGGTCCAAGCCAATCCACAATTCTCGAATCAGACCGCCAAACCTGTAAGCCATCTAGATTAATGAGTTTGAAAAGGGTGTCAAAGAGGCACATATTGAAAGGGAAATACAGAATTGGTATCTAAAAGCATTGGCGTGTAAAAATTAATGAGGCATATTATTGGTAAAAACATGATTGGGTATCTAAGGCTAAAAGATGGACCAATTGTTGACAAGTGCTATCTTTCACTTTTGGGCATGACTAACTTTGACTCGTATTAATATTTGCTCTAGGAGCCCTTTTTGACCTCTAGGGGTGATCCATATATTATTGAAGGGTTATTGGGAACAATGTCGTTGCATCATGCGTAGTATTTATCAATGTTCAAAATATCTTTAATAAATCATGATTATCATGTATATCGGGATTTTTTGCAGCCTCCTGATTTATTTGCAAGTAGTTGATATTTTGCATAGTACTTATCAATGTTGAAAATATCTTTAAAAAATCATGATTACCATGTATATCGGGAATTTTTGCAGCCTCCTTATTTATTTGCAAGTAGTTGATATTTTTTAAAAAGGGGGAACATCACAATTATTGCCAATTTTTTCCTATTTAATTGTCGATCCACTTTTGGTATCCATAGTCCACTTTTACATAATCTTGTACATCAGCTAGAGATCTTTTTATTTTTAGAGGAGATATTTGATGTCCAAGGGCACCATATCAAATATATCATATTCATTCCTTTTCTTTCATGTTCATTAATTATTTTCCTAGTTTATCCATGTGATGTGTTGATTCATTTCATTCCTCTCAAAGCATTGTGATTTTCTATGTGGTACCAGAGTAGTTGTAATCTCCATCACTCGATCCCGGACTTCTCTTCATTCTTAGCTCTTTTTATGGTATCCTTTCATAATGGAGTTGCGTTCCAAAGCAAGTGACAGCAAAGTAGTAAGTGGGCTTCTGCTATGTGTTTTTTTGCAATAACCCATTTTTTCAAGGCTTTCTTAAGGCAATGCTTTGAAGGGTTTGATTGTCAAGTTATAGTGTGTTCTAGTACAACTTTATGTATTCCACAAATCAAAACATGTAACAAGAAATATTATGCAATGAAAGAATTAACAGGTATCTGTGAAATTAGAACAAAGAAAACATTTCCTTACTTTCACCAATAGTGTACACTGTGAACCAGTCTCAATGACAGCATGTGTGCACATTTTCCCTCTTAACACTACACACATACACAACTACAATGCATGAACGAAAGAATGCCTTCAAACTGATCTAGGAGACGATACATATAGTCACAAGCAACAAGGTAGCCATTGTATCTACCCAACCGTCACATACCCTATCTGTAACAACATGCATTAAATGTTTGAAATTACGCCACTCGATGTGCATCATTATTACATAATGGTTTACCACACAATGCAACAAACCAGTGATGTGCACTACAAAATGACAAACTACACATGTAGAAAAAACACTAATCCATAATGACAACTCATTGGGGTGGTACTTGAGCTGGTGCCACGTCAATTTGTCCACTATATCTACCCCCCTCCTTTGGATTGGTTGGCATCCTTGTCAACTATGTCACCCAAACATCCATGCAAGCAGGTTGTGACTCGAGAGTATGTGCTTGTGTATGTTGTGTAAGCAACGTATGCAATTGCTGAATTTCTTGGCAAGACTCCTTGTACTTATCCCTCATCGTCTTACCCAAACCACTATGCCACACACCCATTGCTTTGTTATCCTCATCCAACCATAACTACAATTCCTCACATTGACGGAATATATCAGCCAAACATGTCTCAATGACAATGAGTTTGGATTTGAGATCAGTTATGTAGTGGTCTCTCTTGAAATTGCTAATCTTTCTCCTATAGCTACTCCTAGTATTGGCAGTACACTATCTCCAAATCCTTGTGTTGATTTTTTGTAGCCTCAACTTGTTCCCTCAAAAGGTGCAAGTCCTTGAGATGTTGAACTTGCAATCTCTCAAAGTTCACTAGTTGGCTCACCTCTTCAAAGAACTATATGTGCCAAACACTAACTGCAAAAATCTGGATGAAATGGGCAAGATAATTCAATCGTTGGAACAACATAACAAGCTGCTCAGTTGTGGCATATTTTTGGTATGCTCTCCTGTGAGATATATGGGCAGCGGCTAATGATACAAAATAACGGTGCCTAGAGGCATCTCGAGCAACCATAATGGTCGCTTCATATCCCTCTCCCAAGCATGAAGATCAGTGAGTTGTAGCTCAATTGTACATTTTTTCTATTGCTCAAGAAATCCTCTTGCATGCATGTAGTTTCCCTTAGTTGAGTGAAAAAACCCAGCTATCTTGATCTCTTTTGTTCTTTGCAACACATCTTGATTGCCAAGTGAAAGCATATCTACTATCTTCCTAGATGACAACAAGGCTATCAGTAGCTCCCCCTCTATGATTTATGTTTGTCCTCCAACAATAGACCCACTTCCTCTTTAGTAGCCACAACTTTCCTCTTGTGTTCATCTCTTTGTAAGGGCGGTTGTTCATCTTCAGCTTTCACCTCAATTTTGGCCTCCCAGAGTGGCTCTGACTCTGTTTTAGGTTCTAGTGCTCCTCCCAGCTTGTCTGGTATAGGTAGAACTACCTCCTCTTGCTTGTCAACCGTAGAGCCATCATCAAGGTCGGGCTAGATTACCTCATACGTTGCCTATGCTCACTATGGAGGTGATCTCAACAATTCTTCTATGACTACAAATCCCTTGACCTCAATAATATAGGTCCCATCCAACTTGATGGGTCTAGCACTGTTGTCATCCTGCTCCTTTCCCTTTGTTGATTTGGCATTGTTGTCATCTTGACCCTCCCTTTAATCTATGGATTTTGAGCCATCTCTGGGTCGGCTCTCTCCATTGGAAGGTCTTCTACTTCCTGCCCCATCAATACATTCTCAAATTCTTATTCCATAGGTGCATCCTCAACCTATTGTGAGGGAGGGTTAGTAGGAATAATCGTCACCAAACGCCAATGATGTTGCAAGGGTATCTTTGGATTGCTCAATTACTCTTCATATTCCTTGTCACATATCAGACCGTTCACATAGAGGCAGGGCCACTAGACAACACACCCACAGTTCATTGGGACTTCGGATTAGTGATAGGCAGAGACAGATCAGCAATTTCTTCAACAGATTCTTCGGCCTCGACTGTTAGGAGAGACTAGTGCCCGAGGCCATGGGAGAGCGCCCTTTAGAGAACACTCCCCCCCCTCTCTCTTCGTTCCTCTTGGAGAACACTCCACACAACTTGTTTCTAATGGATTGCAGCCCACCTCTCTCCTCTCTTCTCTCTTCCCATTCCCTTTGGCCCGCTTGTTGGGTCACGTCATTGTATTTATCTTTGTTTCTTTCCTTCTTTTGTTGGGCGCTTTGGCCCATTTGCTTGTCGTTATTGTTGTCCTTTTTATAGTCCCTTGGGTCATCTTTGGCCCACCATGGACATTAATAATATTTCATTTCATTTCTATCGCATTCCTTCTCTCATGGGCTTCTTAGCTTTGTGATGCAGACTGCATGCTCTATTCGAGCCACTATCTTGTTGCTATTGTTTAATGATCGATGGTATGCCAATCCAAAATAACACCACTGGCATCCCACAAAATTGGGTGTGGTTGCCCGCAACTGCAGCCAATATGTCCTAACTCCATGCTCTGTCAAGCATGAATGCAATAATGTGAAAGGCCATAGAGAAGTTCTCATTTCGCCTTGTAGAAAATTATGCAAGTGCTTTGATAAATATGAGGCCTAGTCAAACTTGACCCCATTTATGATTCCTTGCATTTAAGGTGTGATCCATGTCAGCATATCCAAAGTACCCACCTCACCTAATAGGCGTGACATCCCTAGATACATGGCACACTTGTATTATTTGATTCGTAGCAAGTTCATTTTCAATCCCCTACTTCCATGGCTAGATAAATATGAGGCCTAGTCAAACTTGCCCCCTTTATGATTCGTTGCATTTAAGGTGTGATCCATGTCAGCATATCCAAAGTACCCACTTCACCTAATAGGCGTGACATCCCTAGATACATGGCACACTTGTATTATTTGATTCATAGCAAGTTCATTTTCAATCCCCTACTTCCATGGCTAGATAATTTTCTAAACTCCTCATGTGACATGGCACTGATGTCACAATACTAGTCCACATAATCCTACAACTTCTTTTGACCAACTTTTTCCCATTTTACCGACCTATGCTTTAAGCCATGAAATCCAAGAACTTGCATAAAGTCCTATGGCTCAAATATACATGCAACTTTCATGACCCATCTGAAATTTGTTACGTCTTCCTTGTAGATCATACTAGCACAAGATTGTCACAAAGTAATCCTTGAATGCATCTTTATCAAATGTTGGGACCTATATTTATGGTGAACAAAGGCTCTCCTGAACACCCTTTTTAGCTCATGGTCATTGCCATGCAATTCCCACAAATTTCGACAAAAAATCTCCTTAAGCAGATTTCGAAGTAACCTCCTAGAGGTTTAGCCTAGGTCTATTGCCATCCCTACCTCCTACTTTGCCTTTCCTTTGTCAAAGGATGGTGAATCTTCTTATTGTCTTGGGCTCTATTCCACCTGCTCTTGTGCAAATGGGTCTCCTTTCTCAATGTCAGAGTGCATTCTAGTACTGTCTAGTTTTGACTTGTCCATGCTTTGTAAATTAGGTTGATGCAGTGCTAGTGCATTGGAGAAATGGTGTTTGGATGCTACTAGGGTGTTGCTCTCGAGGATTTTGTTGGTGTGACAACTGTCTTTGAGGTGAGCCATGGTCTATTGCTAGTTGTTATGTAGCTATAGAATGTAGGTTAGTAGCACGGGCACATTGCAACTTAGGGTCTCAATATTGGCATGTCATGGCCACTTTTGCCATAATCATGCCTTCCTCAAACACTGAACTTCGTACATGTATTGCTTGGAACCCACCAAGTAGTTGTTATCTAGCATACCCAAAGGTTGGCAATGGTCTTCAATGCTAACCCTCACCATGTCCACTCATAGGCTTAATGGCTACATTTGGTGGCATCCGCACTTCCTACTCCAATGTTTATTGTTTCTTTTGTAACCAAGTTTTTGGAACCTCTGCGTCCAACATGTTGGTGCATGTCTATCTCCTCTCTAGGCCAAATGTGAGCACACTCATCCACACAATACATAAACCACATGGCACTTGCAAACAACACTCCTAGGTTTCGACAAAGATCCTTGGTGGCAACACGTAGTAGTAGCACAAAACAGGTTTCCACTTTGGCAACTTGGCAAACTGTGTAGTACTTGATCAACTCTCTATGCAAATACACTTAGTTGAAAGGCCCAACAATTGAATGGGGGACGACATGGTGGCCAAAACCCATAGCATCGATGCTCACTACTTGAGATCACCTCTACTACTTGGTAATGTTCCCTAGTTCCTTAGCAAATTTAATACCTCTTAATTTCTTGAAGCTCCTCTACTAGGCATCAACAACAAGAGGGGAAGAATGTACATTTGCGTTGACGACACAAGATGGGTCAACATTGGTGTTAGTAAGAAGTCGTGTGTTGACAATCCCTCCTCAATATGGATTGGCAAGGAGTAAGGACAATAAGTTGTCGACAATGGGTGTAAGTGCAAGTGTGTAAGATCTTTATTTGGGTTGTCAATAGAAAAAGAGAGCATGAATGTGTTGGTAGCTTATTCCAAAGGTTGGGTGTTGGCTACAATTATGGAGGGCTCGTTGTCGATGTGAAGTCAACACCCCTCATATGAAGTGTGGGTCTCAACGCCACCTATGTTGACAAGAGTTAATGATAGGTCAACAGGCCAACATCCCCCAAAGGCATCGACAGGACCAATGACCACTTGGGTGTCAAGTAGTTCTAATCCCCCTTTGGTGATGGTAGGGTTGACGCTCCCCTTGGGGATGGGAAAGTTGATGCTAGTCCAACGGTTGGCATTACAGCTAGCAAGGCTCCTAGGGATGGCCTCTCCATGACTGACTATGAAATAATAGGGGTCAATCAACCCACGATTGATGACAATCTACTTGGAGTTGGACCACCCGTAGTCTACGATAATAACTTTGTTTACATACCATACAATTCCACTTAATACTTTTGAAATATTGACAACTCTAAACTGGATGATTGTTAGATACCTAGGGATAGGAATGTGGGAATATAATATTATATTGTATATGGGTATTATGGCATGGGCCACACATAACCCAAGGGTGATTATATTTTAATATTTTATTATAATAATAAGTGGGATAAGGGAGATGAAGGGTCTAGGAAGATGAAGGGTTTAGGAAGAGGGTTATATAAAGAAGGGATATTGTCATTGTAAGGAAGTCATATCAAGTATTCTTTGTAATAGTCTTGGCTTGTGGAGCGGAGTTGGAGCCTTAAGGAGTAATATTGGTGTTGCCCTACCTTAAGGGTATTATCTATCTCTATCTCTTTGTGTGGATTATTTTTGTGGAATATTATTTATGGATGGATGTTTGATATTTTTGCATAAATGGTGAATGATTTTCTGTTAATAAGAATTGAGGTTCATAACAATGATAGTTATAGGGTTGGCATGGCGTGTTGCATGGGTAAGTGAGAAGACAAGGTCATCTCTCTTGTCTAAGGCAACATCCATTACAATGATGGTTCCTCCTCACAATGCTACTATGCCTTTGATAACTTCTCCAATCTAGATGATGTCTTCCTAGGGAAATGGCATGACAACTTCATCTTGAAATTTATCAAGTTTTGAGATATTTAATTTTGACCTCCAACATACTCCAAATGATTAAAACCATTAGAAAGACAATCACGTCTAATTTCATAATTTTCTTTGCCACCTCACCTTGGTGTTAGCCATCCTCATTCGGGCCTCATGCCATCAAATGAGGATAAATGATTATGTCCCCATTTGTTTTATCAAACATAGTCCTCTACACTTTTGCGAGAATTGTCAATGTGATTTTTTTTTTATCTGTCATTGAAATCTTATAAAATTTTAATATTGCATCACCTATTCACACTACTCAAAATTATGACATTACATTCGATCTTTGCATTACACCTATACTTTATCTTAGCGTAAACTCTCATCCAAACATCATTGGATTATATTGCAATGCTCAATAATACTCATCCAATGTTGTTCTTACAACTTCACCATTGGGTTTTGTAGTCGTTAATCCTCTTGTTTGAAACGTTCAATCTTGGTGATTGTATTAGGTCTATACAAACCTTCTACACCTTTGTCATCATCTTCATTCAGGGACTCATCATCATTCAAACTTAGAAGCCCACCATCTTCAGCACTTGGCAGCTTGTCTTCACTACTCAAGAACTTGTCTTTTGTGCTCTAGCATCCGGAGTAGTAATCCATTGCATGCCTTAACCTTCAAACTATAGGAGAAGTTGCAAGCCTACTCAATCTATCATTCATGCCTACTATACCTTAATTTTTGATTGCACCTTTCCACCGATGTTGCAACACACATTGGTTGGCCACAATAGTGCAAACTCCAAGTCCTCTTGGTGAATCATTGGCCTAAGTGTTGGTGGTTGGGCTTCAATCAACTCCTTTCATCTCATTTGTCGCGGTGCTTCATTGTGTGTGTTGCATTTGATGTGGTGCACACTTGGTGTCTACTCATTTGGCTAGCTGCATTCCACCACTTCGAAAATCATGACACCAAGTATGGCGTCATTAAACTAATTTGAAATGTTAGACAACCTGTCCAAACTCTCATGGCCTAATTTGAAATGTTAGACAACCTGTCCAAACTCTCATGGCCAATGAATTGACTTACAGGTGCACTCTATAGGGCTTCAACTTCAAGCTGCTTAGAAGATCCAAGCATGGTGTCCTGTTGAATTGTTGTAATTGAATGGACCTATTATCCATGACCTTGTTAACTTGGAAAGGGGCAAGTATCAAGGTCTTCAACTTCCATGGTTTTATCTCCCACTTTCCATTGAGTGCAAATCGAGGTCCCCCTTCTTTATTTGTATCCTCTGTGGTGCTTATCATGCCAATACTTTCACCCTTGCTAGGTTATCTCAATGGTCCATTGTGCCATCACTTGCCTCTCGTCTAGCTTATTAATAGAAAACAACCTCTCTTCCACGCTTTCTTGATTGCCAAGTGAGTTTTGCACCGCCACACTCAAACATGGAATTGGAATTCCACAAGTATGGCAGCCTCTTACCCATCTATCACTTGAAACACTATGGCTAGTCGTCAGATTATACGTAGTCTTGAACGCTCACAGAACTTGACAACTTCTCTTCCCAATCAATACCTTCAACTCCGCAAGATTTAGGAATGAGAGGGGAATGTGCAAATCCAATGTCATCCTTTGAATTACTTCATTTACGATGTGTCCCCTACAATCACTTGTGATGTTCAATGGAATTCCAAACCCCGTGATGATTTGCTCATATACAAATTTGGTTGTGCTCTTTATCAATTTATTAGGTAATGCTCTTGCCTCAACCCATTTTGTTAGGTAATTGGTGGTGATAAAAATGTATCTACACTTTCATCTTGGGCTGGTCTTCATGGGTCCAACAAAATCCAACCACATCTCTTGAAAAATTCTTGTGGCTAAGACAAATGCAAAGGCATAAAGTTTCATTAATGGCTTTCCCGTCCCTAGACACATGTCACAAAAGGTTACAAACTCCTTCGCATAGCAAAACAAAATCAACCAACACAATCAAACAAGTACAACCTTCTTTCCTGTTGCATTAGATCCCATGTGTCATCTTGCCCTTCATGCGCCTCTTGCAGGACACTGTGCACTTCTTCCTCCATCACGCACTAACACAATATCATGTTGAGTCCCATCTTGTACAAAATTCCCTTGATCAATTGGACCAATCTCTTCAACAAGATTCTTCATTATTCCACTACGGTAAATTCCCTTGGTAGATCCACTGTTGATAGGTATGTACTTATATGCTCATACCAAGACAACAACATTGCAATGTGAAACAAGTGGACGTCTAGTAACTCATCTGACACTCCACCCTTATCAAGTTCTCCAAAAAGAATTCATGAAAGTTGATCGGCTATCAACGCTTCTTACTAGGTCGAATCACCACTCGAAGCACAAAATCTTACAATGTGATGAACTTGTTGAGTCACCCATGAATTGTCAGCGTATTTATCAGATTTAACTTATATGGAACACAAAGGGATTTATGAGTAGATAGTGACAAAACTTTTGCAATGCATAGACCATCCCAATGCCTTGCATTCTATTAGCCTGTAATTTTTCTTCGCTCTCAACAAGGGCCAACTTGGAAAATAGATAAGTTGATCCAACCCATGGCTCCACTATTGCACCAACCCGCATTCAATTGTGAACTTCAACACATCTAAGTGGATATAGAACTCCTTATGCTAGTCTTGAAAGACTAGAATGGATTGTTGATTAGTCTGGTCTTAGTTGCTTAAAGGCTTATTAGTGTTCCTCTATCCACCTATTCATAGGAGGCACATTGAGGGTGTGGGATAATTGCACATATTTTTGATGAAACAACCAAGGTACACTACATGGCTAGGAAAACTACTCCACACTTACAACTACACGGATCTTGTTAGGATCCATCTTCAACCTAATTTGATAGATGAAGTGGTCCAACAATTTTCCACGAGGCACCACTAGTTTGCATTTCTTTGGATTGAGCAAGAGACAAGCGTTCGTACACAACTGCATACACTCTTCAAGTGCTCCTCATTAGGCCCATACAATTGTAGAAATTGAATACAACATACTGCAACATAATTCCATTTCCACTTAAATGAACAAAATATACAATGTAAATAATTTACAATTACAATGCATACATTGTGCACAACATATATCAGACTGCCTGGAACAACACCCAGACAGACTACAGCAGCACTCAAACGGACTACAACAACATTTAGGCAACTCAGTCTGCGAATAGGAAAGTCTATCCTGTTCCAGACTGCTATCTTTCAACATACAGACTTATATCTCTAGATTGCATAGCAACTCCATGTATGGGAATTGTAAGTACAATAATTACATGTACGACACTCACATGGATGACGACTTCAATGTATAACAACTTGTTGTACAATAACTCTTGTACTACAACTTCAACCCTGCATATAGAACTTGGAAGGAACAACAACAGATCTATCTACTGCAGCAATAAGCCATATCAACACATACAGGAAACATACAATAGCAATAGATGAAGGATGGAAATGAGTAGATATTGCATTAACAGTGGCCTATACAATGGAACACATACGACATTCTCCTTACATACAATACCCAACATACCCAATCAACCCTTCCTTCCATGCCAACCACTCCAACCACTATTCGATGCCAACAACAACATGAATGAATGAGGGAAGGGTCTTATTTATACAACTAAAAAGTAGTTGCATCCTCCGAGTACTCAACCCCTGATCATTTTCTTAAATTACATTTGACATGCATTTGACTTACATTACATTTCATTTGATGACTCACTTTATGACTTGTCTGTACATAACTAATACTTCACTAAACATTACACATTATTGCATGAAATATTACATCACCACTTTATAACTTTATTAATTATACGTACGCACATTTCGTCAAACACTTTGCTTATGAACTACAAAATGACAAAACTTATTCACTAATTACGCAAACATGTCAATTTGCTTGCCTACAACAATGACCAAACATCCAAGAAGACTCTGATCTTCTTGGTCAACATCTACTCAAAGATGTGGAGTATGATCTAGTGGAATGTTGCTTGCGCATTGCACAAACCGAACAACATTCAATTGTATGCATATATTCCATTTTCCACAACAAACCCAGTCTTCAACTTGTCTTAATTCACAATACTAATATAATTGTAGCCTAGGAATCCATCCAAAAATGAACACCTCATGTTCAACCGCCTCCAGAATTGAATTAGTATATGAAGATGTAGAAGTTGCACTTTCCTACTTCAAGCTTATATTGATAGTCACCTTGAATATTGTGCATGCATCCAACATTTTCACAATTTCAATATTGACCAATGCCACATATTTTGGGTTAATGCAATACAACCTCCTCCTTATAGGTTGTGCACTTGGAACCGGAAATATTGGATAAACACACAACTCAGGTGGGATCCCCTTAAGGTTCTTATAAGTCCATGCAAAATCCACTTTGTACTTCACAAATATTTTGAATGTGGCTTCCTTTAGAACTAGGTCCCAATCATCCCCACAACTAATGATCTTTTGTTCATCCATTTCATTGACGTTAGTTGCACCATTCGCCATACCTCATATCTAATAGTGTCAGTTTCCTCAATCATTTTGGTTCTATTCCACAAATGCATTGGCCTCTTGTCTATCTATGCATCACCGACACTATACAAAATTAACGAAAACAATGACTTTTCTTCTCCTTGAGCTTGCATGTCTCTTATCAAGGCCTTCACATGCACCCTTTTCCTCAACATCCAAGCATAAGCGTGTAGGCTAGAAAACATAATCCTCCATTTGCCAATGAAGAAAACCGCTATTAGCGTGTCCTTCGTCTTTTTTGCACTTTTCCAATTGAAGGACCTTACCTTAATTGGGTTCCATTTTGACTCTTGCTTGCTTTTCGTCAATGGATGTAAAAACATACAACACATTTTAAGATGTGAGGTCCTTGCTCATTGACTGGCTCCTCAAATTAACAATGATTTTTCAGTGTCCCTTTTGAAGGTTATAAGGTCTCTTTCCCAAATTGTCTATCTTTATTAGCCATCTTCAACCCAACAAAACATCATAGGTGGCATTCTATAGGGTCATCGCTATGAAGTCAAGTATGATGGTCTACTTAGCAACGATGACCTTTTGGCTTTCCAACATGCCTTTCATTGTTAAACCACACTGTTATGCTCCCAATAATCACAATTAGGTGGCCACAGGGTCGGCACACCCAATGCTCTCCATATCCTCTATGGAAGCACATTTAGACTTGAATCACCACACACTATGACTTGCATCAATGTGTGGCTTGATATATCTATATGAAGTAGCTCTGAGCTCTAACCACTTCCCAACATGTATCATCAACACCTTCGTGTTGATAAACTAGTCCTTTGCTACTGTCCCTAGTGACAACTTAGTGGAATTCCTCTACACTTTTCCTAGCCCGTGCACCATTTCTCCAATGATTGCATGCAAGTAAGATACGACCCTCAATAGGATTTCCACCTTAACTAGTATGCTTGACTACAACAGTTGGGTAGCCAAACTCTATGATATTGATGGTTGGTTAGTTGCATACAATCATCATTCTCCCTTGTTCACTTTAATTGTCACGTTCTTTTGCCATCTCTTCTTCACCATCTGTTCAAGCCTCCTACCATCACTTTTGCTTCCTAGATGGGTCAAGATATTCACCCTTTTTCTTGGGCTCAAGGTCAATTAGATTGACATTTTGTTTGCCACCTTCCTTTAGGAACAATTTTCTTCATGGTTACTCGATCTGCACCATTTGTACATCATCTACATGGTTGGGTTGATAGAGTTGGTGCATAACATACAAAGTATCCCCACTCCTAACACTTCAAATACTAGACAATCGGCCTGCCAGTTATGTCATATTGAATGTTGTTGCCCACATCCTCTGCACCAACTTAGCTATTTTTTGTCCCTTCATGGTTGTTCTAGTAACCGCTACTCATCACGCTAGCCCCACCCTTGGAGGTGCTAGACTTTGTGTCAACTTCTTTTTGAAGTACAACATTTGATGTTTCTTACTTTTGAAGTTGAAAGGAGACTAATAATGAATGGTTGTGGACCTCATTGATGTTGCAATAGCTTCATATTGGGCAATTGGTAGTCGTGTGTCCCTTCATGTGACAGTACATGCATCATATGTCTTGTTTGTCTATCTTTGTTGTCATCTTCGATCTCTCCGGTCATGCGCACTATCTCTTTTGAGTGCCTCAATAGATGCTCTAGCTTTGTCATCACCACTATTGATGTCAGAGTCACTTGTCACCGAACTTCAATTTCCACCACCCATCATTGTCATCTTTCTTTCTAGATTGACCACTCTATCAAAAGCTTCCTTGTATGAGGTGGTTGCTAGCACCTTCATTTCTTTCAAAACTTTGGAAGAAGTCCATCCATGAACCATCTCTTTCTCATTCCATCAACAAGTTGATCCTTCATTTCAAGAATGAATTTCTTCATGTGACAATTATGGGACTTCACATCCTCATCATCCTTTTGTTTTGTGATGCACATTTCTCCAATCACATAGAAAATGAAATTCTTTCTCAAGGCACGCGTGTGGGGAGGTAGTTGGCCCTCTTGCTTATCACCAATTTGTTGTGATGCTCTTCTTATACAAGTATATTTCCAATGGTATATTCCTATGATGGAATTTCATTCCACATTAATACTTCTCCTCAAAAGCTTTCCTCAAGTTTCCCACATGGCAAATGGAGTCGTCAACTGTAAATTCCAATCCAATACTACACCTTTAAGTGTTGTAGGGTACAATTTCATCCATTTTGCTTTGTCATCTACTCCATTCACTTTCCAAATTGTGACAAGTGTTTATGTGACGGGAAGGGTCTTCCTTTCCATCAGGAAGAAACTTTAGGCACTTCCACTTGCCTGCTCTGGTAGTAGCCAATGTCCATTGTGCCAATCCCATGTTCACTCTTGGATGATGCTATGTTGCCCAAGCACTACCCTCATGTTGCATGTTGCATTAGTTACATCAATTGGAGGTTTGAACTTTGTGCTTAGACATCCTTTGATGTCAATGGTCAAGCTTCGTAAGCATCATCATGAATAAACCTTTACTCCAATCGCTATCAAACACACTCCACATTTGAACTCGTGTCAAACCGCCATCCTACACACCATCGATCACACTCTCCCGTACTTGTGTCAATGTTGCAATCTCTGCTATAGTCACTTGATAGCCACCCTCTATTTGTTGCAACATCAACACACATCTTCACATCATATCATCACATACACCTCTGACATCACGACCTTCATTTGCATATACTCTCTCGTAATGCTCAACTGGACAACGTTTGTCGATGTGAACACTGTCACATTCATTGGGCCAACCTTCATCATCATGCACAAACTCATTACCTTCATTGACAAGAACACCCTCATTGCCTTCATCACGAACTATTATATCATGCCTTTCGTTAAAATTATGCTCTTTTGTAGACAACAACATTGTATCCAACTAAGCTTGTTCTTCATGCGTCACACAGCATTCCTTGTTGAAAACCAAGTCATTCGCTTGAGGACTTCCTTCTTTCCGAGGGGGTCAAATGCATTAGATCCTTGGCACCAAGATTCCCTCTATCATTTAGACAGTTGAGACAAGATTTTCACAAGCTAAGGTAAGCCTTTCTACACTTAACTCCGCAAGTGAAAGTTCTATCAAACGTCATTGCACTTGTGCATGCATGTCATCATCATGTTCGTTCTTCCTTGCACGTTGTGCAATGTGCTTAGACCTATGTTGGTTCAACTTGTTGTCGTCATTGTGCATATGCGTCCACATGCACATTGCGGTGTGTCAATCACTCACTCTTGTCACACTCACTCTATGTCACCACATCACTTATACAAGATCGTCGTGACAACAACATCAAATGTAGTATAACTTTATGTATTCCATAAAAACAAAGCAACAAGTAACAAGAAATACCAGACAATGAATTAATTAAGAGCGATATGCAAAATTAGAACAAGAACGTTTCGTTACTTTCATTGACAATGTACATTATGGACCAATTTCAATGATGGCATGTGTGCACAATTTGTCTATAAACACCATACACATACATAATGATGCCTCCAAATGTACAAGTTTAAAATTACCCACCACAGGCAATAGGATTTGTAACAACCCAACCACAACATAACCCATGCATAACAAGTTTAAAATTACCCCGCATGATGTACATTATTATTACATAAGGGTGTCATGTGCAATGCAACACACTCATGATGTGCCCTAAAAAATGAGAAACTACACATGTACAAAAAACACTAATGCTCAATGAGGTGGTGCTTGGGTTCGCAACATGTCAATTTATCTGCCTCCATTTACTAGACAAGTTTTTGAAGGATTCATGGCTCTCTTGCTACAAGGATTTCAAGATTGTGATTGCAAATCTAGGGCTTCATATTGACATTGTTTTTCCACAACCCATTTTATAGATCTTCCATTCTTTTCCACCAAAGTCAAGATGCAAAGGCACAATGAATTTATATTTTATAAGATCGACAATTGTGCTAAATTTCGGTGGACAACCTCAATAGGTCCCAATTCAACATTTTCTATCATTCTCCAATGCCAGGCTTCAAAATTGTGGTAAAAATTGTGATTTTTCTGGTTAAAAATCTATTATTATTATTATTATGTGTGGGGGAGTGTAAGGAGGAATTTTCCTGCTAAACTCCACACCCCTTGACATATTTTTTTGTAGTAAGGCATCATTTATGTGCCCCTTGAGCATGACATGTCATTTGGTTCCGGATAGGGAGTTGCTTTATTGCAAAGTGCCCTTGATTCTCCTCCCAACTACACCATAGGGCAGCCCAATCAGCCTAGTTGTGTCAGACCATTTGGACCCATGAAGTTGTGAGTTCAAATCCATAGCCCCCTTTAGCGACCCAGCTGTTCTCTTGCCTATTACATGGGCACCTCATGCTCAAAAGGTTGATGTCATATTGTGGCAAGGAATGGGCCATGGCCACTCAGATAGCCTAAAGGTCACATTTCAAACCGACCTGCCTCCATCATGCTTTGTTGCCCCCATTTTGGGTCCACCTTTCTTGTGGGTGGATTATGGAATCCAACATGACAGATCAAAGCTGACTATGTTTAGGTGGTCAACATGTTGTCTAGGGGAGGACATAAATCTTTTACATTTATCTGAAGACAATTGCCCATTCCAAGCAAACCAAATGTCATGCTCCCCTTCCTCCACAATGAAAGGTGTAAGAAGTCGATCTATTATAAGCTAAATGTAGACTGGTCAGCTGGGTTGCACCACATGGCAAAGGCACATTTTTGGAGGAAAGACTAAGTTTCAATTTTTCAATTTTTGAGCTAGAGTATATTTTGGAGGTTGACTTTTGGGAGGCTATAACTTCTTATATGAAATAATTTCCATTATTTTCTGTGATTGCACAATATTTCAATCTCTACACAATTGTGTCGTTATTTCAGTCCTGTTTTATTAGCTTGGGGACAAATTTGAGCAGGAATCTAATAGACTCTAAGCCTTTCTTCCCCAAAATGGATGGGATCATTCGCAGCATTCCATTTTTCCAAGAAGCACAAGCAACATTTCTTTGGTGAGGCATTTCCCCAACTTATCCAACATCAGATTTATTTAAGGAATGTAAGTGGACTTCCAAAGCCTTCAAAGACTCAGATTGTGAAGCAAAAATGTTGTAGTTAAAATATTTTAAAGAACTTAAAGATGTTGACTTGTGGGTTCCACAAGGGCTGTCATAGTTCCAAAATATGTTCTATCAAGATTCAAAGGCTTAAGGAGGTTGCCAAAAAGTTTGGGTATGATCCAAAACTTCTTGATACTTCATAAGATATTTGATTAAATTGAATCACATCGCGTACATGTGGTGGTGCACTCTGCCTATTGATCTTCTTCAGAAATTGACTGTTGATTCCGGAAATATGATGCATATGACAAGCATTGTAATTTTCTATCCAATTACGGTTCATTGCACAACATAGAATGGGTTGTTATTGGTGATGATTCAGTCTTTTAAGTTTCAAGTTGTGGCAATATACTGTCAGTAACACCAAATTTGGAGAAGTTCTATGTGTTCTACAAATTGGACCTAACTTTCTTTCTATCTATAGCATTACTCATACTAGTAAGGTGGAGTTTTGCCCAGATTGGTGGGTTGTTAAGGACACTAATGATGGTTTCAAGACTATCACTACAGGGTTTTGTGATGAGTCAGATCATTCGTATAAGCTTGGTGATGTTCCCTCGTCCTTTGATTGAAAAGAGCTTGTTGTTATGGTGGCTAAGTGTAATGATACTAGTGAGCTATGGCTTTAATGCTTGGGGCACACCAATTATGGATCCACCTAGTGGTGCTTGTGAAGGATGCATGTTGGAGAAACATGATCACGAAGTTCATTCCTATGGACAAAGCATGGCATGCTTCCTAGCCTTTAGAGTCAAGTCAATAGTTACATGTGTGGTCCTATGGCTATCCAGCCTATTAGAAGTGGCAAATATTTACTCATCTTTATCAATGATTTTTTTCAAGTATCTCTAGTCTAAGCATGAAGCCTTGAAGCATTTTTAGGCTTTCAAGGCAATGGTGGAGAATCAAAATGAGAAGAGGATGGATTGTGGAGGAGAATATGTCAGCAATGAGTTCAAGGGCTTTTCACTTCCCATGGCATTTCCTGGCAAAGACTGTTTGTTACAACCCATAGGAAAATGGAGTAATTGAGCATAAAAAGCAGACTATTATGGACATGGCTCATTATATGATCCACTCCAAAAAATTGGTTCTTAGGATTTGAGGGGAAGCAAGTATTTTGCACTGCTTACTGTAGGTAAATTTCATCACGGACATGGCTCATTATATGATCCACTCCAAAAAATTGGTTCTTAGGATTTGAGGGGAAGCAAGTATTTTGCACTGCTTACTGTAGGTAAATTTCATCACCTACATCCACAATGTGGTCTAGTCTAAGCCATATAGTTATTTTGCCAAGGCACTAGTATAGCAAATGATGTGCAGCAGCTTACGAGACAATAGTTTCAGAACCAAATGAAGTTTGTGACAGAGGCAAAGAAGAAAGGATGATATAAAGCTAGTCGAAAGGTTGCAAAGAGCAGAAAAGTATGGCCGGATACAAAGTGGAGTAAGGCAGATAGCAAAGCAGCAAGCAAAAGTTTGTCGGATAGTAAAAAATGCTAAAGCATTGGATCTAGCAAAGCAGAGCAAAAAACATGAAGATTTGGTTAAGTACGAAAATTGGCCGGACACATAAGAGGCTGATGTCAAGAGAGGCATAAAAGAAATTTGGTATTTGGCAAAAGGAAAGGTTAATAGAGCATATTCAAACCCGGCATCCGTCATCCAGCATCCGACATTCAAGCAAAATTGAAGCCAAGAAGTACAAGCATTCGAACAAATAACGATGTTGACGTCATCAAGGAGACATTATAATTCTGGCACAGTCCGAAGGAAGGGACAAATATTCTAAGGCATTGTGTCCGACATCCGCCACCATGCTCTACAAGGCTTTCAGAGGCGTCGGATTTCAAGAGGCGATGATGTCATCATTAGGATCTCAAGAACCTGACAAGCCAAATTGAATATCGAATGCAACGTAAATCTAAGGCAAGGGTCTCGACAGTGAAGTATTAAGAATCAAACAAAGAAACCTGGCATTCGACATCTAGCATAGGTAAACACAGTTGTCAAATTCTTCAGACAATGACATCATCAAAAGACAAAAGAACCTTCGGCACCTGGTGTAAAGAGAAAGCATAAGGAAACAACAATCAGCTAAGATAAACCATCCAGCAGTAGGCAATTTGCTTTCACACCGCAAGCCCCTGCACAAATGATTCGGAATCGTCCTGGTCAGCGGGATCACTCGTGCCAATCAGCTGCTAGGCATCAGTGTTGTCAAAAGATCTTAACGACTGAGGCCTTTTCCATCACACACATGTTCCAACTCATCTGGCTAAATGTAACAGAAAGGCATGGACTACCATCAGATGGTTGGAATCCAACAATGCAGAACGCAAGCCATCCTCACATTAAAATCTGCACCGCACACATCAGCAAAACATGCTTGAAGCAGCTAAACCTGAATGGACCGCCACTACTTGCGCATGTTCTGACAGGACTGTAATATGCTCTAAAAAGCAATCATGACTAGATAGATAATTGAATGTATTGTTAATCTATATATACCTGAATGTAAGCCATTCTAATGGTCGGCCCTTTAGCGTTTACAATTGCCTAGTTGTATGATTGAGGCTATATGCCTTTTGAATGAAGATTGGATTGTTGTTTGGATTGTTGTTTGGCCTTTTACTCAATTCTTTGCAAAACATGTATGTATGCCAACTAGGTCATTAAGCATTTATATTAAAGCTATGAATGGATGATTTTGTTACAGTTATACTGTTTTTTGGATTTCTCCTTGGATTTACTATTCTAGTTATAGAATGCTTAATAATGCAGGTCCATTTACGATTAATTGTTGTCATAAGAAAAGTAAGTTGGTATGTTAGGCGGTTTAGTTTAATTCAAATTGCAAGACTCTCATGTACTATGTCTCTTGATTTTGCTAAACCCGCACCGCTTTCATCTTAGATTCTAATCCTTTGCATTCCTTACTTTAGTCTGCAACCCCATTTTAGTTAGATTAGCTAGGATCATCGGAGTCGGCCTACTCCAGAGGTTGACTCAAAGACCCCGGTTTCTGAGGCATCCAATCTTAGTCGAGGTCTTGAGGGCGCAACTCATCCACTTAGGTGGATTTCGCACCAAGCCTTTCATCACCAACAAGACACTCACTCATGTTGCGAATGGCATGACCCCTTTTAAGAAGTGGCCAGAAAGCGCCCATTAGTTTTTCACTTCAAGGTCTTTGGATCGACTGTTTGGACTATATTCCTATTGTAATATGGAATAAGATCTAGCCTAAGAGTCACATACCATTTTTGTTGGATATGGTAAGGAGGAAGGTTATTGGCTCTATGATATTGCTACCAACAAAGTCATCACGCAAAGAGATATTACTTTTAATGAGATCCCTTCTCATGAATCCACTACATCTCATCTAGTTCTTCTTGCTTATTCCTTTCCATGTTATGTTGTGTCCATTAATGTTAGTCTGTTGTTGACGTTGGTCGACACCATTTTTCGTGGTCACCTAATTGTTGTTAATTAGTCTTCCAACCATGATGGTTCTTCTTTAGTAGTGGTTTCTTCTCCTTCTAATGCTTCAATCGTGAATATCTCTTTAGAATCAAATGATCCAAGTTGTTTTTTTGTGCATAATGTAGCTTCAGTAAATGAGTTTACACCTTTATGTACCCCTCCAATTGCGATAAGGCCTATGCCCAAGTGGGCTAGGAACATGCTAAAAGACTTTGAGGGTTTCCTTCAATTGAAGCATACCAAAGGCCACCTCCATCTTGTGCTTGATAAAGAGAATGTCAAAATGATGATTTTTATTTTTTCTTTTTTAAATTGGTTTTATATGATTGAAATGAACCCCACCTATATCATATCATGACTGTGTTACCACGATATTTCGAAAAGAGATTACAATATGATATAGGATGAATTGCAATATTAAAATAGATGTCAGGTCTACCTTTTCACCACCCCATAGTGCATTCAAGGAAGGTCAACTTAGAGGACAGGTAACCCCTATGAATCGACTTATTATTGATTGTCTTTTGATTTTGTTTTTAAAAATAATCTCAATTTACAATTTTATATAAATTATTAAATTCCATTTTTCTTGGCATTTTCTCGATTTATGGTGGAATGACTTTGGTGCCTAAATATACAATCTTCGACGCTTCACCATCAGACTTTTATGTCAACCATGTAGTGGTTTAGGTTGTGAGCGCAATCGGAGTACATTTGAGCACATTCACTCCAAGAAGTACAATAGACTCACGCAACAAAAGTTGAATGAGCTTGTATTTGTTCATTATAATCTTCGCCTCCACCACAAAAAAATTGTGGGGTCAAATTATGGAGCCATTGATTTAGATGTGATTGCTCCATCATATGAATGGATCACAACGCCAAAGGAGTAGTAGGAGCCTCTCTTTTCAATCAATGCTTTTGAACTTCTGGCGAAGGATTTAATAGTAAAGGTAGAGGAAGAGGCACGAGCTTAAAGAGAGAGGACTAAATCTTTAGCTAGGGAAAAGGGCAAAGGCATTGCTAGATGTTAGATAGATTAATTGACTGTTGTAGTGGGCCTATGAGGCACTTTGACACATTTCGTACATTTTTATATGATAATCAATATAAAAATATTACTTGGTAAAATTTCTTAAATTGATGTGTTTCATCACTTTAATGTATAGTTTAAGGTTGTATCACTTACAATATTAATTTTGGATTTTTGTAGTGTTTTTTAATTGTGAGATGCATGAAAGAACTTTTTTCCAATGAAAATTTACATTTTCTTAAAGATTTTTTTGGCTGAGTTTTTTTTGCAAAGTCCAAGTCAAAGTCAAAAATTGACCTTGCCAAGTCTGAATTTCTCTACTATGGTATTGATTATATGGGCTTGAAAAGGGGCTCACAAACTATAACATGTGTATTAATTATATGGGGTTGAAAAGGGGCTCACAAACTATAACGTGTGTATTGATTATATGGGGTTGAAAAGGGACTCACCTATAGTACATCTATTTCAACGAACCACGTTATCATAGTATTATCAAAGACCTTATTATTATAGGCCACCTTATTGTAGGAGCGTCCTTCACAAAGCAAAGATTTGCACTAGGATTGTGTCTATATGATTGCATCTCATTTACTTTTGCTCCAAAATGCCTTGGACAATTTATAATATATTACTTTCGTTAGTTATATAGGATTGAAACAAGTCTCATATTTACTACATCATGATGGCATTACTACACTATTTCAGTGAACCACATTATTGTGCTATTATAACAAACCGCATTATCACAACACCCATGGGAACTGAATCTTTGTAGGCTCTTTGTAAGCCAAACATTTTGACCCATCAATCGTCACCTCCATGGGCAAATCTGTCATACTTTTTTACATTTTTACTTTTTCTTTTATATTATGTAATGAGAATGTTTATGGCGTTTTTTATAAAATCCTTTTGATCTTTTATATATATAGATAGATAGATAGATAGATAGATAGATAGAGAGAGAGAGAGAGATACTATGTCACAAGATTCGATGAACATAAAGGATTAGATTTGAAATTCACTGATTTTCACTACATCCCGAATACGTTTGTCAAAATTTGCAAATGAAATTTGAATCTATTTATCATATGTTGTAAACCCTAAATGCTACAGTTTTTTTTAAGTTACATATCCTAAGTTATGTTAGAGAATACTTTTTAACCAACTGGGCTCTTCATATTTGATATATAGTTTGAAATTAGTAAATTAATTTTTTTATTTTTTATTTCTATTACTTAAAAGTGAGCAAGAAAGTTACATTGTCGCCCCTTCCAAGCAAACAGGGTTTTCATCTAAAGTTTTATAGAGGACTAGCTATAATGCTCTAATTGCACTAAGATTTTGCAAAGAAAAAGGAATCTAATAATTTCTTTTAAGTCATGAGACACATAGATCAGTGTTCTCATAGATCGGTGTTACTAGCATCAAGTGTAAGATACAGTAGAAGTCTTCCTTGATTTGTTGCATCCACCATCTGGGGAGGTCTCCATAACAAATTAGATTTCCTCGGTCCGGGGCCCAATTTGCCATAGCATTCGCTACCTTGTTTTGCTTGTGAGGGGCATGAAAAAATTCAATTGTCCTAAATTTGGTCTGAAGGTTGCAGATCTTTTCCAGCACTCTTTGTAAACGCAAGTCCCAAGAAGGGGCCTTAGTGGGATCTTTCAACCAATTAATGAGCATTTGCTAGTCCGACTCTACTTGTATTGAACTTCAACCAACCTTAGCAGCCTCTTGAAGACCCTAAAGGATAGCATAAGCTTCTACTAGATTATTAGAAAGAACACCCAAATTCTCCACAAAGAAGAAGACAAGATTGTCGTCTAAAAGCCTTCCTATACCCCTATACTCGATCTTCCTGGATTACTTCTCAAAGCTCCATTTGTGTTAAACTTCCCAACACCATTAGCAGGGGCTTGCCAACGACCATCCCAACGAAAAGGAAACCTATGTTTCTAAGGATTTTTATCTCCATTCATCGAAAGAAAGCTTCATCTTATTGAGAATACTATTCCACTATTGGGATGGGAAGGAGGGGCCTGCATTACATGTTGGATTGTTTCCCTGATATTAGCTAAGATCCTCTGCCAGATATAATGAATATCCTATTGAACGTATTTGAAAATCTTGTTGTTTCTTCCCATACCATCTCCTTCATAGAACTAACCATGCCATCCATCCTAGGCCAAGTACGCCAAGCTTGCTTAAAGGAAGTGAACATGGGAGGTCTAAAATCCAAAGGGAGGCCAACATTTTCCATAATTGGGTAGCCGAGGGACAAGAAAGAAAAAGGTGATCCAAAGTCTCTCCATCTCCACAACACATCACACATCTATAGGGGCCAAAAAAAACTTGTTTCATCAACTAATCTCCTGTAAGGACCCACTTATGGAAAAGAAGCCAAATAAAAAACCTCACTTTGAGCCATAACGGTAGCTGCCAAAGTTGATTGAAGACATCACTAAGGGGGTTGGCAGCATACTGACATGATGAGGAATATCCTAAGGTTACTGTATAAACACCTTGGAGTGAGGGCCCCAGTCAAAAGAGTCATTTGCATGAGACCAAGAAGGAGATCATGTTCTAAGAACTGTTTGAATAGCTTCCCTCTAAGCCTCTAGCGCTATCATAGGCCACTCAATAGTTGGGATCCACACTCTTTCATGCCAAGCACCATCCACAATGTTCCTATAATAGTGGGAAACTTTGACCCACCCTTCCCTATGAAGTTGTTCCATGAGATGTCTCCATTTTCGAAATTGTTGAATCAGCAAGAGATAACCCATCCTAGGCCTCAGTCCAAAAATTTGCTTGGTGGTCGTTGTTAATAATCCAAAAAAACTGTGTCTTGATCAACGTTTCTCCCATCCTCAACACCACTAGGATTGGAGATACTCTATTAGGTAGTTGATATCTGGTAAATTCTTTTGGTAATCTATTTTCTGCATATTTAGCTCTCAAGTTCCGAGCCCAAAGTGCATGAGGGGTGTTGATTAACTGCGAGTACAATTTAACTGCAAATGCCTTGTTATTGTTGATCATTGATCTAAGGCCCAATCCACTTTTTTTTTGGAAGACATAACTTCTCCCACTTCACAAGTGCCCCTTTGTTAGGAAATGAAGTCACTATGCAGGTGCAGGCAGCAAAAAGGGAAGTTGTAGCATGCTAGACGTCTGGGTCAGACATCTAGGCAGCAGGCCAGACGTCGACTCGTTGGACGTGCGGGTCGGACGATCTAGCGGCGAGAGCCGGATGTCGACTTGCTGAACGTCTAGGCAACAGGGCTGCTAGACGTCTAGGCCAGACGTCTAGGCAACAGGCCAGACGTTTGGGTTGCTAGACGTCTTGGCTAGACGTCTACAGACCAGACGTTTGGGCTGCCAGACGTCTTGGTCAGACGTCTAAGCAAGTAGACGTCCAGATAGACATCTAAACGCAGAAGACGAATAGGTTCAGGCCCCTTCCTTGGCTTTGCTGGTTCAAAATGACCAAGCTCAAGCCTTGAAAGGGGTCGCGAGTAAACCGAGCAACATGAAAGATGAGGAGTGGGCAACACTTGACAGGAAGGCAGTTTCTACAATCCGTATCTGCCGGGCGGACTCCGTCTTGTTCAATGTAGCTGAATAAAAGACCGCGGAAGCTCTTTGGCAAAAGCTTGAAAAGTTGTATGAAACAAAATCAGCCACAAATAAGGTTTTTCTGAAAAAGCAACTTTATAGCTTGAGGATGAAGGAAAGTTCATCCGTTGTAGGTCATTTGAATGAGTTTAATACTATTATCGATGAACTGGTTTCGATTAATGTGAAGATGGAGGATGAAGATAGAGCTATCACCCTACTTTGTTCCCTCCCGGACACTTGGGATCATATGGTGATGACCATCAGTAATTCATCATCAAGAACTCTCAAATTTGATGATGTGGTAGCCGCTTTGTTGGCAGAAGAGTTGAGGTGAAAAACGTCCCTGGAACCCTCGACCAATGAAGCCCTATCTGTGAGAGGTCGATCCTTCGAGGAGAGTAAACAAGGTAGAAAACAGTCCAGATCTAAGTCTAAAGGACGTAAGCAGAAAGGAAAGTGCTAACATTGTGGGAAGCCAGGATACTCAAAGAAGGATTGTTGGCAATTAAAGAATGGTGAAAAGCAAAATCAACCATCAGCTGAGGCCAGTGCAGCAGATTCAGGAGAGACGACAACATGTGAAGCCTTTTGTATTAGTAACAATGAGATCTATTTTATATACCTGGGTTTTGGACTCAGGTGCATCTTTCCACATGTCTCCCCACAAAGACTGGTTTGACAAATATCAGCCATACTGTGGTGGAAAGGTCTATTTGGGTGATGATCACCTTTTAGAAATTGTGGGAAGAGGGGCTATAAGGATCAGGCTGGATGATGGTAGAGAAAGGATGTTATGTGATGTGCGACATGTGCCCGATTTAAGGAAGAATTTGCTCTCAATAAAAATGATGGATAAGTTAGGGTATTCTGTCACATTCTATAACAACTAATGCAAGATTACCAGAGGAGCTCTTGTAGTAGCAAAGGGAGAAACTTATGGGACCTTATACCGTTTAAGCGGTGATACGGTGATAAACCATGCAGCAGCAACAAATTTTGTTTAGGATGCAGTAATGCTATGGCATCAACGCCTAGGCCATATGAGTGAAAACGACCTGAAAATTCTTTATGACAGAGGTATGCTCTCTGGGATTAAGTCTTGTAATTTAGACTTATGTGAGCACTGTATTTTTGGTAAACAAAAGAGGGTTCGGTTTACTACAAGTCCTGGTAAGAGTTCTGATTTTCTGCAACTTATATATTCGGATATATTTGGACCAGTCCCCACTTAGTCCTTAAATGGCGCCATCTATTTTCTAACTTTTATAGATGATTATTCTAGGAGAGTGTGGGTTTATTTTCTGAAGAAGTCGAAAGCTTTGCAGAAATTTAAAGAGTTCAAAGCACAGGTAGAGAAGAGTTTGGGCAAGTCGATTTTATATCTCAGGTCAAATAATGGGGGTGAATATTGCTCCAAGGAATTTGATAAATTTTGTATGTAGGAAGGTATTAAGAACCAGAAGACTGTAGCATACACTCCACAGCAAAATAGTGTGGCTGAGCGGATGAATCGCACAATCATGGAACGTGCAAGAAGCATGCTTAGCGCAACCATGTTGGAGAAAAATTTTTGGGCAGAGGTTGTTAATACAACTGTTTATCTTATTAACAGGTCAATGGACAGATTTCGGAGGAGGTTTGGTGTTGTAAGCCAGTTGATTACTCTCATCTGCGTACCTTTGGCTCTGATGCGTTTGCCCATGTACCCAAAGTAAAAAGGTCCAAGCATGACCCGAAGTCAAGCAAATGTGTTTTTCTCGGCTATGGAGATATAGTGAAGGGATATAGACTGTGGGATCCTATTGCCCAGAAGGTAATTATTAGCCGAGATGTAATTGTTGATGAAAAATCCATGCAAAGGAAGGAGGTACAACAAAATCCTAATGTTGTACCTGTTGAAGTAGAATTGAGTGAAGATGAACATGCTAAAGTTTTTGATCAGCATGCAGAACAGCAAGTAGAACAACAAGTAGAGCAGCCACAACGGTCACAAGACCAAGAGCCACAATCGACAGATCATTGGGTTAGAAGATCTACACGTCCACAAAAGTGTCCGGAAAGATATTCTCATGTGTTTCAGCTTTGTTAATTGATGATGGTGAACCTAGTTCATTTCAGGAAGCTAAAGAGTCTGAAAATGCAGAAAAGTGGAGGAAATCCATGGATGAGGAAATCAAAGCACTTCGCAAGAATAAAACATGGGAACTTGTGGATCTCCCACCTGGAAGAAAGACTGTTGGAAACAAGTGGGTGTACAAAGTGAAGAAGAACAGCGGTGGGTTGTTGGAACGCTATAAAGCTCGCTTGGTGGCAAAAGGCTATGTGCAGAAGTTAGGTATTGACTTTAATGAAATTTTCTCTCCAGTTGTGAAGATGACTACTATTAGAGTTCTACTTGCACTTGTAGCTGCATAGGATTTAGAACTAGAGCAGCTTGATGTGAAGACTGCTTTCCTGCATGGTGATGTCGAGGAGGAGATCTATATGGATCAGCCTGAGGGCTATGAAGAAAGAGGCAAAGAGCATTTGGTTTGCAGACTGAAGAAATCACTGTACGGGTTAAAACAAACGCCAAGGATGTGGTACGGGGAAATTTGACACCTTCATGAAGAGCCAAGGTTTCAGCAGGAGTGAAGTTGACCATTGTGGATACTATAAGAGGTTTAATGATGGCAGTTTTATTATTTTGTTGTTGTATGTTGATGATATGCTTGTTGCAGGCCCCAGCATGAAGAAAAACATTGAACTTAAGGCTCAATTGGCTAGGACTTTTGAAATGAAGGATTTAGGAGCAGCAAACCAAATTTTAGGGATGAAGATACACAGGGACAGAAAAGGAAGAAAGATCTGGTTAAGTCAAAAGTCAGATATAGAGAAGATTCTGCAACGCTTCAATATGCAGAATGCAAAACCAGTTAGTACCCCACTTCTTTCACACTTAAAGTTGTCTTCCAATCAGTGTCCTAGAACGGAAGCAGATAAGACAAGCATGTCTCGTGGACCATATTCATCAACAGTAGGAAGCCTCATGTATGCCATGGTGAGCACCAGACCGGATATTGCCCAAGCAGTGGGAGTAGTCAGCCAATACATGGCAAATCCTGGTAAGGAGCATTGGAATGTGGTGAAGTGGGTATTCAGATATTTAAGAGCCACTTCAGATGTTGCCATTTGCTTTGGATTGGCAGATTTGCAAGTTAAAGGTTTTGTGGATTCTGATTATGGTGGAGATAGAGATGGGAGAAAGTCCACTACAAGATATACCTTCACTCTTGTTGGTGGAGCGGTGAGTTGGGCTTCTAAGTTGCAATATTTTGTGACTTTATCAACCATCGAAGCGAGAATATACTACGGCGACTCATGCCATCAAAGAGGCAATTTGGCTAGAGCGATTGTTGGGTGACTTCAAGGTAATGCAGGAGAAAATTACGCTGCATTATGATAGCCAGAGTGCTATTCAGCTAGTGAAGAATCCAACATTGCATGATCGCACGAAACACATTGATGTCATGTACCACTTTATCAGAAATGTAGTGGAAGAAGGTAGGATCCTGTTGCAGAAAATCAACGCTAAAGTGAATCTTGCAGATATGCTTACAAAGTCGGTCAAGGTAGAGAAGTTTGAGTGGTGCAGAACTTCTCTGGGCTTGCTGAAAAAGTAACAAGGGCAACATTGGGCAATTGGCACTGGATGAAAATATTTGGCAAAAGAATTCCTGAATACTAACTTCAAGTGGGAGAATGTTGGGAAGTGAAGTCACTATGCAGGTGCAGGCAACAGAAAGGGAAGCTGCAGCATGCTAGACGTCTAGGTCAAACGTCTAGGCAGCAGGCCAGATGTCTAACCTGCTAGACGTCTGGGTCAGACGTCTAGGCAGCAGGCCAGACGTCTAACCTACTAGACGTCTAGGCAGCAGGGTTGCTAGACGTCTAGGCCAAACGTCTAGGTAGCAGGCCAAATGTCTAGACCAAACGTCTAGGTAGCAGGCCAAACATCTAGGCCAAAGGTCTAGGTAGCAGGCCAGACGTCTGGGCTACTAGACGTCTTGGCCAGACGTCTAGGAAGCAGACCAGACGTCTGGGCTGCCAGATGTCTTGGTCAGATGTCTATGCAAGTAGACGTCTAAACGTGGAAGACAAACAGGTTCAGGCGCCTTCCTTGGGAGCGGAAACGACCGGTCTTTGGAGGCTTCCGTCGGGAGAGGAAACGAATAGTTTGAGTCTTCCTTCTGCTTTATAAAAGGGATGTGATCCCTTGCATATGTTACGTGGTTGAAAACGTTGAGAAAAGTGAATGTAAAGTTTGTTGAAAATAATAAAAGGAGAAGTTGCCATTGCCCCGTGGTTTTTCCTGCACATTGCAGGTTTCCACGTAAATCTCTGTGTCACTTGTGTTGTTGTTTGTGCTTTTTTTTATTGTGTTTCCTCTTGCAAGTGGAAAACCAGAAGCATTTCTTAACACCCTTTGCGTTCTACTTTTGCTCCTCTCCATAAGAATCTTTGATTGATTTTATCTAGCTCTTTCAAGACAGCTTTAGGGATATCCAAGACATAAGAGAGATAGGAATTGATTGAAGAACCGATTGTACCAAAGTGAGTCTACCTCCAAAAGAGAGCCATCGATTGGTCCAATTATCCAGTCGACTCTTTATCCTCTCTATTAGCGACATCCATTCTTCCTTTTTCTACTTGGCAGTTTTTAGCAAGACTCCCAGATAGGAAATCAAAAGAGAAGCTTTCTGAATCACAAGATGTTCAGAATCATAGTTTCCACTCAAGCAAAGCAATTAAAGAAGATGATCTTCGATTTTTTCTCATTAATCAATTGTCGTGTGGCTATCGAAAAGAGATTCAAAATCTTCTTGAACCTGGACACCTTTCCCAAAGATGCACGACCCAACAAGATTGAATCATCCACAAACAATAAGTGGGATAGCGAAGGGGCTCCAAATGCCGTTGTAATTCCCTAAAGGGATCGATTGGCTATGTCTTTAGAGATAGGACAGCCCAAACATTATGCCAATATTATGAATAGGTAAGGAGAAAGAGGATCCCCCTGACGAAGACCCTTGGAATCCATAAACAAAGGAGACAGATTATCGTTGATAAGCATTGCATAGGAGATAGATGAAATACTACCTCCAATCCAATCTATCCAATCTTGAGAAAAACCAAACTGCCTCAGAACCCGAAGAAGAAAACACCAATCTACCCTGCCATAAGCCTTGGAAAGATCCAAACAAACGAATTTTATTTTAACTTTTCATCATGTCATATATTCCGAATTTTAATGTTGTTGAACTCGAACACGAACTTGAATTTTGTGAATATATATATATATATATATATATATATATATATATATATATATATATATATATATATATATATATATATATATATATATATAAGTGAATGTAAGTGTTCATAGTTATTTTTATTGTCCATCGCTTTTCTTTTTTATTATTCATTTTATATTTAAAACATAAAACATATTATTTTATATGCTATTTTTAATTTTACTTTCAAGTAGATTAGTGTATCTTTTAGAAATATTTTGACGATATTATATATGTAAAACAAAAGATTTTAAATTTTTATAGCTTATATGTATTTTTAAGTATTCATATAATTTAATATTAAAATAATATATTTTATCTTCTACTTCGTAAGTTTATATCTAGCAATTTTAATTATTTTTAACTTTTAATATTAAAATTGATTTTATATATTTTATTTTGATTTGGTTATATTTTTTCCAAACAAACTGAATTTTTTTGGAAGACCCAAACTGCTTGGACCTGATAACTATGATCATCCCACAAATTCATAGGAAAAAGTGATGTAGAATGGTGAACTCTGGAGGGAACAACAAGAGTTTCTTCTGGAGCAGCAGGTTTTCTCTTGACAGGTCTCTGTTGCCACATTTGGCACGGGGTGCCATATTTTCAGTTTTTCAAAGTTTTTCCAGCAAGTGTTCCCTGAAAATGGCTAAGTGTCAGGGCGCAACCCGACTTCGCTGCGAAGTCGGAGTGCGCCCTCCAGTTGGAGCGCAGTAGGGACAGTGCGAAGTGCGACAAAACAGGAAAGTGAGCGAAATTTGACTAAGTGCTGGGGCGCAACCCGACTTCGCAGCAAATTCGGGGTGCGCCCTTCTTCCTGGGCGCACTAGGGAAGCAGCATGGCAGAAAATAAACTAAGTGTTGGGGCGCAACCCGACTTCAGCGAAGTCGGGGTGCGCCCCCTTTTTGGTGCGCAGTCCGAACAGCAAAGAAGACAGCAAGTGCCGGTGCGCAACCCGACTTCGCAGCGAAGTCGGGGTGCGCCCCCTTTTTGGTGCGCAGTCCGAACAGCAAAGAAGACAACAAGTGCCGGTGCGCAACCCGACTTCGCAGAGAAGTCGGGGTGCGTCCTCTGACCGGTGCGCAGTTGGGGAAGCAGGCCCAGAAAAATGACTGAGGCAAGAAGACCCTCCCAACTACGCTGCTTTCCTCCTACGCAACCCGATAGCGCCCGAATTCCTGGCGAAGTTGGATAAACTGCCTTTCAAGGCAGACGCGTGTCACACTTCAATATCTGACAAGTATCCATCCTCGGGATTCGAGCCAAGACTTGACCGCGCAAGGACAAAGCATGGGCTACACTACCGGCGCCAGTTGTCAACATTTAAAGCCGATGTGAAGTGCCATCTGCCGCACCTATCCGCATTCTTGTTGACCGGAGACTCGACCCAACGCGCTGCCACGTAGTTGTACCGCCTTCAGGGACACCATGCTGCAAGGACAGTCCGGCCCGACAGAAGTCAGCATCAACAGCTCCTCAGCCGCTCGTGTCAGCTATTGTCTTGTCGGGGACTCTATGCCCATGAATGTAATCGGGGGGAGTTTTAGGCTATAAATACCCACCACATTTTCAATATAAGGGGTGGAAGGGGAATATACTGCTAGAGGACAATTGTAGCTGTGCGTTTGCCTCAAATACAGACATATACTTGGCTCACGCTTCTTGTCTTTTATCTTGCATGCTACCTCTCCTTGTCATTTTTGCCTCATGTTTCTTGTGTCATTGCTTGTTGTTGTACTAAACTCTGGACTCCAGCATTTGATGGCCAGGTATTCCTGGAATGCATAGATAGAGGATACATGGGATCGCTGATAAATGTAGTTTCAATGTGTGTTTCTAGATGAATGTTGTTAGTAGTGGTGATTGATTCGTCGCCGTGCTGCTTATTCCCCCCACCCAACTCCAATCACATTTGGAATTTCTTTCTGCACTTTTATCTCTTTCTGTACCTTTTATCTCTTTCCTGCACTCTTATCTTAACTCAACCCTCCATAGGAGCCGGCCTTCTCCGGAGATTGGCACGGAAGGCATTCCTTCCTCCCGGCCTTTCAATGTTGGTCTGCGGGTCTAGGGCGCATTAACAACAAATCCTTTCCTCATGGCAGATTCGTAACCAACAGTCTCCTAACAGTAGCAAATTTCTCTGACTGCAGTCACAGTGCTCAAGGGCAGCAACAACAGCTGTGTTTTCTTCTGGCACCAGCAGGTATTATCTTAACAGTGCTGATTTTCTGGTAGCAATTTCTCTTAATTACAAGGGCTTGTAAAAAACTGTATAGACAGCTCCAACAGTGATTTCAGTCTTTCCAACAAAATAAAATGCAAAGATTTTATCCTAGGGTCGCTGTCCTTTCAACTATGACACCAAATGTTTGTTCCATTTGAGCCAGGAACACAAAGCGATCACACAAGGTGCACAAGAAAAGCAGTCAAACTAGTCTAGTAGCCCATTCAATTGCTTTCTAATCTTTCTTACATGTGCAATAAACCTTTACATGGATTTGTACAACACTTCAATCCCCGCATGATGGATATTTTCAACTTAAATATACAAGTTCAGTGCATGTGGACACTTGTTTCACATCCATGCAAAAGGCTATATACTCTCAGCAGTCAAATTAGTCTAGTAGTCCATTCCATTGCTTTCTAATCTTTCTTACATGTGCAATAAGCCATTACATGAATTTGTACAACACTTCAATCCCCGCATGATGGATATTTTCAACTTATGTATACAATTTCAGTGCATGTGGAAACTTGTTTCACATCCATGAAAAAGGCCTTATACACTTCTCACTCAAGCTATCACTAGATATGAACAGTGACCCTCATAATAAGCCACATAAGTATTTAATTTGTGACCCTCATGAATAAGAAATTATGTGTATTGAATTAAGAGGCCAAAGTAAAAATTAACTAGCATTTGGAAAGTAGAAATTAGCAGCTACAAAGGTATTTGCGTAAGACTGTTGAACTGTGGAGCGATTTCAGGGGCTTTCATATGTCTTTATTGATTGCATGAAATTGTAGTGTGTTTTTTTTTTTTTTTTTTTTTGGTTAAGTTCTTTATAAGGGATGAAAAAGGTCGTACCTATATTACAAGGTTCCACGAGCCTGGGGGACGGGGGGACGGGGGGACGGGTTTCGGGGGACGGCGGGGGACGGCAGGCCGATTTTAGGGGACGGCTCGGGGACGGCTGGTATAATACTATGAAAATTGAAATTTTTTAGAAATTTAGAATAATCTACACATTCAGAATTCTACACACAACAAAAATGATATTAGGATATTCATATTGATATTAGTTACTAAGTGCAGCCATTTAATTGTTTCAACAAATATAACTTGAAGGTTCAGCCAAGGATATCAAGTGCAATCTGCCAATCTCTAACAGTTAACCAAATTAGTTGCTATTGCTCAAGTAATGAATGCCACATTATTCAGCTTTTACAAGTCATCATTTTCAACAATGTACTAAAGAACATAAAGAACAGATTAAAGCAAAAGTTACAGTATTCTATGAAGATTAAAGCAAAAGTTACAGTATTCTAAAATAAGCGGATTTGTCATTGAAGTCAATGTCCTAAAGCAAAAGTTACAATTTTCTCATTGAAGTCAATGTCCTAAACTCAATGGGATTTGTCTCTTTGTAAGAATAAGACAAGTTGATGCCAAGCATTCCTCATCTGTATTTTCTCAATGGAAGTGTATGCAAAGCAAACAATTTAGGCCACTTTGCAGCAAATCAATAACCATTTATAGCAACAAAGGAACACACGTAAAAGCAAAACAGTGAACATGAATCTAATTGGATGCTATCTGTTTTACAAAATCTTCATTCTTGAACATTAGATAAATCAGCAATAGAAGCATTTTGGACCAGGGTCTTTTCCCCACCAAATAAAGTGCCATTCCAGTAAGAGTTATCATGCCACTTTTACTAGCCAACAGCTTCATCATGTTTTTACCTTACATGATTTTCTGAATTATGAACCTGAATTAAGACATGCAAAGCCATGATCTAAAAATGTTTTCAAAAATGCAGTCAAGAGGCACGCTGTTCTGAGTCCTGTAAAACTTGCTTGTTTCACTTTTTAACATCCTACAATTTAACTATTTTTTTCCTTGTCAGCTTCCTTCTCAAAAGATTTTGATTAACCTTGTTTAAAGGGATTTTGTAAATTTATGCTTATTAATTTTGTATTCTTGGTTTTTCTTTGGAACACTATTTCCAGCTCTCTCCAGACTGTTGTTACACAATGTAGTATTTGAGTCCAAATACCTGCTTTGATCATCTGCGGACATTAAGAAACTTCCTTTCTTTCTAAGTAATTTTCACTAGTATGAGTAGGGTCTCTCTTTGTTACTCTTTATGTTATTCAGTGATCTCCGCTTATTATATCAACAATCTTTATCCCTCACTTGTAATTTTAGAATACTGTAACTTTTGCTTTAATCTTCATAGAACAGATTGGCTGAGGACTTGCTTTAGAATACTGTAATTTTAGAATACTGTAACTTTTGCTTTAATCTTCATTTGTGGAAAGTCATCATTTTCAACAATGTACTAAAGAACAGATTGAAGAACACAAATGTCTTACAATGTACTAAAGAACAGATTAAATTTTCATTTTTAATTTTTTTTTTTAGTTTTTCTTTTGGCTGAGGACGCCCAGCCATGGGGGACGGCTGGGTCCCTTTGGGGACGCTCAGGCCGTCCCTAGGGACGGCTGGGCGTCCCCGGGGACGGCTGGGCACCTTCCAAAGGTTCCCACGGGGACGCCCAGCCGTCCCTAGGGACGGCCTGAGCGTCCCCAAAGGGACCCAGCCGTCCCCAGGGACGCCCCAAAATAGGGGACGTCCCGGGGACGGGAGGCCGTAGGCCTCAGGCATCCCCGGGGACGTTTCCCAGCCGTCCCCCAAAAGGGGGACGGGGGAAACGTCCCCAATGTCGTCCCCCCGTGCTGGGGAATGAGGGGGACGGGGGGACGCGTCCCCGTGGAACAGTGCTATATTATATCGTGATCATATTACAACAGTATTACAACATATTTGGCACTTATGCATATATTGCTGGCAAGATTCTGAACTGGATCTCCTTAAAAGTTGAGGAATTTAACCGTTTGAGCTCATGTCACTTGATAAATTGTAGTGGTTTTTTTGCATATGAAGACTTTTTAGATTATCTCATCGATCATCTAACGGCTACATCTAACAGCTACCTTTCATGAATTGGATTATGTTGTTGAAACAAATTCATTAGATATGCAAAATGGAATAATTGTACTTCCTGCTTTGATAATATACAATGATATATCTTACTATAAACTGCAAGTTTTGAATATTCAAAAGTTTTCCTAAAGAGAACCTAACAAGTGCATTTACTATTTTTTTTGTTTAATTAGTTATATGGGATTGAAATGGGCCCTACCCATATTACATCATAACCACACAATGTTATTACAATAGCTTGGCGATTATGTATGTATAACTTGACAAGATTCAAATCTGCGTCTCCTCCTTAAATGTTGAGAAATTTAATCGATTGAGATCATGCCATTTGATTTTTACCATTAACTTTTTACTGTTAGTATTATTACATATTTAAATCCCTCATTGTCAAAATTAGGGACAATATATAAGGATTGCTAGTTTCAGCTAAAAATTCCTTATTATAAACTTAATAATATTGTTTTTCTCATGTAAAATTTCTGCTTACAGTTTCATACACACGTGGGTATTCTGACTCCATGTATTATGTGCTATAGTGTATGGATAATTAAGCAATTTGTGAAGCTGTAAATGAAAAACCATACAGGACATAGCAGCACCTATATCGTCCAGGAGCTGCATGGAGGATGGAAGAGTAAAATTCCATTTACAAGAGAGACAGAATGCCACAAAGAAGTTCAACTAAACATAAATATTTGCCTAGAGGAACTCAAGGACTGGTTCAGGATAGAATCTGAAAATTTAAAGTATATCTTCATAGGAATCTGGATGCCTTTGGCACCGGTAAACATGACTTTGACTCTCTTTATTTTTTTATTTTTTAAAGCTTGTAATGTTACCTAAGAATAAGCATCATTGTCTTTCAATGTTTTGACAAGGCTGTACTTAAAGAGGCTTGTTTTTATTATATGGTTTTGATTTACACTTGTCTAAAGTGTACCCATTGCAATTTACTGATGTATTGTTACCTAGTTTTAGTTTTGGACACTGTTCTTTTAGTATTGGAGATGGCTTTATTATTCCGGATTAACTATTATAATTTGCTGTACTTTTGAGTTTCGTTGAACAACTTTGGTGACTCCTGGACATTGATATAACTTCTCTCTTTCTTTCTTTCTTATATTCTGCTGCCAGCTTCCAGGGCTCTGCTTAAGTCTAAATCCATGCAGCTTTATGAGTAAATTCTATTTACAGTATTACCTCTTTTCCATCATTACTTAAGCTGCCAAACTGGATTCCTAAAATGGATTGAAGCTTTAGACATCTCTCAAGCTGTCAGATAGGGTATAACAAATAAGCCTTGTGGAATGGTCACTTTGTTGAAAATCACTTTGTTGGAAATAAATAAGTGCATGAAAAATCAATATCCCTTCCTTCTAGTATAACCACCCAATAAAGAAAACAAAATATCGTCTTAAATGATTGACATGACAGTATGTGAATATCATAATTTGTAGTATAATCTTGCTAATACCAAAAAAAAAAGATTTTTAGTTTCAGACCAATAGTAATTTATTCCCAATTACACCTGATCCTAACTGCCCTCAATATGGGTATTAATTTTACTGCTGACAGAAGATCCACATTCTTACCCACAGAGTTTTCTTTCAACAATGTGATATAGCCGTCCTGGAGCATATAGCCTCCGAGGATCTCTGAGCTTTCTTTCTTCTGATGTAAACGTATCTTTCACGCATCGAACACACAATAAACAAGGAAAACTGTTCCAATACATTTGCACTTTTAGTCTTGCAATTGGATGGAAATGAAACTTTCAAAGACTAAAATTTTCAAAGACAAAGAACAGCTATGAGCAATTACTAAAGAAAATTCTGAATCAGCAAGACAGGTCAAAAATGATGAGTCCCACTACAGTCAATTAGATTTATGATTAAAACCTGTTTATTAAGGAACTGCAAAATCAATATGATGCAGTTACCAGTGACATGAAAATTGACCACAGATGGTTCTATAAGAAACCACCAGTGTAAGGATTTGCATACCAGAAAACTGACTTGAAGATATCTTCCAGTGGAGTAGCAGTCCTTGGCAAGAAATCATCCTGGAGGAATTTGCAAGAAACCAGTACCATAAATTTGTAACATGAACAAAAATAAAATCAAAATAACAAGTTTCTCAGTATACTTGAAATAAATCAATGAAAATTATCAAAGCCTATCAATGACCAAAGAAGGTGAATCAGACTAGAAAGCACAACAAACAATAGTAGCTAGATAAAGAATCTAATTCATCACCTGCTTAAAACCAACAAAGACAGTTCACAAAAAGAAAATCCTAAAAGAAAAGTAAGCCTACAAGGGAAAAAAATGGCACCAGCGCTATATTCATACAACACCTGCATTATTTAGCAAAGTGAGGTGAGCCACTCCAAAAGAAGTGGCATAAGTGGAATAGCAAAAACTCAAATTGTCACTAATGGCTCCAAGGGCGGCATGTGAAAGTTTCTCAAACTCAAAGGAGTCAAACAGAACAAACCTAACAGGCATTAGAGTGGTGGCTCTTCATAAATCCAAGGCCATAAGCTCTGCTAGAATAAGAAAAGATGTTGACAGTACAGTCCCAGCCACAGCCTCTACACTAGGTGCAGAAAGCAGCAGTAGACCCCATGCAATCTACAATATCTAATAATGCAAGTTGGTGTCAGAGCAATCCTAATGTTAGAAGTAGAACAATCACTGATCTATTACTGTTGATATGGGTGTCCTTGTACCTGCATACCCACATGGTGGCAAGTAAAATATATATTTCATGGTCACATAGCTTGGAAATGAGTTGATGACACCAAATAAGAAAAGTTGGCATGGCACTTGGCAAAACTTCAGTGATAACTCAACTAGATGCTAACTCAAACTAACAATGAAATACTGCAATCACTTTTGATGTATTTTATATAATTTTGAAACATGACAATAACTTCGCTCATGACACATATTCACGCATACAATATGTTATCATAAATAAGCAACATGCCCAGATCTCACAGGGATCAAGATGTATGATTACTGATTAATCCTATTAAACCCTCAAAATGTGAATCAAAGTATGGCCAAACCCAAACCTATTTTATAGGCATACAATTTGGTGTTCATGGCCAGCATCCCATTAGGAATTAGGCTTATTATTTCATAGTCCCAATAGAATTGCCCTATCCTTTGAACTCAATAAATAAAGAATGCCCGTGAAAGACAATTAGGTACACTAAGTATTCAAATAGATTCTCATAAAGCCATAACCTGTTTGACTGGTTAAAAAAACAAAAGAAACCCTCTTACAATGGAGACAACAATTTCTCTGTAGGACATTATGACCCAGAACATTCCTTCACTCCATGATGAAGACATCAATTGCATCTTCAACATAATGAAGGATGGTATCAACCAGAGAATACATTCATTTTCGAACATCAAGAAGGAAGATGACATTGTTAAGTCAGATAATCGTCATTCATAACATGTCACGTGACATTTACCTTTATGTTTAAAACTATTTATCTTGATGACATTGGAAAGTCAAATCCAGTCTAAACATTTCACTTTCCCTCCTAGTCAACTCAAGATTAATATGGCATCATCCTATATTTTATGACTAACACATTAAAGTATGTATTTAAACATTAATCAATGACCCCAATTGACCATCATCACTTGAATCTGTGATTCCTTTGATCTGCAGTGCACATCTCAAGGTAAAATGGCAAGGAAAAAAAGACAAACATAATACTAACATCAGCCTCATTTTGACCACCTAGATTTCAGCCATTTTTGCTAGGTGCACTAAGTTATAAATAAAAATTGTTGTGATGTTGACTTTGAGCTGTTAGTTTTTTGTTGCTTAATTGACTTTCTGCTGCTGCAAGGAACAAACTAACCGTTGATGATGAACAAAGTTTCCAGCAGCAGCTGAAGGTAAAATTTACAAATGCTACTGATTTCACATAGTATGTGTTGGAAAAAATAATGCTTAGTGTAAAAAGCATATGCGATAGTTTTCTAAGAAGGAAGAAAACATGTTGGAGAAAATAAGAAAAGCAATTCTAAAGTTTGAAAGACAATTGGAAAAACAGAAAAGTTTACGCAAAAATAAAAATGAAAGTTCTAAAAATAGAAAAAAATATCTTGGCAAAAATATAATTAGCATTGTTATGATTCTATAGATTGATGTATCCCCACCAGTTGATTCATCCATCCATCCCTTGGTTGTATCATCCAACATGTGCATCATCCACAGTTGGATTAGATTGTATGGAATAAAGAAAGACGGCAGTAAAGCCTTGGTATAGTGGAGAATATTGTATGAGGAAAATTGAATGGCAGCAAATCTACCACAATGATTATAAATTGACTGGAGTAATTGAGTGGAACAGTTTCACCCAGATTGAGCATATGATTTTGTATTTGTGCAAAGATTTTGTTTGTTGTGATTTGAATTAATAAACTGATTAAATTGTGAGATAATTTGTATGCTTCCGCAGCGTTTGATATAAACGTTATTTAATTATCAGAGTATTTGATCCTGACAGTATGTTAACCCTGTTATCTTTCTAATGACTAGAGTTAACTGTTAAAGTCAATAGTTGTACTTTTGAAGCCGACTACTATTAAAGATTGTTATTGTTCTGTCTTTTTTAACAACAATGCTATAAGAATTGGTATCAAAATCGAGATAAGGCAACAGTAACTTTCAACTGATAATTTTGTGAAAGATGATAGTGATTAGCCAACAATCCCTTAAGAGATGTAGCAGACTCATGGTCAGTGGTCCCATAAGACATGGTGACCAACTTTAGTAGCATTTTTGTAAGCAATACTAGCAGAATTGAAATCAACATTGGATCTTTTAAAAATGATTGCAATAAATTTTACTTTAGAAATTCTCCTTCAATACAGTATCTGATATGTATACAATATTGGATACGGATACGACAAATTTTCAAGACCTTCTAATATGAATATGGCTGAATACGAAATTGTACAAAGCATATATGTTTTATATACAAAAAGAAAAAAGATATAACACAAACATATTTTAACACATATAAGTTTTGAATAGGGCATTTTCATTAACTAAGAAGATAATTGTCATTAATTTTTTAAGTTCACTTATTTTTTTCAAAAAATTGCATATTCTTCTTTTAATCTCATGTTGTGAATACAACTTTGGATGTGCCTAGGCCATACCAAGATATATTAGATATGGACCAAATAGGGGCATGTATTGGGATGCACATGAATATGGTATCCATGTATTATGATAAAAAGTTAACTTTTAAGGTCTAGAAGCATTACACATATCAGACCACCTTATACTACTCAAGTCTACTATGTGTGGGAGGAGGCAATTGTGTTGAACTATCTACCTAGGGGGCATACATACCTTACCCCCCTTTAGATTTGAACCTTGGACCTCTTATCTAGAGTACCCAATCCCACCATTAGGCCCACTCATGTTGTATTGGGATACATCTATATACGGTACCTATGTATTTGGATACATCTGTAAATGATACCTGTGTGCTTGGACATGTCTAGATATGGTATTCAAGAAGTATCTTATCCATATCTATATATCATACGCAGATACGGGTATCGGAGCAAGAGAATTGTTGGATACAGCAACTATGATTTACATTCTAGAGAATTTTAGGTTAGGAGATGAAGACAAAGTTTGCAAGAGTCTCAAATTAGTGATGTACATAAGATTTGATTTGGTGACATCACACAGGATTTGTATGCAAGTGTTTAAGCGATTGTCCTTGCATTTCACAACTTTGTGCATGTAACTAGAGGGAGGGTCCATAACACAATGGTAACCAAACGCACCCTTTCAAAAATTCTCCATATGGGGTTAGCCTAACAAACCCTCTTAGAGTGGATATGTTACACCCATAGAGTAGACAACTGCATATAGAATAAAATATAAAAGAAACAACTTCATAACTATAATGTACTCATAGGTTGGAGGGTCCGTCCCGTTGGTCAAAGCTCTCCCTTGGGAGCGTGGAGACCACAGTTCGAATCCCTCGGGCCTCATAGAACTGGAGGGCGTGTCACGCCAGCGTCTTTGGCTACATTAAAAAGTTTACCCGGTGCAACTGGAGGTTATAATGGCAGCAAGGAGCAGGATTCAACCCATGATGAGGCGATGAAAATGTAACGAGTTACCAATTCCTCTAGTATACGCAAAAAAAAAAAAAAAAACTATAATGTACTCATCTTATAAAGGACATTAATCCATGGAATCTAAACTTTGAATCATTTTGTATTTTTGTATAATATCCGTAAGTGGAGGATGGTAGCAAAACCCAACTTGTAACATTGGTAGCAAAGCAGGAATTTTGTTTTCCTGTTCCTCCCCGTCCATGATGCTTGAAAAACAAAATTTAGAGGCACGTTGATCTGCACCAATGGGGCCTAGGATGGTGGCATGAAGGACAACTCCCCAACTCAACTAGTGAGGCTGAATGAGTTATGCTTCAGAGTTGTGCAGTAAAACAGGGCACAACAAATATGCCTTCATACATCTAGGCATTAGATGAAAAAAATAAATATGACCAGGAAAACACACGATAAGCCAAATCTATGTAAATAAGAATTATTTGCAAATAATAGAAATGTAAATGATTGAAAAATACTAAGCATTATGATTACAAAGTTGCAGGCGCTGGGCTCAAATGCGTACTGAATGCTAAAGTGCTGATTTTTACTCCTGATCTAATCTATGTAGAAGAGAACGGAAGATAGATGACATTCAAAAGAAACTAAACTATGGTGGACTCTGAACTATATACAGCAGAATACAATACAGCTACAAGAACCCTTTGGGAAACTGAAACAGTTCCCCTTCTTGATGGTTACAACAAGGCAGCGTCAAAGGACAGTTATAAAACTGTTGCCTATCTTCTTGTGGCATCAAATGGAAGAGATGGTAATTAGTCTGATCTGCCACTTGGTGCAAGGCTGTTGATGCTGGATATGTAGAGATTCATCTGATGAAGCGCTGGCATTTGAAATAGGAACTTGCCATTGGTGCCTGGCATTGGTGGTAGAGGCATTAGCACCATGCTCAGTATGTGTGCTAGCACTGGGCACTGAGTTGGTGCCTGAATAGGATCTGATGTTGTAAGTGTTGACGCTACTTTGTGCCAAGTTGCTGAGCAAAGTTCAGAGTGGGCGCCAAGCTGCAAAGGGCCATCTTTGTGCTATCATCTGCTGAAACCCAGAACCACTATTAATGAGGACTCCAGCAACCCCTACTCTGCTCAGATCACACATGATCTGATGCAAGCACAGGCTATGAGAAACAAAACAGAGTGTTTATACCCTGCTACCAATCACACAGAATACACAGCGTACCAACAAGGCACAAAAAATACAAGTATTTTTTTGTATTAATTCAAAGGGCATCATACAACATACAATTTTTTATTCTTCATGCATTCCCTCCCTCGCTACAGGCTTCGTTTGTCTTCTATATCCCCTCTTGTTGCTGCTCTATCTCATATATATATATATATTTATTTATTATTTGTTTACTTCCTCTAGAAGCTTCTTTTTGCTTTTCTCTATATTTCTATATTCTTCTCGAAACTTCTGTTATTTACCTTTTTGCTTTTCTCTATATTTCTATATTCTTCCGGAAACTTCTGTTATTTACTTTTTTTTTTTTTTAAAAGCCAAACGGTTCCTAAAAGAAAAAGACAAAAGAAACTACCTCGTCATACTCCCTTTTAAAGCTCCTGCGTCATGATCCCCATTTAATCCCCTACCAGATAGAGACAACAGTGTTTCAGTGTTTGGGACAAAGACAACTTATTAGTTATTTCTTCTATCACTCGTACAAGTTTAAAACCAATATTTATTATTTTGTCAGGGAGAATCATGCTGCTTGAGTAATGACCAAATGGACCTGAAGGGGCTGCATAAGCACATTGAAATTTCTTAGTGGACAAAATAGAAAATCAAATGCATAATACAATTGAAATTATCAGTTTCTTTTTTCAATGAGTTTACACAGATTTTTAAGAGGGGTCCCGGTCCCCTCGTACTGGGTGGGGTTTGAACCTTGGACTTCTCAAAGAGAGGCCAAATCCCTTACCACTACAGTAAGCTTGCAGCTTAATCGGTTCAACATTGTTCTGAGAGAGTAATTATTCTATTGGCTTGGACAAGATAGGCAATCATTCATCCCTCCTACTGAACAATCCACATAAAAAACATCCACCTATAATGGTTCAAGAAGCTAAAAAGGCCCATATTAAAGGGGTACCATTTGGCAAATCTTGCAGAAATTAACAATATTTAAAAGTTAAGGTTCGAGAAAAAAGTTTGTATTTTGGATGGCTTCAGCAGAAAATGGTCATGGGCAGTTACACACATATTTATGGTCTTTCAACAATCCACTAAGGAACAGTGAAGTTTAGGTTCATTGGGAAAAAGGAAAAGTCTATTTCACTTTCTTTCAACTATTAGGGGAGACAAAATACACTAGAACTATGCTGCTTATACAGAGATCATTTACTTATGACTACAATCTACAGAAATTAAAAGTGTTTCAGCTTAAGAGTATCGTATCGACATAGAAGAATATGAAGTGGAAGCTGCACTAAATTACGCAAGAAATTGTAATGTAAGAACAGATCGTAGGGGAGAAGCTAATTATAAAATAAGTGCTGCCAAAGTAGTCTTGGATAAGTGCTCTAACAAGAGTAAAGTTGGTTTAGATTATTCATAAATTAGAAGAGAGCAGAATTAACATCTTCACAAAAGAAAGAGAAGAGCACATTTACATATTGAGAAAGCTACAGGGAGATTGTTGTTAGGACCCTATCCAAACACTTGATGTAATAGTCCTTGTAGAACGTGGGTAGTACCCATGTTAATATTTTGTAATGTTTTATTATAGTTTTAAATTAAGAAGCGCCTATGCCAAATGGCGCCCTTCTATGTAACCGTTTTTTCAAGAATGTAACTGATTGTAAGTAGGAGATTCTAGCCCGGGTGGCATTTGCATGTAAGCCAACCTTGGGAGTTAGGTGCTAGAGAAATTCCTTAAATCTGTGAGAGGTAATATTGTACGCATCTTTTTGCATAATTGAATGAAGTATTGAAGGAGGTTGCCCCCTCGAAGAAGCTTGCGATTCAGTGCTATTGTGAGATTGTTCTTTTTCTGCAATTTACTTTCGTATTGTGCATTTTATTTCCAAGTGTGTTGTAAGCATGTTTGTTTATTTTCAAGTATTTGTGTGAGAGTGTTATTTTTAATATTAGGTTCCTAACAAGTTTGATTGACTCTGGTAGCACACATAATTTTATTGATCCACGCATAGACAAACAAGGAAACTGTTACATTACCACATGCAATTCCTTTGAAGTTATGATTGCTAATGGTGGCACCCTACCATGTAAAGGAAAATGTCGTAATGTTCAGCTAAAAATTGGGGACTATAATCTCAAGTCTGACATGTTTGCTTTACCCTTTGGAGGGTGTGAATGGTTCTGAAAGTGCAATGGTTACGAACGTTAGGACCAGTCGTATGGGATTTTGCAAAATTATGGATGAAATTTAATCAGGATGGGCAGGAATATACCTTCTGTGGCACAAAGGCAGGAGCAGTTCAATTTATTTCTTCTCATAAGATGGAAAAATTGTTAAAGAAATCTTCCCATGGAGTGGTAGCTCGACTTTTTGCTATCACCGCTCCCGAGCAAGGGGAGTCTAGTCAACCACAACAATTACGACATATATTAAACAGGTATTCTCATGTCTTTAAGGAACCCAAGACACTTCCTCCTCAACGCTCACATGATCATGCAATACAACTTGTTCCTGGCAGTTTACCTCCTAATGTTCGCCCATACCGGTATGCTCATGCTCTGAAAACCGAAATTGAGAAAATTATACAGGAACTTTGAGCTTTTGGAATTATCCGTTCAAGTGTTAGCCCCTATTCTTCACCAGTGTTGTTAGTCAGAAAGAAGGACGGCACTTGGCGCTTGTGTGTGGATTACCGAGATCTTAATAAAATTACCATCAAGGATAAGTTCCCTATTCCTGTTATTGATGAACTCTTAGATGAGTTGCATGGGGCTCATTATCTTTCCAAGTTGGATTTGCGATCGGGTTATCATCAAATCCGTATTAAGAATGAAGATATTCCCAAAACAACCTTTATAAATCATGAAGGGCATTATGAATTTTTGGTTATGCCTTTTGGGTTAACCAATGCACCTTCCACCTTCCAAAGTTTGATGAATTCTGTTTTTCGTCCTCATCTTCACAAATTCATTTTAGTCTTCTTTGATGACATCCTGATTTATAGTCGCACATGGGAGGATCATCTTCACCACTTAGAAGTAACTCTCAAACTTTTGTCTGACCATCAGCTTTATGCAAAGCAATCAAAATGTTCCTTTGGTCAACAGGAGGTTGAATATTTGGGGCACATAGTCACTAAGGAAGCAGTTCAGGTAGACCCTAAGAAAATTCAAGCAGTGCAAGAATGGCCCAAACCTCATGCTTTGAAGGGACTTAGTGGATTCTTGGGTCTTACAGGATATTACAGAAAATTTGTAAAAAACTCTGGAAAGATAGCAGCTCCCCTCACAGCCATGTTGCGAAAAAATTCTTTTGTGTGGACTGATTCGACTGAGAAGGCTTTTGTCGATTTGAAGTATGCTATGACCACCAACCCTGTTTTGGCCATGCCAAATTTTTCTAAACCCTTTGTCATCGAGAGTGATGCATCAGGTACAGGCATTGGAGCAATTTTAATGCAGGAGGGTCGACCATTGGCTTTCACTAGCAAGGCACTTTCCCCTCGAAATTTGGGCAAGTCCACATATGAGAAGGAAATGCTTGCCATTTTACACGCGGTCACTCATTGGCGTCCATATCTCATTGGTCGACATTTTTCCATCAAGAATGATCATCAGAGTCTAAAATATTTTTTAAAGCAACGGGTGGCTACTCCAGAACAACAAAAATGGGTCTCCAAATTGTTGGGATATGACTATGACATCTCTTATAAGAAAGGTAAAGAGAATGTGGTGGTTGATGCTTTGTCTCGCCCACATGAAGATCAGGCCATGCTACATGCCATCTCTACTCCTCTTCCGCAATGGATTCATCAACTTCGTGAAGATCTCACCAAGGATTCATCATTACAAACTCTCCTCTACCATCTCCAAGAGGATCCTCAATCACACCCTGGTTATGTTTGGGATGGTCAAGATTTACGATTTCATGACCGATTGGTTATTCCATATGAGTCTCAAATCAAGGACCTCCTCCTTCATGAAATGCATGCATCCCCCACAACTGGTCATTCAGGTTTTCTCAAAACATATCCTCGAGCCAAGCATACCTTCTTCTGGAAGGGTATGAAAAAAGATATCAAAACATTTGTTGTTGAATGTGACCGATGCCAACGCATGAAAGGTGAGACTGTGTGTTCGCAAGGCACACTTAAACCTTTGCTCGTTCCTGAGCAGTTTTGGACAGATATATCTATGGACTTCATCGAAGGGCTACCAAAATTAGGAGGCAAATCAGTTATTTTGGTAATAGTGGATCGTCTCTTGAAGTATGCTCACTTTTGTTCCCTATCCCACCCTTATACTGCCTCCATTGTCGAACACATCTTCCTTGACTCCATCTTTCACCTCCATGGAATGCCTAAATCCATTGTCTCTGATCGGGATCCTACCTTCACCAGTCGCTTTTGGCAGGAATTGTTCAAGTTGCAGGGGACACAACTCAAGATGAGTTCAGCCTATCATCCTCAAACTGATGGCCAAATCGAAATTGTCAATAAATGCTTGGAAACCTACCTCCGTTGCTTCACTTTTGAACATCCTACTCTAAGTGGCTTCCTTTGGCTGAATGGTGGTACAACACCTCCTATCACTCTGCCACTAAGGTGACTCCATTTGAAGCAGTTTATGGTCAGCTTCCACCAGCTCCAACTTCTTACATTGCAGGTAGCTCCAAGGTTCAGGCCATAGATTCCACTCTCCGTCAGCGTGACTCCATTCTTCGTCAACTCAAGCTCAATTTGGACATAGCTCAAAATTGTATGAAACAGCAAGCAGATCAACATCATACTGAATGCAGCTTTGTCATTGGTGACATGGTCTTCCTTCGCTTACAACCATACAAACAATCATCTCTCCAGTTGCGTGGTTGTCAGAAACTTGCTCCCAAATACTATGGTCCTTACCAAGTGTTGCAGAGGCTCGAGGCGACAGCGTACAGACTAGCCCTTCCGGCTAGTTCCAAACTTCATCCAGTCTTCCATGTGTCCTCTCTCAAGCAGGTTATTGGCAACAGGGTGCAGGTGCAGTCTACACTTCTAGAGTTGGATGAGGAAGGGTCCATCATTCTTGAGCCTGAATGCATTCTTGATCGCAGATCGCGTACCCTTCGTTGGCGGGTTATCACAGATGTCTTGGTCCAGTGGTGTGGCTTACAACCAGAAGATGCGACATGGGAACCTCTTCACCAAATCCAACAACAGTTTCCTCACCTTCAGCTTTGAGGACAAAGATTTTTGAAGGGGAAGGGCATGTTAGGACCCCATCCTAACACTTGATGTAATAGTCCTTGTAGAACGTGGATAGTACCAATGTTAATATTTTGTAATGCTTTATTATAGTTTTGGATTAAGAAGCGCCTATGCCAAATGGCACCCTTCTATGTAACCGTTTTTCAAGAATGTAACTGATTGTAGGTAGGAGATTCTAGCTCGGGTGGCATTTTGCATGTAAGCCAACCTTGGGAGTTATGTGCTAAAGATATTCCTTAAATCTACGAGAGGAAATATTGTACGCATCTTTTTGCATAATTGATGAAGTATTGAAGGAGGTTGCCCCCTCGAAGAGGCTTGCGATTCAATGCTATTATGAGATTGTTCTTTTTCTGCAATTTACTTTTGTATTGTGCATTTTATTTCCAAGTGTGTTGTGAGCATGTGTGTTTATTTTCAAATATTTGTGTGAGTGTTATTTTTAATATTAGGTTCCTAACAATTGTGTTGCAACTACTTTTACGAGCTTATCTGCACATTTATGTCTTTAGAGGCAGATTTGAGCTAGACAACTTGAGAATGCCTTCATATATGTGTGTGCTAAATGTGGGGTTGTGGAGTATTTTACATGAATATCAACAAGAGAACTAAAATAGAGCATGCACACCAACTATTTTCCAAAATAACTCAACATAGTTGTCGCCATGGATCATTTAAATAATAAGGTATGCACAGCCGAGAATCAACAATGCCTCCTAGACTGCCTACTGCAATAAGACCACTTCTAGAGACAAGTTGAGCTCAAGCTTTAAATTTATGACTCCAGCATCCTGCAGGCAGGTATGTATTTTATGTCTGTCTCATTAAATCTAACAAATCACATGTCACTCCAGTTAAATCTGGACTGTATTATTATTGATTAATAAAATTCTATCACAAATTCTATTATTATTATTATTGTTAATTATTGCTTTCTAACCGGTTAATGTGATGATGCAAGTCTAGTGGCATATTCAATGATTGGAATTTTGTTCCACGTTAATACCTATCTATATATCTATGAGTTTATAGCAGCTATTAATTTAAAATTGTTCATTCCTTGTGCATTCATTGCTGCTACAATTTATCTTTCATTACTTATTAAATCTTAATGTATGAAGAAACTCATGTCATGGTAGTAACCATCTAGAAATCCTTCTGGGGTAACAGAGAGCTCCCTTTGCTCCTCTTAAGGTTGTGCATCTTCATTCGATTTCAAAGCAATGCTCCTTCATTGTTCTTGTGAGCTATTAAATATTCATATTTCTATATCCCATTGGCCTACTGTCTCTGTTGTACATCAACTTCTAGATCTCTCTTAGTCATTTCTTTTAGCATGTTTTGATTTATCCGTTTTGGGTGACCCTAGAGGCTGTAATTTTATGCCATACAGTTGTTCCACTTTAGAGTAGTTTACACTAGATTCTTTACTCTAGTTTAGCTTAATTTCGTAGTACTTTGTAGTACTACAATGCATTGTAATTTGTCACAGCTCTTTTCAACGAGTCCCATTGGCATACTTTGGCCATCTGTGGACATTAATAGAATTATCTTATCTTATCTACAGAACCATTTGTAAGTAAACCATCTGTGGACTACATCATCCTATGGATTACATCAAACACCATTTCATTTGGTTTTGACTTCTATCTATTTGGATGAGTCATTCTTTGTTACTGGCATAGACCAATAAATTGGACCTTGAATGTAGGAAGGAATTAAGATAGACTTTTTGGGTACTTCATATTGCTGTGCATACTTAGCCATGTTTCTATTTCACACTGCCAAAGGGCTAATAGACAATTTTCTCAACAAAATAAAACCTTAAATTCTACATGTGAATAGGGCTTTTCACTAAGAGGCTTTCTTTGATCATCTAGGGTAGTTTGCTCAAAAAGTTTAAAGTTAATTATTGCAATATCTCAAAGACACATTCTCCATAGGCCCTCAACAGAAAGCAAACTACCATAAACATATCTGCCTAAAAGTGAGTTATAGACACCTGCAATCAAGGAACAAGTGATGCCACCATCGCACACCAGAAAGAAGTACTTAGAATGAATGAACACTATAAGAGGCTAGCCTCATAAATTCTTTGTATGCACCACCTGTATTTTGTTGTCCATAAACCCTTCCACTAAGGAAGTGACATGAGTAATCAAATATCCTAGCTGCCATGAACTGCAATCTCTGATCAAATCAGACTTCAAACTGATCCAAGGCAAAGAACCCATGCATACATGCACTAACACCGACTTGATCCATGGTATCTTATGAGGACACTTCACGCAAAGTAAGTTTTTATCCAGAATCAAACCTGAAAACTTACATGGAATCCCCAAGCCTCTCCTTGCCACATCTTCCCAATTGCTCACTTCATTTAAAATGAATATCCTGAATTAGGGATTGAGATGTATGATCAGCTTCTCAATGGATGAAAGCAAGAGACCTAAATTCTCTTTTGGGTAAATGCCACAGATATAGTATAATCAATTGTTTGGAGGCTGATATTTGCAAGGTCATTCGATATTTACTGCTCAACAAATACTGCAATCAATATTTGTCAATATCATAAAGTGACCATATATTATCAGAAAATTTGTGTTTCTGAAAAACCACTATAATGCCAAACATATTATTTACTTGTGATTGTAACCTACAACACCTACATTGTGGATATCATATACACATCTTCGGGTTTGTGAACTTTTATACCATTTTGAGGACAAAACTGAACCATATAGTTAAATATTCCACTAAGAAAATCCAGCATGAGATTTAAATTTAATTTATGAATTTTGTTTCATAAATTTTGTACTTGTTATTGTATTTGGTAACAAAAACAAATCTAGAATTCAAATCACTAAGGCAAAGTGAACAAAACTGAAGAATCTCCATTTGATTTCTATAATTAGACCAACTAGTTTCTTTGTCGTTGCTCAATTTCTTTCTTAAACACAGATCTTGTTTCAACAGAAGTGAAATGTGAAATTAGATCCTAATGGAGCCAACGGCCAATAACGCATGGAATACTTTTGCATAAACAATTGGTTTATCTTTACCAAGTTTGTGTAAATACTATAGCCTTTATATACTTACATGTATGGGTTTTCCCTTTACAAAATCAGCTCACACAAATAAGACAATTGATCATGTGGTTTTCAATCTCGACAAATGGTTTCTCCCCTTTGTTATATAGGATCTTAAAATGTGCTATAGACATTATCTAGATCTAGCAATTTTCTTCCTGCAATCAGTGAGGTATAGCCAACTTGGGTGCCTAAAACACATCATAGGCTGTAGCTTCTAGAGTGCTTAATATTTAAAAAAATAGACATGTTTAAATTCTAACCAATATCCATGTTAAAATTCCTTGTTTAATCTTCTTTCTTGTTTCAAAATTTATCAGTCCCTGCGGCATTATAGTGTTCAGCAAAGACCACCTATTTCCAGCTAGTCGAATGTGTATAAGCATAATATTCCAGATTTCCTGTTGGCATGATCAAAAGTTTAAAGCTTGTCTAAAGTTTAATGTTAAATTCGTTAAGGAGATCATCGAAAATTAGTCTCCTCAAAGTTATTTCAGATTTAAACAAAATAAAGAAACTTTCTATATATAAAAGAACCTTTTTTGCATATGAGCAGCCACTCTCGGATAATCTTTGTGTCTAATTATAAACTATAAGTATACATTATTAAATTTTTCTTGTTTTCCATTTCCATTTCACATTTTTAAAGAACAAATTAGCAATTGTAATCTATATTCAAAGAACTTTCTATAGAGGAAATAACCTTTCTATTGCACAAGCAGCTATTCTTGGATAATCTTTGTCCTTATCTTTAAACAACAATTAAAAGCTTTCCTAAAAACTTTTTGGTTTAACTATATATTAAAACCTTCCAAAAACATTGTTTTCTAAAGTTTTATTTTGGGAATGACATTTTTTTTTCTTATCTTCCTTGGTTTTCCAGTGTAGTCTATTGAAATCCCGTTGATGACCATATATCTCTAACCTACAAATTTATACAGGATTTTAAATCAACATAATTATAAATCATATTTTGCAAGTTTTGAAGCTTTCCTATATTCCTTCCATACAGTCTATTTTTAGGCATGAGATCCCAGAAAAGTCTTGCAATCAAGCAAGTTCACGTCAGCTTCTACATACTTATGCTACAACAGTTCCTGCCACTATGCGGCCCTTGTTTACAGTACTAAAAACACATCCAGATTCCATACTTTCTAAGTTTACTTTTCTGCTTTTGAATAATAATTAAGTCATCAGCAAATGAACATGTTTGTGATGGAAAGGGGAAATAATATCAAAAATTTCATATCTTAGAATTGGGAGTTAGTTCCCAAACAAAAGTTATTCAAAACAAGATCAAAAGCAAAATTTGGAACTTGAAATGGCAGTTTAGATAGTTATTTTCCATTGTTCTTTTCTATTGTTTTCAATCACGAATAACACTGTAGGTAGTAATTTTTCATAGTTACTAAAAACGTGTTGTCAAAAACAAGTTTTGGAAGTGTAAGTAGCTATTTTCCATAGTTACTAAAAAAAAATCAGGACCAAGTTTTGGAAGTGTAGGTTAGCTATTTTTCATAGTTACTAAAAACAAGTTGTCAAAATCAGGAACAAGATTTGGAAGTGTAGGTTAGCTATTTTCCATAGTTACTTAAAAAAAATCAGGAACAAATTTTGGAAGTGTAGATAGATATTTTTCATGGTTCTTGTTAGTTGGTTTTGTCACTGGAAATGAAACGAAATATTATTAATGTCCGTGGTGGGCCAAAATAAGACCCAAGGGACTATAAGAAGGACAATAATGACTGCCAGCTAGCAGGCTAAAAAGCCCAACAAAGAAAAGAACTAAGATAAATACAAGATGAAACCCGACAAACGGGCCAAAGAGAAAGGGAAAAGAAAAGAAAAGGGAGAGCAGAGGGAGGAGGGCTGCAATCCAACAGAGAGGAGTGCACGCCAAGAAGAACGGAGAGAGAGAAGGAGGGTGGAGGAAGCAGCCTAGGGGGGCAAGCTCCAAGAACCCGCCAGGAACTAATCTCTCCTAACAGTTGAGGCTGAAGTACCGGAGCTGAAGAAGTCCATGATATGTCTCTGCCCATTGCTAGTTCGGAAACCTAACAAACTGTTGGTGCGCTATCTAGTGACCCTACTTCTGTTGGAACTGGATGATGTGGGCGTTTCCGATTGAAGTCACCTGGTCCGTCGGAGTTGGTCGGAGTTGGTGAAGTATGTTGGAACTGGATGATGTGGGTGTTTCCGATTGAAGTCACCTGGTCCGTCGGAGTTGGTGAAGTATGTTGTGATGAGCCGATGTTGAGGAGGGTGAGATCCATTTGGAGAACTTTTATGTCGTCGAAGCTGAGTTATCTCCCTAAGAAAGATGCGAGACAATGCTGGTCCAGGTATCTGAAGAAGGTAGAAACAGATCGAGAGTTGTCCCTGAAAAGGCAATGGAACCTACCTCGGATCTCATAATAAATGGAACAACAAAAAATAAAGTGATGAAGGGTTTCAACTGGAGGAATTTACATTCATTCATAATAAATGGAACAACAAAAAATAAAGTGATGAAGGGTTTCAACTGGAGGAATTTACATTCATTCATAATAAATGGAACAACAAAAAATAAAGTGATGAAGGGTTTCAACTGGAGGAATTTACATTCATGACAGCGCATGACAGCTCCTGAGGAAACCCAATTCTTCTTTTGTCAGTTTCACCAATGGGAAAGTCTATATTCATGGGCTAGATCTTGCTTATTGTTTTTGCCAATGGTAGATTCTATGCCCATGGAAGGGAAGAAGGGATGGCCAATTTTTGTTTGTTGTTTTTACCTATGATAGAGTCTACACTCAAGGGAGACACAGAAGAAACCCAAAGTGTCCAAGGAGGGCTCCAAAGGGCCCAACAAAAATGCTGGCACCAGTCGAACAAAAAGAAAAAAACAAAAAAAGAAATTTGAAATGGCACATGTGATAAAAATTATACCCGCTGGCTCATACGGGTCTGTGCTAATGCATATTGTTTTGAAATTTGAAGTGAACAACTGAATTTCTGGTAATCTTACACAATGCGTTAATGATTACCAACTTCCAAAGAAACAATTCACAATATCAGGCAGGAAACAAGCAGTTCTTAATTTTTCCCATTGGTCAGTTAATTTCCCTTAAAAATAGACCAAGAAAATTTACTTACCTGGAGTACAACAGAATTAATTATATCTGCATATCTTACTGCCAAGTTGAGAGACATGCACCGAGCAGGAGCAACTGCATAGCACCGAATCTGATTTCTGGGTATATTTGCTAATTGATCCCTTGCATTTGCCACAACCAATGTAAGAAGGGCAGCAACTCCCGACCCAAGTGAGTGCCCAGCAAAAGTGAGGGTGTAAGAAGGATTTTTCTGAATCAAGTCCTTCAATGTCTCAGTCTCAGTCTTGAGCAGCCAAACCGCTGAATTCAGGAGCCCATTATGCACATAACCTCCAGCAAACCTCCTCTGCCCTAATTTATTATCAAGCAACACAGCATAATCACTTTCTTTAGCCAAATTCAGCCCTCTTATAGCCAGAACAATATCATGGTGCTTATGATCTTCATAAATCAGGTATGGGGGAGCATTGCCTTGTGTTGTTTCATAGCCAACCTTCTTCACCACCCAATCAGGCTCCATCCCATAGCCCTCAGGAGGTGCCCACTTGGGATTTCTGAGGTCCTCCTCATAGACTGCAAGGATGATTCTGCATATCCTTGGCACAGGCTCAAAATCCTCAACTGGGGCAAGCTCCCATTTTTCACTGTCATGGGCTCCTGTGTATATACACCTCTTCCAAGCCCACCTGGTGCATCCCAAGCAGTATACACATTCTAACACTGGGACACCAACGGCCATAGACATCTTTCTTCAGTTTAGTTATGCAATCTTATACACAAAAAAATCGAGTGATGTTTCTTCACTCCATTTTGACCCACAAAAAACTAAAATGGGTGTCTCCGCAAAGCAATCTTATGATTTTTTCTTTTTCTTTTTCTTTTTTTTATTGGACCAAAAACTCAAGTGGGTGTCTCCGAAAGGCAATTTTATGCCAAAAACTTCATTGTTCCATGCATTGGTAGGAAGGTACGTATTGTATATCGAATTTCAAAGCGACAATCGAAGAATTCCATCGAATCAGTATTGATAAGGGCTAATTATAAGAAAAAAAAAATGCAAACTTCTCTATCAAACCAACAGATAATGTTACCCAAAACTGGCAGACGTTGCTTTGCAGGCTGCTTCTAGATTTCAATGGAATAATTTCATAAAGAGGCCATTTGGGCATGTGGGTTTTGGTGTTTGCATCATAATTTTGGGCCCATTTGTGTTGGCAGGGCAGGGGTGGGAGAATCCTCCGATACCTGGCATCACATGAAAAAAATGAGTTCGGGGAGGGGAATCGTTCTTGTTCTGGCATTTAGCAGCCAATATTCGATACAGGCTGTAACTACTGGGTATTTGAAGAAATGAGAAATTGGCATGAAATTTTTAAATTGGGTCAAATAAGGCGGGTTTGGTGTTTAGTCGCGTGAAAAACAACGAAGAAATGAGAAATTGGCATGAAATTTTTAAATTGGGTCAAATAAGGCGGGTTTGGTGTTTAGTCGCGTGAAAAACAACGAAAGAGAACTAACTTTCCACCAAACACATGAAATTTTTTTTTATGGAACATTACGTTAAGTCAATAAATTTTAACCCAAGTATGACCACAAGGAAAAAGCGTATATAGGCGTTGAAATTAAGTGAATGGAAAAAATACTCAGATAACGACTAGCTCTGATAAGGACTAACTCTTATCAGTTTAGATGTGAAACAGGGAGATGAACAATCTTTTATTTCAAGAGCCGAAATAACATAGACATTTTGGGGACCACTCTTTCAGTGTTAAAAAGAAAACCGAGACCTTTAGAGGTGATGTCCCACAACCACATGAGCTTTAAATTGCAAAGGGACCCAAAATGCAATTCTAATTGTTTTCATTGGGTGGTTTTTCACATCGTTTTCAGGGTTGGAATTCCCAAGCAAACTAGGCTTTGGCTTCTAGTAAGGAAGTCACCTTAACCAATTACCATTATATATCTGTTTCAAAAACAATTTGAAACTTAGTTGATTTTTTTTAATGTATTATATGAATAATGGTGTTACACTAGCCTTTAATTATAGATATGTAGTCTGGTAAGATTGGTATAGTTTTGACTTTTTATTGCAATAATCCTACTTGTATCCTCCTATATGCTATTATTTTAATATGTTAATAAAATATATATAAATTATTTTTAACCATAAATTATTGAATGTGTTTTTTATCATAAAGATGATCCAAAAATTATAATATTTTTTTAGGATATGTTCTTGAAATTTTATTTGACCATCTTCTATAGTAATACCAACCAATTTTATAGAATCTTTAAAAAAGTCACATTTTGACAAAGAGAGAACTAAACCATTATTTTTGTAGATATTATAAAACTGTCGAAGATGCTAAAGATGATTTTCGGGTGTTTTGGAAAATATGAAGATGTCATCAATGTAAACACATATGAAGTCTCTATAATCTGCAAATAAATAAATCGTGGTTTTCTAAAATATTGTAGGAGTATTTTTTAAGGCCGAAGGGTAAAACCTTCCACTTGTATTGGCCAAAAGGAACAATAAAAGCAGTTTTGTATCTGTCGTCAGGATGTACCTGAATCTGCCAAAATCCAGATTTCAAATCAAACTTGGAATAAACATGGCTACTGGAAATTATTCCAGAAATTCATCCCTTGAAGGAATAATATGTTGAATGGGTTTCACAAATTTATTTAGAGGCTTGAAATTTATAACCAATATTTTCTTACCTCGAACTTGTTCAGATCTTTTGCTAACATAAAATGTTGAACATCCTCATGGGCTATGGGATTTTTCAATGAGTCCTTTCTGTAGGAGATCATCAATTTTTAATTTACATTCCTTTGTTATAGAAGGATTCATGCCACTGTGATAAGCTTTGAATTTGGGCTCTTTTTGTTTACCTGTGAGAGGGTCGATAATGAGTTCCATAGGAATTCGATAGAGTAAATTCCTTTTTCTTTGGGTAATATCATCAAAACATAGATCTTTTTTTATATTTGAAATAATTAAATCAATATCAGACTGTATTTTGTTCTTTTTGTTCTGATTCCAAACATGATTAATTTCTTTATGAGGTTTCCAAAGAGGAACTTGAAGAACATGTGCTTATACTAATAGAGGGGAGGTGAACAATATAACATAAAAAAAAATTCCAAATAGTAGAATCAGCATTAACAAAATAGTAAACATCACACAAAGCATCACACACATGAGATACATTATTTTAACGTGGTTCACCCAATGTGGGCTACCTCCACAAAAAAATATTTCTTCTAAATATTTCTCAAATAATATTTTGGGAATCCTTCCCAATTACAATGTTTATGGACCTCTGTCCAAAGGATATGTTGATCCTATAATCTCAAGTTCATGGATCTCTTCCATAGGAGAACTCTTTTCTTTTCTGCTCTGGCTAGTGATCTTCTAGAAGACTTTATCTCTCGATTGCACTGACTGGTGGATCTCTTTCCACTTGAAGACTCCTCACTCATATCTATATTCAATTGTCCTAGTTTTTGGATCTCTATCCACTGAGACTTTGTCCTCTATAATCTATCACCTCCAAAGCTCTGTCTCAATAGGTTCACTTTGAACCTTCTCAAATCTGCTCAACAAGATCATTTAGAACTTGGCCAAATTTGCTCAATAAGTCCTCTCTAGGACTTTCGCAAATATGTATAGCAAGCTTCCACAAAAGCTTACTCAAAATTAGTCCACAAGCCTTCTCAAAGACTTGTCTCAAATTTGCTTAACAAACTCACACAAAACTTGTCCAATCTCATAGAATCGTAAAGAGAATTATTAGAGACTCAATATGTCCTATACTTAAATCCTAATCTTAACTCAAATCAATCTCATAGAAGCATAAAGAGAATTATTAGAGACTCTATATGTTCTATACTCAAATCCCAATCTCAACTCAAATCAATCTCATAGAAGCATAAAAAGAATTGTTAGAGACTCTATATATTCTATTCTCAAATCTCAATATCAACTCAAATCAAGAATATAGAATAGTTTGTTTTATGGAACTTGAACAACCACATACATCCACTTGACTAGGCTCAATCAACTCAACTCAACTAAGCACCTCAATGAACAACCATTTCTCACAAACCCTAGTCCAAGCATGTATCAATCAACTCAAAATGTTTCCAACAATGCTCAACAACAAATCTCACATAACAATGATACTCATGTTCTTTTCTAACTCAAGTTCAAGTTCTTTGCACAACCAATGGGCTCCAAAAACAATGCTTATAAAACAAGGTTTAATCACAACTCTCAATCCGAGAAAACCTTGAAGCATTAAACCAATCACTTTTGAAAAGGAAACCACAATCAATCCTTTTCACTCCAAAGATATTTTCAAAAATCAACCACCATAATCAAGCAATAAGAGAATGTGCCCATAACTTTAATGAAGATGAAGAAGCCTCTTTGGAAATCTGCCACAATCACAATATTCTTTTGTCAATCTTCACAAGGGTTAGAAGATCACAAAATAATCAATATTACTCCAATTCACAATTATATTCACCAAGGCTTTTAATTAGAAAACCTTCTTAAGAATTAATGCACAACTTCCTTATCACTCCTAAAACCACTTGTACCATAAAATAAAATGAATCAAAACATTGCATAACCTTGTCACTCCACAAAAATCATAATCAAACCTTAGCAAGCAAATATTTTAATTAAAATATTTATCCCCGCAAATATTGGGGTCGGAGTGCATACCTCAAAGGAGCCCTTGAAGGTCTTTGGCATTTCGAGCCTCTGCCCACTGTGCTGCCAAGCAACAACTAAGTCACGTGAGCTAAGACTGCCCACATGAGTGCCTTGGACACTCTCTTCCTTAAAATACATGTGCTTTCCTCACAAGGTACCAAAAATTTGACTGTCCATGACTTGAATGCCCACGTCACACTCCACGAAATTCATTGCGCAATATTCGAATGCAGAAATACTTTGGATTTTTGAAAATCATGCGACACTCCTTAGGTTTTTTAAATGGAAAACCTTTGGCTTATTTATATAAGCCATCCTTCAATGAGAATATGTTGGCCCTTTTAGCATTACCCTCATGACGTCGGCGGCACCAATAAGAAAGGAGGGAAAAACCTTTTATTTAATTTTATAATTTAAATTTAAATTTTAAATAAATTAAAATTTAAACTAAACCTTTAAAATTAAATTTCTCCATCATCGGGGCACATTTTTCGATGAAACGAAAAGCCAACTTGGGTTTTAAGAAAAACCCATTTCAAATATACCATCCATTGGTTTTAAATAAAACCTTTCCTTACCTTCATTGGTTTTCATAAAAACCTTTTTCTAAGCTTCCCTTGAAGCTCCTTTTGGAACCAAATGCCATGCATACCTTCTAGAACCTTTGATCAAAACCTTTGCTTCTCATGAAGCTATTTGTAGAGCAAAATCATAGTGCTTACTTACATAGGTCCTTTTGACATCAATGACAACTTTTAGCTTAGGGACTCAAATGTCCAAAAGAACTTGTACCTCATAAGAAGACTTTAATGGTAAAGTTACATTTGTAAGAACTTCAATTTTATTTGCATGAAATGTAACTGGTATTAGCTGTCTCAAATTATTTATGTCGATGAGCATATCATATTTTGGCATTTCAAACTACAAGAATTCACAATGTAAAATTTTATTGCCAAATAGCAGGGGAACTGTCACAGAGAATTTTGAGCTCAATATTTGTTTATTAAATATGATAATATTTTTATTATGGTGCCATACATCAGGAGGAAGGGTTTTTAAGTGATAGAGGCTAGTGGATGCACTATATTCAATGATTGCATCTATCTTGTAAGGTGAAAAATACTTATATTTTATTTGTACCTCACAAACAGGCAAATCAACATAATGAATTGTATTGACCTATGTTTTCAGATATGTTTCATCAAACTACTGGTATGCTAATTCTCTCTAGTATTGCTTAACTATATCTGCAATGTCTTCCTCATAGGCGTTGTTCACCTCATATTCTGCCTGCTCTTTGGATAGTTCTTAAAATTCTTTTTGAGCTCTAGGGATGTAGATTTCCAGAGCTTCTAATCTCTGCATATGCCATTTGTGGTGGTCAAGACCCATTTTGAGAGGATCTTTGAGGTAAGAGCTCCCCAATTCTTTCTTTGATGTAGTAGGTATTGATGAGGATGGAGGTGTAAGATGGCCTTTGAAATGAATATAAGAAGAGAATGATTGTTTCTATCTTTTAGGCTATATTTGTTCATTCTAATCTAGTTGGGTAATCTGCTAATTTTTTTAATATTTTGTTGTAAATACATGATCTTGGTGGTGTCCCAAGTCTCAGAATGATAGGCCTTTTCTACTTTATCAAGTTCTGCAACAAGATGGTCTCTAGACTAAAAAGAGAACATGTTAATCTGAAAATCTATTTCAGATTCTTCCTGACTACTAGAGCAGCTAGAAAAAGCTATTTCTTCTTCATCAATGATATCATCAAATTGATTAATTTGATTTTCAATGTCTGAATATAAAATGTCTTCACTGTCATATTAAGAATCAGATATAAAAACATATTCCTCAATAGAAGGAATAAGATTAATTTTTAAAATTATTTTTTATTAGGACATTTATTAGCATAATGTCTTTTCTTTTGACAGACATAGCATTTAGGAGAAAACATTTTAAATCCTTTACAGATTTTATCTTTCTTTCTAAAAAGGTATTTCTTTTTCTTTTTCTTTGATCCTCTAAAGTATGAATGGCAACTACACTCTTTCTTAAATCTGATAGAGGTTTTATTTTTTGAAGTTTCATCAAATGTGCAGTTGAATGGATCAATATTATATTTGCAAGATTTTCTCATTTGTTTCTGAATCTTATTTTCTTCATCTTTCTCTTCTAGTTTGTCACAAAGAAGATTCCTGGTTTTTTCAAATCCTAAACAATCTCTCCAAACAATTGTTCTTTTGGGTGAACTAAGTCGAGTTCCTCCTGAAACCATTTGGGAAATGAAGCAATCAACTTTATTTTCATAAGGGTATTATGGACATGCCCTGACTAACAATACAAATCACCCATATAGCATAAATAATCATCAAAATATTTCATTTTGCAGAGATTGGCTTTCATGAAATTATTTTTGGCTTCTAACTGATATTCCATAGGATTACCCGTAAATTCTTTAACAATGGCTTAATATAAGACTTTATGTCCTTGGGTAGATAGTCGTTCTTTTACTTCAGCAGAAAGTTGATAATACCATAGTTTTAAATTATCGATAATGCCAGCGACAATTGTAAAAACTATCTTTACGTCTGTTTTATGGAAGAATTATTT